>JAVYIG010000223.1:0-746417 GCA_035222895.1 Strongylocentrotus droebachiensis
GAGGAAATAGTTAAACAAACATAATAACCCGCCGTGAGAAAAACATCATTTTGGAGTGCATACCTTCTTGAGAATTGGCATGCAAAAGTTCGTCAGCCATGCATGAAGTCTTTTGTCTTCTTTGTGCCTGGCTGATCGATAACAAAACGGAGTTAAGTCTTTTGTCAAGTCTGTTTCTACGGCAGGCAGCCAGTGAAAACGAAAACGTTAAATGAAATTATGAAAATGCAAGCATTAATTTAAACAAACAGAGCTTTGTTATGCCTGGCTCATTTTTCCTGGCTGAGGTGTCGTATGCAAAGGCAGAAAATAAACCTTTTAAAAAGGTGATTTTCTCTTTGAAATTCGGATACCGCCCGCCAAATGACTTTTGGTACCCTGTCTTCAAATTATTTTGAATAACTCATGCGTGAAATATGATCATATGAGTTGCATCAAATGAAAGAGGAGGATCTAAGCTTTCCAAATATGTGTCATTTAATAATTATAATTATTGATTAAGTTATGATAAAACATCAAAAGTGCTCGGTTTCGTTTCTTCAGGGACGCACTGTATACGTACAGCTCTAGATCTAGCGCTTAAAAAAAACGAAACGAAACTCACTCTCTCTCTCTCTCTATCTCTTTCACTCTCTCTCTCTCTCTCTCTCTCTCTTTCTATCAAGTTGAAACTCTCTAAAGTGATTATACAAGTATATACTAAGAACACGATCGCGACTACTTTCGAACAAAAACACTAAAGAGCAAAGTCAATCCTCTTATAGCATGGAGTTACTAGTAACTCCATGCTATAAGTAAGGTACGCACATATCAAAGGTGGAGTACAAAGCCATTCAAATCGCCTTAGCTGAGCATGGACCTACTACGAAGTAGGTCCATGGCTCGATATTCGGTAGGTTTAATTTTCGAAAGCATGTAGTTGTTTGTTTGTTTGAGTTGTATAACAAGTTACTTCTAAACACATAAAGACTATTCTTAATATGGGAAATTAACATTTAAAAACTAACAGAATTTGTGAACGCAGTTGTGATCGTTTTTAATTGCTTTGAATTTGTAAGAACTAAAATCGAATAGCGGATTGGCTAGTCTCATTTGTCCGCTAAGAATAAAAAGCAAGCTGGCCGTGACGAAAATCACCCAACGAGTCAGATATGGAAAACGCCATTAAATTCAACAACAACAACAACAACGTACGTAAACCAGCAAATACAAGCACTAAGCCCTTGTGCTATTGATCAGGGCCCGTATTCGATTAACTAAGTACTTTTTCTTTAAGTTTGGCTAAGAAAAATCTTAGCTGAAAGTCGTATTCAATAAAAGATATTTGCTTATTAAAAAGGGATTGGGGATCTTTCCGTCAAATTCTAAACAAAATCCTAGGTCAGTCAGGAATCCCATGACTTTTACAAGCCGATCGCCTATTTATGATTGGAAATCGAAAATTCAAAAACCGTTTTCCAAACTATTTTTTTCTCCTTTTACAAATTCGTGAAAAAAATATTTAGCGCCGAATCAATTCCCACCCCCTTGCGCCAGGAGGAGGGGGCCCGTCTTCTTTTTTAAAATTTAATAATAATAATAATGAAGAAATAATAATAGGCATTTCTATAGCGTCGTCTATCTAGAACTTCTATTCCGAGGCGCATTTTACATCACCTGGGTTGAGTGTGGCAAAATTAATGTAGATCAATATCTTGCCAAAGGATATTAGTGCCGCGGCGGGACTCGAACCGGAGACCTTGTGATCGACTGTCCGGCGACGTATCCAGTCGACCACGACACCTCTATTTAGAATAAAGATTAAATTTACCTGTTTTTTGACCGGGCCCTGCCCCCTAGATCCACCACTGGGTGGAGGGAGGGAGGGAGAGAGATAGAGAACTGCAATGTTGGATGTCAAGTACCTCTTACTTAGATTTTGGACGAGAGTGCTAAGGTGCCGTTAAAAAGCCTCCATGCAATTGGTATGTTTTTTTGTCCTCGTCTGAAATCACCTGTAGGTTCTAATTTGATAATCCATAAAGCATTAAGCAGAGTCTAGATAGTTATGTCAGTCTCTGGTTGTGTCAAATGCGGTGCCTTCAGTACATAGTCTACTGTAGTCTAATAGGGCAGACACTGTTATGGACAGTCGCACAACTATATTCAGACGTTTCTTTGCTCGATCATTTCGTGTTCACATTTATTTTTGTTTTTTCACAACCCCATCTTATTCTCAAAGATTTTTTAAGACATAAAATATGTTTGTGCTACGATGTTAACCCTAAAAAGGCCGGGCTATTTGAGGTCGTACGGTACGGCCGGGGGGGGGGGGGGCATTATGGCCCCCCTTTAGATCTCGGCCGTGAAGTGGCCGATCTCCGCGAAAATGTGCACGCTTGTCAAGTGAAGTGTATAGAATAATATGATAATTTCTATTTTTTTGAAAAATGCACTTATTTGCATATTTATGGTAATTTATGCAAATAAAGTCATACAATCACATTTTTGCCCATAAATCATATATTATTCATATTTGAGCATTCTTTTTCACTACATATCTTTATTAGACCAATTGGAATAAAATACGACAAAACAATTCGGAAGAGCTAGCTTATTCCTTATGTTATCTCTTGTTTTTATAATTTCTTATGTATTTCTTTGTTTTTTTAACTTATGTATTTTATTGTTTTTGTTGTTTTATTTCATTTCTTACTACAATTAAACTATTTTGACTCCAAAAACAACCACCTAAATTTTAAACAAGACCCAATAACCAAGTTTTAGGAAAAATGACATTTCCATATGTTTTGTACACAAATCACAACAATGTGCAATTTTCGGGCTGACATGCAAAGACAAAAGGTCACGTGTCCTTGTAACTGTTGGTCCGATTTTCATTTTTTTGTGTGAAAGATGCGCAAGACTCGAAAGAAAAAAGTCAGCGAGCGGCGGGGCGCCATCCATATGCGTTCCCGAGCAATCGGAAAAATCGTGGAGGGGGGCCATAATGGCCCCCCCGGCCTTATTAGGGTTAAGGCTTTTAAAAATACTTTGCCAGAAAATTTATATTTGTCATGATATGACATGCTATACCATTGTTGAACAAACTGCAATGGCTTCAAGTTACTAAGAGAACATTATACCTGATACTTTTCTTTTCTAGTCATTCTTAACTCCGCTCTTTTAATTCATGAATGAAAATCAAATTCTCGTACAAAATAATAAGTTTGTATAGAAAAACGATATTTAATGAAATATAATGTATTAGTTAACGGGGGCGGATCCAGGGGTGTGGGGGGAACACCCCTTTTTTTTACCTTCCACAAAAACATAAAAAAAATATTCACCTTTCCCCCAAAATATTATACAGTTATTGACTGGCAGGGGGTGTAATATAACATTCTTTGGACCTGAAGGGAGTTATATTTCCCAAGTGGTTATATTTTCCCGAGGCGCGCAGCGCTGAGGGAAAATATGGTCACGAGGGAAAATATAACTTCCTTCAGGTCCAAAGAATGTTATATACCCCCTGCCAGTCAATAACTGTTATATTAGATAGCCTTGGGTTTTTTTTGTTGGGGGGGGGGTCCATTTTTTTTTGCCCGAAATTTTAAATTTTTTTTCGGGGACGATCAAAATTACGGGAAAATAATCTGTCGAGACAGTTCAAAAAAAAAAAAAAACTTTAAACAAAAAAAAATTATAAAAAAATTGGGGGGGGGGGGAATCGAAAAAAAAAATTCTTACCCCAAAAAACATTTTTTGGGAAAAAAAGAAAATGTGGAAAAAATAATTTTCAAGGGTAACAAAAATTCGAAAAAAAAAAATTGGGGAAAAAAAAAATGTGGACAAAATAATTTCAAGGGGAAAAGAAAAAAAAATTCATGAAAAAAAAAAATGACCCTCGGTAATGGTGTTATGTGTGTAATTGGTGACACACAGTCCTCAAGAGGGCGACATGCATTGATTAAAAATATATTCATTTCACCAGCTGGTTAATATAACACCGAAAAGTGACCGGCCAGGAAAATATAACAATTTGGATCCTCGCAATTGATATCACGTGACGAGCTCTGGACCAATCACATCTCGGTATCTGTCTAAGCTATCTAATATATATAAAATTAATATTCATATAACTGTTCAGTTTACACGTTCAGAAATGCCTCAGAATGTACCATAGAGCATTCAAGGTAATACAAAGTTTGGTGAGGGGTCATGAATTTAGTTGAAATTAACATATTGGAAGCATATGCGATTTTATAATATTCAATGATCGTTGTCGCGGTTGAAATTAAGTCTTAAGTAATGAAATTGTAAATAATAAAATGTTCTATAGCTCACTATCAAGATTGATATTACTTTAAATGATTTAAAACATTGTTTCTTGACTACAATCGACCGATTTGCTATTCCCGTTTAGAGATTTTTTTTTACCAGAACTGCATATTCTGAGATTTTCATGGTCGCAGCTACCATTGAATGGCCTTAGGCGCTATTTTAAATATTTGAAATTTACCGGGATCACATGTAAATATTTTATTATTCAATTTCTTGAAAGCAGAAGTGTTTTAGGGGCTAATTTTGTTAGTGCTTATAATACATCCACAGGGGCATCAAAATATATCAAAATGTTAAAGAATTACTATCCATCCAATTTTCAAAATTTCCAAAAACTTTGCATTATCTTTAGCATTTTCCGGGGCCCATAAGTCGGCCCGGACCCCACGCCGTAATGGCTCCGCGCTCGCAATTTCGTACATTTCACCCCCCCCCCCTTGGAAAATCCTGGACCCGCCCCTGGTTAACTCATCAACAAAATTACTTAACAAAATATATGCCATTTCTTATGTTGAAGATCGAGACGAATTTTTTTGAAAGCAACTATACGTAGTATATTTTTTAAAAGTTGGAGAGCTCCTAGAAAAGAACGAAATAGTGGAATTATTAAAAACATTAAAAAGGCATAACATTCTTTCATCATCGAGTTTTTGCTTGATATTTTGCTAGTTTTTTACTTTAGCTTCCATGAAAATCATGAAAATGATTTAGTCTTTATGGTTGCATCTTAAAACACCCTTACTTTCTACGAGAAAGCTTATATTTCTATTCAATTGAAGCAGTAGGTCAAATAACTCTGCAGCCAATAGACCAGTTTGATGATTTTATGCACATTTTTGAACAAAATTTTCTCTTGAAAACTAAAAAGCTTATCACATGCTTGCCAGACATAGTCATTATACATAACAGGTGCAATGGATGGTGATCATGCAGGGTTTAGGAAGAGAAACATGCATACATTGAAATACAAGTTTATTTGGAAATGTGACGCTCCTCGAGGCAGACAGCCTGAGCTGTACGAGCTGCCAACCAACATGTCTGACAGACCACATAACTCCAACCCTTGCAAAAAAACATTTATATTATTTAATCACTTTTTATAGCCTAAGTAAATGCTCTTTGAAGTGTTAAACCCATATCTTCCACTTTGACATTTTAAAGATATGTGCAAAAGGTTAGAAAAGGCAATTACAAGGCCTTTACTCGTTTTATTTATAAATTAATATATTAAGTGGTTTGTGTTAGGTGACACAGGGTTGATATTATAATCTCTTCTGTTGAAAACAAATAATTATGTCAACAATGCATGCTGGTGAACATAAAGATAAAGGCTATAAAGCTGAAGAATATTGATGGATGAGAGGGCGATTGTAAATCAACTGATTTTGATTTACAATCCTTCACTTACAAAATGGATTTTATAATAATAGATTGATAGTACCAGTCGAAATAGTCTTATCCTATAATGTGGTAATATGGCAATGACTTTATCTTATCCTTGTCATTCCCTTTTGCTCATGTAATTTTTAAGAAAAGAACTTCTTCCTGGTACCCGTTTGCTATAATACCTATGTCATAATTCATTAGGCATACACTGATGTGCATAATATTAATAAGACAACATATCAGGTCGATTTTTCTTTCCGAAAGTAGTTGCGGCTGTAACATACCAGCTTTACTCCACCCCCCCCCCCCCCCCAAGAGAAGAAGTGAGAATGGGTCCAATTTGACTGTTACACAAGAGACTTGATGGTATCGTCCTATCCCGTTAACACGGCACTGTTAGCAGCTCCTGTGATAAGCCTCCATTTATATTCTTATATACTTCACGTAATTTTCGCATTGCGGTTGAATTATTTTCCTTTTTTGTATAATAATGAGTTAATGACGATAATTTAACTGCAGTCTTATAAAACGCGCAACATATTTGCCCAGTTTGTGCGCAAGGCGCTTAAGAAAGAAATTAAATTAAATAACAAAAATAAAACAAAATAAAACAAAACAAAAGATATTTAGGGGATAACACAAAATTCTTTGTTTTTCTCTTCAAGCGATCTTCAGTATAACAACCTTTAAAAAATTTGGGAGTCTGTTTTACAACTGAGGATTTCTGCGATAAAAGCACCCCCTCCCCCTCTTAATAAATCCATCACAACATACGACACATTTGGTTTGATAAATAGATAACATAGATTATGGCGTACCGACACGCCCCTTTTCCACAAAATAGTCTTTCACATTCTAATGAACTTTTAATTATTTTAGTTTGGTCCACACTAAAGTAATATACAGTACTAATACGATTGAACACTGTAGTGTATCTCATGAAAGCAAATACATTATTTCTCACCCCCTAAACCCCCAAAAGATAATTTTATTTTTCTTTACTTAAACGTATTGAGGTCACACATATATCATTCAGAGTATGAACAGGACTACAATGATATCAAACCTTAACATATAGTACAGCGGATAAGCTCCCAATATAATGAAAATTGTGCACTTTTTGAGAAAAGCATGAAACTTCTAGCATAGTTAGTTTAGACCATAAGATTTATTTTCAGATGTGGAGGGAAATCAGATTTGACCTCTGATGACCCTGAGAGGTCAAAACCAAAATGGCCGCCAGTCCGCATGGTCTAATGTACAAACACACTTAACTTTTGAACCAAATAGTCCAGAAAAACGTTTAAGGTGTCATTTTCAACTAACTTGGGGATGCCAATTCATTGGTAATACTTTTGAGATCGCCTGAACTCAGGGTTTTGCATTTAGGTCAAGGTCAAGGTCAAAATTGACAAAAAAATGGCAAGTTTTGAATGGTTACAAAAAGTTTTCCCATTTATTTGTCATTTGTTCTCCCCTGTGTTCTCAAATTTCTTTAGGAATGGTCCCCCTTCATATTCCTCCACCTTAATCCCTTTCAGTTAGTTTATTTCACATTTTGATTTGACATCTGATGACCCTGAGAGGTCAAATCCAAAATGGCCGCCAGTCCGCATGGTCTAATGTACAAACACACTTAACTTTTGAACCAAATAGTCCAGAAAAACGTTTAAGGTGTCATTTTCAACTAACTTGGGGATACCAATTCATTTGGTAATACTTTTGAGATCGCCAGAACTCAGGGATATGCATTTAGGTCAAGGTCAAGGTCAAAATTGACTTATACATAGCAAGTTTTGAATGGTTACAAAAAGTTTTTCCATTTATATGTCATTTGTTCTCCCCTGTGTTCTCAAATTTCTTTAGGAATGGTTCCCCTGCATAGTCCCCCACCTTAATCCCTTTTAGTTAGTTTATTTCACATTTTCAATTTGACCTCTGATGACCCTGAGAGGTCAAATAAAAATGGCCGCCAGTCCGCCGCATGGTCTCTAATTGTACAAACACTTGGGGATACCAATTCATTTGGTAATACTCTTGAACCAAATAGTCCAGAAAAATGTTTAAGGTGTCATTTTCAACTAACTTGGGGATGCCAATTCATTTGGTAATACTTTTGAGTACCGCCAGAACTCAGGGCTTTGCATTAAGTCAAAGTCAAGGTCAAAATTGACTAATTAATAGCAAATTTTTAATGTTTACATGTTTATGTTTCCCATTTATTTGTCCCCTATGTTCTCAAATTTCTTTAGGAGTGGTTCCCCTGCATAGTCTCCATCGTAATCTCTATCAGTTAGTTTATTTCACTAATTCAAGTCAGGAAAACTGCTCCTTACCATTACTGCTCAATAATACTGGTAAGATGTTCTTTAAGTAACTTTGTGTTTTATTTGGTTCTAAATAATTTAAAGAATCACTACAGAGTTTGAGAAACAGGCCATAAAGCAAAATAACGGTTCTGCTAACACTAGACAACATCACCATGACCAGCAACCTGGAGTACAGGCAGCATTCTTGAGGGATGGGAACTTCTGACAGTACTGAAAGAGATGGGGAACCCATTTCTAGAACAAAGTCAAGACCTACTAGTCAATGGCCCAAGCGACATATCATGGACACCCAATTGGCTGAAACGGGGAGAAGGATTGAGACCCTAGGTGAGGAGCCGTACACAAAGTGTGTGACAGAAAGGTTAGAGCAGTGTACGACACCTGTCACACAAACACTTCATACGAACAAGTTGCCATTTTTCAGTCGGCAGCCGGCGAAGGTTATGTTAAAACAGAAGGCACAGCTTGCAGCACTTAAGAGTGACTGTGGTCTCTTTTTGAGGATGTACATCTCGTGTCAGACAAGGGATGGAGATATGGACAATTTCTTCTCTCATGAAAACCAGGCAGCCCCACCAGCTTTGTTAACTGGAGGAAAATGCGGTTTGGAGTTAAAGTAGATCTACTTCGCTGCCTGGAATCAAATCTGCTCGAAAACAATAGTGCACCTGTGGCCCAAGCAATAATTATTGATGGTGCAGCTGTGGTTCAAATGCTCAACCCTGGAACATCAAGAACATTTCAAGAGTATGGAGAAAGAGTGTTTGCCCAACATCTTTGCTCAACTCGAGAAAAGCATCCGCATCGACCTTGGCTAGGGTGTATACTTACCTGCTAGCCTGAAAGCCTCAATAAGGCAGGAACGGGGAAAGGGGGGAAGGGCACCAGGACAAGTGTGGCTCCTTCTACTGTGCTGCCAGAAAGCTGGAAGGACTTCCCTCGAGTCAATGAAAACAAAACCGAATTGTTTGATTTCATGTCATGCGAAGCCGTTCATTTCCTCTACCACAGGGCAAGGAACTGTATAATATGCAACAGATGGAAGTGGAGTACGTACTCTGCTCTCCTGCTGAGTCACTTGTCCCAGAGGTGTAAAAGGGTAACCATACGTACTGTTGGTACTGATGTGGTTGAACTGGCCGTGGCTTCATTCAGCAAGACAGCTCCTGATGCTGTGGATCGTTTTGGGTGTCAGATCAAGCTTTCGGTACATAGATTTTCATAAAATCATGATGGTTGCCACCATGAGTCCAAAACGATGTATGACTCTCCCAATCTTTCATGCGTTCACCGGGTGTCACACTGTTTCTGCATTCAGAGGAAAAACTTAGAAGTCTTTCCCAGAGGTGAATTATTCCTTCAGTGAACTCCTGTGCATGCCTAGGGAGGTCAGTGAAGGATCAATGTTACTGCCAGAGCGATTTGTGGTGCTGATACGACCGAACTAGTGAGAGCATGGTAGTGAATGATGCCAGGAAACAGCTCTTCGCACATAAGTCTAGAAACTTGGAGAACTTTCCTCCAACCCATGCAGGCAGCACTCAAGCAGCACATCAAGCGCACTTGCTACGAGGCTAACTGTTGCAACCAGATATTGGCCAAGAATCCAGAGATGCCAGAGCCATCTGACTTGGGCTAGACAAACGAAACAACTGGGTGACAGCCTTTTTGGACCACTCTCCCGGAAGCAAAATTGTGCCATGAATAATCCACTGTCGCTGCAAGAAAGGATGCATTAAACTGTGCTCTAATTGTTCTGGAGACTGTTAGATTTTGATCGTTACCATTACATAAGTTGTGGACAGTGCTAAATTCATGTGGATATCTATAGCTGTGGTAATGAACAGGTTTTAGGTCGTATTTGGAATAGCTTTTTTGGTCTTCTGGGCCCAATTTCATAAAGCTGCTTACCGGTAAGCAAATTTTCGTGCTATAACTGTAGCAGACACATTTGGTTAGCAAGAAAACAAGGCGTCCACCTTGCGCGTTCACAATGGATTTGCTTTATTACACAATTCATTTTCGTCCAGTAAGCAGCGTAAGGTTAATGCATTTTCGTGTGCTTACGGTTAGCAGTGCTTTGAAGTAGAAACTCATACGTAAGCACAGAACCAGCCGATAAGCAGCTCTATACAATTTGGCCCTGGATAGTCAAAGTGATGGTACACGGGTCTTTTTATTAATTTTTAAAATAATGACCCCTTAATTGTCAAAATAGAGGCAAAGTTTATATAAAAAAAGAAAACATCACTTTTTGGGGCCTAATATGACCTTGAACTTGGCCTAAATGCAAAACCCTGAGTTCAGGCGACCTCAAAAGTATTACCAAATGAATTGGCATCCCCAAGTTAGTTGGAAATGACACCTTAAACGTTTTTCTGGACTATTTAGTCCAAAAGTTACCACGTTTGTACATTAATTAGACCATGCGGACTGGCGGCCATTTTGGATTTGACCTCTCAGGGTCATCAAAGGTCACATCAAACTGTGATATACACTAACTAAAAAGGATTAAGGTGGAGGACTCTGCAGGGGAACCATTCCTTAATAAATTTAAGAACATAGTGGAGAACAAATGACAAATAATGGGGATTTAACCTTTTGTAACCATTCAAAACTTGCTATTTTTAGTCAATGTTGACCTTGACCTTGACATAAATGCAACACCCTGAGTTCTGGCGATCTCAAAAGTATTACCAAATGAATTGGCATCCCCAATTTAGTTGGAAATGACACCTTAAACGTTTTTCTGGACTATTTGCTTCAAAGTTACCGAGCCCATGCGGACTGGAGGCCATTTTGGATTTGACCTCTCAGGGTCATCAGAGGTCAAATCAAACTGTAAAAATAAACTAACTGAAAAGAATTAAGGTGGAGGACTATGCGGGGGAACCATTCCTAAGGAAATTTGAGAACAAATGACAAATAAATGAGATTTAACCTTTTGTAACCATTCAAAACTTGCTATTTTTAGTCAATTTTGACCTTGACCTTGACCTCAATGCAACACCCCGAGTTCAGACGATCTCAAAAGTATTACCAAATGAATTGGCATCCCCAGGTTAGCTGGAAATGACACCTTAAACGTTTTTCTGGACTATTTGGTTCAAAAGTTAAGCGTGTTTGTACATTTGACCATGCGGCCTGGCGGCCATTTTGGATTTGACCTCTCAGGGTCATCAGAGGTCAAATCTGACTTCCCTCCACATCTGAAAATAAATATTATGGTGAAAGCAAACTATGCTAGAAGTTTCATGCTTTTCTCAAAAAGTGCACAATTTTCTTGCTAAGCCGCTGCACTAATATACAGAGTACAGGAGTTGCGGAAGTCAAAATCGAAATTGCTACATTTATTTTGATAACTGCTGGTCAGGTAGTATGGATATAACATGATATAAGAGGGTGGTAGTAACATTTTAATGTGACCTAGTTTAATCGCGATGAATGAATTTCACCCCCCCCCCACACACACACACACACAAATACTGAGTTCTCGTATAACTTGGTCTAACTTACCGCACACCAATGATCAGATGATCCCGCCAAGAACACGATAGATATGGCATGAAAAGCATTGGGGATGGCGACTAAAACAAAGACGATGTATATCAACTTCTGATAACGACCAAACTCCCCGACAGTGATAAGAATTTCATCGAATTTCATGATTGTGCCTCACAGCAACACCGTGCAGTCAAAGTCTAGACCGAGTGTTCAGGAAGATACTAGAAACACGCACTGAGCTAGACTAGTAAATCTTGTTCTATTTATGCTCGGAGTGTTTGCACACTAATTTTTAACGAAAACTTGACCTCGTCATGCTTCATGAACACCAGCAATAAAATATGTACATTTCTTTAAACCTGGGTCCTCGATCATTTGGATCACTTGAATACAAAAGGCATATAGTGTCACCGTTCACCTCTGATAAATGCCCCTTTTATTTTGACACGCACCCTTTTTCCTTTCAATTAAGTGCCAATTTTTCCATCTGATAAGTGCCCCTTTTTCTTCTTTAATAAGAGCCCCTTCCAATTCCTTCATGAATGTCCCTTCTCACCTCTAGTAAATACCCCTTTATAAATCTGTTAGGTGCCCCTTTTCTTTTATAAATAGTGCCCTTTTCCATTCTCATAATTGTCGCTTTTTTATCTCTGGTGAGTGTTTTTTTCAGGTGCGAGAAGTGCCCCCTTTTACCTCTGGTAATTCTATCTATCTAAGTATCTTCTCCTGGTTCGGAGGTTGATTGCAACATCTCTCCATTTCACTCTTTCTTCTGCCATTCTGGTGCACTCTTGCAGTTTTAGTCCACTCCAGTTCTTGACATTCTCTTCCCAGTTGATTCTGGGTCAGTCTACTTCCTTCCACTCTTCCTTCCTTCCTTTGGCTTTGGTGCCTTTTAACATGACCAAAGTATTTGATTTTTCTCACCTTAACTAATCCTACTACTGCAATTTGTTTACGCCCTGCCATGTGTAATATCTCTTAGTTGGTTTTCATTCGTTTCCAGGATATTTTCATCATTCTTCTGTAGATCCACATTTCGAAAGATGTTATTCTATTTTTCCATGGCCTTGTTTATTGTCCATGTTTCTGCTCCATACAATAGGACAGACGTCATAACAGTTTACTAGTCTCAACGTAAGCGCAAATTTCACCTTTCTATTTGTGAATAATCCTTTCATTGCCAGAAATGTATTCCGAGCAATTTCTATTCTTCTTTTTATTTCTGCTTCGCATCTGGCATCATCTGTGATATTTTGTCCAAAGTAGATGTAATTACTGACTTGCTCAATGATATGTCCATCGAGTTTCAAACATATTCTAGGCTTATTCTCTGTTCTACTAAAAATCATTGACTTAGTTTTCTTGACATTCATGCTTAGACCAAACTCTTCACTTTTGACTTTTACAATATCCAATACATGTTGTAAATCTGCTTCATTCTCTGCGCAAAGTACGGTGTCATCAGCATAACGTAAATTATTAATAATTACACCCCCAATACTAACACCTTTCATATCTGACATTTCCCTGAATACCAACTCTGTGCACAAGTTGAACAGAGATGGGGACATTACGCATCCCTGACACACTCCTATTTTGATTTTTGTGTAATAATAATAATATTTAATTTTTTATATAGCGTTTAATACAAATGTCTCTAAGCGCTTTACAAATATACTATTACCCCGGTCATTGGATTCAGTGCTTGCCCGCACACAATGTGTGCACAATCTCCACTCCCTGAGGAGCATTCCAGCCAGGCGTTACATGACGCTCAAAAACTGTTTGACCAACAATGACGGTCGCATCCTACCGGGTACCCATTTAACACCTGGGTGGAGAGTAGCAAGTGCAGGCTAATATCTTGCCAAAGGATATTAGTGCCGTGTCGGGACCTGTAACCTGTAATGTCATTGTGAATTTTGATGGCAGCTGTCTGCTCCCATTCAAGTTTAGATATGAGAAGTATGTTCTTACCATCAAGATTAATTTTGTGTAAGCTTTCAATCAATTTGTCGTGGTAAATTTTGTCGAATGCTTTAGAGTAGTCAATAAAGCACACATATATTTCTCTATTTACTGCAATATACCTTTCTGTCATCATTCTCATACAGAATATTGCTTCTCTAGTACCTAAACTGTTCCTTACCTACTTCATTGTCAATTTGAATTTTTATTCTGTTGAGAATGATCTTGAAGAGCAACTAAGTTACATGGTTCATAAGGCTAATTGTCCAGAAATCTTCACATGCACTTGCCTTACGCTTCTTTGGAATTGGCACAAATATCGACTTTTTCAGATCTTCAGGAATATGCCCTGTATTGTATATCATTTGGCAAATACTAGTCAAATGTTCAATCCCAAATTCTTTTAAGGCCACAAGTTCTTCCCGTGTTATCCCATCTGGGCCTTCAGATTTAGAAGTTCCCAGTGAATGCAGAGCTTGTTTAACTTCTGATTCAAGTATACTTGGACCCTCGTTGTCAGTGATTGGAAGTTCTGGACCTCTATCATCGTCAAATAGGTCTTTGATATATTCACCTTTGTTTAATATCATCCTCTTCAAAGAGGGAAGATGTTCCATCCTTGTTCTTGATACATCCGCTTGCTGCCTTGTTTTTTTCTTCTTCTTAAAATGCTTGATTTCTCTGTGCATTTCATTTTTTTGGTTTGTCTTGGAGAAATGCTCAATTCTAACACATTTTCGAGTTGGTCATTCTTATTTTGCTCTTTTACATTCATTATCAATTTCCTTCTTGATGTCTCTGTATGATTTGGAGTTTCTGACTTGCTTTTGCCTCTCCTGCATAAAGTTCAGAATCTTTTCTGTCATCCATGGTTGTTTTGCTGGTTTCTTTTTAGTTGGTAGTGTCTTATTTCCGTGCTGAATGCTTTTTATCAAGCATTTCCATTCCACATCTAGTTTCTCAATGTCTTTTATTTCATTATTTGTTTGTTCTATTTCTTCTGTGACTAGACAATTATAGCTATTTCTAACTTCCATAAGGTATTTTCCTGCTATGTCTGTTTTATTTAGAGCTGTGACATCCGGAGAGGGTTTCTTTTTGTTCTGGGGGATGTATTCTTTAGCTTTATTCCAACTTCTGCAATCACCGGGTTGTGATCAAAATCTATGTCAGCCCCTGTGCATGTCTTTACCTGCTTGATATAATTCTTGAACCTGTTCTTTATTAAAATGTAGTCGATTTGATTTCTATTTACATTTCCTGGGCTTTTCCAGGTGTAGGTTCTTCTTTTATGTTGTTGGTAAAAGGTGTTGGTTATCACTAGATCATGTATGTATTGTATTGTATTTATTAAACTTCATTGATGTACATCAATATTCTGTTTGGAAACATATATATCATATAAATCAATTTACAATGTAATGTAACAAATTAACATTCTGTTTGTAAACATAATATATACCGTATAAATCAATTTACAATGCAGTGTTTATAGCAAAACAGAAGAAAAATTACATCCAGCAGATACACTCTTTTTTGTTGTTTTTGTAATAACATGACATAATGCATATAGTCCTTACAGAACTGAAGAAGTCGATCACCCCGTTCATTACGATGGCCTAGTCCATATTGTCTATCAATCTTTCCATCCTGACCTTCTCCGACTTTAGCATTCCAATCACCCATCACGATAACAACTTCTGTTGATTTGCAATGCTTTAGCATTTCATCTATTTGATCGTTATATTTTTCTACTTGTTCATCACTGTAATCACTGGTTGGGGCATATACTTGAATTACTGCTAGGTTAAACGGTTTAGCTTTCAGCTTCATTAACATCATTCTCTCATTTAATGTCCAGTAACCTAGAATGTGTTTCTCGAGATTTTTCTTGATTAACATTCCAACACCATATTGGTGTTTTTTCTCCTCCAGAGTATATGAAGGTGTAATCATCTCTTTACGCATCCATTATCAGTCCACCTAGTTTCCGCAATACCTTTAATATCTAGTTTCATCCTATTAGCCTCCTGAATGAGGTTATCTAATTTCCCTGCCTTATACAACGTCCTAACATTCCATGTCGCAATACGCAGTCGCTTTCCTCTTGTTTTCAGGGACAGAGCATCACAGCCTAATCTTCCCGAAGGCTTTGAACTACAGTAGGTTGGTCATTATAATGTACCTCATTTGCAAAAGGCAGCAACTCTTCCCGAAGGCTATTTACAGCAGGACTAACTGTTCGGGGACCAGTCAGGTTTGCATCTCGTTTTTCTTTCTGTCTGTACTTATTCATGATGTTGCAGACAATGGTAATATAGAATAGAATAGAATAGAATAGCATTTTATTGACTCTTTGACCCCCTCTCGGGGTATGAGAGTACAAACAAACAAACATAAAAGTATAAATGGCAATGCATGAGTTATGAATACAATTATCATACATTATACATAGAAAATGACAAAAAGATACAAACGATAATAGGTATATAGTGTATGAAAGTACAAACATGAAAAATGAACCAACTAGTAAACACAAAGTATATATACATGTACAGTGTAGATAGTGACAATAATGAATGTATTATAATGCAGTCTATTTACAAGCTTAACAGTGTTTCACTATTCTACCGCTACGAGTACGTGTAGGTTCAGCTCTAATTGTACTTATTGAAATGCTTGAACTATCTTCTTTCTCTGTTTCTTGATAAAACTTCAACATACAATGTAATAAGGCGAGTAAATCTTGCTAAATTCTTCAACTGGGAAGTGCTTCTAGTATTAAAAAGTTCTGTCATGTGCATAGCACTTGGGAGCTTAGACTTACAATTTGTTTTGGATAAATATAAACATCTCTCCCTTTGAAAATATGGACAAACAAAAATATAGTGAAATTCATCTCTTATATTTATTTATTGTATTTATTTATTAGTCTTTTTTTAGTAGGGTGGCTCCATCAGTAGTTGAATACTGTTTTCCGTAGAGGTCCGTGGAGGCCCTATATCAGTGGACAGACAGAGTGTGCACTGCATATCACAATGTGGTGTGTTCGCATCAAATCGACCTTTGTTTACAGGTAATTTATGTGATCTACACCGAAAATTACAGAGAGAAATAGCATCAGTTTTATTTAGGGTGAGTAAATAGCTTTCAAATATATGGTTGCCTTTAAATATTCTATAATTTGTGCATCTCTCCATTCCTGACCAAAAATATCATTTAGTCTCAGTTTTAACGAAGAATTAATATGTTAGCCAAATCCACTATTTTGTCCTAGCCAAATATTGGATAGACCAGCTTGATTAAACGTGTTTTCAATAAATTTTAACCATGAGGAAGTAGATTCCAAATGTTCATCTTTATGAATGGCAGAAATAAATTTTAAAAAGACATATGAATATTTGCTATCTTTACCTTTCAAAATTCTTGACCAAAAATTAACTATTCTACCCTTCACATGATTCAAAAATCAAACTTCGTCCAGTTTCTCCATAAACCATACAGTCTGGAGTATATGAACCTACAGACAATAACGTTCTGAGGAATTTCCTTCATGTCCCCAGACTTCACTACCATACAATAAGATAGGCAAAATCAAATGGTCAAATAAATGACATTGAATATCAACTGACAACTGCATTTTCTTTGCTTTAGTCAACATACTGTATAACGCTTTTCTAGCCTGCACTATCTGCTTTGCCATTGCCTTTTTGAAAGTACCATTATAATTAAACTGTACTCCAAGATAAGCAAAATCATATACTACATCTACTTTTGTATTACCATACGTAAAATTTGGTATCTTCCTAACTTTCCCTCTGGAAAAAAAAATCATTATTTTAGTTTTACTCGCATTGACCGTTAGGTGCCACGTATTACAATATCCTTGTACTGCATTCAGCGCCACTTGTAATTCGTCAGGGCTTCTGCCAAAATGATTGTGTCATCAGCGTACAATAAACAAGACAACTTTGAAAACAGCACTCACTCTTCACCCTGTAAGGTATTATGTATTTCTTCATTTAAAATTTTCAAGCCAGGATAAATTTTTGCAATATGCTCCTGAAAGTCATTTAAATAAACAGCAAACGGCAATGGCGAAAGGTTTTACATGAGAAAAATTCAGACATTGCGCCGTTGGCAGAAATACAGGAGTTCGCACATTTGTACAAGCTTTTAACAATATTTAGGGCTTTGCCATTCACACCTATTTTTAACAATTTCAACCACAAAAACTTCCTATCAATTAAATCAAATGCTTTTTTATGATCTATAAAAGCACAATATAAGCGTTTCCTTTTCTGTAGGTAAAAATCGATAATAGTCTTCAAAACAAACACATGATCAATGGTTGCATATGTTGAACGAAATCCAGCTTGTTCCTCATCTAGCATACGATTACTATCAAGAAAGCTAGAAATTCTTTAATTCAAGACTGAGGTAAACAGTTTACCAAGGCAACTTAGTAAGGTAATTCCTCGTTAATTATCTGGATTTGTGTTTTCACCTTTATCCTTAAAACATTGGGATAATCACTCCTATACACCAATCAGAGGGTACGATTCCACTATCTAAAACAATATTGAACAAATCAACAATAACCCTACGCATTTCTAAGGGGCAACTTTTCAAAAATTCATTTCTGATAAAATCTTTACCACAAGCTTTGGCATTTTTCAATTTATTAACCATTAAATCAACCTCTTCTAATGTGATAGGTTCATT
Organism: Strongylocentrotus droebachiensis; assembly: GCA_035222895.1. NCBI lineage: Eukaryota > Metazoa > Echinodermata > Echinoidea > Camarodonta > Strongylocentrotidae > Strongylocentrotus > Strongylocentrotus droebachiensis. The sequence continues at coordinate 18,240 of JAVYIG010000223.1, forward strand.
CAAACCATCATTTTGTATCGTCACATTATCAGCATCCAAAGGCATCCTTTCCTCTGAATGATCCTCTGATTCACAAACATTTCCTAGAGATTTAAAATGCTGTACAAGATCACCCAAAGAAACATTGATTGCACTATTAGATTGACGATCATTACTGTTTAATAAATCCCAAAGAGCTCTAGGGTTTCCTTGTTTTTTCAAGGACCGTAAAGAGGCACTAAAGTCTTTACCATACTTCTTCCTCTTCTACCTTAGCAATTTTTTTAAATATTCTTACTTGCCAAAAGAAAGTCACTTTGTAAAACATCAATATTTGTTACTTGAACATCTAATCTTTTACCTAGCTGAATTTTCCTGCTTAGCTTATTCCTTAAATTAAGATACTCTTTACGGGTAGCTTCACAATCAGCATCAAACCATAATTGTGATGCAGAAATCATAATTTGTTCTTTATGACTCCTTACTTTGTTTGACTGTTTCCACTTACACACACCAATATCTTGTGCAGCCTGTAAAAAAGACTTATACAGATCTCAGAGTAGCAATGATCTACCACTTCCTGACTTACATTTCCATGAATATTTTCCATAATTCTTGACAATTGTAAGGTTAATCTGTGCAGCATATCTGAATAGTCATTTGCATTTTCACAACCCCACTTAAAAGACATGTACCCGGGTTAAGACGACCCACAAATGGTATTAATGTGGGTATCACCCCTCCCTACTTTAACATCATGTTTTTCTTGGTTGTGTATATGCTTTGATTGCAAAGTCATAACAATAGGACAATGCACGTCCGATAAACACTTATCAATAAGTCAACCTGGAAGTTTTGTATGTTATAAAACAATTCATGAGAAACAATAGCATAATCAATTGTGCTACAACCCCCATTTGTATTAACATGTGAAATTTCCAATACCATTATCATCACCCAGCCGTCCATTGACGATAGCAAGACCTAAAGTTTTACATATGTCAATTACATGACTACCATTGTTATTTACCTTAACATCCATATTTTTACATCCGATGGGCATATATGACTTATCCATACATGTAATAGGTGACAGACTGAATCATCACAAAAGTTCAAACCAAGTAGGTCAGATACAACATTATCATCAACATCTAAATAATCAGCAAGTAACCCTGTGCGAGCATTGAAATCCCCAAATAAACAAAATGGTACATTAAACTTACCTTTAATGTTAATAATATCCTGTACCAAACAATCAAAGACCTCATAGTGAGGTACCAAACTCTTCAATGGTAGCTGGCCGTTGGCTCTATGTGAGCTCATCCGCCCTTAAGTTCTATATGTTATAATTCTGTAGGATGGCTACACACCCCATGTTATTCGGGTGATGGTTCAGTTGAGCTGTCACGAGCATGAAGAGAATGGCATGATGACACATAGCAAGCACCTTAAACTACGAACAAGCCCTACCGGAATTTTTTGGAATTTTTTTAATATTTTAAAATGCCTGATCTTGCTGCACCGTTCTCCAGCAATTTAAGGTACAATGCCAGCTAGAACATCATCCACATGTGCTCTAGTAAGACAGGTTATATACCCTACTTACTAGTTACAGCTAGCCCATGTATCATCCAACCTGATCTCCCATAACTCTCAAGGTATCTACAACTGTCCATCACCCTGCGCGTCGCTGACTGTACTGTCTACGGAATTACAGTAGCAATTGTGAGACAAGAAGTACTCAAAATTTGCCCTGTTTAATTTGACACGTGCCCCTCTTTCTGTGACACGTGCCCATATTTTCTTTTTGTTAAGTACCCTTTTTTTCTTCTGATAGTTGCCTATTTTCCTTTTTTGTAAGAGTCCCTTCCTCTTTTCATGAATGACCCTTAAACCTCTGATAATTGCCATATTAAAGTCTGATGGGTGTCCATTTTCCTTCGACAAATAACCGTTTTCTTTCTCATTAGTGATTTTTTCTTCTTCATCTCTCGTGAGCGCCATTTTTAATTTGCGTGAAATGCCATATTTTCACCTCTGATAATAGCACATTTTACTTTGACACGTGCTTATCTTCATACTAATTAGGGGCATGTTTCCCTTTTGATAAATGCTCCCTTTCCTTTCACCGTAACATGTGTTACTTATTTAAAGCCATTAAGATCAACTTTTTCATTCTCCAGAGCTTGCTTGCTACTCTCGCTTGCATTTAAAGTAGATATAGCTATATTATTATTATAGCTATTTTTTTATTTTATAGTCTCTCATGATTAGATTGTGCTTAAAATTCAATCAGGATTGATTTTTTTCCTCTCTATAACAAGATATTTTTCGCACTGCGACCTCACAAATCTGGAAATTGTTGCTCGCTCGCTCGCTTAAAAATGAATATTCAGACCATCGTACCCAACAGCAAAGTATGGTGCTTTAGCAGTATCTTGGACTATGTAAAGGAGAAACAAATAGTGAAATCATTCCTGTTAATTTATTCACAATGTACGGGAATACCGATGTCACCTAAAAATTATATATTTTCGCTTTGAGGTTTCCCTTTGTACGTGACCTTATTTCCAGGAAGTGCCCTTTTTGTGGTGCCCTGATTTTGTAAGACACTTCTCCGCCCCTGCCTTATTCAGTCCCAATGAATGACTTTCATCGACCACCTCCCTCCCCCCCCCCCACACACACACACAATTCTTGTCTATTCTTGAGTTCTTGTCTAACAAACTTACTGCACACCAATGATCCGATGATCCCGCCAAGAACACGATAGATATGGGGTTAAAAGCACTGGGGATGGCGACTAAAACTCCCCGACAGTTGTCAGAATTTCATCGAATTTCATGATTGTGCCTTACAGCAACTTCATGGAATCAAAGTCTAAACCAAGTGTTCAGGAAGATGCTAGAAACACGCACTGAGCTAGACTAGTAAATCTTGTTCTATTTATGCTCGGGAGTTCCTGCACACTAATTTTTAACGACAACTCGACCTCGTCATGCATCATAAACACCAGCATTAAAATGTGTACATTTTTTTTAAACCTGGGTCCTCGATCATTTGGATCACTTGAACACAAAAGGAAATATAATGTCACCGTTCACCTCTGATAAATGCCCCTTTTATTTTGACACGCACCCCTTTTCTTCCAATGAAGTGCCATTTTTTTCATCTGATAAGTGCCCCTTTTTCTTTTAAATAAGAGCCCCTTCCAATTCATTCATGAATGTCCCTTCTCACCTCTAGTAAATACCCCTTTATAAATCTGTTAGGTGCCCTTTTTCTTTTATAAATAGTGCCCTTTTCCATTCTCATAGTTGTCCCTTTTTATCTCTGGTGAGTGCTTCTTTTCAGGTGCGAGAAGTGCACCCTTTTACCTCTGATAATTGCCCTTTTTAATTTGACACGTGCTCATCTTCATCCAGTGTCATATTTCCCTTTTGATAAGTGCCCCTTTTCCTTTCACCGTAAGATGTGTTTCTTATTTAAAGGGATCGTTGAACAAAGTTAAATCTGAGATGCACGGCCCTACGTGTTATCAGTGTTTGTGATAGAGTGTTATATTGAAGCCCTAAAAAAAATGCGCTTCAAAATGATCAAGAAGTGCATCAAAAAAGTAAAAACCGTTGAGTTAACGTTGTTACCATACTCGTTTTCCCCAATAGACTATTGTGTTATGAAAACCATTTGACAAACGCAAACTTTGATTTCGATTTTCAATCATAAATATCTTGATAATCAGACAGGCGATCGGCTTGTAAAAGTCATGGGGTTCCTGACTGAACTAAAGGTTTATAATTATCATTGCAGCATGAGCTAAACCAAGGATTTTTTTTTAAAGGATCTAAGAGTAAGACAAAGTTACCGGATCCCTTTAAAGCCACTAAGATCAACTTTTTTCATTCTCCAGAGCTTGCTGGCTACTCTCACTTGCATTTATAGTAGATATAGCTATATTATTATAATTCTTATTACAGGTATTTATAGTCTCTCATGATTAGATTGTGCTTAAAATTCAATCAGGATTGATTTTTTCCTCTCTATAACAGGAAATTTTTTGCACTGCGACCTCACAAATCTGGAAAGTGTTGCTCGTTCGCTTAAAAATGAATATTCAGACCATCGCACCCAACTGCAAAGTCTCGTGCTTTAGCAGTATCTTGGACTATGTAAAGGGAGAAACAAATAGTGAAATCATTCCTGTTAATTTATTCACAATGTACAGGAATACCGATGTCACCTAAAAATTGTATATTTTCGCTTTGAGGTTTCCCTTTGTAGGTGCCTTTTTTTTTCAAGGAAGTGCCCTTTTTGTGGTGCCCTCATTTGGTAAGACACTCTTCCGCCTCTGCCTTGTTCAGTCCCAATGGTTGGCTTTCATCGACCCCCCCCCCCCCCAAACACACATTAATTGAGTTCTTGTCTGACAAACTTACCGCACACCAATGATCCGATGATCCCGCCAAGAACACGATAGATATGAAATGAGATGAAGTGGGAACGGCGACTAAAACATAGACGATGTATATCAACTTCTGATAACGACCAAACTCTCCGACAATGGTCAGAATTTCATCGAATTTCATGATTGTGCCTTACAGCAACACCGTGCCAGTCAAGATCTAGACCAAGTGTTCAGGAAGATACTAGAACAAGGAGTCTGAGTTGACTAGTAAATCTGGTTGTATATATGCAAAGTGGTTCTGCATAAACGACACATTGACCCCTCTAAACTTGGCATGCTTCATAAAAACCAACAATCAAATATACATTTACAACTTGGATCACCTGATGTGCGGGGTCAAATTATGTGGGTCACTTGAATACAAAAGGCATAAGTGCCCCCTATCGCCTCTGTTAAAGGCTAAGTCCACTCCAACAATAATTTGCTTTTAATAGATGCAGAAAAACAAGAGAAACAGAGCAAAACAAACATTTGAGTAAAATCGGATAACTAATAACAAAATTATGAATCTTTTTAAAAAGTATGAAAAAGTATGGAACTTAGAAAATCACTACACAAATTGCCAATTTGGTTATCAGTTTGTGACGTCATTGCCTCACTATTTATCAATTGCTTAATTCTTTTTATCCCATTAATTTCCCTTTTTATATCCAAAAACAGGTTATATGATTTGTATCATATTGCGTGCATGACGTTTCACAAAATCTGTTGTGAACTTTTTTTCTGAATATTGTATATTCACAATCGTTGATTTTTTTTAAATAGTTTATCAAAATTCACATTTTCATGACTTAACTGACAAAAATTACTCTATACGTACTAGTGCATCCACACGAAAACATATAACTTTTCCTTTTCCTTTAAACAAAGTACCCATTATTCCATCTGATAAGTGCCCCCTTTTCATTTTTAGTAAGTCCCCCTTCAAATTCACTCACTATGTCCCTTTTAACCTATAATAAATGCCCCTCTCAAAATCTGTTAAGTGCCCTTTTTCCATTCTCATAAGTGCCCCTTTTAATCTCTGGTGAGTGATTCTTTTCAGATGCGAGAATTGCCCTTCTTCACCTTTGATAATTGCCCTTTTTAATTTGACACGTGCCCCTTGTCCTTTGACACGAGCCCATTTTCCCTTTTTAATAAGTACCTTTTTTCCTTCTGATAAGTACCCATTTTCCATTTTTTTTATAAGAGTCTCTTCCCCTTTTCATAAATGACCTTTTCACCTCTATTGCTCCTCGCCTGTGGAATTCCCTCCCATCATCTATTCGCGAAATTGACAACCTGGACCACTTCAAAGCTTCACTCAAATCTCACATCCTCCTTCAGACATTTAAATGCTAATTTTATTGGAGGAGCTCGCGCAGTTGAATGTTTTTTTAAACAGATATATGGCGCCATACAAATGCTGTTCATCATCATCATCTTCATCTCTGATAAATGCAGAGACAATTGGTGGAATCATCATCCCTGATAATGTAATATCTATGTACAGGTATATACATGTACCAATGTCGCCTAAATATTATACATTTTCCCCTCGTTTCCCTTTGTAGGTGCCCTTTTTTGTTGGTGCCCCCCGAACGTCCGACGCCCCTGCCATGTTCAGTCGCAATGAATGAGTTTCATCGACCACCCCTCCCCCCCACAATAACCGACAGTTCTCGTATACATTGGTCTTACTTACCGCACACCAATGATCCGATGATCCCGCCAAGAACACGATAGATATGGCGTGAAAAGCATTGGGGATGGAGACTAAAACAAAGACGATGTATATCAACTTCTGATAACGACCAAACTCCCCGACAGTGATAAGAATTTCATCGAATTTCATGATTGTGCCTTACAGCAACACCGTGCAGTCAAAGTCTAGACCAAGTGCAGAAGCGGATCTAGAGGGGGGGTTGGGGGGTGGCAACCCCCCCTTGGGCGGCCCCCCCCCCAAAAAAAAAAAAAAAAAAAAAAAAGAAAGAAAAAAGAACGCACGCTGGAGAGAAACCCTTTCAAGTGCAAATATTGTGAGAAGATATTCAACTCGTCTGGTAACTTAACCAAACACATGATAACTCTGGATATAACTGTGTTTTTAACTTTTACTTGATTTAAAAAGACGTTATCATGCACTGCTTTTTATGGTCTCCATTGTGTTAATAGATGCCAGGAAAACATCACTTACGGGGTTCAAATAAACACCCCAAAAAAAATCGGCTTGCCGCTTCGCGGCTCGTGGACGATGCTCCGCATCGTCATTATTTTGGTCAACCCCCCCCCCCCCCTTAGCAAAAAGCTAGATCCGCCCCTGCAAGTGTTCAGGAAGATACTAGAAACACGCACTGAGCTAGACTAGTAAATCTTGTTGTACGGAGTTTCTGCATACAAATTTTCAACGACAACTCGATCTCGTCATGCTTCATAAACACCAGCAATAAAGATATGTGTACATTTTTTTTAAACCTGGGTCCTCGATCATTTGGATCACTTGAACACAAAAGGCATATAGTGTCACCGTTCACCTCGGATACATGCGAGTGCTTCTTTTCAGGTGCGAGAAGTGCCCCCTCATTTAGATCAATAATATACAAAAGGCTTTCCATAGATAATTACTTGCCTAAATCATGGAAAATCGATGTGCAGTTCTGGCTTATAATCGGAAATTGTTGTTCCGTGTACTGTACATGTACTTTATTTTGAGAAACATGTTGATATTACCAGATAGAGGTTATTTTTGGATTTTGGGGTTGTGATTTAAAATCCCGTTTCCCCCTAGTATTTCCTCATAATAATCCAGAGTTACAACGCACAGGGCTGATACAGATCATGGCCTTCTAATTGTTTTATAAGGTCATAGGTGTGTGCGAAAGTTTGGAATCAGTAATAATAAATTTTAATATCACCAAAATCGTCTGCTTTTCAACTTTGCTGCTTCCCATTGGGGATGCTTTTATTTAAGACACACTCTTACAGAGCACACCATCCAAACAAAACCCAAGAGAGGGAAACTGCTCCTTTGTCAATGACCGAAAATGGTTACGCAGTCGTTATTGTTAAAACAGCTGAATGTTCTCATTAAGATGCACATAATGAGACTATCATTGGATCAAAGAAAGAATCACGTTGAATGTCCATCCGTAATAGGTCCATGCTCGCATCAACACCTAAACGGAAGACGGTCATTTCGACGGGTGTCTTTTCCGTGATCGCGCGATCAGTCGATATAAAGCAAGCATGGCTCCCACTTAGCCGAGTTGGAGCCTCGAGTTGTGGCGAGCTGGCTCGATCTTATGGCAAGCCGTTTTATCATTAAAACATATTTCTTGATATCAACAAATAATTTTACGTTGTAAAGCAATGGTAATCCTTGATATCAAGAATTGAATTCGTGATATCAAGAATTCGATTTCGTGATATCAAGAAATATTTTTTAATGATAAAACTGCTTGCCATAAGATCGAGCCAGCTCGCCACAACTCGAGGCTCCAACTCGGCTAAGTGGGAGCCCTGCTTTAGAGACTGAAGCTTTCGTTCCGAACACAGTAGGCCATTTTCGTAACGTAATCAAATTTAATGCACAGCCTCGTTCCAAATTATTTCCTTCACCTTTTTACAAATAATTGTGTTTCAATAGTCAGAATGTGAATTGCATATATTAATTGTTACTAGGTGTGACAAACATGGCTTATCCTACGGTGAACAACAAGGGAATGCAATTCATACTGCTTGATCTTTATGCATGAAGACATTTAAATTACGTAACTTAAGGAAACTAAAGAAGCCATAACCAAACGAGAGTCATTATTATGTATGACTATTATTTGGTCATCACCAAAATGCATCCATGTTTTGTATTATATTTCTGTTCTTTGTAAACCTTTTATGAGCCTTTATTTTACATGTGAGCGAACCAAATATCCATGTTTGAATAACATTGGACAAAATAAATACATTGAATTGAATTGATTGAATGTTGAATTGTTAGTGTTATTTGAAGCTCATCAGAATTTTATCAATTATTGTGATACTCATGAGCAGGATCTAATGTTCACCAGACTTCAACAAAACCCTCTTGTTTTGTCAAGGCTCGATTACATCTTTGCCGGTATGTAGCGATTTGATAAGCATTGTAAACAAAAACGGATAATTTGACTGGTATAAGCTAGGACGCATCCCGGCTCACTCTATAGTCTTCTTGAAACTTTCATTTGATAAACAACATCCCTCGTGGTAAGGGGTTTTGGAAATGTAAATGTAAATATTTGAGAAGTAATGCTGATTTTTGTAATTATATCAAAGACAAGATAAGGGAATTTCAAGAAATCCATAGTAATACAGATTTAAATCCCAACACAATATGGGATACTTTAAATGTTTTATAACAGGCTAATGTCGAACCAGGAAAAATAGATAAAGAGAGAGAAACAAGGAAGCCGGTGAACCAACAGCCATGTGCACAGTACACACACATCAATTAGGTAAGACTAAGAGGAGATCAATTCATTTTAAAATCAAATCCGATTTATTGATAATCTATATCCTCTATAAACAACACATAAAACACGCAAATACGCTGTTGACTATAAAGTTGAAATAAGTGTTCTTACTTCTTATCATGTAGGGATGATGAGAATGTGATTTATTCTTGATTGATGAAGTTTATATCTTCTTAGAACTTCATTGGTCAACCTGAAGAGTCATGGACATTGATCAAAAAAGCTTTTAAAAGATATAAACGTCATCTATCAATAATAAAATAATCTTGTTACATATCTTTTCATGAAAAAAGGGTTACAAAATATTCCAACTTTATAGGCATCAGTATACAGGAAGGGAGGGGGATCCCTCACATTGCCGACCAAGTTTAACATCATATCGGAATATTTGATATTCTTCCAACACATATCTCGTTATATACTACCCCCACCCCCTTATAATCTACTGCATGACTACTCTATAAATCGGCAAATGACACATATTTAAAAGTTCCAATAAGGGAATCGAGCTATATATGATATGAAGTAGAAAAAATATGCTTTAAAATGTATGAGTTTAACGATGATAGCGATCTCAGTGTATGTTTGGGCAAATATTTTATTATTCGAACATCATCAATGTAACAACAATCCACGATCATTTGCTTTTCTTCAATAGTTTTGAAACTTTTTTGATATAGGATTACATGATTTCGCCCATATATATGTATCAATTGAAAATCAAATAAGTCTATTCTTCTTGATGCAAGTCATGCCCAACCTGCATGTGAAGTCACACATCTCAGCAGTGCTCGGAGAGCTCTTCAGGTGCTATGCAGGGGCTGTATTGAAGCTTTTTTGTAATTTATAATAATCATTACTACGAATGTTGCCAACTTCCAAGCATTGAATTTTCATAAAAATTTCCAATCAAATCACCTTTGCAAAAATGAAAATAAAGTTAGTTTTTAAAATCTTCGTATAGCTACTTAAGTAACCAAGCGAGATGTCCATACATTATTGTGTAATTCAGTCGTTACAAAAGAAAATATAGGCGATGGATGAATCCTGAAATATCAAAACAAAGTAAGCATGTTCCAGATTAAACTTCTTAGGAATTGAGTTTCTAACCTGTTAAGTGTTTTAAAATAAGAAGATAAAAGCTTTCTTTTCACTCCTTCGAGTTGTACTAAAATTACGTGAAGCCGCCGCGCGCTGTGTACTGAAGGTTAATTGAAAAGGACGGCTATTAAATGGTATGTAAGTACAGAAGTCAATATGAGTAGATTAATTTAGCTCAAATTATGAAGGTACCATTACAACAACAAAAATATGACACTTAGAATGAATGCTGCTTAATTTTTTACTCATCATGTTTTCAATTTTTGAACATTAGGTATTATACATTCACCATAAAAGTTTTTACAACATGTGATTTCACAGTTATAGCAAATATTGATAATCATATATCATTCGTGGGTGGATGTAATAAATGATTTATGATTTATGATTTATTTGCCATGGTTGTCACCAAGCATGACATATTTATTCGAGGAGGAGTGATAATAAACACGTATCTGGTACAACTTCCTTGCAATCTCAAAGAAAAGCTATAAAACTAGACTTCAATGTTTACAGGTATAGATGTCTTACATTACTTTACTATCATGACGTATTTTTTAAATATTTCTTTTCATTTTTGTTTAAAAAGAAAAGGGGAAAATTGTAAACAGTTTTATAGTGATATAATTTATTTCCATTCTCATGATTGTCCCTTTTTATCTCTGGTGAGTGCTTCTTTTCAGGTGCGAGAAGTGCCCCCTCATTTAGATCAATAGTATACAAAAGGCATTCCATAGGCAAATAGGCAAATGATAACCTCCGTCTAAATTATCCAATTACACGTGTCCAAGCCGGGGATAGGACTTTCACGGTAGCAGCATCCAAAGGGTGGAATAATCTCCCCATGTCCATCAGACAATCTGCCTCTATCGATATTTTTAAGAAGGCTCTGAAAACTCATCTCTTTACATGAATTCTCCTCTATGTTTAATTATTTAATTTAATTAATTGAATTTAATATTTTATATGGAATATCTAATTGTAGCCTTTAATTACTACATGTAGTAAAGACCAATAATATTATTTGATGTTAGCGCTCTGAGCCTTATGGGAATGGCGCCCTAAATGTTCATTGTATTGTATTGTATTGTAAATACAAATTTAGACAGAAAAAAAGAATTCTTTTGTTAGTGTTATTTGAAGCTCATCAGAATTTTATCAATTATTGTGATACTCAGGAGCAGGATCTAATGTTCACCAGACTTCAACAAAACCCTCTTGTTTTGTCAAGGCTCGATTACATTTTTGCCGGTATGTAGCGATTTGATAAGCATTGTAAACAAAAACGGATAATTTGACTGGTATAAGCTAGGACGCATCCCAGCTCACTCAATAGTCTTCTTGAAACTTTCATTTGACAAACAACATCCCTCGTGGTAAGGGGTTTTGGAAATGTAAATGTAAATATTTGAGAAGTAATGCTGATTTTTGTAATTATATCAAAGACAAGATAAGGGAATTTCAAGAAATCCATAGTAATACAGATTTAAATCCCAACACAATATGGGATACTTTAAATGTTTTATAACAGGCTAATGTCGAACCAGGAAAAATAGATAAAGAGAGAGAAACAAGGAAGCCGGTGAACCAACAGCCATGTGCACAGTACACACACATCAATTAGGTAAGACTAAGAGGAGATCAATTCATTTTAAAATCAAATCCGATTTATTGATAATCTATATATATCCTCTATAAACAACACATAAAACACGCAAATACGCTGTTGACTATAAAGTTGAAATAAGTGTTCTTACTTCTTATCATGTAGGGATGATGAGAATGTGATTTATTCTTGATTGATGAAGTTTATATCTTCTTAGAACTTCATTGGTCAACCTGAAGAGTCATGGACATTGATCAAAAAAGCTTTTAAAAGATATAAACGTCATCTATCAATAATAAAATAATCTTGTTACATATCTTTTCATGAAAAAAGGGTTAACAAATATTCCAACTTTATAGGCATCAGTATACAGGAAGGGAGGGGGATCCCTCACATTGCCGACCAAGTTTAACATCATATCGGAATATTTGATATTCTTCCAACACATATCTCGCTATATACTACCCCCACCCCCTTATAATCTACTGCATGACTACTCTATAAATCGGCAAATGACACATATTTAAAAGTTCCAATAAGGGAATCGAGCTATATATGATATGAAGTAGAAAGAAAATGCTTTAGAATGTATGAGTTTAACGATGATAGCGATCTCAGTGTATGTTTGGGCAAATATTTTATTATTCGAACATCATCAATGTAACAACAACCCACGATCATTTGCTTTTCTTCAATAGTTTTGAAACTTTGTTGATATAGGATTACATGATTTCGCCCATATATATGTATCAATTGAAAATCAAATAAGTCTATTTTTCTTGATGCAAGTCATGCCCAACCTACATGTGAAGTCACACATCTCAGCAGTGCTCGGAGAGCTCTTCAGGTGCTATGCAGGGGCTGTATTGAAACTTTTTTTGTAATTTATAATAATCATTACTACGAATGTTGCCAACTTCCAAGCACCGAATTTTCATAAAATTTTCCAATCAAAGTTTCACCTTTGCAAAAATGAAAATAAAGTTAGTTTTTAAAATCTTCGTACAGCTACTTAAGTAACCAAGCGAGATGTCCATACATTATTGTGTAATTCAGTCGTTACAAAAGAAAATATAGGCGATGCATGAATCCTGAAATATCAAAACAAAGTAAGCATGTTCCAGATTAAACTTCTTAGGAATTGAGTTTCTACCCTGTTAAGTGTTTTAAAATAAGAAGATAAAAGCTTTCTTTTCACTCCTTCGAGTTGTACTAAAATTACGTGAAGCCGCCGCGCGCTGTGTACTGAAGGTTAATTGAAAAGGACGGCTATTAAATGGTATGTAAGTACAGAAGTCAATATGAGTAGATTAATTTAGCTCAAATTATGAAGGTACCATTACAACAACAAAAATATGACACTTAGAATGAATGCTGCTTAATTTTGATACTCACCATATTTTCAATTTTTGAACATTAGGTATTTTACATTCACCATAAAAGTTTTTACAACATGTGATTTCACAGTTATAGCAAATATTGATAATCATATATCATTCATGGGTGGATGTAATAAATGATTTATGATTTATGATTTATTTGCCATGGTTGTCACCAAGCATGACAGATTTATTCGAGGAGGAGTGATAATAAACACGTATCTGGTACAACTTCATTGCAATCTCAAAGAAAAGCTATAAAGCTAGACTTCAATGTTTACAGGTATAGATGTCTTACATTATTTTACTATCATGACGTATTTATTTTTCTTTCTTTTCCTTTTTGTTTGAAAAGAAAAGGGGAAAATTGTAAAAAAAAGAATTACGAGTGATATAATTTATTTTCATCCCTGTATTATATTTCAGAAGAGACTTGTGTCATCCCTGGTTATTGTTATCTTTACTCTTACACTCAATTATGTATGTTACACTATAACTTTGAAATTTGTTATCCAATATATAATTTTTTTTAGAATGATCCTATCTGTTTGGATTGAAATCAATAAAATTTGAATTTATTTGAGTTTGTAAACATGAATGATGGTTGATTAGTAAGATCCTTTGATATCATGAATATATGAAATTATGACTAGCATCCCCAATGATATCCTTTAAGATATCACTTTTCCTTGTTCGATTTCCTGGTCGAATGCCTGATTGATGACGCCGCTGTTTGCATCGTTCTTGTACTGGAACCTCGGCTCTGTCTTCACCTCATATTCCTTCGGTTTGCTGTTCGGACAGAAAATAGGGTAAGAATGATATGAGAATTTAATGTTGTGCTTTGATACTATACTAGTCTAAACATAAATGATACATTTTTGTTTCTTTTCTATTTTGTCTATTATGAACTAGGTCCACACTAATTTATTTTCTAAGAGCTCCAAGACGAAGCAAAGTTTTGCATGTCTCTTATGTTGCGCCCTCATGGATGGCGAATTACCGTCGAAGGGTAGAGCCAGACACTTTAACAAATTGTCTTGTTATTATATTATACAGAAGTCACTGAAAATCTAGAGCAAATGAAGATTCCTTATCTTTGTGGTAAAGAAGATACTCGTAAACTCGTATCTACGTTTTTTTTTTTTTTCTAGTTATATGTATGCCCCCCAAAAAATGTTTGTATAAGACAGCTATCACTGGATATCTAGAGCAAATACAAGTTCCTTATCATATTGGAGGTAAAGAAGATGAAGGAATATTTGTATCAACGGCCTATAGAATTAAAACAGCTATGTTGTCCTTCGTTTCAAACAGGATTGACCCATCTTTTCCTTTGATACAGCCAGGGTTTGAACAACCAGACTTTTTACCTGAAATTTCATTTATTCTTTGGTAAACATTATTATTATCGAATTGATTTTCATTTCTGCACATTGTTCGTTTAGCCAGCTCTCTTTTGCCTCAGGCAAAATTCTGACAAATCGAACAATGAGTATGAGGACCAAAATAATAGTATTGAATTATTACATCTACCCAGTACTTATGTATGGTAGTGAAACATGGACTTTAGCCTCTGATACTAAAAAGCGGTTTGAAAGTTGCGAAATGTGGTTTTTAAGAAGAATGATGAAAATCCCCTGGACTGACAAAGTTAGTAATGAAGAAGTTCTTACACGAGCTGGAGTGCAAAGGAAAATGATACGTGAGATGTTGATTAGGCAGTTGAAGTTCATGGGTCACATTATACATAAAGAAGGCCTAGAGAATCTTGCTTTGACAGGGAAAATTGTGGGAAGAAGGAGTAGGGGAAGTAGGAGGATACTTTGGATAGACAGTCTTCAGAAATTGTTGGAAGAGAGAGGAGTGAAAGAACTGGGAGTGATACTAATACAGAAGGCTAGGAGCCGAGAGTTGTGGAACAGCATGATCGCCAAAGTCAAACGATATGGCACTTAGGGCGTGTTCATGCTTCACTTTTTTCTGGCCAGAATCAGGCATCTGTTACGCGTTTAGTTTAAAACACGGTTGCGTCCATGCTTACTTTTGTAGAATCACCGAAAAACGGCGATCACGATCGCCGATCGTAAACTCACAAAAAGATGCGTTTACAATTTGTAAACGCGTTTAAATGGGGTCAACGCACTGACCTCTAGTGGGTCTACGTAGCATGCACAGTGAAGGTTTGCGAATCCAGCTGGAAGACCAATTAAGGCCACACAAGGAGAATTGCCTGGATGAGCCAGAGAAGTAAGCATGAACAGTACACCGTGGAACTGCGATCACGATGAGCGTTTACGATGAGCGTTTCAGATCGCTCATTCTACCTTCAAAATCAAGCATGAACGCGCCCTTAGAGAGAGAGAGGGAGAGAGAGAGAGAGAGAGAGAGAGAGAGAGAGAGAGAGAGAGATGAAAGGGGCCGGATCTCAAAAAGGTGTATGGGTAAAGAAATTGGAGATAGCAACTTCTGCTAATATTCGGGTCAATGTCAATTGTTATTTGGGCCGCGAAGTGTACATAATGTGATATCGGATTCAGGCCAAGATGACCACAATAAAGGACAACTGTCAAAGTTTAGCCAATATAAGCAATCTTTGTTGACTAGTATGTAGCGTCCAACAAAGGTATCAAACATGGTGTCAGAAGTGGGATATGGTCAAACAAACGCACACCACCCCATGCACCCCCTTCCCATGACACTCGCAGCCACCCCCTCTAAACCCAACCCAGTCTCAAGGTATGTGAGGGAAGGAAAAGTATTAACAGCATTGTGCATCACCTATTGAAATGTGTGAACATGATGATGACGTAATCCGAACATGATCTTTATATGGGACATCCATGGGGTATGAAATTGCCCTTGATTTGATTTATTGAAAATGTATGTGGTCGTGTTTGAGTAGCCTCATCGGTATGAATACTACTTTTCTTGTGGCCTTGCTATTATAATTACCCCAGCATTGCCAGGTACCCATTTGGTACACCTCGGGGTGTTTCACAAAGACTAAGATCGACTTAAGTTAGACATGAACTATGGCAGGCCATTCATTGTTCTCTCAAGGGACGTCACAAAACTACAGATTTGTTATATTTTTTTTAATAGTTCATCGTTGAAGTAAAAGCAAACAGTGGCATGAACGGCCTGCCCTATTTAAGTCCAACTTAAGTCGATCTTAGTCTTTGTGAAACACCCCCCCCCCTTGGATCGAGAGAGACAATTGGGGGTAAATCCCCTGGACCAAAGTTGTTTAGCGCTTCAAGCAAGACTACCCCCCCCCCCCGGACCCTTTCTTGTGAAAGTCAGGAGCTTTCAACAATACGTATTGCACAGTGCAGTGCTTCCACATACCAAGGAGCTCCCATGCATTATATTGAAGTGCTTCATAAATGTAATTTTTGATTATTGTGTATAAGACTTATATACGATTAAATGAAATAGTATAAACCTCTGAAAAGGGACGAATATTAGCGTAGCGTGAGGTCGTTGAGATACACTTGTCTCATGGGGGCTCCACCAGTTACAACCGTGAAAGCTACAAGCTTAGGCATCTGATTAGTGGAAAGATGTGGGAGTGGTCCTATCGTATTCTTTTCTTGTCATTTTCCTATATTTTCTCTCTTAACTTTTTTCTTACTTTTGTAATTTTGTTTCCATATTTTCCCTTTTGTCTTCGTCATTCAATTGGCAGGAGCACGTTATTCCGTACCCCCACCTCTGTACCTCCGCTAAGCCAGTACGGACCAAAACCTAAAGGAAACCTCACCTCAAGAATTAACTTTAGTTATTCTGAGAGATTTATAGCATTCTTGCCCATTAATTTACAAGATTCCCTTCCAAAGTGTATGAGAGAGGCATAAAGCAAGAATAATGTACAGTTTCTCAGCACGACATGGGCATCGCAATTTTCTTGATAACGTGACGAACTGTACAAAGTCGTTTGTATTCAAATGTTTGGATGCTTCCTTCCCAGGTGTGTGCGTGTATGGTGGTGAAGTATTTCATTCACCTGCTATTATCCTTTGTACTACATTATTGTGAGAATGCAAATTGCGCAAATAAGTTGGTGCTTTTCTGGGGTGAAGGTTTCGTATTAATGAAATAGATTTGTCGACTGCTATATCTTAGTATTTTTAAATAAATGAGTTACAATAGACCAGTTCACGAAGAGCACATTACTGCAATGACCCCGAATATCCACAGATCTTCAACACATGAAGAAGTCCCACTTTGTACATTTTGAAATAATCACTCCTACAACGATGGAGGTGCTATATAAATAGCCTTTGTTTCCCCTTTTCAAAGAATACTTCCACCTGTTCATCAAGGAGTGCACTGCTTGTGCATAAATGAATAATGATTACATAACTTTCATGAGCACGCATCCAGTATTTCGTCTCCGTGTATTTCAAAATTTGTTCTGCAATGGCCTTTATCTGCTCATGCTCAGACTGCAACCGTGAACTGGCTTATTGTTCCCCTGTTCCCGCCCCCCCCCCCCCCACTCCGGGAACGGAGGGACCGCATGCGTGTTCCCGAAATCTCCGGCTCGTAACAAAGAAAAAGATCTGCCCGTATTGACTTTACACACCGGACTTATGCTGAAAGGGTGGGGGGGGGTGCTGAAAAGGCTCGTATAACAAAAGAAAAAGATCTACCCGTATTGACTTTACACACCGGACTTATGGTGAAGGGGGGGGACACGCATATGCGTACCCTAAATAACACTGAGTGTGGGGGGGGGGGGGCGGGGGGGGGGGGGCCGGGCCCCTGTTATATATTTTCACCCAAATATTTGTTTTTTGTCCATCTCAGCTCTGATTTTCCCTCATCGAAAATAAAGTTTTTGTTATTGAATCAAAAAGTCTTTCTCCTTTAAGTTGGTGCATGTCTCTGCATGATATAATGTACACATTTTCCTATTTTCAAGCAGATGGCTGCGCCTATGTCAAGCTAAAAGGCATTACATCATGCCGAGAATATCTTTATGTATACATCTCTTGTACATTTTGTACATAATTTTTTCATATCAAAGGTCAAGAATACAAAATCATCTCATTTTTCAGAATATCTCCATTCAATTTGTGGAATGATGTTTCCTCACAACACCACGTAAGAGGAGCTTCTCGATAAATCACGAGGTAGCAGTATTCCGTTTTGTTAAAATAATACAATTATTCTGTCTATGATTAGTTTCGAACTCAGATATTGAGAAAATACAATTATCGATCGTATCATTTTTTTGTTTCTGTTTCGCTGGGTCCTTTTTTCACGTCACCTTCACCTCACTCTCTCATCTTCTTTCCTTCATTTTTTCTTCTTCTATTTCTCTGAGTAATTTTATTTTCTCTCCGAAGACTAAGCATACAGGAAGTGCAGATGTTATCAATGGGAATAATATAATAGGCTTGATTCATGTATGTTTGTGCTTTTTCGAATAATGTATTGTGAATCATAATTATGTGTTATGACAACGTATGTAACATGGACATTTAATTGTAATTTTGTTTATGTGAACATTTATTTGTAATTTATTTTATTAGAGAAAAGACTAAAAACTTATTAACACAAACATACAAATAAAGACGAATCCAGGACAAATTTCCCTAATGTTTGTCCTCGGTTTGATTGGAGCACTGACTTACGTTCCAAACATCTCTCCTTCTTCCAGTGTCTCAGGGAGCTGCTCCCCCCGAGTCTCGGGTAAGAAGAGAACAAGAAGACCAGCGGCTATCGACATCACACCGAATATGAGAACTGGGAAAGGTTCCCACGTATCATCCAATAGAAGAATGATAGGAGCTAAGATTCCAGCAATACGAGCACTCATTGAACATATACCGACACCAACGCTCCTATAAACAGAGAAAACAAACACATTTCCATCAAAGAAAAGAAAAAAGAAAACGAAGAATCCTATCAAAATGATGGTCCTGCTTTGCCATGCACGGTCATTAATTTTCAGGTAAATTATATTTTAATGCAAAGAGAAATTCCCAAGGATCCGATAAGACTGTAATTACTTTCACATTTGTTTAGAAACTCTCGTTTTGTTCAAGCTTCTTTCTTTTTCCTTTATCACCGCACACGGTGAGAGAAACGCAAATAATATGTTTGCATAGACTTTCGAGACATGAACTCAAGGGTTAGCCTAATTTCAAAATAGTTGTGTTCTTCCCGTAGAATCATGTTCTGATTACGTAATGCTTGATTTTTAGTTTATATATTAGCATATTGTAATCTGTGATGGAAGAGGCTATGTTGAAAGAGACTAAAGATCATTTCCCGAATGTCTTTACGATCGTATCAATAACGCAGGTTGAATTACAGAGTGTCTTGATGATAATAATTAGTTTTTATCATTCGAGTAGTTTGAGAAGTGGTTAATTACCTGACAGGTGTGGGGAAAAGCTCAGCTGAGTAGATATAGACGATCGCAAACGACGCTGAGATACCAAACTTTCCAATCATTGCCACTGTAGTACGCCAGGCTCCAATGGCTAAAAACAAAGGTCATATTTCATCATATTATCTTGTTTGTTTAGATCCTATAATAATATTGTCATGTCTTTGAAATATTTGTGTTGAATGGAAAGAACGGTTGTAGAGAAAGCATTGATGTGTTATTATTAAAAAATATCAACAACAAAAACAACCGAATATGGTAAGAAAGATATTGATGATTACAGGGTTAATTGAAGTACTGAGCTGTAGTCTACCAACATGTGGACACAATATATTGTCAGTTTTGACAATTATTTATGATGATGATGATGATGATGAACAGCATTTGTATGGCGCCATATATCTGTTTCAGATAACATTCAAAGGCGCGAGCTCCTCCAATAAAATTAGCAATTAAATGTCTGAATGAAGATGTGAGTTTTGAGTGAAGCTTCGAAGTGGTCCAGGTTGTCAATTTCGCGAATAGATGATGGGAGGGAATTCCACAGGCGAGGAGCAATAGAGGAAAACCACCTATATAACTCATTATTGGAATTTAATCACGAAATTCCTTCACTTTCCTATAGTTATTTGAAAGGTGTGCATTGTTTCTAGTATTTATCAAACAAATTAGTGATTTTTTTGTTATGTATTCAACCTATATATATATATATATATCCCCATCTCCCTCTCTCTTTGTCTTTCTATACATCATTAAGTGATATAGGATATGACGCGGTTAAACCGCAAACAACCGCGGCGGTTTTTTTTTTATAATGATGACAGAAAATCTATAATACGCTTCACATTTCTGTATCTGATATAGTTATGCAGTTGCCATTCATTTACTCGTTAAAACACGCGTCTTTTTGAGGGGGGGGGGAGGGGCGTGGTTTACCACGCCATATCTGAAGAAGCCTCTGAGATGGTAAACTTACGTGTAAAGATGGTGCATAGACATGCGATACCGCCACCAACCATGTAACCGAACATGCTCCACTTGCGTCCAAAGTATTCAATAGCAAAGATACAACTGATGTAAGCAGGGAACTCCACAGCACCAGAGATGAAGAAAGCAATGTAGACATTCACACCTAGATCGGATGTACTCAGAGAGAGTCCATAATATACCAGCGTGTTCACAAACCTGTAACAACAATTTGAAGGAAAAAATCAAATTCGATTTCGATGTAGTAAGGAGTACCACTAATAATCATATTTATCACCAGCTTCACCATCACCATCACCGTCATCATCACCCTTATCAGTCACCGTCACCATCATCACCATCACCACCATCATCATCATCACCATCATCATCACCAGCATCACCATCACCATCACCATCATCACCATCACCATCATCACCATCATCACCATCATAATCATCTTCATCATCGCCAACGCCATCACCATCATCACCATCATCACCACCATCACCATCATCATCACCACCACCATCATCATCATCACCATCATCATCACCAGCATCACCATCACCATCACCATCATCACCATCACCATCATCACCATCACCATCATCACCATCATAATCATCTTCATCATCGCCAACGCCATCACCATCATCACCATCATCACCACCATCACCATCATCATCATCATCAGCTCCACCATCATTATTACTTATCATCGCTACCAAAAGTTTCATCATCATGTTGAAAAGGAAGTCATACCAGTTGAACATGAGATTGAGTGTTCGAATCCTGAGGTTTGGCGTGCGGAAGAGATCGATGGCTGTAGCTTGTCGACCAGTAGCGGCTGCTTCCTGCAATTCAAAAACCAGAATACTTCAAAAACAAACTAACTTCAGTTTAAATTTTCTATATAAGAGTGTCGTGTATTTTTCTTCATGCATGGTAAGGACTTTTGATCTAGTTTTTTTTCCTTTGCCATGCGATGTTGCCTTTCTCCGATGCAAGTGTACACTTAAACATTCGTACCTTGTATTTCCACTGTTTCTTAAGTTTCGTGTACTAAATATGCTTTCTTTTTTTCTGTTATTGAATAGAATAGAAAATTGTAACATCATTTAAACCAATTTGATTGGCCAGTTTTGGGTCATTCGTTTTTCCGAAGTTTCATTTAATAGACGGTTCATAATTTCGTAAATGAATTATGGTTCGCTATTCAGAAAATAGTAGGATTTGTAAATCCGAAAATGAAGTACGTATCATTATTTTTACCGAAAGTTCATAATTTCGAAATGATTCAATTAGAAATTATGAACCTTCGGAATTATCTTATTTCATTTTCGGACGTATGAACCCTTTCTAATTTTCAGAATGAAAGACATTCAATTTTTATCATTTTTTCAGAATTATGAACCTTATAACAATTTTATTATATTACGAATCTTATTTTATCTTCGGAATAATAAACCCTTTTTATATTTTCGAGATAATGGACGTGTAGAAAACGACATGTAACCATTGTATACGGTCTCTGAAACACGTGCTGTTAC
The DNA here is from genome assembly GCA_035222895.1 of Strongylocentrotus droebachiensis. Taxonomy (NCBI): domain Eukaryota; kingdom Metazoa; phylum Echinodermata; class Echinoidea; order Camarodonta; family Strongylocentrotidae; genus Strongylocentrotus; species Strongylocentrotus droebachiensis. The sequence continues at coordinate 40,189 of JAVYIG010000223.1, forward strand.
AATAAAGCAATGTATGACGCGGTAACCCGCGATGGGATTTTGTGTCCTTCTTCTTTTACCTTCTTGTTTTATGATGACGAAAGTGTAGTACGTTTCACATCTCTGTATCTTATAACACATAGCTCAGTGAATGCGTGAAGGACTTTTGTGTGTTCACTTGCCATTTATGTACGCGTTATAAAAAAGAAACTGCCGCGGTTCATACCGCTTCATATCTGTACGAGTGTTGGTTACCTGTTCTTTGATATCTTCTGGGGTGAAGATGGGTTCAGGTAGCTTAGCTTTGTTCACATCAGCTGCCTTCTTAATGATCCTAGTAGCTTCCTCAGTACGACCCTTACTGATCAACCAACGAACAGACTCTGGAAGAAACCTGATCAAAATTACTACTGCGTTAATAATGAGAAGGATAATAATATCAATAATAATAATCATAATAATCATAATGATATAAATAATAATATTATAATAAGAACAATAATGATAATAACAAACAACATATAGTTATATAAATAATGATAATAAAAATAAACAAATAAATACCTGCATTGTCTTAAAATGTCCGAAAGAAAATGACTGTATAAAGCAAGGCAATGGATAATAATTCGTGGAACCTCAGTCAGGAGGAATTGGAGCAAATTCTGGGAACAATTTCGCGTCTACCCCCCCCCCCCCCCCCCCTATAGCTCTTTTCTCTCTCTCTCTCTCTCTCTCTCTCTCTCTCTCTCTCTCTCTCTCTCTCTCTTTCTCTTTACCGTTTCTCTTCTCCATCTTCTCCCTCTGTTCGGCCTGCTTATTATACATTCTATTCCTAGGTGTATATAGGCCTAAGCGTATACTATATCAATTATGATTATGATATTTGATTGGTCCATTGGTAATATGTATAGGCATAAGACTTATGCCTAAGACCTAATGCCAAACTGAAGCTCTAACGTCTCAAACTTACGGGAAGAAAGCAAACATGACGAAGATAGGTGCGGTGATGGCTAGCTGTAAAATCCACCATTCACGAATGAAATAGGCGAAGAGAGCAAGTAGCATGTATCCAATGGAGAAAAATATCATGATGACGATACCGGCTATCACCCGTTTACTTGGACCTACAAACTCCGTTCCTGTAGAAGTAAAAATACAGAACATGAAATATAAGCATAAAGCCATCATCAATCAAAACAAAACACTGTCCTCCCAAAAAAAGTAATTACTTTAGTTAGCAGATCTACAGGAAAAATACGGTAATTTCCCTATTTAGGCCTAAATGATTACATTTAATATTTATGTGCCTTCACACAGAAATCTTCAGCAGATTGGAAACCATGACCAGGGAAGAGTTATTTCATTTGGTTCTTAGAATAAGGTATGCTCTATTTACTCAAATATAAATTCAATTTTGTATTTTATTTGTATTCATGAGATCCTTGGGAATAACATTTTATCATAATATCAATCAGAAATAAATTAGCCACGATGATGGATCTGAAAGTAGCAGGCGCGATCGCTCCCACCAAAACGCCGGCCATAAAAAAAGAAAAAAGGAAAAGGACGTAGGAAGAAAAAGGATTAAGAGTCGAGAACGGTACAACGAATCGTCTTCTTTCTCTAAAAATTAATGAAACGTCAAAGCTTCCGCGCTTTGCGCGGGAGGGGGCGAAACTAAACTCAGATAAGGATTAAGAGTCGAGAACGGTACAACGAATCGTCTTCTTTCTCTAATAATTTAATGAAACGTCAAAGAAACTCCCCCCTCCCTGCACCCCCCCCCCCCCCCCTAGGGAGCGCGTTTACCGCGCTCTGTGATTCACACGCTTTGCGTGCTCAATACCGCCCCCCCCTTAAATAGAAATCCTGGCTACGCGCTTTGAAAGTAGCTGTGTGATATTTATATACATCTTTCCTTATTTAGTTAATGTCGTTTTGCTTCTTCTGCTTCTTCTGCTTCTTCTTCTTTTTCCTAATAATAATAATAATAATAATAATAATAATAATAAATAATAATTATAATAATAATATTTAATTTGTATATAGCGCTTGATACAGATTGTCTCTAAGCGCTTTACAAATATACTATTACCCCGGTCATTGGATTCATTGCTTGCCCGCACACACTGTGTGCATAATCTCCACTCCCTGGGGAGCATTCTAACCAGGGTTACTTGACGCTCAAAACTGTTTGACCAACAATGACGGCCGCATCCTACCGGGTACCCATTTACCGGGTACCCGTGTCGGGATTCGAACCCTCGACCTTCGCATCTCCAGTCAAGCGCCTTAAACCCCCGCCCCCCCCCCCCCCCCCCCACTCAGGTTTCGAAATGACCGCATGCGTGTTGCCAAAATGTCCTTTTCGTAACAAAAGAAAAGGTCGACCCGTATTGACTTTACGCACCGGACTTTTGCTGAAAAGGGGGGGGGGGGGGGGGTGCTGAAAAAGGCTCGTATACAAAAGAAAAAGGTCGAGCCGTATTGACTTTACACACCGGACTTTTGCTGAAAAGGGGGGGGGGGGGTCGGTTGGAACACGCATATGCGTACCCTAAATAACACTGAGTGGGGGGCCGGGCTTAAACCACTCGACCACGACACTCCCATCATCATCTTCTTCTTCTTCTTCTTCTTCTTCTTCTTCCTCTTCTTCTTCTTCTTCTTCCTCCTCTTCTTCTTCTGCTTCTGCTTCTTCTTCTTCTTCTTTTCAAATGTGAATTCGTGAACCACTCGCTTTTATTGTTTGCAGGTCTTACGTTGCTGGTTTTTAAAGTCGTTCACCGCCCTAACAAACCCGATGTAGTCTCAAACTTGGACATTATGACAACGTACAGTGCGCCCTCTCCATTCCTGTATAGTGTATTTATACCACAATGGTTATTGGGGCATAAAATTAATTACGGGGGGAAGAGTTGTTGTCGGGTTTTGCCTCGTCCTACTCCTGTTGGAATAAACATTGATTAACATTTATTAGATACGAGAAGGAAATAAATATCTTTTGGATCAGAATCTTGTGTCGGTCTGGTGTATAGGTCTGGTGTAGGTCTCTTAAGTATGACTGGAATATTACTGAGAATGAAAGCTTGTTCATACCAATGATGAATGCGAGAAGAAAGACCCCCATGTTAGCTGAAGCCAAGATCATACGGAATATGGTATAGAACCAGTAGCTAGGTGAGAAGGCGATAGCTAGACCGCTTACACTTTGCACCAATAATGCCATGAAAAGAATCTTGCGACGTCCGTATCTAAAAAAGACAACAAACACGTTTTTTAAATGTTTTTTTTATCATATTAATACAAATTGAGAAACTACCTTTTTGGTTTACTCCAATCAAATATCAATCCTCGAAGTCCTTTTTTAACATAAAGTCTTTTCCTTGCTATTGCAATGTACGTACTTCACAATTTTCTTTCTTATAGTATGTGGAACAATAATTCACTCTGTAAATATTACCTGAATCAACAAAAACGTATTCGTTCTCTAAGAAAATGAAATTTTCTTTAAAGTTTCATGCACTTGCCAACAGATGGAGAATTTTATAGATTCCTTTAGATTGTCAGCTCATTTGTTCATGTACATGCAAGCGTGGTATGCCTGATATTTCATTACTGAATAGATTTTACAAAGATGAAGTTTACCTCCCTCATTAGTAATATCTTATCATAATTAGAAGAAATTTTTCACTTCGAGATATAATCATTTGTAACAATGAAATAGTATGAAGCATTTTCATGAATTAGTTTATAGCTTTCAAAAGGGTAATCTTATAAGGTATGAAGCATTTTGATCGACCAGGAATGAATGAATTTTGGCCTGCTTTCATGAAACACAACTCCATTGTTATAATAGAGATTGTGTTAAGTGAATGAAATAGAATGATATGTTAAAAGGCGGAATGAGATAAATTGATGATGACGGAGAGAACGTGTACTATGATCACATTAATACGATCATCGATATTTACATATCAAAGAGACATTATTTCCAATTCTCTTGGTCAGTTCCAAACGTTACCGAATGACATTTTCACAAAATGATAAATTTTGACGAATAATATTATAGACACTTAAATAAAACTCTACACACTAATAGTAACATGTTAACTAATACGGGGTTATTTCACGTTTAAGTTTCCTATCAAGCTTTCATCAAATTTACGAAATAATGAATCTTATATGGATACGTAACGGAGTCGATATTTTATGATTTTAATGAATGGTTGATAGGTGATTAAACTGTTGTGTTAGTACATCATAATTATAACTTCATCTATCATATCCATATTTTTAGATTTTAATTGAAACATCTATAATATTCTTTTTCAAAATCGAGAATTCTCTAGAAATTTCATTGTGATATGCTTAGAATTGAGCAGTTAGATACCGATAGACTTACATGTCAGAGAGACCTCCGAACAGCACAGAACCGATCAGAACACCAACAAAGAAGAGCGATTGCGCTAGACTATCACGATCTTTATGACTGCATACCAAGTCAAACTGAAATAGAAAATAAAATACGACTAGATATGATCGTATATTCTTTCATTTGATCTTCATTCATTTATTCCATTTGTAACTATATGCTTTTCATTCGGTGAAGCATTATCGAAGCAAAAACACCGCCCCCCCCCAAAAAAAAAACAAAAAAAAAAACAGGGAATTTAGCAATTCATTCCTTTCATCTTGCCTCGGGAATATGATTTCGCTTCTCCCGTCAGGGGATCAAATATTCTACATGGAATATGTACATTTTATATTCGAATATTTGGGTTTGATCGAGGGGGGGGTGGAGGAATGCTATAGGAGCCTGTTTAAGCTAATGTGGAGCTTAAAGTCTTTAATAACTTGGTTTATTTACCCAGGGTAGCCACATCAGTATCAATATTGTCTTAGGCACATAGTGGCATCTATGATAAAGCCAATTTGAGTAGTATAGTATACTTTGTAGGCGCTTGATCTGAGTCTCCCTGGGAATGGGTAATGTGAGCAGTATACATTTAGCTATTATTATACAAAGATAGACTATTACAGTTACCTCTGAAATGATGGAAGACTTGTATTGTGATTTATCGTAGACCCATCCTTCATTACATAGCATGAGATCAGTGTTATTGTAATTCTCAGGATCTAGACCAGGGTGGAAGTCCAGCTCATCGACGATACCATACTTATAACACTGGAACATGTTATCTTCTTTAGTGTAGTTGAAGGGTACACTAGCGTTATGTTTGGCTTCCATGCATTGTTCTGCCGTGTAGTCCCATCTACTACAATCCTCGTTGTCCCATGCTGACACCTAGAATAATCAACAAGAATAGACAAAGGGATAAAGGACGTAAATAAAGTCAATTTTGAAAAAAAAAATAAATGCTGAAAATCAGAAAGGAACCGGAACCATGCAAGTGGGTTGGGTCGCTTACACACCATGTCGTATGAGCGTGTATTACCATATTGGCATCTATCATTCTATCATAATTATGAATAGAGGCCTATCATAATTACGAATAGAGGTCTATTCCGCTATGAATTCATAATTATGTAAAACATCTTTAACAATAATAATTACTGAAAAGCGCATGGGGTACCAGTTCTAACACTACAGGGAAGACTACTTTTTTACGATAAGTCGACCCAAAGGCAAACCTATTACTTGTCAACTAATAATGTACCCTAGCCTATGTAATTATGTTTTATGAATATGGGCCCAGGTATTCAAACAACTTATTACGTGGACAAACCGACTAAGCGGGGATATACTGGGAAACTCGTGCATTTTGTTCCAAAGCGTTGAAAATGAGAAAAATTCTTTCCTAGGATTCATTCCTACCATACTTATGGTCAGTCACCTTGGGGGATTTGGGAATTTCTATCAGAAAGGATTTCGTCATCCTACCAGGTCCCCATTTCTATCTTGTTTAAAGGCGGCACTGCCAAGTATTTTGCATTTTGGATGTAGTAACATAGCTCCCTCTCGAGTTCAGGGAAACCCAAACATTTTTTATTTTCTTCTCTTTGATCTAAAATCCACATTTTTGGTCGTATGTTTGTGATATTTACCATGTAGGCCATATCTGTAATATAGAAACCAGCCCCTGTTGAGCATCGTAATCAACTCCAGACACTCACATTCTTCTTCTTAACATGATTCAGAGATATTTACTCTTCTATCATTGTTCTCTCATAAATTGTACTCGGAAATCTATTACTGGAAGAAAAAAATGCGTGCTTAATTGCAAAATATAACTTTTGTCATGTTTCTTTCAAATATAGATTTATTGAATAATGCAGAAAATGATATATATATCTCTCTCTCTCCCTCCCTTTCTCTATCCCTTCCCCTATCTCTCTCTCTCTCTCTATCCCTTTCTCTCTCTATTACCTCTCACACTCTCTGTTCTCTCTCTCTCCCTCTCTCTCTTGTTCGATCTTTCTCTTTTAAGACCCTAATAACTCATAATAAAGGTAAAGTTCGGAAATTCAGGTCAACATGTACTTCGAATCCTTCAATCAAATAGTTGAAAAGAAAACCGTATGCAGTGTTACCTATTCTTTTATAGTGAGTGAGTTTTGTTATAGCTTGTTTGTGTGATGTTTGCGTACTGGAACATAAAGATAGGCGTATTTTGATGAGGCTACGGAGCACAAAACATTATATATTTGTATTAGTTTCATCAATCCTTGATTTTGCTGTACAATTTGCTCAAGTAATGAAATTTGAGATAAACCTAAGGTTTTACGTTCTAAAGCAATATTTGTTTATCTGTCTTTTGTAGCCGTAAATGGCTTTGTATTAGAATATGTTTATACCAGGTCTACATTAGAGGTCACTGTTTATGCCCTATAGCCTCCTTTCATCTCTCACATGATTTCTCCTTGTGTCAGTCATAGAACAATCAAATGTACATCATTCGTAGGTCCCTCCCTCTAACTTCCATTTATAGTATGTCGTTTTTTTTCTTCGAAGGTTTGTATTCCAAAGGTTCATTATACCGAAGGTCCGTATTTCCGAAGGTTCGTAGGCCAATTTCCGAACGTTAATAATTCCGAACGTTAATTTTCCGAAAGTGAAATATCAAAAATGAAAAAGGGTGCAAACTTCCGAAAATGAAATGGGGTTCGAAATCCCGAAAATGAAATAGGATTTAGAATTCCGATAATGAAATAGGGTTCATAATTCTAACGGTTACTAATTCTGAAAACTCAATTCAATTCTTCTTTTATTCATCCAAATTTACAAGAATACATACAAATTTGTTTTGGTCACACATTGTAAAAATACGTAATATATATAATAATAATAATAATAATAATAATAATAATAATAATCTTTAATGGTCCACTCGAAATTTTATTAAACCGAAACGGAAATTTATTTTGCCCAATTGATCGTGAGCCCGGCAGCCACTGCGTTTATAATTATAAATGAACCATCAAAATAAAAGGTAGGCAAAACAGAAATATTCTTATATTTTAGTAATACACATTGAAAATGATGAAAAGGATAGAACATCAGTGTGAAGGAAGGAAGGAAAGAAAATCACGCCAAACCGATCAGTGATACTTATTGATACTTGGGCCCACATGCTCCTCACTCCATTTGGTAGTACAAACGAGCCCAAGTATCGGCTTGTCCGACATTTCAATGAGCGCATTCTCCTTCCTGACCGTAATTATTCATATAAGTAATTTAGATTGTGATTCTCATTTGCAATGATCTGTTTAGCTTTTTGGAGGATTTGTGCCTTGCATTCTTTTGCCAGATTTCGTCTATTTCCTGTTATTTTACTCGACCTCTTGACTACACTTTCCATTTTCCTAAAGTCGGTAACGTTTTTGTTTCGGAATTAAGAACCTTCGGAATAACAAAGCCTATTTCATTTGCGGAATTATGAACTCAACTCTATTTTGGGAATTACGAACCTTCGAAATAATAAACCCCATTTGCTTTGTATCAACAATTTTAAGAATTACGATTCTCTAAATTGTTTTATCATATATGCAACCTCGATGATTATAATCATTGCAAATAGACCTATGTTTTTACACAACCTGTGTATGTAAGTATCTATTCCTTCATCAATCCTTGAGGGGGGATTCAAATTTACATTCAGAAGATCCGCTTGGGGTTGAAGCATATAGAATTTACAGAAGATCTTTACAAAATTATATTAAAATACAATACAGTAATAGAAGAAGAGGGACACATGTGGGTGAAGTAATCGAAATAATTGAACGCAGAACAATCGCATATATTATATTCATTTAGATATATGAGAGCTAGAATACTCAAGTGGTCAAAATTCAAATTCATTGGCAGTAAATTTACATTAATCATTAATTTGGAGAAATGTTTGGAAATACACTGAAGGTTAGAATAGCAACATGATTTCAACGATTTGATATGAATGCTAACCAGCGGTACACCCGATACAAGAGTTCAGCTGTTCTTTAGATGACTGAGCAGAACAGAGATGTGATTGGTTAATGGTTTTACCATCACAACCACCCTGTTTTTTCACAATCGTATCAGGTTAAAATAATATTATATACAGTCATTATAGTTGAAACAAGCTATAGCTAGGTCAAACATCGATTGTGCCTGAGAACAATTGGCTATTGTAGACCGACATCTAGACTAATTTCTCAATAAACAATGTTATAGAGTGGTCATTCGTGTGACGTCATCAAAAAACTATATTTAGAGTCTCCAGATTTAAACTTTATTTTCCGAAAGAGCATAAAAAATAATGTCCAAATGCATTGAAAACCAATTGAATGTGTCAAGTATTGACTTATTCATGCCCGTCTGAATGAATTTATTTCAATAGGAAATCACTATTATTTTGCTCTGGTTCATTACATTACGTACCAGAGCAAAATAACAGTGATTTTCTATCAAAATATATTTATTCGGATAGTCATATCTCAGCCAATATTATGCAATTGGTTTTCGACATTTGGACATTATTTTGTATGCTCTTTCGGAAAAATGATCAGTTCAAATTGAGAAATTCTAGAAATAATTGTGTTATGACGTCGCAGCTTTGGTTCTCTTATTAGAACATAGGCCGACTAGCTGCATTTTATATTGTACAAATCCATGCATTGAATGCTTTATACTAAAAATGTAAATCCGTCTCATTCATAAGATTTATTGATATGATATATATGGAGACGAAATCCTGGGTTAAAAAAAAAATAGTATGAATAATCATTAACTCAATAGACATTTTGACCTGATGTAAAACAAAAATGCCTTTTTCATTTCTATTAGATAAATAATGCTCATTCAAAACATATTCTAACTGGTTGATTGATCTTTTGAAACTTTTCATGTCTTATTAACGGGATTTTCTGGTTGTTGTTGCTCAATCATTCGACGGAGGGGAAACACAGATTAAAGGGGAGGAAGACTTTATTCCAGGCATGATTGAAATACCATTTTCGGTTAGCAAAAAGAGTGCGTAACAAAACAAAAGGTCTTCCTTTTCCAAACAAGTTCACTTCTCGTTTCTGTCGACATCCTTTACTTGACAAGCTGAACTTTGTTTTGATCATAAAATTGTATGTAAACTTTACTCGTTCAAACTCCAGGGCAATGTACCTGTTAAGAATTAATGAGTGAATGAATGAATGAATGAGTGAAGGAATAAATAAATGAACAAATGGATCAGAATGAATAAAGGGATGAATGAATGAACGAATGGATCAGAATGAATGAATGAACGAAATGAAAGAATGAACGAATGAATGCATGAATGAATGAATGCATGAATGAATGAAGGAATGAAGGACTGAGTGAATGAATGAATGAAGGAAGGAATGAGCGAAGGAATGAATAAATGAACGAATGGATCAGAATGAATGCATGAATGAATGAAGTAATGAAGGAATGAATGAACGAATGAACGAATGAATGCATGAATGAATGAAGTAATGAAGGAATGAATGAATGAATGAATGAGTGAATGAATGAATGAATGAACGAATGGATCAGAATGAACGAATGAATGAATGAATGCATGAATGAATGCATGAATGAATGAAGTAATGAAGGAATGAATGAACGAATAAATGAATGAATGCATGAATGAATGAAGTAATGAAGGAATGAAGGAGGGAATGAGCGAAGGAATAAGCGAAGGAATAAATGAATGAACGAATGGATCAGAATGAAAGAATGAATGAATGAATGAATGAACGAATGATGAATGAATGAGTGAATGAATGAATGAAGAAATGAAGAAATGAATGAAGGAATGCGTGAAGGAATAAATGAATGAACGAATGGGTCAGAATGAAAGAATGAACGAACGAATGTATGAATGGATGAGTGAAGGAATGATAAATGAATGAATTAGTGAAGGAGTGAATGAATGAATGAATGAATAAAAGTATGAATGAATGAAGAAATGAATGAAGGAATGAGCGAAGGAATACATGAATGAACGAATGGATCACAATGAAAGAATGACTGATGAATGGATGAATGAATGAAGGAATGAGCGAAGGAATAAATGAATGAACAAATGATGAATGAATGAGTGAATGAATGAATGAATAAATGAATGAAGGAATGCGTGAAGGAATAAATGAATGAACGAATGGGTCAGAATGAAAGAATGAACGAACGAATGTATGAATGGATGAGTGAAGGAATGATAAATGAATGAATTAGTGAAGGAGTGAATGAATGAATGAATGAATAAAAGTATGAATGAATGAAGAAATGAATGAAGGAATGAGCGAAGGAATACATGAATGAACGAATGGATCACAATGAAAGAATGACTGATGAATGGATGAATGAATGCAGGAATGAGCGAAGGAATAAATGAATGAACGAATGGATCAGGATGAAAGAATGAAAGAATGAATGGACGATGGAAAGAATGAATGAATAAGCGAAGGAATAAATGAATGAACGAATGGATCAGGATGAAAGAATGAAAGAATGAATGGACGATGGAAAGAATGAATGAAGGAAGGAAGGAATGAGTGAAGGTATAAAATAATGAATGAACGAATGGATCAGAATGAAAGAATGAACGAACGAATGAATGAATGGATGAGTGAAGGAGCGAACGAATGAATGATTTATTGAAGGAGTGAATTAATGAATGAATGAACGAATGAAGGAATTGATTGTTGAATGGATGAATGAATAAATAAATGGATGGGTGAGCTGTTTTTGTGATGACATTTTGACGTCATTATTGCTTTGTTATTGCGCAATGCACGATGCGGTGATCGAAGTAGAACGGGTCAAATTATAACTAGTTCTGTTTAAGACAAATATAATAATGATTTTAAAAAATAGATACAACAGTTACAGTATAAAATTTACAACCCCTACTAAGCTCATTCTGGAATGCAATGCCTGTATTTTCAAGAAATTAATGTTGGCCTCATAAGGATGTATCCAGCATCGATTATATCTTGTGTGATCTCATTAATTAAATGGTTTGCGAAATAAAACTCCAAATTAAGGTTCTAATTTGTTGAACAACATAATCGACATTTTTGTGAGATTCTGACCAGGCAGCTAAATCTGTTTTTCTCGCTTAGTATGTCATTTCTAATCGTATACGGTCATGTGTTCTCTTGAATCTTATTTACACAGGGTAGCCACATCAGTAAGGCCCTTCCTGAGGGTCCGGCAATCATTATTACCCACACCGTTGACAGGTACCTATTTACACCCGGGTGAAGACTGCATGGCATATGTATAAATTAACGTCTTGTCAAGGGAAGTTAGCGCCGGACTGGGATTCGAACCCTCAACCCTTATATTGAGAGTCTAATCCATTAACCAATAACTACTATACAACGACACCTCCTCCTAAGAAACGATACCAATGACGATTTAAAATGACCAATATTAATCAGATTATAAATAATTAATATACCAAGTATCATGTCAATCGATTCCCCCTCCATAAAACAAATTATACTTCAGATTGAGAAGGTTTTTTTCATACTTATATCTTCGAACAATGTGTAGAAAAGGTGTCATTTTTTGCATCATAATCACTGAATTACAGTAGGCCCATGGACTTTATCGCAATAACGCGACTATTTAAATCATAAATTATTAATATAATAAAGTGTTCTAAGAAAATGACAAAGTTTGACTGGAGGATATGATGAATACAAAACATCGTTTTCCAGCACAGCATTTGCATCTTTATTGATACCTCTATGCAGAGTAAATATCACTATGTATGACTTTTTCCAACTTATACATTTTATTAATAATCACTAAAGCAATCCCTGCGCATAGATATGAGTATATAAGATAAGATGAGATGTGATAAGCATACCTTACATGAATGATACATGTGACCGGCCAAGAAGACTTGAGCTAACATATGACAAGCTACTGTGGCGCCATTAATACATAGAGCATAGTAGACCAACTTCTGATAGAGACCAAACTCTCCTATCTCACCCAAGATAGCATCAAACTTCATCTCGATCTCGACAGAGGTATGTTTCTTCAAATCTTCAAAATCTTTAAGACTCGTGTCAGCGTGACAAACCTATGTAAAATTCCTTCCAGGCATTAATGCGAATGCTGCATTCGTGTATTTGCACTGATGATGTTGCTTCTCAAATGAACTTGAGGAAAAAATATTCTCGTGATAGATGGAGCTTACAAGCATTCCCAGATGAGTGGATGCTAGAACTGCTATGAACAGAATGTAAATGTTTAGAATTATAAAGCCTTTGTCTGTGAACAACAAACCATACTTCCGGCCTCTATCAAACAGGAAGCCTATAAGAGAGACAGTTCTTGTTGAACAATAATATGTCAACGTCGATCTGTTTTTGTTGTACTATGATTAAAGTTTTACTATATCGCACATTTTTGTATCATAATCTGAAATTAACAAAATTCAAATCAACACTAAAACAACAGACTTGTAGGTTCAGATTAATACTTGAACTAATAGCCAAACAAGAGACTAAAATTAAGAACATGCAAACTGAAATTTTGAACATGCGCACTGCAAATCGAACAAGATGCCGCCGCTAAGGATATTCAAAGTAGTATATTTCAATCTCAAATATCTCAATTATTATCAAAATATTGTCCGAATGGATTATTTTTGGTCACATTGTTTCCTTAGAAGATTCAAGAGAAGGTTTATATCCAAGGGCGGTTAAAGAGTATGTTATTGTTGGCCTAATACACGTATGTCTACAATCTATTGTGTATGTAGCAGCAGCAGACACTCAAGTTCACGTTATTGTCATGGAAAAGTTTAAATATCAGACCGATCTGTGTGTGTCGTTGGTGTGTGAAATCGGCAATTTTATAACATTCGTTTTATGTGATGGGTGGCTCAACATAATATAGTCGCGATCACAAATACGAAATTGATCATTTATTGGTTACAAAGTTTTGAATGCATCATCTTTCAAACTTCTGTTATATCCCATATCATGAAACCATTCATTAACACAAGATATCGGACGCACCATGCATTAACATGGTGATTCATTGATATTTATATCACGAAACCAATTTGTTAGTATGTTTTTAAAGGAATAGATTGACCATTGATACATACTCTCCTAGTTCAAATGTTCTCAACTAGTCAGACTGGCCATACTTGTATTTAAAATAATGGTGTGTATTGAGTATAGAAGGTAAATCGTGAGGTATTGTGACACATTATTGGGAGATAGAGCATAAATTTTATTTAGATGAAACACAGCATGAAGATTCCAATGAGGTTACACCATGACAACGACAAGTACACTGACGCCTAAAGATGGCGGGCCAGTGAGCATCATGTATAAAGATGGCGGGCTAGTGAGCATCATGTATAAAGATGGCGGGCCAGTGATCGCATCATGTATAAAGGACGATTCAAGAGCGATGGAAAGTACCTGTTCTTTATACCTCTTCGCGCTTCACTTCACTTCTATTGTTTTTGTCGTATAAATAGGAGCATCAGAGATTCTTGTTAGTGGATTCTTAGCGAGAGAGCGAAGCGAGCGCACAAAATGTTGTTGCTTTTTAAAAAAACAATAAGAATTAATCATATTTGTGGCTTACACCCAGTAAATAAGATCGATTGATCGATCTGTAATCGAAAAGTTCAAGTCAGAAAAAAATATCTCAACAAAAGGCGTTTCAATCACTAAGAGTGGATAGACGGGCATATCAAATGGACAATGCCCTTAACGTACCGCCATAAGTAATTCTGATCATATTAATAACATTTCCCTCGAGATAATTATTATGAAGACAAGCTGGAGTATTTTCTGATGAGACAACGGGTTCGCTGCCTGAGAGACCTATGCAAATAGTTAATGATAATTCAACCGAATCTGGTGTCAGCGAATTATGGTGCAATATACACATGGACTCTGACTACTATACGTGACTTTCAGAATCTGGGACCAGTCTTAAAACTTCCGAAGTCCAAGTTCTCAGATACCCTACTGAAACATGTGTCATAGAATTATTAACAAGCGTTTTAGTGGTATAGTCAAGAACTTTAAAGGTAATACAAAGTTTTGGCGAATTTTGAAAATTGGGTGGATAGTGATTCTTTCCAATTTTGATGTATTTGGATGCCTATATGTGGATGTATTATAAGCACTAGAAAATTTAGCCCCTAAAACACTTCTGCCTTCGAGAAAATCGAATATAAAAATTTACCGGTGCTCCCGGTAAATTGTGATAAATTTCAAATAGCGCATACGGCCGTACAATGGTAGCTGCGACTATGAACATTTCAGAATATGTAGTTGTGATATATAATTTCCAAACGGGAATAGCTAATCGGTCGATTTTAGTCAAGAATCATCGTTTTATAGTGTAATTAATATCTTGACCTTGAGAGCGAGCTATACAACATAAAGAGTTTATTATTTACAATTTCATAATTTTAGACTTGATTTCGACCGCGACAATGATCACTGTATATTGTAGGATCGCATATGCTTCCAATATGTTCATTTGAACCAAATTCATGACCCCATACCAAAACTTTATATTACCGTTAAGACTTGGGATAATTACGACAGATCAAGAAACTCCCCAGTGGGGTTCTACTTGTAGTTAACCCATGTAGGCCTACAGTTTTTCATGGTTACACATTTAACACGTTTTTGATGTACATATTTCACTTCATTTACTTTTGAAACGAAACATTGAGGAAGCCGACCAGTAACACTCTACCTGGTGTACTCTAGTTGACTCTTATAGTAACTGGGCCATGTCTTGTCTTCGTGATCATAACATATCAAAAGAGCTCAATGTTTTACAGAAGGAAATACAATGGTATAACAGGAGATTACAGTCATGTGTTCGTTGGTTAGTAATCTAACCTCGAACTAAACGAGATCCACCAGTCAATGTTCTGTTGAAGAAATAAAGTCTCTTTAATAACAGCGATCCATCAACAACAAAAAACGGCTAAAATTCAAGCCAACGCTACACTGTAAACAAAAAATAGTCGAAATAACTCAATAAAATTGAGGAAAAGAATTGCCTTATTTTTATTAAGTAAATATTACCTACGGCATCTTAAGTAGAATTTACTTATTTTGCTGAATACATTTTTACTCAGTTAAATCGAGTTACATTAACGTAAATAATTTAAGTATTGTAATCATTTTAGATAATTAAAAAAAGCTATGATAGGATTACATATTGCACGATTTGGTACCTAATCACTAATCACTAACTAATCACTAACACTACTTCTATTTAAGATTTTACCGTATAATATATCTACCACCATCACAAACTATTACATACGCTTCAATTCGACACATATTGAAAGGCTCCAAATTTTATATATACTTGATCGTAGCATCTTAAAAGAAAAATTGGTTGACAATTTCCTGAAATATCAAGTTTTTATTTGTTTTGAACTGGGTAACAATTAAAAATTGTCTTGTCTTTGCTTAGCCATGTTAAATGAATTAGTAAATGTTTTAAAGTCCTTAAATTTTCATTCAACCACAAAAAAGAGTTTAATTTGGTCTTAATGAATATTCA
The DNA here is from genome assembly GCA_035222895.1 of Strongylocentrotus droebachiensis. Lineage (NCBI taxonomy): Eukaryota > Metazoa > Echinodermata > Echinoidea > Camarodonta > Strongylocentrotidae > Strongylocentrotus > Strongylocentrotus droebachiensis. The sequence goes on from JAVYIG010000223.1 coordinate 56,204, forward strand.
TAAATTATGTAAATATTTCTATTACGCACTGCATCGGTCCTTACTTTAAAAAGATAAAAATAATCAACATAAATTGTTTGAGTAATACGTATAATTTCTGATTTTGAGTTAAAATTACTAAATTAATACAAGCTGAAATTACTTAAAGTTCTTAAGTATTTGATTTTACTTAAATATTCCACGTATGTTCTACTAAATTGAAAGTTTGAGTTAGCAAGACTTAAATTTAGTGCGTAAGTGGCAAAACTAATGTTTTCAAGTAAATTCTACATGGAAAAAATACGTAAAAATTACCAATGAACAAATTCTTTTTTACAGTGTAATAAGATCGCACCGGGGATTAATGAACTCCAAAAGATCGCCTTAGTTCACCTGAGCGTCTAGTCGCATGCAGTGCCTCACTGGCCTTAATGAGGTTCTCACTTCTTTGTAAATTATACTATTTATGCATTCGTTGGAAAATGACAAATTCCGAAAATCATAGTCAGGCAAAACATTGATTTTTTTTCTCCCCATCCCCTCCCCCCCCCCCCCCCCACAAAAAAAAAAAATTGTGTACATTGGACTCAAAATTTGAATCTGGTACTTTTCGATTATACTTGGTGAACTGGCAACTCTGTGACATTCCTTCCCAGGACTACCTTCCATTTTGATCTGCTCTGAGGAAATTCAATTTGAATATCCCCTTTGGAATATATCTAAACCTTCATTGTACATTTCTGTGCAAAAGCAAACTGTATAAGCTCGAAAAGTGTACGTCGTGCAGGAGTTGCCATTTTGCGTTTGATTAGTTTCCACTTTAACAATTTCATAACTTTTTTACTTTCAATCAGATAGGGGTGGAATTCCCCATTAAATGAACATTTCTTTTTGTTTATGGTGTATCTAGCAGTGAATGTCCGCGACAACGAAGCTCGAGTTCCTGTCACGCGATATATCCCTAAAATGGGTGGTTCTCTGTTATAATTATTTTTCCAATTTAGTTAAATCCGATTCCGACATAGAGAGAGAAAATGACAGAGAAAGGGTGGGAGGGAGGGAGAAAGAGAGAAAGAGAGAGAGAGAAAGAGAGAGAGAGAGAGAGAATAAAAAAAGGGGAGGGGAGGGGGGGGGGGGGGTGAGTGACGGAGACCGAGGGAGAAGTTGGGGGAAACTGAGGAGAGAAAGGAGAAATTAATCATGATATAAAGCACTTTTAAGAAGTATTGAATGCTACGCAAAGTAATGTGATTATCATTATTGTTAGTATTATAAGGAGGAGGGGAAAGGGGGAGTGTGGAAGCATAGGTAAGTGAGCGAGATATAGGAAAGAGGAGAAGGACAAATAGAGAGAGGGAGAAAGAGAGACAGAGAGAGAGGGCAAATCTTATTATGCTCCTAATACTGTTCAATTTCAGTAAGGATTAAGGGAGAACAAAGGGGAAAAGATGAAAGAGAGCGCAATTGGTTTTAGACATTTGGACATTATTTTTGATGCTCTTTCGGAAAATGAAGAACAAATTGAGAAATTCTAAAAATAGATTTTTATGACGTCACAGCTTCGGTACTCTATGACCTTGCAGGGGGGGGGGGTCTAATATCTCCATGCCAAACTAGTGCAGAGGGGCTTTAACAACCTGTTGATGAGAAGCAACATAATACCTATATGGTGATGATAAACTATAGAACATACCTGACACCAATGATCCATTTTGCTTCCCATGAAAACTTGAGCCATCTGATGCCAAGCGACAGGTAATGATATGAAACATACCATGGCATAAACCCATCGCTGATAACGACCAAACTCTCCAATATCTCCAAAGATATCATCCAGCTTCATCCTGTGTCTCTGTAAGTTCTTGTTCTTGAATCACGTTAGGTTTGACAATCAGACAAGCGTGTGTTCGATCTATCGATTAGACACGACTGGTATAATAAGAGTAGAAATCAAATGATATCAACGAAATAAATGCTCCAACCAGTCCGTAAACACTTGCATGACTATCCGCTCTTTTTTCCCGTTTGCAAATATAATCAAGGGTATTGATACAAAACAAAAACGTTTTTTTACCACGGTTTCTTTTCTTCTGAGACTGACCTGGGTAACTTTGATGAATTATAGAACTTTGTTTGATCATAACAAGAAGCAATGTTGACTAACTGGTGTCTGCCATGCAGGTACGGAGAGGGGCGTATTTCATCTACCTTGGAAGACCGATGTCCCGAAAAAACTGAAGTCATTGTTTGCTCGCAACCACATTCAGACGTTCAAGTGACAATGAAGAAATAAGTGACTAATATTTCAGAACAATATCATAATTATTTGGCTATCCTGGTATTTTCTCCAAGCTAGGAAGTTGATTGCAATATTTTCAGTATAGGCCTACATATCTGTTATCTGCCAGTTTTAATACACTATTGCAGTGTCATTAATTGCACTCTAGGTCCCTATGTCCTCCCAATAGGTGGTTGCTTCTCGGCTTCCCTCTTGGTCGGTAACTTCTATTTATTGATCTCTGATGACTTTTAGTAAATCATGACCAAAATATTTTCCTTTTTTATATTTACCTACTCATAAGGATTCATAAGGATATTCATCAGGATGTTTTGTTTATGCAATATTTCTGTTAGTTTTCAAATCCTTCCATGATATTCTCATTATTCTCCTGTGATGATATTTTATGAGTTTTTAAGCTCATGTCACGTAGAAATGACTAATATTTTAGAACAATGTCATAATTAAAATACATGGGCTGATCCAGGGTGCGTGGGGCGCTCGCCCAACCCTTTTCTCTTCAAAAAAAAAATCAAATAAAATTAATGTTCAGTTTACTCATTCAGAAATACTTATAATGTACCATAATCTGAAGGTTCAAAATTTGCCAGACCCCATGCACGTCGTAAAAGATTCTCGCTCGCAATTAATTACATTTCACTATTTGATATGGGTACAAGGTTATCAGTAGGAGTGATCCTTAGGATTGTGAACTCAAATACTAATATTTGACAAACGTATAAACATATTTAATGCGAGACGACATCTCTGCAAGTGAAAGACGCCGCCCGGTGTGTCTTCCTCTCTCTCTCTCTCTCTCTCTCTCTCCCTCCCTCCCCTCTCTCTCTATTTCTCTCTCTCTCATTTGACTAAAGTGGGGAAATTTATACGCGAAGGGCGCATTTAAACATGGTTACATTAGTAACAAAATAACCACGTTAGACACAAAAAGCAAAAACAACAATAAACAAAAAAAGATATTTGCCAAACTTTTCTAGAAACTTTAATTCTATTATTCCGATAAACTTTTATCAATAAATTAGTAGATCCAACACTGCCCACTGAACCATAATTACAGCACTTTTGCCTGAAGCAGAAAGTAATACAGTACAATAAAAATAGGCAGGCGCGTACGCAGGGAGGGGGGGGGGGGTCGAACCCCCCCCCCCTTCAATTTTTTTGTGTGCAAAAGGGTGACCCCCCCAAAAAAAGTGACCTAACCACCGAACGAAATATCGGTCGGCCAGATTTCCGGGACAAAAAAAAAATGTGCTCTTACCCAGGACTGCTCTTACCCCTGCCCCCGCTTATTCAGTGGCTGGCTGAGTCGTTGCGAAATTTTCGGCGCGATTTTACAATTTTAAATCACTCCCCTTGCAAAAATCCTGCGTACGCCACTGAGAATAGGCATTACAATCATATTCGTACACTCCCATAGTTTGTTACAAAAGTCAAACACACGAATTCTTGAAAGTCATGTTAATGTGAATGGTACACTTTAGAACCTGGTGTAACATTGGATGGCTTCCAAGGCCTTAGTTACAATTGACTTCATAACTTTGGAAGGCGCCATGAATCTGACTTGTAATTTCCGGGCTATGTCACGGACCTCAACGCCGAAAACAAATATAAATTGAAATAAAACTTCTCTATTTCAATTACATTAACGAATTGTATGCTGTTTAAAACATCACAATACCCCTATTCAAAGAGGAGGGCTCTGTGGTAGAGCAGTGGTCCCGGGTTCGATTTCAAGCCAATGTGATCATTCCCTTTGGTAAGGCTTTAATACTTATAGCTGTCGGTCCTCTGGATACCTACAAGCGTACACATGCTTTCTTAGCAGTCCGGTAAAACAAAAACAACAAACCAAACCATAGATGGAGAACAAGAATATGCAGTGACATCAAAATGATTGACGTTTGTTCATATTGTACCCTACTAAAGATGCAACATAACTAGTTCTATCAAGTGCCAAATAACATTTATCATTATTATATCAACATTATTGACAGCTTATAATAGTAATTAAATATATCAAAATATAAGTTTCTACTCTGAAACAAATTCACAAACATGCGGACACAACCATTTATGTCTTTATAAATATCTTGGTCTTACATAAACTCCTAAAAAAGTTCTGCAATTCAAGTTTTAGCATTGATATCTCTCGTTAGTATATTATCATACTTGAAGTTGGTATCATTCAAAAGCCTGTTTATTCCCCTTTACAGTGGTGCCCTATTGGTTATGATTATCGATCATGGACCGTGCAGTACACCTGAACATATGGCCAAGTCAAACGTGAAATGTTGCAAACTAAGGCTCTTCAACGATATCAACGTAAAATATGATAATATAGTAACAAGAGAGATACAAATGCAAAAACCCCGAGTTGCAGTATGTTTTTGAGGGGTTTAGATATCACACACACCATATAAAATTAATTGATAAAACAGCTAGACCCATAGTGAAGGCTGAAAGTACAAGGTTCATCCACATCAAAAAGAGGCTGTACTATAATGGGAAGGACAAGAAAGTGTGCAATGTTTAAACGAAATTAGAGGAAAAACTAGGGCAATTAATCTAGGGCAACTCAATTCTATTATCATACAATCCATCTATTTAGTATTGATTTTTGGTTTTCAGATATATTGGTCGTGAAACATCATTGGCATGAATAATAATGATAATAATGATAATAATAACAATAATAATAATAGTGAGTACCTCTCATGTGTGTGACTCATGACACTCTTAGCGCTCGTCAATTATTATCCAGCCTTAGCATGGCTGCCATTATGGTACTCTAGCATTTCAAGGAATGAATTCCTGCCAGGTACCCATTTACTTCATCTGGGTCAAGTGTGGCAAATGTAGATTAATGTCTTGCCAAAGAACTTTAGTGAATCAAACAATGCTAAATGAATGAGAAACATATACGTGAAGGATTACAAGGAATTTCACTTATATTTTACAATAATTTTATTTATGAAATTAAATATGTTTTGGGTCATGAGAAAGGATAATAAATTACATACATTTTTTAACAAAGCAATTTCTTAGCACGATCGCAACTAATTTAGACAAATCAACCAACATCAATTTCAATAGCCTTGTGCGTCACCTATTGAAATGTGTGAACATGACGATGACGTATGACGTAATCAGACCATGTGATACAAGTCATGGTTAAAGAAGTACAGGTGTTTAAATCAGTGAGTATTGTTCATGCTTGGGTAAGATTTTGAAACAAGTAAAGCCCCTTGGCATCTATAGTAAGAGTTACAGGTGGGTTTATCTGACCAATCAGAAGCAGATGATGTAACTCAACATCATATCATCTCTCATGAATCATCTATTTAAACAACAAATGTGCACTATGAACAATATAGGCAGTCATATACTAATGTGGAGATTGATCTAGAGCTTGTACTGGTCAACTCCAAGAGTTACGGAATTACCTTTCTAGATCATTTTCAATTTTGAATACAGAACACAGTGAAACCTCAGTATAAAGAGATCTGATATAACTAGGTATCTGTTTTAAAGGTATATGTCCCATTTGCAGCCAACATCAAATTCTGTATAACTTGGCAGGAATTATGAATATGTATGTCCAATCTGTGAAGTTTAAACATTAGCAGTGTCCTAGTATTCAAAATGTGCAAGGAAACCTGTTTACCCTCTCAGTAGACTTCACTGTCAGACACTATTGAGTGAGTGATTGACAATTTTTTTTTTCTTTGGTAACATACATAAATGAGCTGTAACAGGTACATGAGCATTTGTCTACATCAATAACCCACTTCTTGTAATGGCCAAAATTAAACTGATTCAATCTTTGTGCAGCACAAAACGTATGACCATTCGGTACAAAGGTCTGAAAATCAGACTATTACATAAGTGATTGCAATCACTTAAGTGTATTCAACAACTAAGGGTCGTTATTTTCCCACTAAAAGCTATTTTCAAGCCCTTATGATTTGAGGTTTGGAGGGAAGTTCTAAATTAGTATTGTCTTTCAAATGCAGTTGGAATTTTACCTTTTCATTTTTTTTTATCTGCAAATGGCACATAGTGTACCTTTAACAAGGTGATTTTGCTGGTCCTAGCTCTTTATATTCTTGTTTGTTTTTCCCTAATATAACAAGGTAATTTGCTTGTTCCCAAGGACCTTGTTATAATGAGTTTCCACTGTATTACCACGATATCCTGGTTCCTATCAACCCTTCATCAAATTTGTGAAATATTGAATGTTATATGTACTTTGTGATGGAATGATATAGAAGGTCAGTTTTAGGTCGTTCCGTAACAAAGCTATCTAAAATACAATATTTTCTGTAAATTGGATGAATGGTGGATGAGAAACTTAACTGTTGCGAAATAACCTCATATCAGTATATATATTAAATCATTAATATACACATTTTTATTAAGATGTTTATAATATTCTCTAAAAATATCATAATGTAACGCTGGGAATAGACTATTGCATATAAATCAGAGTGATGAAGCAATGATTTACATGAAGGTAAAGTGTCTGTTGTCCCTGCTAAACTACAACAACTTTTTTTCTTCACATGGAAATTTATCATCAACTATAACATCTAAAAGTTCATTCACCTACAACTTATAACCACCCCATTCCATTCAAATGATATATTACATGTTTACACACACAAAATCTGCAATCAAATAACAAAGCTGGCTAAGTATTAACCTAAGCTGAATACTGAGTATTGACTTGAATACTGGTCCTGGCCTGCTATGGACCAGAGCATCTGAAATCTTACTCCTCTCCCCAAATTAAAACAAAATATACAATGTATGTATAAATATCTACACAATTTATGAAGAGCATAAACTACTGGTACAGATATATTATATTAAGCATAAAAATTAAAAAGAAGTTAAAGGCGTAGACATTCTTGATGAATGAACGCATTTCAAACTGTAATTTGAAGAAGTTAACAAGAATGGCTTCATAAATCTGTCAAGACATATATGCTCAACAATTAAGGTTAGTGCTATTTGATGTTAAATCCAACAGTTAACGTGACGGCTTTGCTTTTGTTATGTATCTGGACATACAGCCCCTCGTCCAACTAAACAAAAACAACTGCACAACAAGATGACCTCGTACCAATATACCACAACAGTCACGTATGTGGTCATTGTCTTTGGGCTTATGAAATCAAAATATAGCGTATGTTTAGATCTTTACAATCATAATGTATTATAACACAAGGTGCAGTAGTGTTCCAAGGCATTTTCACTCATAAAATATCAATCTTGTTTGTGGTTATAAATAAAGTTATCTTTTTGGTGATTTCACTCAAGAAAATACAGATAGATACACTTGTGATGTGATAGGATATCAGGAGCTAAATCTAGCAATGAAATTTCTATATTGGGAAAATAGATATTATATCTGCTATTGATAATAATAACAATAATAATACATATCTTGATTTATATAGCACTTAATACAAAAAACCATCTCTAAGCACTTTGGCACCATATCCACCCCCTGGGGAATATTCCTACGATATAGTCACCGTGAGGGCGTATGACAATTACTAACACAAAGGCTTTTGTCATACTAACAGGTCCCCATAATCTCTCTCTTGGGTAAGGAATGGCAAATGTAGATTAATGCCTTGCCAAAGGACACTAGTGCAGTGTCGGGTATCGAACCCACAACCTTTGCATTTCAAGTCAAGTGCTTAAACCACACCTCTACATTGAACCGCTTCTCTCCCAATTATGGAACATGGATCTCAAAGAAAACTTACCAAGCTTTAGCTTTGTAATTGATTAAGTATGTGAAATATAAACTTGTCCCGATTTGTGTTTCTTGAGAATGTGACATACCAAAGCTTACATCTAAAAGTATTCCACAACAGCCCTAATTCAACCAGTCCACTGGTTCTTCATGCTTGAGTTACGAAAAACACAAAAAACATCAAATTTACAAGGGGTGTGAATATTTACTTGTTAACTGTATGCGCTGATACATTATTGGTATTGCTCTGTTATATTGTTGGATTGAGCTTATTTAATGGCTTGTAAATATCACAAATTTCATGATATAATTTGGGAAATATTTAATGTTACGTTATTGATGAGGTCTGCTCAGCCTCATGACGATTTAGTTTTAGTACAAAAAGACATTAAAAAAACAATGCATGATCATGTGCTGTGAAATTATTATGGAGCAGAAAATCCATGATTAGTCAATTAGATTGACTCTCCACTGAATAAGCGACACCCTCTCTCTAGGGGCAGCGTTGCCATTCCTGGTGTTTGCTTTCCCTCACATTCCTCTATCCAAGATACATTCACATCAGTCTATATTCATTCCTAGGCTTGGCTTGATGATTGAGTGCACAATGATCTCCTACAAAAGTCCTTGTGAGCATCGATTCCTGTGGCTGTTCACTACACAGTGTGTTCTTAGTGTACACAAAGGTCCAAATCAGTCTATTCAGCCGCATGGCTATCAATTACAATTTTATTTGATCTGTAGAGTAAATGGGAGAATTAAGAGAAGATTATAAGAGAGAATTAATATATCATCTTTGCAATCTTGAAATTGAACACAAGCTTAAGGGATTAGCATTTTTGCATCGTACAAAGGCATATCTCGATTCCTTCATCCCGCTATATAGGAGGAATATTATTATTATTATCTATGCTCCCTTGTCCATCAATTTCTGGAAAAGCAAATGGTTACTGAATCATACCCTAAAGAAAGGAGCAAGACAGACAACGAGTGATTGAGAGAGTAGAGAGTTAGAGAGAGAGAGAGAGGGGGAGGGGGGAGGAGGAGGAGAGAGAGAGAGGGGGGGGGGGGGGGGGAGGAGAGAGAGATACCCCATCTTACACATGATAACATGATAATGCCCTGTAATTAGCTGATAACAGCTTGTGATAGGGCTTTAGTATGGATATGAAGCTACTTACCTGATAGCCATTGAACACCTTCATGTAATCCCTCTCCAGTCAATGCATTGCTAGCACATATGTGCCATTGTTTATTCTTGATCTTCTCAAGTTCCAGTAGTCTAGAACACTGAACAGAAGTCAGAGACTCTCGAAGATCCATCTTGTTGGCAAAGAATAGGACGGGAATTGTACGTACCCTGATATCTGCAAGAGACAATGGAGAGTCTTAGTTTCTAGGTACAATCAATCAAAATCAATGTCTGAATTATAAAAGTAAATACCAGGAGACAATTATCTTTGCATAAGCATCTAGATTTGCTGTGGCAAAATATGCTCAAACCTTCGTTCTTTTTAGGTATAATAATAATAATAATAATAATAATAATAGCCTAATAGTCCACTCCAAATTTAATTAAACCGAAACGGAAATTCTTTTTGCCCAATTGATCGTGAGCCCGGCAGCCACTGAGACTAAAATATAAATTGACCATGGTCCATTTACATTCATATTCATATTTATTTCATTTCCAACAGAAAGGTAAACAAATATATTACATTTTTTTTCTTCATACATAATCCATTTTTTCTGGAAACTATACAAATACACTATGCACATAATACAATTATTACAAGAAATTCTTAATTTCTGAGGAAATGGGGGGGGGGGGGGGGAGGGATCCACTAAAAAGCAGTACTTGTAGTTTGTGGATCCCCCAGAAAAAAATATATAATTGAAACGAACATCTGCAAATAGGCTGGAGTAGCTTATTCTTCCATGTAGTATGAAAATAAGTGCTTCAATGAATGTAGAGCAAGTTGTGTAAACTCATCTGACTGCATCCATTATTGTTTAGTAACTTGTAATTGTCAAGTCTTTCATTGCCCAGTACCTTATTGTGTTCTAACCACTACTGTACATTTATTAAAGTGCCTATCTTCATACTTTGTAATTTAATTTCACTTGCTAATGAGCCTTTGGGCGAAACAGACTGTACCACCAACTACACTGTACATGGAAGAGTAAACTACTCCAGTCCAGCCTGCATATATGTACACTAGCCCCTGCAGTTGAGCATTGTCATTACCAGCAGCTTCACGCACATACTTACAATGTACCTAATGTATATGATCAACCTTACATACAGTCGTACACATATAAATGTGCATCATTTTCAGATTGGATAGCTGATTGTTCTTTCCTACTCATTCCTCACTAAAAGCCTAGTCAAACACTATGTAACTTGGCTACTAATACCACCTATAACCAGACTCATTCCTCACTAAAAGCCTAGTCAAACACTATGTAACTTGGCTACTAATACCACCTATAACCAGAGCTGCCAACCTCCATTGGATAGCCGATTGTTGTCTCCTACTCATTCCTCACTAAAAGCCTAGTCAAACACTATGTAACTTGGCTACTAATACCACCTATAACCAGACTCATTCCTCACTAAAAGCCTAGTCAAACACTATGTAACTTGGCTACTAATACCACCTATAACCAGACTCATTCCTCACTAAAAGCCTAGTCAAACACTATGTAACTTGGCTACTAATACCACCTATAACCAGACTCATTCCTCACTAAAAGCCTAGTCAAACACTATGTAACTTGGCTACTAATACCACCTATAACCAGAGCTGCCAACCTCCATTGGATAGCCGATTGTTGTCTCCTACTCATTCCTCACTAAAAGCCTAGTCAAACACTATGTAACTTGGCTACTAATACCACCTATAACCAGACTCATTCCTCACTAAAAGCCTAGTCAAACACTATGTAACTTGGCTACTAATACCACCTATAACCAGAGCTGCCAACATCCATTGGATAGCCGATTGTTCTTTCCTACTCATTCCTCACTAAAAGCCTAGTCAAACACTATGTAACTTGGCTACTAATACCACCTATAACCAGAGCTGCCAACCCGGCTCCAGAACAGAAAATCAGTAATCACAAGGCTCAAAATCAGTAATTTGAGAATAAATTACTAAATTAGTAATTTCCTATGCGGCGCTATGAATCTTTAAAAAAATGGCGCAGCAACACTGTGCGGACACATGCACGCATGATTGTCTGAAATTTTTGGTGATTTTACTCACACAAAGTTGCTAAAAATTGATTATCAGGTCATGACAACACATCAGTTTTCCATGAAAAATTGGCTTCTATTAAGAGAATACTTGATGTTTTTCTGTCTTTCTCAGCGAGTGTTGGATGGCCGCAATACTGCACAGCACTCGCTAGGATAAATCATATTTACGCTGCAAAAGAAACTATTGTGGAAAGAAGTGTTTATACCGACTACAAGGGTAGTGTAGAATGAATTACCTGGGTGATCAAGAAGCATGTCCAGCTCTTCTTTAGCCACGACTACTCTCATCTTATCACTGCTATCAATCACAAACATGATGGCTTGAGCATCCCTGTCATATAGAAAATATTGAGACAACATTAGACAGGAATTCAGAGATATTTTGAGTTAAAGACAGATATATATTCAGAGACGTTTTCAGTCAAAATTAGTGATATTTTCATTCATAGACAGACAAATGGTGATACTCAGAGACAATGTGAGTGAAAGTATGAGAGCCACTGGAAAATGGATGAGGACAAAGATAGATCAGAATATTAATAAAGGTAACAACAACAGAACTACTACTACTACTACTACTACTACTCCTACTACTTCTACTAACAATAATATTAATATGTCTACCGGTAGTTTACCAAGGGTAGCCTTATCAGAGCCCCCCCCCCCCCCCCCCATAGGAAAGTGAAAAGTATGCCGCAGACCTGCCGCAGATCTGCCGCAGATCTGCGGCAAAGAGTATGCCGAAGTATGCGGCAGAAAGAAATTTTGCTGCAGACTTGCCGCATACCAGTATGCCACAGGAACAGTCTGCGGCAGATCTGCGGCAGGATGGAACTTTGCTGCAGACTTGCCGCACACCAGTATGCCACAGGAACAGTCTGCGGCAGATCTGCGGCAGGATGAAACTTTGCTCCAGACTTGCCGCATACTAGTATGCCACTAGCCTATAATCTAGGCGGAGTGCCGAGCTTTTTTCTTTGCTGCTAGACTAACCTTAAGCAGAACGTCTGATACGGCGAGACTACGAACCGTGAGCCGCAAAGCGGCTCACCGCCTATAATCACTGGTCTAGCTTTAGTCGTTGTTTTTTTATTATCGACCATGAATCCGTGGCAGTTTTTCGTACGAAAAAACCTCATGAATACGAAATGAACTCAACCAATCAGAAACACGTATGGAGAAGAGTCTATGCATATGCATATTATAAATCACGTGACATTACGTCATTTTCTTCATCCAAGATGGCGGGTAGTTTATGCGACGACGATCTTCTGCGAGAAAGTTTATCATATGCGGCCATCAAACTAGGCATTCCTAATGGAAAATTCAGAGAACTGCAGGAATCCGCTATTCGTAGCGTTATTGAAATCGGCAGGGATATTTTTGTTGCATTACCTACTGGTTTTGGAAAGAGTGCAATATACCAAGCAATCCCCTTGTGCTGTGATTTTGGTAGGGCTGTTGAATGATTCATAGATCCGCCATTTTGAATATATATGAATATTGATTAGCTAGACCAGTGATTATAGGCGGTGAGCCGCTTCGCGACTCACGGTTCGTAGTCTCGCCGTATCAGACGTTCTGCTTAGGGTTAGTCTAGCAGCAAAGAAAAAAGCTCGGCACTCCGCCTAGATTATAGGCTAGTATGCCACAGGAACAGTCTGCGGCAGATCTGCGGCAGGATGAAACTTTGCTCCAGACTTGCCGCATACTAGTATGCCACAGGAACAGTCTGAGGCAGATCTGCGGTAGGATGAAACTTTGCTCCAGACTTGCTGCATACTAGTATGCCACAGGAACAGTCTGTGGCAGGTCTGCCACAGAAAAGTGGGAAATTATACAGTCTGAAGCAAGGCTATAGGCGGCCATTTTGTAGGACATGCAGTACCATATGAGGTTGAAGGCTGAGCCCATGATCTTGTAAATTCCTGTGTTAATTAGCACTGTTAATTGTCTTTTTAGCTTCTGTCAAACCAAACAATTTGCTTCAAGTTCAACTGGTACCATAAGAGGAATTTATTACATAAGAGGAGACTGAGGAATTAACGGACTGTTTCAAACTTTTTTGTTGTGCCATATGTGATCTTATCTTCAGCCCCACTAACTCACTTTTTTGTTGTAACTACCCAAGATGAAAATCCAATTGAAACTAATTGAACACCAATTGAATTTTCAATTGGTTTCAATTGGTCTCAATAGGTTTTAACGGGTTTCAATGGGACTTTAATAGGACAGATGGTTTCAATTGGTCCAGATTGTCCCTATTGGACCAATTGGGCCCATTGGCCCCATTGGCCTATGCCCCATTAGACTTTAATGGGACCCCATTGGCCTGAAGTTGGACTTCAATTGGTCCAATTGAAACCAATTGAAAACCTTTTAAAGTCTAATGGGGCAGATTGGTCCAATTGAAATCCCATTAAAGTCTAATAGGGCCAATTGAAACCAATTGAAACCAATCATCTCATGCATATTCATTATTACTTTACACGTGTGACAGAAAAATACATTTATCATGATTTGTTAAGCAAATTAAGACAATGCACATCATTTTGCCATTATTAACCAATAGATTATTTTGTCTGATCATGTTACAATTACATTCACGTTTTAGCAATAGATTGATAGATTGATATTGATTATATGATTACTAACCAAGAAACAATATACATATTTAGTATATATAAGTGTACGAGCCTGTGTCACTTTAAATGTTACTCTGGAATACACTTCAAATGATCTATGTGATGGAGTTAATACAATTGAGAATAGAATATACCTAATTGGTAATATCGATATATATTGGTATTACCTAATTGGTAATATCGATATTGCCAATATCGATTATGAAGTATCGATCAGTTTATCACTGGTTCTTCTACATGCATACTTTATTGCCACGTACTGGATATGAAAGAGTATGCGGCAGGTCTGCAGCAGGTCTATATGAGATATGAATATTCATGATGAAGAGTATGCGGCAAGTCTGCAGCAAGTCTGCGGCAGACCTGCCGCAGACTCTTCATCATACTGAAAGAGTATGCGGCAAGTCTGCAGCAAGTCTGCGGCAGACCTGCCGCAGACTCTTCATCATACTGAAAAAGTATGCGGCAAGTCTGCAGCAAGTCTGCGGCAGACCTGCCGCAGACTCTTCATCATACTGAAAGAGTATGCGGCAAGTCTGCAGCAAGTCTGCGGCAGACCTGCCGCAGACTCTTCATCATACTGAAAGAGTATGCGGCAAGTCTGCGGCAAGTCTGCGGCAAAACTAATTTGCATGTGAAAAAGATGACTGTCTGCAGCAGGTCTGCTGCAGATCTCATTTCTTTCCTATGGGCCCTGAGAGGACCCTGCAAACATATTATTACCCCGCATCAGAATACAGGGATATACATAAAGGAAATAGAGATAAAAGAAAGTAAGGGAGCTATACTTACTTATAATAATGTTCCCATAGGTTTCTGTACCTTCCCTGACCAGACATATCAAAGACAGTGAATCGTACACCAGGAGTCTGAAACCTCTCGACTGTGAAGCCTACTGTAGCCACTATATCCTCCGATGTCGACTAAGATGACAAAGAAAGATAAAATTTGTTCATTACTATATTCAAAACACATTTTTAGTTCCGTGAGGTATTGAGGTTGGGGACTTGGAGCAACAAACATGATGATGATGTCCATGTAACATTGATAGAGATCTTCTACTGCACATGAAAGATGAAATCATCATTTGAAAATATTTATGCAATAAATATAGTAGTGCCTTGCCAAAATAATTCCTGTTTTAGTTGCTTCTCTTCAAAATCTTTGCTTGATATGCATTTTTCTTTGACCAGCATTACAATGACTTTAATTTTAAATTCAATTGAGTCTTGCAATTACAGATTCAACACAGATGAATGCAAAATATTTGATAGTAGGTTTTTAATTCTTGGCTAAAATGACAACACATAATCCAACTTCAGTCTACCAGCAAAACTCGACTAAACCGGTCGTTTGCTACCAAGAGACCTTTGTTAGTTCTAAATATGATGTGTACAAACTAACCTCATCTGGCTTAAGACGGTTGATAATGGTACTCTTTCCACTGTTATCGAGTCCTACACATAGGACCTGGGCTTCCTTCTTGCTGCTCCCAAATAATCTTGCAAAATAATCCAAGAGACCCATAGTAACAGCAGACAGGATTACAAGGCAATGTTCCTTTTAATACTTATGATCTTCAGTCTGGATTATGATGACCTTCAGTCTGGATAATGATGATCTTCAGTCTGGATTAAGATGATCTTCAGTATTGATTATGATGATCTTCAGTCTGGATTAAGATGATCTTCAGTATGGATTATGATGACCTTCAGTCTGGATAATGATGATCTTCAGTCTGGATAATGATGATCTTCAGTCTGGATTATGATGATCTTCAGTCTGGATTAAGATGATCTTCAGTATGGATTATGAAGATCTTCAGTCTGGATTAAGATGATCTTCAGTATGGATTATGATGATCTTCAGTCTGGATTATGATGATCTTCAGTATGGATTATGGGATCAAACGATATCAATCTGAAACTAGATGGAATTCGACTGCGCGCAGTCGAAAATGATGCCTCCGTCATAGAGCAATTTTACAAACCGAAACGGAAGAAATTTTTCAAATTCAAGTTCAATTGTAATCCATTAACATGTTCTCAGAATATCGTGATTACAAGCAATTTCTCATATACATATATGACCCTTTGATCTTTGACCTCATGACCCTAAAATCTACTCAGTTCATTGGCTCTGCAAGATTTCCTGAGTTAAATAGTAATCCATCTGTCAGTTCTAATGAGAATGCGTCCACAAGCTATTTTTGCATACATAATGAGCCCATGACCTTTGATCTTATGAACCATTCATTGGCTCTGCAAGATACATAAATGATCTAAGTTTGGCAGGAATCCATCAATCTGTTCTAATGATAATACGATCACAAGCTATTTTTGCATACATAATGAGCCGCATGACCTTGACCTTTACCTCATGACCCCAAAATCTAATCAGTTCATCAGCTCTGCAAGTAACATACATGACCTAAGTTTGGCAGGAATCCATCAATCGGTTCTTGAGATAAGGCGATCACGAGCTGTTTTTGCATACACAATGTGCGCTGTGACCTTTGACCTCGTGACCCCAAAATCTAATCAGTTCATTGGCTTTGCAAGATACATACATGACCAAAGTTTGGCAGGAATCCATCAATCGGTTCTTCAGATAACGCGATCACAAGCTGTTTTTGCATACATAATGAGCCCTGTGACCTTTGACCTTTGACCTCGTGACCCCAAAATCTAATCAGTTCATCAGCTCTGCAAGATACATACATGACCAAAGTTTGGCAGGAATCCATCAATCGGTTGTTCAGATAACGCGATCACAAGCTGTTTTTGCATACATAATGAGCCCTGTGACCTTTGACCTTTGACCTACGTGCTCCAAAATCTAATCAGATTGTTTTCCTATAGTGATACACACTATCACTAAGTTTGAAGTTTAAATCTCCAGTGGTTCTTGAGATATCGTGATAACTATCTCAATGTATGGAATTTCATAAGTTGACCTCTGTGACCCTTGACCTTTGACATACGTGCTCCAAAATCTAATCAGATCGTCTTCCTATGGTGATACATACTATCCTTAAGTTTGAAGTTTAAATCTCAAATGGTTCTTGAGATATCGCGCTAACAAACTCAATACAAGGAATTTCATAAGTTGACCTCTGTGACCTGTGACCTTTGACCTACGTACTCCAAAATCTAATCAGATCGTCTTCCTATGGTGATAAATACTATTCCCGAGTCTTAAGTTTAAATCTTAAATGGTTCTTGAGATATTGTGATAACGGTCAAACGGGACGTACGGACGGACGTACGGACGTACGGACGGACGGACGGACGTACGGACGGACAACCCGAAAACATGATGCCTCCGGCACCACCTTCGGTGGACGGAGGCATAAAAACAAACCAAATACATGACAGGTGATGGACAGTTCAAAAATAGGCAAAGAAGAAAAGAAATCCCCAAGACTGTTCAGCACAATTTAGGCCCATTTAGTCCATTGCAGAAAAATCAATTTGAAAAGCCATCTGTTTTTCTAACTACCAAATTATACTACTGGAAAGACCTATAACGTAAAAACAGTCAGTGATTTATCATTCTTGTTTTTGTATTTGTTTGGTCCCTGTTCTGCACCAAAATCTTGAATAATTCACTAGTTAATTGAGAGCAAGCTTTTACACTGGCAAAAACTGGTGAAGTATCAGCCAGAGCGTTTAAAAAAAAACACCACACTAGAGTACAGAGGTTGGATTTCTTATTTGGGTTTTTTGTCACGCAATATCAAGTAATTTTGAGCGTGCAGCAGAACCAACATCAAAACCTCTTGTCAGCATTTTTGTGATGTACAGTATATCGCATGTTAGTTCATAATCATTCATGCAGCTTTGCGGGAACACATACCATGGTAGACCGAAAGCTTCAGTCTCTGATATCGACGGTTGTTCCACTAAGATTACATCTGGCCCTTCTGACTGCCTCTATTAAGGTTGACAAATGTCAGTTTTTATTAAACTAAGAATGACCCAGCTCATAGGCTATACCAGACGGTTATTTCTGTCTACCGTAGTAGTATAATACAATGGAAAGAAATTCTTCCCTAATTTCAAAGTGCTTTGTATGAGAAGAACAGTCCACTATATAAGGCTATTCACTAGTGAACTCCAAAATATGTTGTTTGCTGAAATTGGAGGTCACAACTCACATACGTAGGGTAACGCGCCCAGTATTTGGTCACAAAGGGGAAATCGCTCATATTTTGAATACGTACCTCTTTTATTTGGCAATCTACTCATCAAAAGAAAAGAAAAGAAAATTGGTCCTCTAACACTAACAGGTTTTTAAAGTCACCTAAAATATATGATATACTAAGCAAAATATTTTCAAGAGAAGAAGCAGTTTTCTGCCCAGAATTCTGTCACGCTGCCTAGAATTTGGTCACAAGATATTGCGTGGTATCTCTGGTGTCAAGGAGCGAAGCGCATTTGCACACAACTCTCACACAATTGTGCGACAAAGCACTCAATGTCAGTGCGTTGGTAAGGCCAAGGGTAGGCCTAATGTATAAATACCTCTTGCACATCGGTAGGTGCGTCATTTGCAAATTTGCTGCAATAGATCTAGAGCGAATACGTAAGAGCTAGATCTACTCTTCACACACACAGATCTACTATTACTAAATTCATTGCACCAGCACAAGTAGCTGTTTCACAATCTGCTTTTACATATGGCTAGATCTATGCATGTTCACGTGCTAACACTAACAGAACAGGGAAGTGCAGAAACTTGTGTTGTGTGACACTGACCAATTTTAAGTTAAGTTGGAGATCTTTCCGGGGCCGTATAGACCCTACCTGATTTAATTTTGAGAGTTTGTTACAGCTGTTGAATACTGGAAAATGACCCAATAGGTCTACCGGGCGCATTATTATTATAGCATTTTGAGGGTTTGTTAATTTAAATTAATGAACCACATCACTCTTAAGGCCATGTAAAATTGATTACATGTTGATCGTCCGGATTTTTTGAAAAAGAGGAGGAGGGTGTACCATGTTATTTGATATTTGATATTTTTCCCAAGATGGCTGCCGCGTGTAAAATCCAGCGCTAGAGCGCGGCCGCGCTATCGTGAGGTATCTGCGATGCGATGATCAGTCGACTCGATCGACTCATCTCTAGCTAGCTCCTCGACTCAAGCATATACATGCGATATATGCATGCGCAGCGCATGCATCATCGCATCATTTTTTAGCGCAGCTTCACTTCAGCATATCGCCGATCATATAGCATATCAACCACTCTACATTTCAATACAATTTTTTCTAGAGTCTTAGTATGTTTGTACAAGAATATTTGAACAGCGTACATGTATTTGAAGAAAAGGTGGAAAAGATGCATATGGTAAGTATTCTGTGTTGTTTTCTGAATAAAAAGAAAATATATCAAATATCAAATATAAGGAGGCGGGCGGAAAAAAGGAAGCGGGCGGGGACGATCAACATGAAATCAAGTTTACATGGCCTAATAGGGAGGCCAATGCCCGGGCGTAAGGCTTCTACGCCTACGATTTGTGCGCTCGTCGTCCAAGTCAGAAAATTACCAGAAGAAAAAAAAAGGAAAAAAAAAAAGAAAACAAATATCTATGGAATAAAATATATAACAAATACACAATTACACACTCCACAACATACATGTACCTATAATCACGGATCTGTAACGGTCTTTCACCATTTGTTGACGATCTTGCAGATTTTGACGTATTTGAATCCAATAATTGTTTTAGCAGACGAACTTAACGCGCACATAAGAGAAACTAGAGGGGTCCTAGAGGGCGCGGAGGTTAGCTCACTAAAATCCTTCTCAATGGCAGAAGGTAGACCCTAAAAATATGGAATCCAATTTAAATGAAAGAACTTTTGATAGAGATTAACATTTCAGATGTGCACAAATGTCACTTTTAACAACTAGAAAATATAAAGAAAAAAGGTTATATCTTTGTAATTGTAGATTTTTACAAACTGCACATTCGAAGGTAGATAAAGTACAATGTTTTTGTCAATCTTGCGTTGGTTTGAGCCCCATAGCTAGAGCCATCTCAAATTGAGAAGGAAAACTGTGAACAGAGATGTCATTGTTCCAGCCCCAAATAGAGGTATTGCGATATCATTATATGAATATGTATGAGCTCCGGTCTCATCGCGCGCAAAACAAATTTGACGTAGTCTCACACATAGTACTTTATTCTCAGCACTAGACACCAGTGTTGTGCAGTATTTTATGAGAAGTGTAAAAAAAGACATTTCAGTATAAAAAAAAAGTCTATGTGAGCAGTCTATACTCCAATTGAGAAGTGTAATGAATGCCATGATTTGAACGTGTGTGTTTTAGTGTATGATATGGTTAGTGAGAGAGAGAGAGGGAGAGAAATATCTCTGTCAGTACAATGCGTGCAGTCCTATTGACGTTTGATTCCGTATTGTGTTCGCTGCATGCAAGTTGGATTTATCGATCGTTGATAATGCAGTGTCAGATTGATCTTTACTCATGAGGAAATAGTAATTGGAATACATCTCAAAACTAAGGTAGGCCTATTTATTTATTTCAATCACTTTCTTAATTTACAATGAGTGGCTTTCAAGCTTTCTCTCATTATGTTTTGATCCTCCATGCCATGGCATGCTAGCATGGCTCGATTGCGGCTTGCATGCAATTACCATACCTGGCCGGCCTGTAGTACTGTGTCGGTGTGTGCGACTAATTCAAGGCTAGCTGGTGATGATGAATGTACTTTCGCGCGAAGTTTTGAACTTGTTGTCCGGGCAATGACCATGATGACACGCCTTTCATTCGGACCTGTCTAATTCTCAACGTAATTTTTGGGACCATGAAATTGATTGTTTCAAGGCTCTGTTACGTACGGCCAGGCGTACTAGAAGGAAAGGCATAGAAAAGAGCTGGATATCTCCTATTTTATGGAAATTCTGGAGTCGGCAGATGGGTAAGTTGTCTTAGTGAAAGAAAATGCTTTCTTTTAATCTTTGTTTTATTTTAAACAAATTCGTAATTAAAAAGTTAGATTTGGGCATTGGCCTCCCTACTCTACTCTTAATGCAGGAAATTGGGCGTCAATTAAAGCCTAAAGGCTTGCCGCTTGGTAATACCAATCATCAAGCACAGTTTACACTGACACCCACCTCCAGTCAAAACTCTTCTTCGGATTATTTAGGAGGAAAAGAATCCAAGATCCAAGATCCAAGACACAAGCAGGCACAAGCCACCGGTGTAGCCATAGGCTTAAGGCTAGGCCTACCAATAGTCCTTGCACTGCCACTGGCACTGCACTGTATGGTGGTGTGACGTGTGACCAAAGTTCGCTAGCTCAAAAAATCGGTAAGATTTCAAAAATCTGATATCACCAATGGAAAGAGGAACGTAAAATTACCCAGAGACGAAATTTTCAGGTGAAATAACCACCACCACCATTATATTAAAGCCCCCCCCCCCCCGAATCTACTCACCTAATTGTCCATACATGGGACCGAAGACAAGTCTCGCAAGATCAAATCTCGGCTCTTGAGTATTTTTCTACGGAAATATGCATAAGTTCTATAACGTTGGCGCTAGCGCGCGTCATGAAGTTGCTATGCCAGCGTGCGCGACGATCGAATTTGCTGGTAACGTACGTACGTATACGGTATAGGATGCTAATTTACTGATGCTAATTGGTCCCATACACGATTTACGGAACACGTATAACCAGAGTTTTCAATTAGGAGGTTCGTATTTAAACGGCTAGAGGGGGCAAAAGCATGAAGTCCCTGGGGTTACATGCTTTTTAGATTTACATAGTTTACATATTTTTTTACATATAGTTTTTCCTTTTCTTTTCAAGCAAATTTGTCGGACTTAATTGTTTTCTGCTAAGCGAAAATAATAGTGAAATTCTGAAATAAGGGCGAGGTCGAAAAAACAGTTAGATACCAGTTGAACCAACTGGTACTGGTACCCAGGCGCGGATCCAGGGGGGGGGGGGGGGCCGAGCGGGCCTTGCCCCCCCCCCCCCCCCCGCAAAAAAAAAAAAAAAAAAAAAGAGAGAGAAGAAAGGAAAAGAAGGGAAAGGGAAAGAGGAGATAAAGGGAAAGAGAGAAGAGGAAGAAGAAAAGAAAAGGGAGAAGAAGGAGATCGGGGGGGGGGGCCGAAAGGGCCTTGCCTCCCAGGCTGTTGCCCCCCCCCCTCAATCAACAAAATAAGAGAGAAGGAAGGAAAGAGAAAGGGGAGATACTGGCGAACTGATAGGGGGTAGGGGCTTGGGGGAAATCAAATTTAAACGTGGTTTGTTTCTAATTCCATAACGGTGGATTACAAATAATGCTGAAATAACATAATTTCCGAGATTTTTCCTCACTTTTTAGTAAATTATACGTTTGTATGTGACAAATTCCTAAATTTACAGCCAGGCAAAAACTGTGATTGTTGAGATTCCTACATGTCAGGGCCCGAGGAACGGCGGGGATCGGGAGCCTCGAGCCCCCCCCCCCCCCCACTTTTTTTTGAAAAGGTATATATTAAAGAAAAATAAAAAAGAAAGAGAGCAAGAAAGAAAAAAATGTGTCAAAAAATGATAAGGCATCAAAATATGCTCATCTGACCGTGATTAAATGCCTAAAGCCCCCAAGCTTCCGGGGGCTCTGCTGGCCCCTGGATTCCACCTAGGGTCCTAAGGCGGGCCCTTAGATGCTCATCTGACGGTAATTTAATGTCTAAAACCCCTGAGCCTCCGGGGGCTCCACCGCCTCGACCCCACCAGGGGCCGTAAGGCGGGCCCCTGAATGCTTATCCAGGCGCGGATCCAGGATTTCTTAGGGGAGGGGGCCCAACTTCTTTTTTTATTTTGCTCCCGAAAATTTGAAAATCGCGCCGGCCGAAAAGTCGCTCAGTGGGGGGGGGGGGGGGTAGTGAGCACATTTTTTTTTTTTTTTTTGGTCCTCGAAAATTTTAAAATTTGCACCCCCCAAAAAGGTAAAAATCGCGTGATTTTACATGATTTTTTTCTCAAGGGGGGGGCCCGGGCCCCCCCCCCTGGATCCGCCACTGTGCTTATCTGACCGTAATTTATTGCCTTTAACCCCTGAGCTTCTGGGGTCGGACAAGTTATCAAAATGTGTTTAGAGGTGTTGTGGTCGAGTGGATACGTCGCCGGACTGTCGATCACAAGGTCCGCGGTTCGAGTCCCGCCGCCGCACTAATGTCCTTTGGCAAGATATTGATCTACATTTGCCACACTCCACCCAGGTGAAGTAAATGGGTACCCGGTAGGAATTTATTCCTTGAAATGCTAAAGCGCTATAATGGCAGCACAGCTAAAGCCGGGGTAATAATAATATCCAATATGTCATGCGCAGTTGAGTATATACATATAGAAACTGCGCATTATAAATTTACAAGTATTATTATTTATCTGACCGCAGGCGCGTAGCCAGGGGGGGGGGGGGGGGCTGTGGGGCGGTCCCCGAAAATCGCAGGCAAAATAAAAAAGAGAGGAGAGAAAAAGAAGAGGACGTAGGAATAAAAAGGAGCAGACAAAGAAGATCTTTGAAATTCAGACAAGGATTAAGAGTAGAGAACGGTACAACGCATCGTCTTCTTTCCTTAATGATTTAATAAAACGTCAAAACTTCCGCGCTTCGCGCAGGAGGGGAGGGGGTGGAACTGAATTCAGACAAGGATTAAGAATCGAGAACGGTACAGCGAATCGTCTTCTTTCCCTCATAATCTTATGAAACGTCAAAATTCCACGCTTTGCGCGGTAGGGGAAAAACTGAATTCAGACGAGAATTATTTTTGAGAACGGTACAACGAATCGTCTTCTTTCTTTAATGATTTTAATGAAACTTAAAAGCTCTCGCGCTTCGCGCGGGAGGAGGGGGGGGGGGAACGAATTTAGACAAGGATTAAGAGTCGAGAACGGTTAACGAATCGTCTTCTTTCTCTAATGATTTAATGAAACTTAAAAGCTTCCGCGCTTCGCGCGGGAGGAGGGAGCCTGAATTCAGACGAGGATTAAGAGTCGAGAACTCTACAACGAATCGTCTTGTTTCTCTAATGATTTAATGAAACTTAAAAGCTTCCGCGCTTCGCGCGGGAGGAGGGAGCCTGAATTCAGACGAGGATTAATTAAGAGTCGAGAACTCTACAACGAATCGTCTTCCCAGATAGCAAAGTATCTGGGGCCCATATGGGAATCATGTGGGCCTACTGGGGCCCATATGTACCATGTAAAACCCATATGTGGCCCATATGGTTTGTCCCACCTAGAACCCAGATAATAAAAACCATATGGGCCCCATGTGGTATCTATATGGGCGATGTGGTCTTATTTCAGGGTCGACTGAGCCCAGATAGAAACATATAAAACCCATATGGGGCCCATATCGGTTTTCCCACCTAGAACCCACATAATAAAACCATATGGGCCCCATGTGGTATCTATAAGGGCGAAGTGGCATAATTATGGATCGACTGAGCCCAGATAAAAACATATAAAACCCATATGGGGCCCATATGGGTTTTCCCACCTAGAACCCAGATAATAAAACCATATGGGCCCCATGTGGTATCTATATGGGCGAAGTGGCATAATTATGGATCGACTGAGCCCAGATAGAAACATATAAAACCCATATGGGGCCCATATGGGTTTTCCCACCTAGAACCCACATAATAAAACCATATGGGCCCCATGTGGTATCTATATGGGCGAAGTGGCATAATTATGGATCGACTGAGCCCAGATAGAAACATATAAAACCCATATGGGGCCCATATGGGTTTTCCCACCTAGAACCTACATAATAAAACCATATGGGCCCCATGTGGTATCTATATGGGCGAAGTGGCATAATTATGGATCGACTGAGCCCAGATAGAAACATATAAAACCCATATGGGGCCCAGATGGGCCTTCCCACCTAGAACCCACATAATAAAACCATATGGCCCCATGTGGTATCTATATGGGCGAAGTGGCATAATTATGGATCGACTGAGCCCAGATAGAAACATATAAAACCCATATGGGGCCCAGATGGGCCTTCCCACCCAGAACCCACGCATATGGGCCCCATGTCGGCCCCATGTGGGTTTTTGGTGGTGAAAATCGCACGTCGAGCATTGGCTGGGCCCAGCTAAAAACCAGGTGTATACCAGATGGGCCTTCCCACCCAGAACCCACAACTACCGACACATATGGGCCCCATATGGGCCCCATGTGGGTTTTTGGTGGTAAAAATCGCACGTCGAACATTGTCTTCACCCAGCTGAAAACCAGATGTATACCAGATGGGCCTTCCCACAAAGAACCCACAGGTATACGGATCCCACGTGGCCCATATAAAAACCAGATGTATACCAGATGGGCCTTCCCACCCAGAACCCACAACTACCGACACATATGGGCCCCATATGGGCCCCATGTGGGTTTTTGGTGGTGAAAATCGCTCGTCGAACATTGTCTTCGCCCAGCTGAAAACCAGATGTATACCAGATGGGCCTTCCCACAAAGAACCCACAGGTTTACGGATCCCACGTGGCCCATATAAAAACCAGATGTATACCAGATGGGCCTTCCCATTCAGAACCCACAAGTACCAACACATATGGGCCCCATGTGGGCCCCATGTGGGTTTTTTGGTGGTGAAAGTTGCACATCGAGCATCGGCCGGGCCCAGCTAAAAACCAGATGTATACCAGATGGGCCTTCCCAACAACAACCCCCTAATTTGCATAATGAATATGGGGTGCGTGTACATCTATGTTTTTTTACAATTTATCTGAATTTACAGGATATTTCCTAATTACTGACTATTTAGTTATATGCAATTCATTTCGAAAATACTACAAAATGTAAATTGCTAATTATTAGGACATTTCACTACTTTGTATAAATTACATTTAATTAAACATGAATTAAGAAAAACACTAACTGTGAACTAAAACAGATTCAATAAAATACAAGTATATATGGAAATGTCTCATCTCAACAAATTAACCAAGTCTTCTTAATACCAATGCCTTTACATTGGAAATTTTAGACGATGTGTTGTTGCCATTGGCAAAATTAATTAGTACAAGTGTTACATAACGTACTAATTATATCTGCTAATTGGGGCTTTCAACTGTTTGAAAGTTGTGCCAAATGGTACGACTGGTCCAGTTAAACCCAACTGGTAACCCTGGAAATTAAAATGGGATAAATGAATTCAACTGGGTAAAAATAGAACCCATTTAAACAATATGAAGCCCATTTAGAACTACATTGGCCCATATGGGACCATATCAAACCCACTTGGCCCATATGGATCCCATATAAAAACCCGCTTATAGCCCAAATGGGCCCCATATGGTTTACATGGGTACGATGTGGGCCTGCCCATATTTACCCCACGCGAAACCCTGGCCCATATGGGCCCCAGACGGGGTGTACGGTGCAAAAAACACATGGGTCCCAGATGGGCCAAGTGGGGCCATACATATCCCACATGGGCAACGTGGGCCTGCCCATATTCAACCCACACTAAACCCACTTGGCCCAAATGGGCCCCACATCGGGTGTACATATGGGTCCCAGATTGGCCAAGTGGGGCCCATATGGGCCCATACATAGCCCAAATGGGCCACATATGGTTTACATGGGTACGATGTGGGCCTGCCCATATTTACCCCACGTGTAACCCTGGCCCATATGGGCCCCAGACGGGGTGTACGGTGCAAAAAACACAAGGGGCCCAGATGGGCCCATATGGGCCCATACATAGCCCACATGGGCAACCCATATGGGGCCCACATTTTAGCCCAGATAAGCCCACAAGTAACCCATATGGGCCCCATATATTTTGCTATCTGGGTTGTTTCTCTAATGATTTAATGAAACGTAAAAGCTTCTGCGCTTCGCGCAGGCGGGGAGGGGGGAACTGAATTCAGACAAGGATTAAGAGTCGAGAACGGTTCAGCGAATCGTCTTCTTTCTCTCATAATCTTATGGAACGTCAAAAATTCCGCGCTTCGCGCGGTAGGGGAAAAACTGAATTCAGACTAGGGTTCAGAGTCGAGAACGGTACAACGAATCGTTTTGATTCTCTAATGATAATTCTCTAATGATAATGAAACGTAAAAGCTTCCGCGCCTTGCGCGGGAGGGGGGGGGGAAAACTAAATTCAGACGAGGATTAATTTCGCGAATCGTCTTCTTTCTCTAATGATTTTAATAAAACTTAAAAGCTTCAGCGCTTCGCGCGGGAGGGGGAGCCTGAATTCAGACGAGGATTAAGAGTCGAGAACTGTACGACGAATCGTCTTTTTTCTCTAATGGTTTAATGAATCGTAGAAGCTTCCGCGCTTTGCGCGGGCGGAGAAAAACTGAATTCAGACGAGGATTATTTTCTAAAACGGTACAACGAAACGTCTTCTTTCTCTAATGATTCAATGAAACGTCAAGAGGGAGGGGAACTCACCCCTCCCTGCACCCACCCCCCCCCCGCATTACGTCACTGCTGGTCACCATTACGTACCAATATTTGGCTGGCATAATTTCAAATTTGGGCCTTCCCCCCCCCGGCCCCCCTAAGAAATCCTGGATCCGCGCCTGCTGGTACCAGTTGGTTCCAATTAGTTAACTGGATTCAATATGGATATTGGAATACTGGAATCAACTGGTAACCAATTGATTCCAGTTGGATCAGTTGTCAATTGGTACCAGTTGATTCCAGTTAAGTAAACATTACTGGTTTCAATATGGAAATTGGTATGGTGGAATCAACTGGTAGCTGTTTATTCCAATTAGTTAACTGGATTCAATATGGATATTGGAATACTGGAATCAACTGGTAACCAATAATTCCAGCTGGATCCAGTTTACCAATTTCCATATCGGAAACAAACAGTTGATCAATAGCCAGTTGATTACCAGTAGCGACCAGCAATCAGCTGATAATCAATAATCAATATTGCTTAGCATCTGGCAACCAACTAGACCACATTTTACTTAGACTCTTGCTAGACCACATCACATAATCATTTGAGACGCATTACATTTGAGTATAAGATTAATTAAGTACTTGCGAGCTCACAAAATTATACATGTTTTTACTGGTTATCAATTACATAAATCAATATAAATCTATGTTTACGTCTTAAATTGGATGTAAAACATGATCAGACATATATTTGTCAATGATTGAGTAATAAAATATAAATCACAAAATTAATGTGCATTAATGAATTGTCACATTTTGCTTGACAGATCATGATAATAACGTTTTCTGTGAAAACATGCACATTAATCATGAATATGCATTAGATACATTGAACTGGTTTCAGCTGGTAAATCAACTGACAATCATCTACTGGTTTTCAACTGGTAAATCATCTAGTAATCATCTACGGGTTTCAACTGGTAATTCAAGTGGTAATCATGTATTGGTTTTCAAATGGTAAAGCAACTGGTAATCATGAATCTAGTGTTATTCTGGGGGTTAAAAGCTTTCTATTGATATAATTATCTCAATATTTGGGATTGTCTTAGAATATCAACTTTAAGGACAACACAAAATGGCAAGGGTCCCCCTTGCAATTTGTCTCGTTCTTAACATCTCATGAAATGATCTGCAATTACATAGTTTGGATAGACAGAGATCATACACTCCTTCGGGAGATGAAAAGAGATCATTTCATGAGATGTTAAGGACGACACAAATGCAGGGGCGGATCTAGCTTTTTGCTAAGGGGGGGGTTTGACCAAAATAATGACGATGCGGAGCATCGTCCACGAGCCGCGAAGCGGCGAGCCGATTTTTTTTTGGGTGTTTATTTGAACCCCGTAAGTGATGTTTTCCTGGCATCTATTAACACAATTTTTTTCTTTCTTTTTTTCTTTTTTTTTCCTTTTTTTTTTTTTTTTTTTTTTTTGGGCCGCCCAAGGGGGGGGTTTAAACCCCCTAAACCCCCCCCGTAGATCCGCGCCTGAAATGGCAAGGATCCCCCTTGCAATTTGTCCCGTTCTTAACATCTCATAAAATGAGATCATTGCAATTACATAGTTTGGATAGACAGAGATCATACACTCCTTCGGGAGATGAAAAGAGATCATTTCATGAGATGTTAAGGACGACACAAAATGGCAAGGGTCCCACCTTGCAATTTGTCCCGTTCTTAACATCTCATGAAATGATCTGCAATTACATAGTTTGGACAGACAGAGATCATACACTCCTTCGATCGAGAGATGAAAAGAGATCATTTCATGAGATGTATAAGGACGACTCAAATGGCAAGGGTCCCCCCTTGCAATTTGTCCCGTTCTTAAAGCTGATATTCTAAGCAAATAAATGTCCCTTAATTTGGTACCTACGGCAAGCATTATGTTATTTATAAGTTTTTCAATTACATAGCTTATCACAAAAAAATTCTGGCTACCCAGGTCGAAAATCCCATAGAGACCAATAGAGACCATTAGACAAATTCTATTGGTCTCTAATGGTTTCTGTTGGAGTCCGATTGGTTTCTGTTGGACCCATAGAATTGAATCCAATAGAGACCATTCAAACCATCAGAAACCAATAGAAACCAATAGCACCCATAGAAACCAATAGAAATAGAAACCAATAGGACCAATAGAAACCAATAGAAACCAATAAGACCAATAGAAACCAATAGGACCAATAGAAACCAATAGGTCCAATAGAAACTAATAGGACCAATAGGACCGATAGGACCAATAGAAACCAGTAGGTCCAATAGAAACCAATAAGACCAATAGAAACCGATAGAACCGAATAGAAAACCAATGAGACCAATAGAAACCAATAGAAACCAACAGCTGAATCTATCTCATGCATATTCATGATTACTTTACACGTTCTCACAGAACAATACATTTATCATAATTTGTTAAGTAACTTTTGACAATGCACATCAATTTTGTGAGTTTTATTTTCTTTAGGCAATTAATAACCAATAGATTATTTGTGTGATCATGTTACAATTACATTCACATTTTAGCGATAGATATATTGATTATAATGATTACTAACCAAGAAACAATTCATGTATGTTTATTATATAGAGTAGTACAAGCCTTCAGTTAATTAAAGGATATTCTTAAACTCACTTCAAGTGATCTTTGTGATGGAGTTAATGCAATTGAGATTAGAATATACCTTTTTGGTGGACAGTTGTTAAAATCGATCTTTGATTTATCGTTATTGATTTACCAATAGAAGCCATTGGACTATTGATTTCATTAGGGAATTCAGAATATGGGACCATTCGAAACCCATAGAAAGATCTCTGATGGACCAACAGGAACCCATATAAAATATCTAATGGACCAACAGAAACCCATCATAGAAGAAAATATCTAATGGACCAACAGAAACCCATAGAAGACGTGGGTGGATGTTGGTCCAATAGAAGCCTTCTGTTGGTCCATCAGCATTTTTTATGTGGGTTTGTGTTGGTCCATTAGATATTTTCTATTGGTTTCTGTGGGTCCATCATTTCACTTTCCCTATTGAAACCAATAGACACCAATAGCTCTAATGGTTTTTGATGGTCCAATAGGCTATAGGATCCTATTGGAATTACGACCTGGGTACTCGAAATCCTTAATTGAAATGTCGAAAATATCGGCCTCTCTTTCATAGAAAATCAGTCACGGCGCTGGTCTACTATATTATGACATCACGTCCGGGAAAGGGTATATTCACGTACCCGGATGTTCCATAGAAAGCATGTGCAGAGAGATACGATTTTCTGCTTATTTTTGTTTCAAAGGCTGAAAAGTCTAATAAATCATAATTCTATGAACAATTCTTTACCTTCCCCTAATATTTCATAGCATTAATATCAATTCCCCTTTTAAAAATTATGACATAATTATACATGCCAACGATGTGCCATTAGTCGATATTTTCCTCATGTAATTTTTGTTTTGGTGTTGACATTAGGAAAACATCTCATTTGAATTTAGCTCACCAGTTCACCACTTTTCCTGGTGCTACTATAATCTGATAGGAGCACTGATCACTGATAAAGGGATTACCAATAGGGTCCATGGGGAGACAGACAGTGGTCAATCACAGCCTAGTTACTGATTACCAGCTGGCCAGTCCAGATTCATAGTCTTCTAATTGCAGACCCTACACCTATACTTATTCAGTGTGTCTATAAGTCTCACTTGTTATTGTTTTCAGCAAGAAGAGGACATTGATGCGCTTGGCATTGGAATGCTACAGGATGCAATGTACATGTTATTCATTCACTATCATTATTATTGTTTGAATACAATCAGATGACTAATAGAGAAAGTTATGAAACAGTAACAATAACAATTGGTACCATGTGTGGACTTGATTTTTGTTCACTGGTTTAATTACCAACAGCAAATAAATACGGTATAGGCCTACAATTTTTTTTTTAAACCATTCTCATGACGAAAATGGGAAATGAGAAAGGGGGAAAAGAAGGTGAAGAGAAAATGATATGTTGATAGAGAGCAGTAGAGAGAGAGGGAGAGAAAACACAAACAGAAGAGAGTATGATATAATAAGGAAAGATGGAAATTGAAGAAAAAAGAAGGTTTAAAAACAGAGAATAACCCTATGGAAAGTTGAAAATGGAAGGGAAAAAAATAATAATACGGAAAGAAAATATAAAGGAAGGAGGAAATAAAGGATAACATAAGGAAAGATGGGTGAGAATAAGGGATGATGTATAAGGAAAAATGGAAATGGAAGATAGAAGGAAGAGAAGAAAAAAAAGAATAACATAAGGAAATTAGAAAAGGAAGATAAAAAATGTTTAAATAAAAGAATACATAAGGAAAGATGGAAACAGAAGACAAATTAAAGAAGGTTGAAAATAAAGAAATATATAAGGAAAGTCAAAAAATATGTGTTGAAAGGAGGAGAAAAATAAGGAATAACATTAGCCGCAAGATAGAACAAAGTTGATAATAACTAAAAATATAAGGAAAGACAGAGAAAATAAAGAACAGCATAAGGAAATACAGAAATGGAAGAAAGAAAAGAAGAAAATACAGAACATAGTAAAGATAAATGGAAAAAACGGAAGATGAATGAAGTAGAAAACAATTAAGAAGATACAAGAAGGAGTCACTAAAGAATAATGGAGGGAAAGATGGAAACGGCAGATAAAAGAATTTGGAGGTGGAATAACGTCTTTAACAAAGGCTGTATTTGTTGACATTACCAGAGTTTCAAATGGAGAATTTCAATTTCGGTGAGCACAGACCCCAAATACCCCACTTGCTTGTCTGGTATTACAGACCACTTTCTTCCCCGATATCTTTGTGTACATGACGAAAACTCTCCGTTAGAGAAAATCAGCGAATTGTCTCATAGACTTTAGTTTGGGCTTAAGCACTTTGATATAGTCATTATCATTAAGTAAACAAGACCCTTCCTTATCTGCTGGTGAACTTATCCCTCTGTCAATACAAGGCTATCAAGGACTTAATCCCTGAATCAACAGAGCTTGCGTACATTTAGGTGAGCCTGGAGAGTTGGGTTAGTCTAGAATTCAGACAATAATTATTGGTTTCAGCATGGACCTGCGAAAAGTAAATTAGATGTGGTACCAGCAACTGGCAACTTTGGAACTCAAGTCGAACAATAAGTGTTATTAGCATATTTACGAGACGTTGCATCCCGAAAGAAAGAAATGAATGAAGGAAATAAACGTCAATATCACCGGCGCTTGAGACAGATTGCAGGAGAGATAGAAGCAAAAACATTTCAATATCGCTGTTACCGGCTTTCATTACACAAATTATGCCAACGGAAAAAAAGAAATGAATGAAGGAAATGAATGCCTACAACACCAGCGCTTGTGAAATATAAAGAGAGACATGTCTCAGGAGATCGAGAAGCGAAAACAATTCAATTAAGCTAATGTTACCGGATTTTATATGACAAATAGTAAGCCAACAAAAAGAAAGAAATGAATGAAGAAAATGAACGCAGATCGCTGGAGAGAGAAGCGAAAACAATTTAATTTAGCTGATGTTTACCTTCTATTATGATTTATGACAAAAAGTCAGCCAACGAAAAGAAAGAAATGGAAGAAGAAAATGAATGCCAATATCACAATAATAAGCACTTGGAAAATATAAAGAGAGACAGGTCGCGGGAAAGAGAGAAGCGAAAACAATTCAATGTCGCTGATGTAAACGGCTTCATGACAAAAGGTTTGCCACCGGAAAGAAAGAAATGAATGAAGAAAATGAATTCCAATATCACCATCGCTTGAGAATTATGAAGAGAGACAGATTGCAGGAGATCGAGAGAAGCGACAAAAATTCAATTTGGCTGATGTAACTACCGTCTATCATGACAAAAAGTAAGCAACGGAAAGAAAGAAATGAATGAAGAAAATGAATGTCAATAACAATAATAGCGCTTGAGCAATATAAAGAGACGGATCGCGAGAGAGAGCGAAGCGAAAACAATTAAAATATCGCTGATGTTACCGGCTTTATTACAAAAAGTATAAGCCAACGGAAAGTAAAGAAAATGAATGAAGAAAATGAATGCCAATATCATCAGCGCTTGAGAATTTTAAAGAGAGACGGATCGCGGGAGATCGAGAGAAGCGAACAAATTCAATAGCTGATGTTACCGTCTATTATGAAATAAGTGGGCCAACGGAAAGAAAGAAATGAATGAAGAAAATGAATGCCAATATCATCAGCGCTTGAGAATCATAAAGAGAGACAGATCGCTGGAGATCGAGAGAAGCGAAAACAATTCAATTTGGCTGATGTTACTACCGTCTATCATGACAAAAAGTCAGCAACGAAAAGAAAGAAATGAATGAAGAAAATGAATGTCAATATAACAATTAAACGCTTGAGCAATATCAAGAGAGACGGGTCACGGGAGAGAGCGAAGCGAAAACAATTAAAATATCGTTGTTACCGGCTTTATTACTAAAAGTATGCCAACGGAAAGTAAAGAAAATGAATGAAGAAAATGAATGCCAATATCATCAGCGCTTGAGAATTTTAAAGAGAGACAGATCGCGGGAGATCGAGAGAAGCGAACAAATTCAATAGCTGATGTTACCGTCTATTATGAAATAAGTGGGCCAACGGAAAGAAAGAAATGAATGAAGAAAATGAATGCCAATATCATCAGCGCTTGAGAATCATAAAGAGAGACAGATCGCTGGAGATCGAGAGAAGCGAAAACAATTCAATTTGGCTGATGTTACTACCGTCTATCATGACAAAAAGTCAGCAACGAAAAGAAAGAAATGAATGAAGAAAATGAATGTCAATATAACAATTAAACGCTTGAGCAATATCAAGAGAGACGGGTCACGGGAGAGAGCGAAGCGAAAACAATTAAAATATCGTTGTTACTGGCTTTATTACTAAAAGTATGCCAACGGAAAGTAAAGAAAGTGAATGAAGAAAATGAATGCCAATATCATCAGCGCTTGAGAATTTTAAAGAGAGACAGATCGCGGGAGATCGAGAGAAGCGAACAAATTCAATAGCTGATGTTACCGTCTATTATGAAATAAGTGGGCCAACGGAAAGAAAGAAATGAATGAAGAAAATGAATGCCAATATCATCAGCGCTTGAGAATCATAAAGAGAGACAGATCGCTGGAGATCGAGAGAAGCGAAAACAATTCAATTTGGCTGATGTTACTACCGTCTATCATGACAAAAAGTCAGCAACGAAAAGAAAGAAATGAATGAAGAAAATGAATGTCAATATAACAATTAAACGCTTGAGCAATATCAAGAGAGACGGGTCACGGGAGAGAGCGAAGCGAAAACAATTAAAATATCGTTGTTACCGGCTTTATTACTAAAAGTATGCCAACGGAAAGTAAAGAAAATGAATGAAGAAAATGAATGCCAATATCATCAGCGCTTGAGAATTTTAAAGAGAGACAGATCGCGGGAGATCGAGAGAAGCGAACAAATTCAATAGCTGATGTTACCGTCTATTATGAAATAAGTGGGCCAACGGAAAGAAAGAAATGAATGAAGAAAATGAATGCCAATATCATCAGCGCTTGAGAATCATAAAGAGAGACAGATCGCTGGAGATCGAGAGAAGCGAAAACAATTCAATTTGGCTGATGTTACTACCGTCTATCATGACAAAAAGTCAGCAACGAAAAGAAAGAAATGAATGAAGAAAATGAATGTCAATATAACAATTAAACGCTTGAGCAATATCAAGAGAGACGGGTCACGGGAGAGAGCGAAGCGAAAACAATTAAAATATCGTTGTTACCGGCTTTATTACTAAAAGTATGCCAACGGAAAGTAAAGAAAATGAATGAAGAAAATGCATGCCAATATCATCAGCGCTTGAGAATTATAAATAGAGAACAGCGAAAACAATTCAATTTCCACGCTTTGTGCGAGAGTGGGAAGGGGTGTAATTAAGACAAGAATTGAGAGTCGAGAACGGTACAACGAATCGTCTTCTTTCTCGAATAATTAAATGAAGCGTTAAAAGCGCGGGCAGGAGGGGGGGGGGGGGGGGTTATTTAAGACAAGGATTTAGAGTCGGGAACGGTACGACGAATCATCTTCTTTCTCGAATAATTATATTAATCGTTGACGCTTCCGCGCAATGCGCGGGAGGGGGAGAAAGGGCTGAATTCAGACAAGAATTAAGATTCGAGAACGGTACAACGAATCGTCTTCTTTCTCTAATAATTTAATGAAACGTCAAAGCTTCAGCGCTTTGCGCGTGAGTGGGGGGGGGGGGGGAGGGCAGGCGCGGATCCACGGGCCGATTTTACCGACCCGGCCACCCCCTAGCCCCCCAAAACGGTTTAAAAAAATAGGATAGTAACGTAAATTTTACCTTTTTTTAAACAAAAGAAAAAAGCGCCCCCCGAAAATATATATTATAGAATCTGCCCCCCCCCCCCCCCCCGCTGATTCACCGGCCGGCTTAGTCGGCGCAACAAATTTCCCTCAAAAAATGGACCCCCCCCCCCCCAAAAAAAAAAAAAAAAAAAAAAAAAAAATTATCAAGATTTGTCCCCCCCCCCCTGCCGCCGGCAGGATTCGCCCCTGGTGAGGAGGAGGGGGGGGGGGGTGGCGCAATTCAGACAAGAATTACGATTCGAGAACAGTACAACGAATCGTCTTTCTCAATTATTGATAAAACGTCAAAAGTTTTTGCGCTGTGCCCTGGTAGAGTCGAGAACGGTACAAAGAATCGTCTTCTTTCTCAATTATTGATAAAACGTCAAAGTTTTTGCGCTGTGCCCTGGTAGAGTCGAGATCGGTACAAAGAATCGTCTTCTTTCTCAAAGTGAAACGTTAAAAGCGCGGGAGGGGGGGGGGGTTGGGTAATATTTAAGACTAGGATTTAGAGTCGAGAACGGTAGGCCTACATCGAATCGCCTTCTTTTTCGAATAATTAAATGAATCGTTAAAAGCGCGGGAGGGGGAGGTCTTATTTAAGATAAAGATTTAGAGTCGAGAACGGTACGACGAATCATCTTCTTTCTCGAATAATTAAATGAAGCGTTAAAAGCGCGGGCAGGAGGGGGGGGGGGTTATTTAAGACAAGGATTTAGAGTCGGGAACGGTACGACGAATCATCTTCTTTCTCGAATAATTATATTAATCGTTGACGCTTCCGCGCAATGCGCGGGAGGGGGGGGGGGGGGGGAGGGCTGAATTCAGACAAGAATTAAGATTCGAGAACAGTACAACGAATCGTCTTCTTTGTCTAATAATTTAATGAAACGTAAAAAAAGCGCGGGATGTTTTCTTCCACTATAAATAATGTAATGAAACTTCAAAGCTTCCGCGCTTCGGACCAAAAAATAACATAAGAGAAGGTGATTGAAGGAAGAAAAAATTAATAATTACTTAAGGAAAGACAGAAAAAGAAAAAGAGAAAATGATAAAGACAAAGAATAACATAAGAGAAGGTGATAGAAGGAAGAAACACAGGATAGCGTAAGGAAAGATAGGAAGAGGAAATAATAGAATGATAACAACAAACAATAGCATAAGAGATGATAGAACAAAGAATAACATTAAGTAATTAAGACAAAAAGAGAAAATGATTAAGAATACATAATGGAAAGATAGAACAAAGGATGAAAGATGGAAAAAACAAAGATTAACATAAGAAAAGACAGAAAAAGAAGGTGGTAGAAGAAAGAAACAATTAAAGGATAGCGTAAGGAAAGATAGGAAAAGGAAATTACGGAATAATAAAAACGAACAATAACATAAGAGAAGGTGAAAAAAGGTAGAAACATAACATAACATAATGAATTTAAGACAGAGAGAATACTGCTTAGCCAGGTCGGTTTATTAAAACAAAAGCAATGAGAACACAGCGAAGGTCTAGTAACTAGACTACTCTCATTCAACAACAATAACATACACATCGCTCAGACCGTAACTTCTTGCTCAGACACGC
Organism: Strongylocentrotus droebachiensis; assembly: GCA_035222895.1. NCBI lineage: Eukaryota > Metazoa > Echinodermata > Echinoidea > Camarodonta > Strongylocentrotidae > Strongylocentrotus > Strongylocentrotus droebachiensis. The sequence continues at coordinate 93,605 of JAVYIG010000223.1, forward strand.
AGCTCAGAAATTGTCACACAACCTTCTCCGAGTTTGATTCTGATGCCGGTGTCATAGGCGATTTGTTCCGTGCAGGCGATCGGTTCCTCCGGAACCGATCGCCTGGATATGTACCCGCCGATTTGTTCCGGATTCGTAGATTCGTTCCGCTAGTCACAGGCGATCGGTTCCGGCCAGGCGATTCGTTCCGAATCTCATCGGAGAGCGTGCGTGCTCACGTATTATTGAATACACGCCATGGTACACCCCTAAAGCAAAATGAACTATTCTGGTCGGCCTTTGCAACCAATCAAACTTCTCCAAATTAGCTACACCAACGATTGCCAATTTGAGAACTTTGTATAGAAATGCAGATTCCCGTTGTTCAAATATGTTGATAATTGCGGCCAATGATTGACCACAAACAGTAACTATAGACAGCGCCGTCGCGAAGCTACGGGGACTGGGTGGTCTAGCAAAAAGGGCAGTTGTTGCCATATAGGCTTAGTTTGCCTGTAAAAGCAGATGTCGGGGTGTTTTCTAATCATGCCTTAATTCTAATTTGGTTTGAATGCTGCTTTATATGATATCGTGTTACGTCAACCACCTATTACCGGGCTTCATCACAGAATCTAATTATGCATGTGGGCTGCATGCATGATGTACATGTAGTTTAAATGAAAGAGATGCGGGGTGGGGTGGGGGGGGGGGGGGGGGGGGGGGGGGGGGGGGGCCGGGGTCAACACAAAAAGAAATGAGTGGTCGAGCTGATAATTAAGAAGGACCAATAAAAAAATAAAACAAAGAAAAGAAGAGAAAGAAAATTCCTCAAGTAAAAGACGTGTCCGGCAGAATAAAAAAAAAAACCCGACATATTTTGTTGAATTTTCAACCCTTGGTACTAGCCGACAAAAGTTAGTGTTAAACAGAGCCATAGCATAGTGTGTCTATACCCCCCCCCCCCCCCATTCCGCTACATACAGTGGCAGATCTGTTGCGCCCCCTTGTTTGGAAACCACTAATTTCACGTACATTTTCACGTACATGTAGGCCTAATATCAGAAAACTATCGCCTGCCACCCCCCCCCCCCCCCCCCCCCCCCGTTCTTCAAATTTTCGGGCTGCGCCCGGCCCCTATTTTCGAATCCTGGATCCGGCGCTGTAGTGCGCACCCTTTCCTTACTTATTCCAAGTGCCATTTTAATATCAATTGTCACAGTTGCTACGGGCACCTTATACTTTGACAAAGTGGCCCTTGTACATGCATTATTATGCATTTCCCTTGTAAGCATGCCCTTTGAATCTGTGATGGGTGTCCCATCTGTAAGTTACACTTTTTTTTCTTTCCCTTTTTTTAAAAAATTAGAATACTTCAGTCTCAGAAAGGCCTCATTCTCTGAAATTTCAGATAATTTTCTCATTGCCCATGTAACTGGCCTGCATGGAGTGGTTATCTTTATTCTCATGTGCTTTCGATGTAGAAACTGTGAAGCCAGTCAGTGTGGTGTAAGGAAATACTTGTGATTAACTGATCATCCATAAAAAATTAAAAAAGAAACCATGAGCCTGCATGCATGTAACGCAGCAAAAAAGAAAAAAAAAGAAAAAAAAAAGGGGGATATGGGACAGCGTAACAAGGGTTTCGAACGTATCTGCGAACGAGTCGATCCAGTAGATTCGTTCCGAGGAACAAATCGGCGCGCCGATTTGTTCCGCGGAACCCGGAACAAATCGCCTACCACACCGGCGCACGCAGTGCACTTACGCATACAGTTTTCTAACGAGACCGTACGTGCTACAGCGAGGGAAGAACGGACACGTAGTGCCTCGCTAGAAAATTGGACGAAACTCGGAAAAGACCCGTATGTCTATGCGACAATCTGCGCTCAAGCGTAGGCTGAGCAGCGTCGGCAGAGCGCACGATCTCATATTTATCTCCGCTTTTGCTGGTTCATTTTTCCCCGTTCAAAATTGCATTTGAGGTAGCAGTTCATTTTCAAATTTCTGGTAATAAAATCAAATTCTAAATAAAACATGAATCAAAAGGACATGTGCACTGATATGCGCAGTCATACAAGCTGGTCAGTCATACTAAGAGGGCTTAATCCGATACAGCTGCTAAACAGCCGGTCGAAACGTGATTGACAGCTCTCTCCGCGAGAAGAAGGTGGAAAAGTTTCCTGAAGTGAGTCAAATCTGAAATTTGTTCGTGAATTTCAATATCATATCTCCGGTATTACTTGCCCGATTTTTGTGCTTTGAAGTTTTTTGGGGTAAATGAATCCCTAAGAACAAATTTCGGGAGAAAAAAAAAGAAGATTTGTGTAACTTTGGGATTTTTTTCTTCACATTTCCTCTTCAGCCAGACTCTGTTGACGGGTCTTATCAGCGCGGCGTTGGCAATGGATTAGGAAAGTGATAAGATCGGGAGGTCCTTCTCCGGGCTCGTTTTCAAACTCTATGAGACAATTCCGAGTTAGGGACACTAAAGTCGGAATTTCTCTAGCGAGGAATTTTCGTAATGTATATAAACCAAGCTTTAATTGGGATGGTCTTGGAGAATCCGAATTAGCAAGCTGGAGAATCTGGATGAATGCTATCCTTGTACTAGTGTGAGGTTCATGAGTTATTAATTGTGAAAATGGGAGAGAGATAGATACAAAAAATAAAGAATAACATAAAGAAAGTTATAACAAAATGATGAAAGGAGGTTTAAAACATAAAATAAAATAAGGAAAGATGGAAACAGAAGAAAATAGAAGGTTTAAAACAAAGAATAACTTATGGAAAGATAGAAATGATAGAAAAACAAAAAAATGATAATGCAAAAAAATAATAAAAAGGAAGGAAGAAATAAAGGATAACATACGGAAAGATGGGTGATAATAGGTAATTATTTTTAAAGAAAAATGGAAATGGAAGATAGAAGGAATGTTTAAAAAACAAAAACAAAAGGAAAGATGGAAAAGGAAGATAAAAGAAGGTTTAAAAAAAATATATATTAGGAAAGTCAAAAAATATGTGTTGAAAGGAGGAGAAAAATAAGGAATAACATTAGCCGGAAGATAGAACAAAGTTGATAATAACTAAAACATAAGGAAAGACAGAGAAAATAAAGAACAGCATAAGGAAATACAGAAATGGAAGAAAGAAAAGAAGAAAATACAGAACATAGTAAAGATAAATGGAAAAAACGGAAGATGAATGAAGTAGAAAACAATTAATAAGATACAAGAAGGAGCCACTAAAGAATAATGTACGGAAAGATAGAAACGGCAGATAAAAGAATTTGGAGGTGGAATAACGCCTTTAACAAAGGCTGTATTTGTTGACATTACCAGAGTTTCAAATGGAGAATGTCAATTTCGGTGAGCACAGACCCCAAATACCCCACTTGCTTGGCGCTGCATGGTCTGAGAATGAGGATCGTCTGCATAAACAAGGATATCCTAGTCATAAAAACGGACAAATTGCGTTCGCGAACGTCTTTTTTCATCGGCACTCTGCGGGTTTCAGGGCATGCAAAAAACAGATTCCTTGTAAGAAAATAACCCCAGTCTCCTTTGCGTTTGTTCAGAAACATATCTAAAATTTGACCCGTAACTCCGGCGTGGAGATACCCTACTATTAAACACATCCCTGCTATAACATAGTCTAGACCCAAAATGAAGTAAATATTCATTAAATGTCCAAATAAAAATCATGAGTTAAAAGTTGTTATGTTTATTACCTGTTTCGTGTCAATTTCTTTGTTATTTTTGGATTATTTTTCGGAAAAACAATGATATTACTAATTAGTATACACTTTTTCTCAGGTTTCACGGCAAACCGCTGCACAATAAGTGCATATCGATGGTGAGTTGCGGGCGGGCGCACGCCTGTGTGAAGTTATCTACCGTAATGAGGATCCGAGACATTACTTCACACAGGCGCGCATTCGCCCGCAACCTACCATCGGTTTGTACTTTTATTGTGCAGCGGTTTGCCATGAAAAAGTGTAAGTATACTGATATCATCGTTTTTCTGAGATAATCGTGTGAGATATGCTCCTATGACTATTGATACACAGATAGTCAGAATTGTAACTTCACCCTTTGACCCAACACTGTACCCGATCCTAACCCTTTATACTGCATGCATCATTGAAATGTCATCCAGACCAAATGCTGCATCAATTGTGGGATAGGTCGATCTGTTTACTTCATTTCTAACAACAACAGGAAAGAGAAACAATTAAGCACCATCGGCCATCATACTTCTCGTGTACGGAAAAAACATTTGCCCTGCTACGTAATGCTCTCATGTTCCCATCTTGTAAACATTGATCTACAGGTTCTCGCGCATAAGGATACTACGCAAAAAGCTTTTCCCTTTCTGATTTGAAACGTTATTGGGTTCAGACTCTTCTCCTCGCATTAAAAAGCAGTGATCAGTGAGATGTGCATTTTGTATTCAATACCTGTTTGTACGTTTCACGATTATTTTAATTTTGTCTTGAATCACAGCAACGATTTCAAACTCAGCTTGATGACCTGTTAGCAGACATGAAGAAGAAGCAGGAGGAGGTGAGATGAAAATCATTCTGATCTTTTTTTTGTGATGATTTGATTTATTTTGATTTGATTTCTATATCATATTTCAAACATACATATTTCAAACATCCATAATTTACGTTTCAAAGTACTCATACCCTATCTATCTCTCTTTTTATATTTCTCTCCCTCTCTCTCTCTCTCTCTCCCCCCCTTTTTTTCTCTCTTCCCCTCTCTCCCCTTTTTCTCTCTCCCTCTTCCCCCTCTCCATTTTCACCCCCTCACATTACATTTGTGTATCTTTCTATCAATATATCATTCCTTATATATGTCTGAACCTTTTCTGAATATGTCTTCATGTATTATTCTCTATATCCATTTCCAGATGTATCTATTGTCTCTTGTGAATCTTGTATCTACTTTATATTATTCATATAGATTTCACTCATTCAACAGTCATGTTTTTTATGCATATGCTCTTTTTAAATTCTTTTTATATGCTTTTATTTTGTATTGCACAGGTTGAAACATTACAGTCGATTGTAAGATGATCTAACGGCAACCCTTTTCAGAGAAAAGAACTGAAAGAAAAATGAGAAGTAGGTCTTCTCAAAGACACCGCTGCTGGTGATGGAATTGGACAACATCTGTGCTGCCAGTGTCAACAACAGCTTTCCAGCACAAAGGGCTGCGAATAGAGACTACTGAAGTGTTATGTGTGCAGCCTTGGTGTAGATCCTCTGTTGATCAGTGGTACATGACATGTACCCGGTAGACATCTTTTGGATTTTTAAAAAGTTGTGTGTGATCTGTCTAATAAACTTCGACTAGGCCACCCGTCTCTCACACTTAGTATACGAGCAGCGAGCTGTCACCACAACGAAAGCATCAGTGTCATCCTGGGGCCCGTTTCACAAAGTCTTTTTTTCTATGACAAAAATCAGTGACAAATCTGCTGATTACCAATCAGAAGCAATGGTTTCAGTAGCTTATAACAAAAGCTGTCATTTGTCACCGATGACAAGTTTTGTGAAACGCCCCCACCCCACCCTCCTGTTCTGGTTGTGATACTGATTTTTGTCCTCATTATATTGTTTTAAGAGTTTTAAGAGACCCGATTTGAAAAGCTGAAGCTTGGTCACTTTCATTTTGGGTGCAAATTGTCTGGATGCTATCAGGACAAATCAAATTAATACATTAATTTATGTATGCTAAATGAAAAGTGAATTTTTGTAATGGGTTTAATTAATTATCTGGCCCAATGCTGGAAGAGAAGTAGCATTTATTGATTTGAATGTACAGTTAACTCTGCATGAATGAATTTTGGACCAAATAAAGCAAAATATGTTATTTACTCTTTCAAAGTCAAATTTTGAACAAGTCAGACCATTATACTTTTTTGTCATGCAGAGTTGACTGTTTGTAGTATGAAAGTGGTTACAATCTTTAAGGGTTTACTTTAAAATCTTACCCTAGAGAGTGTTTCACAGAGACTGAGATTGTCTTTAAGTTGGACTTAAGCATGAACGGCCTGCCATATATAGTTAAGTCCAACTTAAAGTCGATCTTAATCTTTGCGAAACACCCCCCTGGACTAGCAACATAATTACACAATGAGGCAAGTAAACGTATGCTGTCAAGCTAGGCAGTATAGAGGTTTTATTTACAACATCTCATGAACAATCACGTTATGCAAAAAATTTAACTCTAGACCTTATTTTTCATTTTTAAAATCTGATCATAAAATAATTCAATATACATGCAGTGCAAAACGCATAATCTGTACATCAAACAAATGATAGCCTGTGGTGATAGAGTCAGAAGGGTGTATTATTTTATACAGAGTTTACACCCTTCTGGCTCTATGACCCTTGAAATGTTTATTTCAAACTAATTTACAACTTTTCAAAAATTTGTGCTATAATGGTTTAGTTAATGCCATGAAAGGTGAACGAGCACCAACAAATGTTTCACTAAAAGTAAAACACAATAATCACAGTTCTAAGAATTTGTATAAGAATGCAATGTGCAGTTGTCTTTTGATTATCCAGGTAATGTTTCACAACATCCTCTTGATATCATGCAATTCAAAGATGATTAAAATTCAAAGCTTTAGAAGAGCTTGTCTTTCCTTTACTCTTTCTTACTTTACAAAGGGTCGGTCTTCCATCAGTGTTGCCTTATTGCTATTAATACAAAATTGTACATATATTATTTCAACTTTTGTGGTAAACTTATCCACCCCAAAACTATACAACTTTCATTTTCATCAAATTAAGGCACTGTGGTGTAATTTGATTTAGAATATAATATTACAAAAGCCCATGAAGTAAGAAAATTCACCGACAAACCAGAATAAATCTATATGTATACCTAAACCTCTGACCCCCTTAGCTTTTCATGTTAAAAGTGCGTTCATATAAACATTCAAATACACCAATGTAAATACACAGAAATATACCAAATTAAACAGCTCAATATTTGTAATAACATGATGAAACATGTGGATAGTCCAATATAAACAGAATTTACATACACAAACAAATATTTAGGTCTATAGCATAGTAAATAGAGGGAGTTGATATTTATACAATTATATATAGATGCATGTAGAATTCTTCCACATCTTTACATAATTACAAGGCAGATATATTACATAATCTTTTTTATGGCACTATTTATACATGATTGTAGGAAAACCACTATTTACAAGAATATATCTATCAAACTACTGTTCATATATCCTGTCCAAAATTTTACATAAATGGCGATGTAATAATGACAGGTAATCTACTGAAGTACTGTATCGTAAAAGCTGGGATGTCTATAATTCTATCTATTCAATTTCAGAAGAAGGCAGTATAATTATACTTTGATCTATTATTACATAATGGTAGTTGTATTTGTCCAATTGCTTCAGTAATATTAATAATTTAGAAACAAATTTACAGCTGAATTGAGTAACAAGAAGCAGATTTGAGGAACATGTAATATTTTGTCTATCAACCATGTATTTTTAAAGTAATTGTGTTAATGCTGGATCATTTCTTTTTAGTTAGGTCATCAAGTACAGATTAACACTCATTTTCAAGGGTTAATTTATTTACTGGTTGGTTACAAAAAAAAATGATCTTGAAGAAAGACATTCAACTGATACCAAAGTTGTAAAAACTATTAAAAAGAAATTTATCGCTGCTCCGTTGTTAAATGCATAGTCACACCGGATCCGGGCTAACTCAGCCCTGCTGCAAAAACAGAATTTTTTTTTTTTTTTTTTACCCAACCCTAACCCTAAGCCTGCAAAAACTGCAGCGGACCAAGTTGTCCCCGGGTCAGAGTTAGCCCGACTCAGTTACACCATATCGATAAGTTGGTTTGTAGATGAGTCTGGCTCTGCTCACTTACCAAACAAGGGAAACGCTCTCGGCGGTCTCGCCTGCATAACGCAATTCAATATGATAAACCAGAACGTCAATGACGTAGCGCTCATCCGCATCTCGCAACAACAAATATCGTAAATTTTATGTGGTACACTTTTGAACTGGTCATAAAATAAAAATTTGATGCCCTGGAAGGGACATAATTTCATTTCATTTGCATAAAGTACCATAAATAATCAATGGAGCAAAATCTCACAATTCTGTGTAGAAGTTTAGTGTTCCAAATTTAGCTCTACCAGATAAGGCAAACCAAATCAAAATCGGTCAAGAAATGAGGGAAAAGAAGCAATTTTTGTTATTTTTGGAATAAATTTGCATAAATTACCATAATTAATTAATGGAGAACAATTTCAAAATTCTGTGTAGAATTTAGTGTACCAAAGTTAGCTCTACGATATAAAGCAAACCAAATCAAAATCGGTCGAGAAATGAAGGAGAAGAAGCCTTTTTTGTGATTTCGAATAAATCTGCATAAATTAGCACAGATAATGAATTTCACGATTCTGTGTAGAAATTTTAAATCCCCCTCCTAGCCCTATCATATGAAACAATCAGAATCAAAATCGGTTGAAAAATAACGAAGAAAAAGCATTTTGAAAATCTTGATGTTGATGCCACAACAAAGTCTAAATTGACCTTAAATGACCTTTGACCTTAACTTAGTGACCTGAAATTCTACTCACATGATTGGGGAGACTTGATAACCCTATAGTCCAAGTTTCATTGACTAAGAACTTATACTTTCAAAATTATATCAAAAATTCAAAAACTTAACCTTAGGTTAAGTTTTCGATGATGCTACAACATAGTCCAAGTCTGTTGACCTGAAATGACCTTTGACCTTGACTGTGTGATCTGAAATTCTACTCACATGATTGGGGATACTTGATAACCCTATAGTCAAAGTTTCATTGACTAAGAACTTATACTTTCAAAATTATATCAAAAATTCAAAAACTTAACCTAAGGTTAAGTTTTTGATGTTGACGCTGTCGCCGCCGTCACCGGAAAAGCGGCGCCTATGTCTCGCTTTTTGCTATGCAGGCGAGACAAAAACCTTGCCATCGATTTCTGAAATTTGAAAGGAAGTGAAAAGCGATTTTACTACAACATCAATTATTTTATTATCTGTGGACTGAAAACCTAGACTACCAATAGAGCGCATGTTACAGTCAAACCTATCTATAGCGACTGCCCAAGGGAAACACAAAAAATGGTCTTTGTAGACAGGTTCCTTATGCATGTTTCAATTAGAAATCACTTTCAATGGAAACAAAAAATGTGGTCTTTGTAGACAGGTGGTCATTAAAGCAGGTTTGACTGTAATATACACATTGAACATGTGACAAAAGGCCCACCATCTGTTCCAGCAGTTTAAACCATATTATATCGCATTTAATTTCATAATAGGCAAATGAAAACAGTTGTAACCTAAAACTTTTGACTACATGAACCTGAAATTAAATGAGAACACAGTTGTGACTCTACATCATGGACTCATTTTTCCCAATAGACTGTAGTGTTATAAAAAACGTTAGCAAAACAAATTCTTAAATTTCTAATTCCAACCATAGATATCTTGATAATCAGACAGGCGATTGGCTTGTAAAAGTCATGGGATTCATGTATGACCTAAAGGTTCATAATTATGATTGCAGCATGAGCTAAATCCAGGATTTTGTGTAGAATCTGAGGCAAAGTTACCTAATCCCTGTAATTGGTAGTTATTGTTTGTGCTGATTTGCAGGATTGCGGCAAACAAAAGGTTAAGGTACTATGTCCCATTTGCAGGCCAAAAAAATGAAAAAGTTAAATTCCAACTGCATTTGAAAGATAATACTAATTTAGAACTTCCCGAAAAAAGGTGGGGCTTGAAAATGTCTTCAAGCGGGAAAATAACGACTATTAGTTGTCAAAACGACTTTAGGGCTAATAGAGCCCAAAAGTAATAGTCTTGATTTTCAGACAATTGTACCGAATGGTCATACGTTTTATGCTGCACAAAGATTCAATCAGTTTAATCTTGGCCATCACAAGAAGTGGGTTATTGATGTAGACAAATGCTCATGTACCCTTTACAACTCTTTTCATGTATGTTATTACCAAAGAAGAAAAAAAGCCAGTCAGTCACTCAATAGTGTCTGACAGTGAAGTCTAGCAAGTAAACGGGTTTCCTTGCATAATTTGAATATGAGGACACTGCTAACGTTTAAATTTCACAGATAGGACATTTATGACATATTCATAATTCCTGCAAAGTTCTACAGAATTTGAGGTTGGCTGCAAAAGGGACATAGTACCTTTAAAGGTTAAAGAACTCACCATTTTGGATGGGGTTTTCCTCTGGGGAGTGGCTACCTTCTTCTTCTTCACCTGACTGAGTCCAGGGCTACCCTTCATACTGCCCTTCTTAGTAGAAAAGCGCATCGACCTCCTCCGTCTAGACGTCTTCCTCGGGGAGAATCCCACGCTGTAAGCGAGGCTCTCGCGCCTGGGGTTCAACACCTCCTGTTAATAATAATAATAATATTCCGCTTATATAGCGCTTAATACAAATGTCTCTAAGCGCTTTACAGATATACTATTACCCCGGATTCAGTGCTTGCCCGCACACACTGTGTGCACAATCTCTACTCCCTGGGGAGCATTCCAGCCAGTCGCCATTTTACAAGCGCCACCTGCTAATTGAACCACAATAACTTTTGCATCCTACCGGGTACCCATTTAACACCTGGGTGGAGAGTGGCAAATGTAGATCAATGTCTTGCCAAGGGACATTAGTGCTGCGGCGGGACTTGAACCGTGGACCTTGTGATCCACAGTCCGGTGACATATCCACTTGACCACGACACCTCTACAGCAGAGCAATGCAAGGATTCAGATTTAACATGGTAGAAGAGGATCTTATTGTTATGATTCTCTTTTAATAACGGAAGAGATATTGGAAGGTACATTTTTGGTGAATGAGGGGGAGAGTTGCTTGACAGGGAAAAATGAGATGTTTCTACTTTGTTATCAGTGGTGATCTTTATAAAGACATGTTTTTGACCCTTTCGGCCCTGCATCCTATGCATCAGTTGTCTCTCCTAAAGCTTTGATCTTTAGCAAACTGTTTTATGGCTGTAAGTTAATCAGATCCAGCAAACAACTGCACTAGAAATGTGAAAACTTTTAATAATTGACCATATTCAGTTGTAAACGGACAAATCCCTTCATAACACATCATCTGTTGAGAGCAAGATGCTCGTCAACTCTTATACTTGTACACAGATTTTAACTTAACAACACCCTTCTGGCTCTTAAAGATAATGTTGAGTTCTGGTCATGTGATTGCATTGTGAAAGAAACGGTGTGGAATCTATCAGAAAAGGTTGATCATCAAGTATATAAGTATTTGTGTGTATTGCAAGGTTCTGGAATCATCAAAATGATAAGAAATTTGGCCAAATCTTGGAAAAGTTACAAGCACTGTACACAGAACAATAACGCTCACAAATTATTTTTTCTTCTTCCCAGAACTCAACCTTCTCTTTAACAGACAATTTACCATCATTGCTTGTGCTAAGAATCATACCTCAATTTCTGGCAGAAAAGGTTCCTTCTTGGAATTCTTCAAAGTGGATGTAGAAGTAGTTAACCTACGAGCTCTTGACGAAATGCGTCCCGACGTCTTCCCGCTTGCCTCCATAGCTGCTGATGCAAGACTTATCTTACTGGATGACGAAGCCATGCTGGTCCTGCTACTAGGCCTGCTGGAACTCTGCGTCTCTGGGTTCTGGGTGGCTGTTCGGCTGGTCGTGCTGGCCAGACTAGCTCTACTCGACTGCGTGGCTAGGCTTGTTCGGCTGGACTGGCTTGCGAGGCTACTCCTGGAGTTCCCAGAGACTAGACTGGTCTTGCTGCTGGCAGCGAGACTGGACCTACTCCCCCCGGCAAGTCGCGGGCTACTCCGAGCTGCCGAGCTACTCTGTAGGCTGGTCTTACTATTGCACTTGGAGGAAGGGTTGTGGATGTGGCCCTTGGGGGTGGATGTGAAAGGGGTTCGTTGTTCAGCTGGGATGCTGGAATGTGAGACGGTCTTCCTGGTCATCAAACCACTCTTGGTGCTGCCTGGAGGAGGGGGTGGGGGCATCACCTGGCAGGAAGATGAGCTACGCATTTGCTGCAAAAAACAAATGTTTACAAATAGATTATATTTTTGTAATTGAAGAACTTCTGATATTCACATAACATGATTCTTTGTTGTTCAGTGTGCTTTTTTTTTCTTTCCCAAAACATTCAGTATGGCAAGGTTTGGACCTGTTCTGACTCTGAACCAAAGCACTACAAACATGCACATACCTCATATCTACACTACGCATAGATATGGTTCTAGGACACCTACCCCCTGGACAACCACCCCCAGTCAACTACCCCCTAGGACATCTACCCCCTAGGACAACTACCCCCCGGACAACTACCCCCTACGACAACTACTCCCCGGACAACTACCCCCCAGACAACTACCCCCTACGACAACCATCCTCTAGGACAACTACCCTCGGGACAACTATCATAGGGGGTAGTTGTCTGAGGGGTAGTTTTCCAGGGGGGGGGGGGGTAGTTGTCCTAGGAGGTAGATGTCCTAGGGGGTAGTTGACTGGGGGGTGGTTATCCGGGGGCTGGATGTCCCGGGGGTAGGTGTCCGGATATGCATATATATATATATATATATATATATATATATATATCTATATACCGTCTAATATCAAGTGAATCGGAGTAGCAAGTTTTGTTTAATCAACATCAAAGGCTCAATTTGCATTTCAAATCAAAGCTTTTTTCGACCTGAAGCCCAGATACTCACCTCATACACTTCCTTAGCTTCAGAGGCTTCTGTGTACATATCATTCAGTTTCTGGTGGACTTCTGGCGACGCCCAGGTGTTGCGTAACTTCTCTATCTCCTGCTCCAACTCCCTCATCCTTGCCTCCCTCTCTTCCAATTTAGCCTAAAATAAAAATATAGAGAATATGATAACGATAATAATATTGGATATTCTTAAAGGGAAAGTCCACCCCAGGATTTTTTTTAGCTGACGACATAGACCTAATAATACCATGAAGAATGATACAAGTCTCATTAAAATCCATGATCACATAACGAAGATATATCGACTTTTTTATCGAAAATCAGCCGCCCCCCAAATGCAAATGCGTTACATGGGCATGAAACGATCGCATTGTGACGTATGTTGCGAGCTGCCTTCTTATTTCGCAGACATTCACTTTCGCTCGCGGTACACTGTTATCGCACTGACACGACGAATCATGAATGAAAGCGAAAGTGAATGTCTGCAAAATAAGAAGGCAGCTCGCAACATACGTCACAATTTCGATACTATCGGTTATTTTTTGGCGATCGTTTCATGCCCATGTAACGCATTTGCATTTGGGGGGCGGCTGATTTTCGATAAAAAAGTTGATATATCTTCGTTATGTGATCATGGATTTTAATGAGACTTGTATCATTCTTCATGGTATTATTAGGTCTATATCGTCAGCTAAAGAAAATCCTGGGGTGGACTATCCCTTTAAAGCGCTCATATCCACCACACAAGGTGCTCTAGGCGATCCAATATTACGCCGCCTCTGCAAGGCTGTCAATTTCGATGCAAACAGCATTCATGAAATTCCTTTTGAACAGTACTCGTTTAACACCTGGGTGGAGAGTGGCAAATGTTGATTACTGTCTCACCAAAGGACACAAGTGCCGTGACGGGACCCGAACGGCGAACCATGTGATCCACAGTCCAAAGGACGTATCAAATTTTTATGACAGTGTTCATACAGTTTCCGGGGTGCTCCAACATACATGTATTCTCCAGCACAAATTGCTCAGGGTTTCATTTCATCAAAAATGTAGAGTTGGGGTTATGATTTCCATTTGGTTTCAAGGATAGGTTTGGGTTTAGGATGGTTGCTGGAGCAAGTGTCGTGCAACATGTGATGTAAAGAAAGAACTCTACATATCATAAATTCATTTTTTATAGGGGGAGAGCAATCTGAAATAGGAATGTCTTTAGTTGAGTTCCGAAAGTGGATAACTGGTGACAAGAGCGAAGGATTTGGGAAAGACCATTCCACAATCTCGATGCACAGGCAGTAAATGATCGATCCCCTAGAAGGGGGCGTGTCCGAGGACTCTCAAGGAGGTATTTACCTGCAGATCGCAAATTAGTTCGAGGGTTATAAATAGCCATAGCATGTATGGGTTTGGAAAGTAAAACGGTAATAATCAATTGGTGGTTACACAATCTATATCCTATAACAAAATTGTTACCTCATATTTCTGTTGGTCTTGGTTGGTTTCTTGGTAGAGGTCTTTCAGTTTCTGATGACCTTCAGGAGAAGCCCAGGTAGACCGGAGATTCTGGATGTTAACCTCGAGTTGTCTTATCTGGTCCTGACTCTTTCAAATGTACCTGAAATGAGAAGAACAAACAAACATTACCGAAGTGTTCATAGTTCTTGAGAACTTTCAGTTCTAACCTAAACAAATGCAACACAAATTTACACAATGAAAGGCTAGTAAGAACTCTGTAACTAGTTGAAAATCTGTTAGAACTGTGTGGGAATTAAATCACATTGGTAGAGAGTTTGTGTTTCTGTGAGGCAAATCCTTTTCTAGAATTCCACAGAGTATCAGTGCTTATACCGATCAGCTCAAATCTTTGGTAAATTGGACCTAGAAGAGAAGAGATGGAAGATATTGTAACCGAACTTGTACTGTACCAAATGTACTGTACATTCTCCATTGATGAAATGCCACTCTTTACCTCATATCTTTGCTTGTCTTTGTTGGTCTGTTCATAAAGTTCCTTCAGTTTCTGGTGGACCTAAGCGGTGACCTACACTAATCAGATATGAACTTGCCAAATGGAAATGACATTTTTTTCTAATTGACTGAACTTTCTCTCAATCTCTCTCTTACAGAAGAACAATCATTATCTCGTATCTTTGTTTGTCTTTGTTGGTCTGTTCATAAAGTTCCTTCAGTTTCTGGTGAACCTATGTGGTGACCTTCACTAATCAGATATGAACTTGCCAAATGGAAATGACATTTTTTTCTAATTGACTGAACTTTCTCTCAATCTCTCTCTTACAGAAGAACAATCATTACCTCGTATTTTTGTTTGTCTTGGTTGGTTTCTTCGTAGAGTTCTTTCAGTTTCTGGTGGACGTCGGGAGAAGCCCAGGTAGACTGAAGATTCTGAACTGTAACCTCGAGCTGTCTGACTTGATCCTGACTCTCTTTCAAGTGAACCTGGGGAAAAGTCACAAATACAATTTAATTCCTTGCCATAATCTGGAACCATTTCAATGTATTCACTTCAAATAAGCAAAATACAACATAGTTTTGTGCTTGATATAGTTAGAAACATTTCTTTTGTCTCTAGTCTCTGAAATAAGTTGCATAACTTAAATTAGAATTCAATGGGCAAGCTGAATATGAATGTTATTTGGACACATATTTTTGAGAATTCAACTAGTATACATACAGAATTTCACACCCACTGAATTAAATTGAGACCTACACTCATTAGAAATGGACTTGCTAGTGGAAATGACATTGCTCTATTAGACTGATCTGTCCCCTCCTTCCTTCCTCTCTCTCTCTCTCTCTCTTCCTCCCTCTTGTCTCCCCTTCCTCTCCCCCCCCTTCCTCTCCCCTCCCTCCCTCTCTGCCTGTATCATTTCTCCTCTTCCTCCGGTATGTCTCTTTTCTTCTCCCTCCCTCTCTATTGCCCTTCCACTCATTCATCTTTCTATAGTGCAATTTTCTTTCTAACAATCTATTACCTCATATTTTTGTTTGTCTTTGTTGGTCTCTTCGTAGAGGTCTCGCAGTTTCTGGTGGACTTCGGGAGAAACCCAGGTAGACTGAAGTTCCTGAATATTCAAAAGCTCTTTGATCTGATCCTGACTCTCTTTTAAGTGGACCTGAGGAAAAAATACAACAATTATTTTCTTGCACTTAAAATCAGTTTTTTACCTTACAACAAAATCAAACAAAAATTTGTCGCATTCCACCTTTTGTCTTTAACTAGTTTCATAACCTGAAATCTTGGATTCAGCGATGCAAACTAAGAACAAGAGTGTCATCTGGGTGAATCTTTTCATACAGATTAACAACAAGTATCCACAAAATTTACAACAGGTAGTATATCTGGGTTCTACATGCATCAAATCTCTCTCTCTCTATATATACATATATAGTAGAAGAATCTATTACCTCGTATCTTTGCTTGTCTTGGTTGCGCATGGTCTCTTCGTAGAGTTCTTTCAAATGTTGATGGACATCGGGAGAAGCCCAGGTAGACTGAAGATTCTGAATATTCATCTCAAGCTCTTTGATCTGACCCTGACCCTCCTTCAAGTGAACCTGAGGGAAAAATACAACAAAAATTATTTTCTTGTACTTAAAATCATTCTTGTACCTTACAAAATCAACACAAATTTGTCTCATTCCACTTTTTGTTGTTGTCTTTAACTAGTTTCATAACCTGAAATCTTTGATTAAGCGATGCAAACTTAGAACAAGAGTGTCATCTGGGAGAATCTTGTCTGTCTTGGTTGGTTTCTTCGTAGAGGTCTCTCAGTTTCTGGTGGACGTCAGGAGAAGCCCAGGTGGACTGGAGATCCTGGATGTTAACCTCGAGTTGTCTTATTTGATCTTGACTCTCTTTCAACTGACCCTGAGGAGAGCAAAAATGAATTTGCAGCCATTGCAGAGCTGACAACCTCCAGAACAGAAAATCAGTAATCACAAGGCTCTAAATCAGTAATTTCCTAAGCAGCGCTAAAAAAAAACGGCATGCCATTACTGCGTGACATGCGCACATGATTGTTTGAAATTTTACTCGCACAAAGTTGCTAAATATTGATTATCAGGTCATGACAACACATCAGTTCTCCATAAAAAAATTGGCTTTTATTAAGAAAATATCGCCATTCTGCACAGCACTCGCTACGATAAATCATATATATGCAAAAAAACAAAAAATTACCCCCCAAAAAATCATTTCATTGATTTTTGTTTTTTAATCCGTAATTTTAGACAACATTCCGTAATGATCGTTTATTTCCGTACCAATTACGAGAAATCTGTATTAGTTGGCAGCTCTGCCATTGTATATGGTATTCTTGATGTGACAAACACGAAACACTACAGACAGGTGATCTCCATAATATAGAGATGGGCACTATGGCATATTTGACTGGATCTTATGAAAACTAACCCATGACAATTATTCCACCATTCCCTGCCTACCCCCCCCCCCCTCCATCTTGACAAATGTTCCTACAACTATCCCCTTAGGAAAATTACCACGTGCACAACTAGGGCCTATCCTCAGGACAACTATTACCTCGTAAATCATCCCATTGAAAGTTGTTTGAAGATGATCATGGCTAATTTTTCAAGGGGGTAGTTGTCTGAGAGGTAATGTTCCAAGGATTGGATTAGTGTCCTAGGGGCAGTCAGGGGAGGAGAGGGGGAGGAGGAGAGAGGGCTAATAGTCCTGAGATGGCTTGATTACACACATACACTGAGGGGGGGGGAATTAATTCATGATGTATTTCTGTTTACCTCGTATGCCTGTGCAGTCTGACAAGCTTCCTCGTACAGGCTCTTCATCTTCTGATAGACTTCGGGACTGGTCCAGCTCATGCGCACCTTCTCCAGTTCCAGCTCAAATTCAGAGACACGCTGCTCAGCAATGATACCCAAAGACTCTCCCACCACTGCTGGGCTAGAGGCTGAAAGGAAAAAACATCCAAGAATATTAGGCAACCTGTAAACAAAAATTGACGAAATTTAGTTCAATGCTATTCTATGTTTGGGCCAACCTTTTCTCAAAGCAGCTTTACCAAAATCCAAGATGTGGTGTATACAAAGACCACATTTTTTGTTTCCCTTGAGAATGGTTTCTCATTGAAACATGTACTAAAGGAACCTGTACTTAAAGACCATCTACCTATAGTATAAAAACCACTTTTCTTGTCTCCCTTGGGTGGTCTTTATAGACAGGTCTAACTGTGTATGTATTTTTTTGGCAAGACAATTGCCACTCTTTTTTTAATACCAAAGTGTGGTTTGTAATGCTTTGACAGACTCGTCGAGTAGAATTGCTTTATCAAGGATAGCAATAATGAATAAGCAAATCCAATTGAAACCAATTGAACACCAATTGAAATTTCAATTGGTTTCAATTGGTCTCAATTGGTTCCAATTGGTCTCAATAGGTTTTAACAGGTTTCAATGGGACTTCAGATGGTTTCAATTGGTCCAGATTGGCCCCATTGGCCTAGGCCCCATTAGACTTTAATGGGTCCCCAATTGGTTTCAATTGGTTCAGATTGGCCCCATTGGACACATTGACCCCATTGGCCTAGGCCCCATTAGACTTTAATGGGTCCCCAATTGGTTTCAATTGGACCAATTGGCCTTAATTTGGACTTCAATTGGTCCAATTGAAACCAATTGAAATTCCATTAAAGTCTAATAGGGCCAATTGAAATCAATAGAAACCAATAGGACCAATGCTAAATAGAAACCAATTGGACCAATAGAAACCATTAGGACTAATAAGACCAATACAAAACAATAGGACCAATATGACCAATAGAAACCACATAAACCAATAGAAACCAACAAATCTAGGCAACTCATGAATATTCATTATCACTTTACACGTGTCACAGAAAAATAAATTTATCATGATTTGTTAAGCAAATTATGACAATGCACATCAATTTTGTAATTTCTATTTTCCTTCGGCAATTATTAACCAATAGATTATTTTGTCTGATCATGTTACAATTACATTCACGTTTTAGCAATAGATATATTGATTATATGATTACTAACTAAGAAACAACATGCATATTTAGTATATATATCTGTACGAGCCTGTGTCACTTTAAATGTAACTCTTGAATTCACTTCAAATGATCTATGTGATGAAGTTAATGCAAATGAGATTGGAATATACCTAATTGGTGGACAGTTGCCAATATCGATTATGAAGTATCAGTAATTTATCACTGGTTCTTCTAACTGGATCGATTTACCAATTGAATCCCCATTGAATACCAATTGGCAATTTGGAGTACATGGAAAGTGAAACAATGGGTACCCATTGAAACCAATTGGCAATAGGTCCCCATTGGAATCAATTGGCAATTGGTCCCCATTAAAACCAGTTGGTTTCAATGGGGACCAATTGCCAATTGGTTTCAATGGGTACCCATTGTTTCACTTTCCATTTACTCCAAATTGCCAATTGGGATTCAATGGGGATTCAATTGGATTTTCGTCTTGGGACTTGATTTGATTTGATCATTACTAAAAGCAGTACCAATAAATACAACAAACAGTTTTATAAAAGGGAATTATTAAACAAAATAACAAAATGCTTTAATATTAGGCTTCTAATCCACGGTTGGTACAAAACTACAAATCTCCCAACTGCTGTTTTTTTATCATTACCTTGCAAAAGCTGATCCTCCAGGAGGGCAATCTAATTCTCCTTGTACATCTGTACACTCGTCTCCTGCCGCTCCTTCATGGCACCCTCCACCTCTTCGGTCAGGCGACAGTTGTCCCTGTGCAGCTCGCCGAGGTTGAGTTCGGAGCGACGCAGTCGGACACGCGTCTCCTCAAATTGGTTTTTTATGGCGCCGTGGCCCTTCATCTGTTTGGTGTAGAGTGATAAAGGACGATGTGATCGTTAAAAGAGGTGTCGCATTCTAGAGGTTTAAGCCCTTGACTTGAAATGCATAGGTCATGGGTTCGATCCCCTACATGGCACTGGTGTAATTGGGTTTTTACAGACTCGTATCAATCAGATATGATTATTTACGTCTGAGGACCAACTTTTAACGTCATCATCTGAAAGACTCTACTCAGTTTCGAACCGGGGTCGCCTGAGCCAGTTTGAAGGCGAAGACAGAGAGCTGCATGACCAAGTGAACATGACGTAGACCAACTCACATCTCCCTAATGACACTAGTGACGTTTGGCAAGGCATGGGGACATGGTAGGATGACGAATGCCTTTGTGTTTGTAATTGCCATATGCCTTTGCAAAGACCATATGGTATGAATACTCCCCAGGGAGTGGTGCACACTGCGCATTACTTAATACGTTGACTGGGGTAATTATATCTGTAAAGTGCTAAAACCAGATTATTTTTTATTTCTATTATTACTTGTAGGTTACTTGTATGATGGCGTGATGAAGAAGCAGTCTAAAAATGGCAGCAAAATTTATTCTAAGCTTAGTCTTTTAGTTGCTTTTCACACACACAGGAATCTGATTTTTTTTTTTGAAGTAAAATTTAGAGTTTCTTATATTAATTACAGTACACAAAGGAGAATTACTATATTGGTGCAAGAACAACTTGGGTATAAGGCATACAAACACAATGGCAGAAAGTACATTCAAACAAGCATAAAGCGATTATACACACCATGTATTTGAGTTCTTGTCTCTCTGATAACAGCTCTTCATTCTGCTTTTCGAGGTGTTGGTTGTCCGTCTTCAACTCGGCTTTCTTCTCTAACAGTTTTTTCAATCTACGAAGAGAAAGCATCAATCAAAGATAAAGAGAGAAATAGATGAAGATCTATAAAGAATAATTTAAGGTACAGAGATAAAGAGTGAGAGGAAGTAATGTGTTACAGAAAGTGGTGGAAGCATATTTACACACATGTAAAGAAATATATGAAGTTTTCAAAAATATAATGCATGAAGACATTACAGGTTATGTTCAACAGACTCTAAACCGTTCATTAGTCTCAAAACAAGTTCGACTTTAAGAATCGTCTAAGCAAGGAAGCGAGAGAGAGGGAAAGAGAGGAGAAGTATTGATATCTGATTCTCATATTGGTAATAGTAGTCTAGAGTCAGATACTTTCAAGGATTTGTTATGCTTTAATCCCAAAAGTAAAACAAAAATGGGAACTGTGACTGCTGATTGAGGTAGCTGTTTGACAGATCTCTATCGCAGAAATCAAAATACAAAAAAAAAGGGATTCAGGGAGAAAAAAAGCGGACACTTTTTTTTTTTTTTTTGTCTCGAAATTTGAAAATTTGACATTTTTCTTTGTTGGGGGGGGGGGGGGTAAGGTCACCTTAGGTCAGCCGTGGGCATAATTTTTTTTTTTTTTAATAAAAAAAAAAAAAAAGGGGGGTTTTAGTTTTTTTTAGGGGGGTTTACACACATAAAAATACCAAAGGGGGGGGTTTAACCCCCAAACCCCCCCCCCCCCCCTGCGTACGCCCCTGGGTTCAGCTCACGTAGCTGGCTGTCTGTGTAATCATAAACCAAATAACAGGGATTTATAAATTTTCAAAAAAAGGAATTTTAACACTTATTGTAGCTACTTGAGCCCTCTATTTAGCAAACAATGCCTAGGCTTATTTATGCCTCAGTCACACCATTTGTGAATTTACCATTGCTTTACAACAGAAAATTTCTTGATATCAAGAAATAGGAATAAATGTTAAAACGGCTTGCCATAAATATTCAGCAATACGCAAGCCATATACACAAAGGTGTGGCTGAGGCATAAGCAGTAGCCGTTGGTCCCCCATAGGTTTATTTGCACTTTTTTTGTTTGTTTAGCATTGTATTTTGTTTGTTATAGCGCTTAGAGTAGAATGTACCTCATTCTATTTTCAAAAATAGATGTTCGGTTAGTCTAATCATATCCATTAATTGGGAGAGAAAACAATTTTGGTCTATAAACAATCAGTATCAAATGTTTGTTTATTTTGCTCTATTAGATGATCAAAGATTGTCAGGCATAATGGCATCTAAGCTTCATACCGGTAATGCCAATATATTGCTTTCAATTAATGATGGTGGGTGTTTTAAATAATATTTTATATCACTCATAATAAGTAAACTTTCTGATGGCACGCGTGTCCGACTGCGTCATGAAGGAGCGGCAGGAGCTGAGGAATATGATGGAGACGAGTGTACAGATGTACAAGGAGAAGATTGCCCTCCTGGAGGATCAGCTTGAGACGAGGCAATATGATATGAATAATCTATAGTTTTATACCCAGGTTTTATACAATTACAAGGTGCCAAAAATATACATCTATTCATCACTTTTATGGTCATCGCTCTTTTTGCAAAGCTTCTGCTGAACTTTGGAACAATTTACCTTTAAATGTCGAAACTGTCAAACTGTTAACCAATTCAAACCATGTCTTAAGACACATTTATTCAAAATTGCTTCTGATGATTAACTTACTCTGTTCACATTAATGTATTCATATGTATTGTAATTTGTAGGTTTATTTGCACTTTTTTTGTTTGTTTAGCATTGTATTTTGTTTGTTATAGCGCTTAGAGTAGAATGTACCTCATTCTATTTTCAAAAATAGATGTTCGGTTAGTCTAATCATATCCATTAATTGGGAGAGAAAACAATTTTGGTCTAACAATCAGTATCAAATGTTTGTTTATTTTGCTCTATTAGATGATCAAAGATTGTCAGGCATAATGGCATCTAAGCTTCATACCGGTAATGCCAATATATTGCTTTCAATTAATGATGGTGGGTGTTTTAAATAATATTTTATATCACTCATAATAAGTAAACTTTCTGATGGCACGCGTGTCCGACTGCGTCATGAAGGAGCGGCAGGAGCTGAGGAATATGATGGAGACGAGTGTACAGATGTACAAGGAGAAGATTGCCCTCCTGGAGGATCAGCTTGAGACGAGGCAATATGATATGAATAATCTATAGTTTTATACCCAGGTTTTATACAATTACAAGGTGCCAAAAATATACATCTATTCATCACTTTTATGGTCATCGCTCTTTTTGCAAAGCTTCTGCTGAACTTTGGAACAATTTACCTTTAAATGTCGAAACTGTCAAACTGTTAACCAATTCAAACCATGTCTTAAGACACATTTATTCAAAATTGCTTCTGATGATTAACTTACTCTGTTCACATTAATGTATTCATATGTATTGTAATTTGTAGGTTTATTTGCACTTTTTTTGTTTGTTTAGCATTGTATTTTGTTTGTTATAGCGCTTAGAGTAGAATGTACCTCATTCTATTTTCAAAAATAGATGTTCGGTTAGTCTAATCATATCCATTAATTGGGAGAGAAAACAATTTTGGTCTAACAATCAGTATCAAATGTTTGTTTATTTTGCTCTATTAGATGATCAAAGATTGTCAGGCATAATGGCATCTAAGCTTCATACCGGTAATGCCAATATATTGCTTTCAATTAATGATGGTGGGTGTTTTAAATAATATTTTATATCACTCATAATAAGTAAACTTTCTGATGGCACGCGTGTCCGACTGCGTCATGAAGGAGCGGCAGGAGCTGAGGAATATGATGGAGACGAGTGTACAGATGTACAAGGAGAAGATTGCCCTCCTGGAGGATCAGCTTGAGACGAGGCAATATGATATGAATAATCTATAGTTTTATACCCAGGTTTTATACAATTACAAGGTGCCAAAAATATGCATATATATGCATATCATTTGCATATTTATGGTAATTTATGCAAATAAGGTCATAAAATTCACATTTTTACCCGTAAATCATATATTATTCATATTTAAGCATTCTTTTTCACTACATATATTTGTTAGACCATTTGGATTAATAATACAACACAAAAAATTGGAAGAGCCAGGTTATTCCTTATGTTATCTCTTGAGTTGATAATTTTGTATGTATTTCTTTGTTTTATTAACTTATGTATTTTATTGTTTTTTTTTTTTTTTTATTTCATTTCTAACTACAATTCAACTATTTTGACCCCAAAACAAACACCTAAACTTTAAACAAGACTAAGTAACCAATGTTTTATCTCTTTTTAGGAAAAATTATATTTCCATATGTTTTGTACACAAATCACAAAAATGAGCGATTTTCGGGCTGACATGCAAAGACAAAAGGACACGTGACTTTGTAATGGTAGGTCCAATTTTCAAAAAATTTCTTGCAAATGATGCGCAAGACTCGAAAGAAAAAAGTCACAAAATTTCAGTGCAAGATTTTCTTGCGTTAAAAAATTATCGCGAAAAATGTCGAGGGGGGGGCTTCTAAAGCCCCCCCCCCCCGGCTAGATAGGGTTAAACAAATGAGCGACAAACCTTTGAGGCCAATGTCTGAGTTTTTCTCAATGATCTCAGCTTCATGGTCCTGCCTCAGTGCTGTCTCAGACGCTATCTTGGATTCCAGGGTACGCACTCGATCATGTAATCTGCGATTATTCAGCTGAAAAAGAAAGATTGTTTTTTTAAATCAGGGAAAACCTATGACAGGGCCCCGTCTTACAAAGAGTTGATATCAATAGCAACTTATTTGCAATTGATATCAATCGCAACTATGTACATAAGAGATAGGTGACTGCAAACTTGCGATTGATTGGAGGTCTTGCAAATGATTTGAATCAATCGCAACTCTTTGTAAGATGGGGCCCAGATCACAGTAGCATTACTGGGAAACACCACAGTAACAGACTATGTCAATAGGATGGGTAGAAACAAACATTCAAATCAGGGGCATTCTCGATATCGATACAATACTTGCAAGTCTATAGGCCCTGTACTGTAGTTGCTCCTTCGAGAGACTGCCAGAATTGGGCTCGGTTCAAGACTCTCTGGAAAAGACCGGTTTACTAACCTATTGAAATGTATGGATGTTTCTTTCCTAGAGACCTGGTTATTAATGAATGAATTACAATATTTGGAATCCAGTCTGCTCAAATTACTTGTTGATACATCGGGCTAGCCTTCGGGCAAGCGTTAGGTTGTTGAGAACAACCTTTGTTTAAAAAGTATGCATAACATTTTATTTTGTTACTAAACCGGTCTATTGTGTTTAAAGATAAAGTTGAGTTCTGGTCATGCAATTACATTGTGAAAGAAACAGTGTGGAATCGATCAGAAAAGGTTGATCATTTAGCATGTAAGTATTGGTGTGAACTGCAAGGTTCTGGAATCATCAAATGATAAGAAATTTGGCCCAGTCTTGGTAAAGTAACAAGCACTTTACACAAAAAGATGTATAAGGGACTACACAAACATGAGGCATAAAAATCTATCTGGATTGTTATGCTGTTACATGTCATATTTAGAATATGAAGGCCTTTAAAAGGTACTATGTCCCTTTTGCAGGCCCAAAAAATGAAAAGGTTAAATTCCAATGGCATTTGAAAGATAATACTAATTTAGGACTCCCCTTAAAAGAATGGGGCTTGAAAATGTCTTTAAGTGGGAAAATAACGACTATTAGTTGTCAAATCGACTTAGGAGCTGAGAGCCATTAAGAAATAGTCTTGATTTTTAGACCGTTGTACCGCATGGTCGTACGTTTTATGCTGCGCAAAGATTCAATCAGTTTAATTTTGGCCATTACAAGAAGTGGGTTATTGTAGTAGACAAATCCTTTAGAGCTCATTTTATGTATGTTATTACCAAAGAAGAGAAAGCCGGTCAGTCACTCAATACTGACAATAGCGTCTGACAGTCAAGTCTAGCAAGTAAACGGGTTTTCTTGCATAATTTGAATATAAGGACACTGCTAACGTTTAAATTTCACAGATAGGATATACATGACATATTCATAATTCCTGCAAAGTTCTACAGAATTTGAGGTTGGCTGCAAAAGGGACATAGCATCTTTAAAGTGCCATGCTTTTCATGGAACATTTTTTTATCTGATGTTCTTCCGCACTTGCATACTAACAATGATAACGCTCACAAATTAATTTTCACCTCTTCCCAGAACTCAACCTTCTCTTTAAGTGTCAAATTAGAGTCTGTGCTTATACAGCAAGCAAGGCCACTCCCTGATGCAACCTACCTTGCTGACCATGTAGGGAGAGTTAATGAGGTTATGGACCGGAGACATCGGAGAGTCGGAGAAGGCAGACGATGACGTCAACCTTGTTGGAAACGGAGAGCTGGGTTCCATGGGGGTGAGGGCAGCTCGAGATGATTCATTCGTATGATCACCTATTAAAGCAAGAAAATCCAAATAATTCATGTTAATGCCTCATCGAAAGAATTACTGCAGATGAGAAGGGTGATAAATAGGTTTTAGATTCATGTAATCGTTCATTTTGTCATGTCAAATTAAATCAAGATGATAATCTTGTCCTGTAGTAATAATTAGAGCCATCTATACACAGAGTTTGGCCAACTTGGTTTCACTGGGTCACAACATTGCGTATATTCTTTTGTTTTGTGCTTGCCCAACAAAGCAGTAGTCGTCATATTGTGTCCAACTCAAGCCGGGTTGGCCAAACTCTGTATTGATGGCTCTGGTAATAATGCAATATTATTTTAGTACCCGACCATAAATTCTTTCTTACAATATAATCATCACTAGTTCCATTTAGTAGTAGAATAAGCTGTACAATTTACAGCTGCTTGTTTTTACTAATTGACCAGGGGGTGTTTCACAGACTAAGATTGACTTAAAGTTGGACTTGACTATATGGCAGACTGTTCATGCCACTGGTTGTTCTCATCATAGGTCTCTCAATTATGATCTTTAGATAATATTTTTTCCTTAAAGGTAATACAAAGTTTTGGTATGGGGTCATGAATTTGGTTCAAATGAACATATTGGAAGCATATACGATCCTACAATATTCAGTGGTCGTTGTCGCGGTCGAAATCGACTCTAAAGTTATGAAATTGTAAATAATAAACACTTTATGTTGAATAGCTCCCTCTCAAGGTCAAGATATTAATTAAGCTATAAAACAATGTCTAATGACTAAAATCGACCGATTAGCTATTCTCGTTCGGAAATTATATACCACAACTACATACTCTGAGATTTTCATGGTCGCAGCTACCATGGTACGGCCGTAGGAGCTATATGAAATTTATCAAAATTTACCGGGAGCACCGGTAAATCTTTATATTCAATTTTTCTCGAAAGCAGAAATGTTTTAAAGGCTAAAATTTCTGGTGTTTTTGATACATCCACAGGGGCATCCAAATATATCAAAATTGTAAAGAATCACTATCCACCCATTTTTCAAAATTTCCCAAAACTTTGTAATACCTTTAAATAGTGAGCTATCAAAAAATGTAAGTTCTGTAGATTTCCCTTGAGAAACCATTGCCATGAATGGTTAGAGGGACTAGTGGCATGAACGGCCTGCCATATATTTTAAGTCCAACTTATTAACGATCTTAGTCCCAGATGAATTCTCTCTTTAAGTCTCAGCTTTGGTTAGCAAAGAGAATTTTTAAATATATAGGTATTATGATCTTTGATCCAGATCACCAATGTTAGTTGAAAATGTAGTGATTATGATAAATAAAAATGCTTTTTCATTCCAGGAAATATTTTCATTGCCATTGTGCAACATAAAAAAGCTACAGATGAAAAGATGAGCAAATATTCTGTAAAGTTATAATGTGCTAAATACAGGTTAGTAATAGTAATAAGTTATAATGGTTTATAGTGTATAATACAAAGTGTCTCTGTGTGCATTACAATTGACTATGAAGAAATTTACAGATTACTATTACTATTTGAATACAGGTAGATATTGTGGTATATGATAGTGTACTGGGCATAAGTTTTGGATTATATCAGTCTTTGATAAATTTGTCTGATGCATGCTTTACAAGGAATTCTACCAACTTAAAATATCTGATTTAAACATAAATATAAAAGCCTTCATGTATTCTATTGAAATTTAACTGAACATTTTCAATGATATGAATGTCAAATGAGTGATTTTGTTTCCTTAGACACCGAGAAGGAATACAAAAACACAAATAATTAAAATATTTCACAGAAAAACAACATATCTAACAAAAATAATCACCAAAACATATACCAAATATGAAGGGACATCAAAGGGGAAAAAAATCACCCCATGATTATTGAGTACTGGTTAGAAATGCTTTAGAATTCAGGGGTAAAACTGCTTACAGCCCAAAAATGGATTTTCAACACTGCATAAAAGAAAAGGCATTTTATGATAGCATTAGTGTATTAAAGTTGAATACAATCATGAAGACTTTAAAACAGCCATAACAGTCGCAGAACCTGTAGCAAATCATATATACTGTATTAGAATAGTAATATAGGTAATATTATTTACTCCATCTTCCCAAATAAATATATGGTTTACAAGAATATTGTTTGTCATCCACAAAAAAACCATAAAACTATTACATTGGTTAGAGCCTAAAGTAAATATTGATGACTAAATAAAACTTAGAATTTACCAGACTATGGGAAAGTGTTTTTATTAAAAAAATCACAATAAATGGGGTGAAGAAAGTGTGTTAAATGTTCCTTGCCACATTATGCAGGCAATTTGGGCCAATTAAAGGTAGGCTTTACTACTTCAGCTAGAAGGGATAAGACCACCCATCGAGCCAGCGAGGTCACTGTGACAGGTGACTATCTCATTAACTCAGCTCTCATTTAACATAAGAAAAATAGGATCATGGGGGACCAACAGGCACTGATTGGGGAAGTTTTCTATATAGAGGGAGCAAGTAGCTACAAGTAGGACAGTGTGCCTTTAAAGCAAATAATAAGAGTAATATGATCACAATGGTACATCCCAATGATATAGATAAATGTAATGGATATATGTTTTATAATCTGAGTGGGCAAGTCTTCTTTCCTAGTGATGATTAACATTTGTTAATCATAGAAAGTTCTAGCAGATATATTATGCAACCATCAGGCAGCTGCTAGTACAAAAGTACAATCCTATTTTTGTACATGTATGTCAACTAAATATCTTCACGGTTTAAACGAAACAGGCCCTAGGAACTGAATTCCAATTTTTAGTTCAAAAGAGGAAGGCAGGGAATATTATTTTAAATATTTTGGGGGCTACTTTTCAAGCTTGCTTGCATGAAAATAACACTATTTAATTTGTTTAGCATTGAACTCTGGGCTCTTTTTGGAATTTCCCTGGAGGAAGGGGCAAGTTGCCCACTCAGTCAGAACAAGGGGTACATGCTACATATGCCTCACTACCTCGCTGGCTATGTGTAGATGGGATACACTCATCAATTGTGGTAGCTGGCTGAGAACCTAAACATGTAAGGAATATATCAAGCACGTGAAACATAAAGGCCGCAATAGAATCCCTTGAATATTCAATTTATTCAAAGTTTTAAAGAGAATGGGCAGACCTACAAAATGCCCAATTTACCCTTAATTTCAAAGCTGTGACTAATTAATTTAAAGTTCAAGAAATAAATTTCTTTCTGATCTTGAACTTGAAGCAATGTTCAAAACACAGTAAAAGAATAATTATTTAAAACAAATCATATCTATTTTAAAGTGTGGGTATAACTTTACATAAAGATGAGATATATGTAATTTCCTTAAACATAAACAACAGTACATGCTGATAGTGGAAATAAAAGACTTGTTATGACACTGGATAATCACTTCTATTCTGGACAAGATCATTGATATTAATTTGTTGGAGACATTTTTCCTCACCTCGTCGATGAAGGATATCTGCAAAGTCTGCCCGGACATTGTGGCTACTCTCATGGGCCACGATGTACTGGATGATCTCCATCAGGTCATTCTGGGTCAATAGGTCAAGCTCGTTGATGGCATCCACAAAGATCTTGACCCTCTCACTCTGGATGGATGCACAGAGCAGCAGGGTCGTGACCTTTGCCACCTCCGAGACAGACGCTGGAGCCGTTGACAATCTGGGAGAAGTCCACATGGTACTTGAGAGAAGATTGGTAAAACCTTGGGAGCAAGAGGAAAAATCATTATTATGTATGAGGTCCATAACAAAATGATACTGAGAGAAGACTGGTAAAACCCTGGTGCGAGGAAATGTAGGAGAAACATTAACATTAATATGCTAAAAGCTGTGACCATACCTGCCTTAGCGAAGCTGGAGCCATTAATCAGAGAGAACTTAATTAAACTGATATTTACTCCTGTAATACCATAACCGATATGATTTTGCTGTATAAGCTGTATATAAAGCTCTTCACAATCATAACAAATAAATGTTGTAAAAATTGCCATATAAAAATGAAAACGAAAATGTATGATGCAGCAATCAAATATTACTGACCATGGTGAATGTGATATATATTTCTGAGAATTCAGAGTAGAATAGCCATATTTGTGATCAATAATGGCACAGGACGGCAACTGAAACGTGAATAAAAGACAGTTTATAGGCTAATGACAGTCAGTTTTTCAATATACCGATATCATATTACAACCAATGCATAAGATTGTGTGATATAATATAACATTCTCTTAATCTTACACTTACCTTCCAAATACTTCAGAACGTAGCGGTAGCATTGCATAGGATTATCGCAGTCTGGGACTTCCTTGTCGGAACTGTAAGATGAAAAAGACAGTGAGTACTATAAGAGGAGTTGTGCAATGTTTCATAGTTCGTACAGGTTTTAGAATCCAAATTTTAGAATCCAAATTCTAACTTATGAACTTTGAGAAGAGTGAAAATTTAGTAGCTTGATATTTAGTAGCTTGGTATTTGGTCGATTAGCAGAGTATATTTGAAGCAGCATAAAATATTTACAACCTGGTGATTTTCAACTGGTGATTTTATCTACTATTATAATATGATGACGTGGATCCTAATCAAATGATTGGTTGAGAGCGTACACGTCACCAGGCATTTATTTTGCCTAACACGTAATTTTGATAATGACTGGTCATTAGTAAAATCATGTTATAAAACATCATTTTATAGAACAAATAAAACATAATCTTATAAAACAGATAATACACACCATTTTGTTCAGGCATTAGTAAAAAAAAAATTACCCACACTCGGTACCTTCAAAACAGTCCAAACACCCTCGGCTATCGCCTTGGGCATGTTAGACTGTTCCAAAGGTACCTTAAATTGTGTGGGTAATTCTTACTAATGCCCTCACTACTGTGTATTATTTGTATACTCATCCTTACAGGATCTTGATCATGGAGATCAAATGCTTTCCATCCTTCAGCTGGTGCAATGATTCGATGACCTCCCCAACTCCAATTGAGTTCACCTGAAAAAAGAATAAATTACTTAATAAATAAGAATTTACTGAAAACCACATTATCAATAAAATTGCTAAGTTGACAGTCACCCACTCTTACCAAATTGCTGCCTCCAACCCTGGACTATTAAACATGTATAACTACCCCGAATGTAAAACCCTTACGTTGTAAACCCAAATCTATCAAAACTAGGATTGAAAGAAATTCAACCACTACTGTGAGCCGATGGTGCTAATGTGACAATTTCAGTCATCAGTAGAATTTGCACTGTATGAAGGATTTCAAGTGTTCTTATTCATTTTCAGGTTGGTAAGTAATATTGTTGAATGATGATAAACAGAAAATGTTAAACACCTTGTCACATTGTGCATACCTTGTGTGCGGGTACGCATGAATCCGATGACCGGGGTAATAATATATATCTGTAAAGCGCATTGAGATGGATGGCCTGCGGTCCTGATATGCGCTATATAAGGACGAACTATTATTATTATTATTATTATTTCAACAATATAGAGGAATTATTTTGACATAAACAAATTAAACATAGTGCAATAAAAACTAAAGTTTTGCCCGGTTAATGTTTTTATGACTTCATAACAGCAAAAGGTGCGTGTACGGTGTACCCATGATCTGATCACCTGTTACGCAGGCGACAGGAGGGTAGATCGTATCAAACTACAAATCATAAATCTCAGTCAAAGTCATACTCACAAAAGTGACCAAGCTTTTCACTTTGCCTGGGTCCATCTTCTCTTCTGAAAATGAAGTTTTGTGGAAAGAAAACAAAAATCATAAAACACCTCAATGGCTTCGTAATTTGTTGGTATATTAAAAATCAGATCACAAAGAGAATACGTGTACCTCAAAATCAAATAGAGTAGTCAACATGGTGCTTTGGCCATGCACGTTTGTTGAAAGAAACTGTCTGAAAAAGCAATTAGGAAAAGTGCACCCTAACTAAGCCTAATCTTCTTTTTCAGTGTAGGCGTAGTGACTGAGTGGAGTACAGGAGAGGGTTCTATAATCTATGACGATTCATACATGTGGTATCTTCGATTAAACATGGGGAAGAGAAAGTATGCATGCGCGGTAGCGCCGGACCAAATACGAATATTCACGACATATAGCGCCGCTCGCTGGAAATTGCTGAATATGCAAGAGGTTGAGAAAGGGCTCTGTCTCTTTAATTCATGCATATTCAGCAATTTCAAGTGAACGACCCTCTATAATATGAATATTCATATTTGCTGCGCCGCGCTACCGCGCATCATCATTATCATCATTATCTATACGGGAGTGTAGGATATCCTGTATGTCTCCTGGTCAGATCACTTGGTACATTAGTAAAGGTCTATAAATCAGTGCATGCATGGATGTCAGTTATTTTATCTCCATGGTCAGACTATGCTATTGTACGAAAGACCATTAGTGCCACGAAGAAAAAAAAACACACTTTCTACTAATCTGTTTAAACAGATTACGATATTTCTTCTAATCTGTTTAAACAGATTATAATCTGTTTAAACAGATTACGGTATTTCTACTAATCTGTTTAAACAGATTACGGTATTTCTACTAATCTGTTTAAACAGATTACGATATTTCTTCTAATCTGTTTAAACAGATTATAATCTGTTTAAACAGATTACGGTATTTCTACTAATCTGTTTAAACAGATTACGGTATTTCTACTAATCTGTTTAAACAGATTACAGTACTTCAACTAATCTGTTTAAACAGATTATAATCTGTTTAAACAGATTACGGTATTTCTACTAATCTGTTATAACAGATTACGATATTTCTTCTAATCTGTTTAAACAGATTATAATCTGTTTAAACAGATTACGGTATTTCCACTAATCTGTTATAACAGATTACGATATTTCTTCTAATCTGTTTAAACAGATTATAATCTGTTTAAACAGATTACGGTATTTCCACTAATCTGTTATAACAGATTACGATATTTCTTCTAATCTGTTTAAACAGATTATAATCTGTTTAAACAGATTACGGTATTTCCACTAATCTGTTATAACAGATTACGATATTTCTTCTAATCTGTTTAAACAGATTATAATCTGTTTAAACAGATTACGGTATTTCCACTAATCTGTTATAACAGATTACGATATTTCTTCTAATCTGTTTAAACAGATTACATTACTTCAACTAATCTGTTTAAACAGATTACGGATCCTACTTTTGTCACTTCCCCTGGCCTGCGCTGCGCGTTTTAGTGGCTGTGATGACGTCACCCGCACGGTTCTAGGACAACTACCCCCTGGGCAATCACCCCCCGGAAAATAACCCCCCGGAAAACTACCCCCAAAGGACAATTACCCCCTGGAATATTACCCCCCGGAGAATCACCCCCCGAGGACAACTACCCCCCCAAGGACAATTACCCCCCGGAAAATTACCCCCCGGAGAATTACCCCCCGAGGACAATTACCCCCCGAGGACAACTACCCCCCGAGGACAATTACCCCCTAGGACAATTACCCCTCGAGGACAATTACCCCCCAAGGACAATTACCCCCCGGAAAATTACCCCCCGGAGAATCACCCCCCGAGGACAACTACCCCCCAAGGACAATTACCCCCCGGAAAATTACCCCCCGGAGAATTACCCCCCGAGGACAATTACCCCCCGAGGACAACTACCCCCCGAGGACAACTACCCCTCGAGGACAACTACCCCCGAGGACAATTACCCCCATGGACACTACTGAGCCTGGTGGCTCAGTGGTTAGAGCGCCCGTCTCATGTACGGAAGGTCGTGGGTTCGAACCCCGGCCGAGTCATACCAAAGACTTATTACAATGGGACCTTCTGCCTTCTAGCTAGGCGCTCAGCATATTAGATTGGAGTAGGGTAGTAATAATTATGTTATGTTATGTAGGGCCCGCTGGCAGAGCAGTTTCATAACTGAAGTGGCTACCCTGGGTAAATAAAACGTTATTATTATTATTATTATTATTGTTATTACCCTCGAGGACAACTACCCCTCCCCCTTCGACGACAACTCCCCCCCCCCCCCCGAGGACAATTACCCCTGGAGGACAACTACTCCCAATGACAATCATTCCCGAGGAATTTATAAGACTGTGACGTATAACGCAAGCTTCTCTCCAAATTGCTATTTACAGAAAATTGCATAAACCTTCATTTCAGTCTTTTCAAATTATTCAATTCGATATGGGGGGTGGAGGCTGCCCAATTCCCCTGTAGTTTTGCTACCAAGTAAAGAACAGAAATTACATTTCTTAGAAATTAAACATTACATTGCGCGCAGATGAGTACGCGTTACAGCCTCTCTCACCATCAATGGCACAACAAAGAAATAAGAATGTAAGATTTCCTTTATGCATCCTCTGTAACTTTTTCATCAGCTGATCGTGTATTTGTCTTTGTATGTATAATGGGCCCTCATCCATGCCGTGATCCATAATTAAGGTTTTCTTCACGTTATTTATTTATTTCTGTTGGAGTATAATATGTTTTCGTGTACGTTAAATTATTTTGAAATAGAAATTGCCTTCAAGTTATATGTACGGTGCCATGTCAAAAGAAAATAAATATCCGCTCTCTGGTAATTCATCTTATTTGATTTTGTAACTCCAGCACAGCGTTTTTCAACCGGGGTGCCGCAAGAGAATGATTTGGAAACGTTGATTTTGTAAAAAAAATCAAATACCAGAAACGGTAAAAATATGTAATTACAAGAGAAGTAAAATTTGGAAGATACTAAAGTGTCTTCCTTCCTCGCTCGCTGACAATATTTTGACAGCAAGGCAAATAAGGGCAACGAGAGGCCCGAATATCCTCATATTAGTGTATCAAGGTCATGACCGAATATATCACTTTTTTATGTACATTCGGCGGCAAGGTGCCCGCATACAGTACTTTAAATAGTTTCTAGTGTGTGGATTACAAACTATTTTTTTACCAGTTTGTCTTTTTATTCTTAAATGTGCCCATACGTGTGTGCATAGTACTTGACGAGAGCCAGAGCCATGCAAAATTAATAGTCTGTAAAGACTTTGGGGTTTGGGAGAAACTTTTCATTTCTTAAGAGGGTACCGTGACTAACAAAAAGCTAAAATAACGCTGCTCCAGAGAAATGTATTTCTATGCATTTTTAAAAGCGCTGGACAATTACCTAAACCTACATCCTTCGTGGAAATTAGCAACCGCGCTGGCGTTGCATAAATTATAATAAAAGGGAAATTTGTAGTAATGAGAAAGACAACGTGCTATAGTATTTGAAAGAATATGGGGTCATGCAGGGGATCTTATGGGCTCGTAGCCATCTCTCAATGTGTCAGATCGTCTTTTGCTATTGAATCATGATTGTCCACGGGGGTAGTTGTCATCGGGGGGTAATTGTCCTCGGGGGGTAGTTGTCCTCGGGGGGTTATTGTCCTTGGGGGTAATTTTCCTAGGGGGTAATTGTCCTCGGGGGGTAGTTGTCCTCGGGGGGTAATTGTCCTCGAGGGGTAATTGTCCTAGGGGGTAATTGTCCTCGGGGGGTAGTTGTCCTCGGGGGGTAATTGTCCTCGGGGGGTAATTCTCCGGGGGGTAATTTTCCGGGGGGTAATTGTCCTTGGGGGGTAGTTGTCCTCGGGGGGTGATTCTCCGGGGGGTAATATTCCAGGGGGTAATTGTCCTTTGGGGGTAGTTTTCCGGGGGGTTATTTTCCGGGGGGTGATTGCCCAGGGGGTAGTTGTCCTAGAACCGTGCGGGGGTGACGTCATCACAGCCACTAAAACGCGCAGCGCAGGCCAGGAGAAGTGACAAAAGTAGGATCCGTAATCTGTTTAAACAGATTAGTTGAAGTAATGTAATCTGTTTAAACAGATTAGAAGAAATATCGTAATCTGTTATAACAGATTAGTGGAAATACCGTAATCTGTTTAAACAGATTATAATCTGTTTAAACAGATTAGAAGAAATATCGTAATCTGTTATAACAGATTAGTGGAAATACCGTAATCTGTTTAAACAGATTATAATCTGTTTAAACAGATTAGAAGAAATATCGTAATCTGTTATAACAGATTAGTAGAAATACCGTAATCTGTTTAAACAGATTATAATCTGTTTAAACAGATTAGAAGAAATATCGTAATCTGTTTAAACAGATTAGTAGAAATACCGTAATCTGTTTAAACAGATTAGAAGAAATATCGTAATCTGTTTAAACAGATTAGTAGAAAGTGTGTTTTTTTTTCTTCGTGGCACTAATGGTCTTTCGTACTATTACGTGTTTGTCTGACCAAAAAGAATCCAAGCTGTGTGTGGTGGGCCAGTAAATGAGTTGAAGATGACAAGTTTAAACATAAATGAAAACACCAGAAGCTCGGAATTACAGTTGAAGTCCACTTTATTAAATATCAGCCGAAGCTTCAATCGTTGCAAACGAAGAGTATTATTATTATATGAACATTGTAAATAAGCTGCTTCTCTCAGAGGCTGGGCGGCCATATTGACAGTAAACTAGCAGCACATCCTAAACATGATAACGGAATGAAATAAACTCTCAAATAATATCTACTTTCAAATAATATCAACTAAAAACAACTGACTTCAAAATCCCGCACCTCGCATTTAAATACCGCGGCACCCGATGAGGCTTAGATATGATATTGCCAGCCAACCAGGAGGACTCTTACGAAGCCAACCAATTACAAGACGGGATATATCAAATTACCCTTTAGGTCATCCGACCAATTAAGAGAGGAGTTATACCTTTAATTAATTATAACCAATGACAAAGCATAATAGATGAGTGTTATCTGATCTAGTCACCGACAGAAATGGGAGGAGTCTATCTCTTCGCGAGAATGTCGCGTCCCCGGCAAAACAGTCTATTGTCTAATGTGTTATTGGAAATGAACACCTGTACATCTTGATGCAGGAATTCATTTCCAACGTGCTTATCGAAATGAACACTTTAATCTAATGCAAGAATTCAAAACCAGGGGTTGTTTACCCGTTCCCGGCATACTATTGGAAACATAATTAATGCTATTTAACTTTTAGGTGAATACAATTAATCAACCCAGCCCGGCTCTTATATGGCTCTATAGCGCCCCCTTTAGCCCAAATGAGCGTACTACTACACTGTGTTTAACTTTAAATGAATTACTGGTAGTGGTAGCGGTTTACTACAAAAGACACTGGTAAACTGTTCCAAGACTGGATGCGTACTGTCTTTTCGCTATGTTGAATCAAAGGTACAACATGGATGAATCGTCAGGTTGGGACGAAGAATCAACCTTTTCCCCATCAAAGACTTCTTCAAATTATAATTTCAAGTGATTAGAAAGATGCCCAGAGGAGTTGAAAAACAAAATGTAGATCTAGGTCTAAGTCAAAATTGTAATTAGGGACTTTTAGAATGAGTGAACGAGAACACGACGAACGCCGACTGATCATGCGTGTCAACGTACTTATAACTGCCCATGTTGGCTACAATTAGAAATCTTTTAGATTGCACTCGACGATATGCATGCAGGAAGTAACACAATAAACATCACGGACAAAGAAAGAGGACATTCCTCATTCTACCCTCAACAAAAGAACATCCCTTCACTGCTAATATGTAAATATGTGTAGAACAGGTGCATGTGACGC
This sequence comes from Strongylocentrotus droebachiensis, assembly GCA_035222895.1. Classification (NCBI taxonomy): domain Eukaryota; kingdom Metazoa; phylum Echinodermata; class Echinoidea; order Camarodonta; family Strongylocentrotidae; genus Strongylocentrotus; species Strongylocentrotus droebachiensis. Next base: position 131,302 of record JAVYIG010000223.1, read on the forward strand.
CTGTTCTACACATTTCAGCATGTAAAGGCGCTTTATAAATGTCAATATGTATGTATGTATTGCATGTACTAGATTTAGGAAAATCAAGGTTGACGCATTCTCGATCGCCGACTAAGACCACGTGACGCAGGCGCAGTGCCTTAAAATGACGTCACACGTTGCAGTCAAAGCTCTTGACGTGCATTTCTAACCCTTACAAAAAAGTTCTATAGAATTCTATAAAAAAAATTCTATAGAATTTCTATACGCAATTCTATAGAAATGTTTTATAGAAATTCTATAAAATTTCTATACGCAATTCTATAGAAATGTTTTATAGAAATTCTATAGAAAAGTGGGCCACTATTCTATAAGAATTCTATAGAAATCTATAACGGACCTCTATAGAAGTTTTTTTGTAAATAATTCTATAGACCATTATTTACCAGTTGAAAACCAGTTTATTATTCAGTAGCGACCAGCAATCAATAATCAATATTGCATGACATCTGGCCACCGACTAAACCATATTTATATAGACTCCTGCAATTGCTCCATCACAAAGATCATTTGAAGCATAATACAGTTGAGTATATATTGTTAATTAAGTAGTGCGGAGATCTTACATACATATACAAAATTATACACGTTTTTACTGGTTAGTAAATTACATATATTAATATATCTATTTTACGTCTTAAGTTACATGTTTAAAAAAATCGTACATATATATTATATTTGTCAATAATTGTCTAAGAAAATATAAATCACAAAATTGATGTTAATTGTCACATTTGCTTGACAGATCATGATAATTACATTTTCTGTGAAAACATGCAAATTATCATGAATATGCATGAGATACATATCTTCATATAGAAAAAAATTCTATAGAATTCTATAGAAATTTAGATCTATAGGAAACTTATTCTATAGAATTCTATAGAGAAAACTGATTTCTATAGACATCCTTAAAAATTCTATAGAGAAGTGGGGACGCCATTTTTTATATTAAATTTTCTATAGAAATTTAAATCTATAGAAAACTTATTCTATAGAATTCTATAGAGGAAACTGATTTCTATAGACAGCCTAAAATATTCTATAGAGAATTAACTTTTCTATAGAAATTTAAATCTATAGAAAACTTATTCTATAGAATTCTATAGAGGAAACTGATTTCTATAGACAACCTTAAAAATTCTATAGAGAATTAACTTTTCTATAGAAATTTAAATCTATAGAAAACTTATTCTATAGAATTCTATAGAGGAAACCGCTTTCTATAGAGAATTCTTAAAAGTTCTATAGAGAATCTGGAATGTTATAGAGTTCTATAGAGTTCTATAGAACTCTATAAAGCGTTCTATAGAATTCTATACAACTTTTTTGTAAGGGAAAAGTCCCTATTACTAGACCTCTAGGCCTACCTCTTTACATTACAAACAAAATGTGACCCAACTTGCTGTTCGAATCGTTTTCAAAATCGGGCTCTGAAGCTCCGACGCCTTCGGCATCGCCATCGGTGGCGTGTGAGCTCCCTGGAGTTGCAGTGCCAGCTTCCACAGTCCACAGTAAGCACACACACATGATACTGATAGTGATACTAATTACTACACCATCACACCATGCACACACACACTCTCTTTGTTTCAGTACAAGTCTAGACTTTCTAGTCAACTGATCGACTCTAGTCTACATTTAGATCTAGAGTAAAGGAGGGGGGTTTTCGGCCACTTAAGACAAAATCCTATTTTTTTTACTCTTCACTTCCTATTTATTATCATTTCTTGTTCAAATCATGAAGAAAATACTATTATTATTTAAACAAAAAAAGAATCCTAGAAAAAAAATCATGAATTGCCATGACAATATTCATTTCCATTTTCACTGTTTCGGAGGTAGTTTTCGGCCGCATGTACAAAGTCAATAGGAAGCGCGAGGGGGCGCGCCGTGCGTTTCCCCGCTGATCTATAGCACAAGCGGGCGGAGCTGTCCTCGGTCGACCTCTGCTCTTTTTGGTCTTCATCAACGACCTCCCTGGCTGCGTCTCATCATCGATTCGCCTCTACGCCGACGATGCTCTTTTGTACCGATCCATCAAGACCCAGGATGACACCGAAGCTCTACATCAAGATCTTACCAATATCCAGGAATGGGAGCGCAAGTGGCTCATGTCCTTCAATACTGAGAAGTGAGGTGCTGAGGATTTCCAGCAAGCGTAAAAACATCATCGCTTCTACCCCTTACTCCATTCATGGGACAGCACTTCGCACTGTGGATGAGGCTAAGTACTTAGGCGTCACTATCCATCGAACTCTAAAGTGGAAACCTCATGTCAACAATATCTGCAAGAGGAGCAACAGCACTCTTGGTTTCCTCCGACGTAACCTAAGGAAATGTCCTCCACGAATTAAGGAGCAAGCCTACAAGACATATGTCAGACCGACCCTGGAGTACTCCTCTACAGTATGGGACCCACACACCATTGAACTCACATCTCAAATAGAAATGGTCCAACGGAGAGCTGCCCGTTTTGTAACATCAGATTATGGCCAACAGAGCAGCGTCACCACGATGCTCCAGAAGCTCAAATGGCAGACTTTCTCCGAACGAAGAGCCCACAGCAAGGTCATTATGCTGTATAGAATTATGAATGGCCTTGTAGCCATTCCTGCGGCTCAACCCTACCTATATCCATCTTCCGGAAGAACAAGGGGACATCACCTACAGCTAGACAACAGAACTGCAGAATCTCTGTCTACCAACACAGTTACTTTCCAAGTGTGGTCTGTCTTTGGAATGTTCTCCCATCTACAGCGGTGTCGGCCCTGTCTATCGAGGTCTTCAAGAGCCGCCTCTCTTCAATCACTCTTCGCTAAGTGACAGATGCTGTTTTTTTACTTGCACATTAGCTTCAAATTTTTCTTATTTGTCCGTCACTGCACTTCCCTTGCACGTGTTCCTGCGACCGCGCACCTTTATTTCTGCACAAAGTACGACAATACTCTTTTAGAGGGATGTACTACATTGGAAGAAGAAGAGCAGGTATCCCACGCTGGAGCTCCCCGTGCAGAAAACTACCTTTGCGGTGATCAGAAATTGGAATCTGAATTAGACAGAGATATCGTGTGTGTGCTGCAGTATCTAGCTGCATTGATTTAATACATGCGACAGTGGCGGATCCAGGGGGGGGGGGGGGGGGGGCCGGGGGGCCCGGCCCCCCCCCCCCCCCCTTGAGAAAAAAATCATGTAAAATCACGAGATTTTTACCTTTTTGGGGGGTTGGGCCCCCCCCCCCCCCCCCTGGCGCTCAAGGGGGGGGGGGGTGCAAATCGAAAAAGTTTCGAGGACCAAAAAAAAAAAAAAAAAAAAATGTGTTCACTACCACCCCCCCCCCCCCCCCACTGAGCGACTTTTCGGCCGGCGCGATTTTCAAATTTTCGGTAGCAAAAAAAAAAAAAAATTGTGCTCACTACCCCCCCCCCCCCCCCCCCCCCCCCCCCCCCTCCCCACTGAGCGACTTTTCGGCCGGCGCGATTTTCAAATTTTCGGGAGCAAAAAAAAATGAAGAAAGTTGGGCCCCCTCCCCTAAGAAATCCTGGATCCGCGCCTGACATGCGGTGAGGTACTTTTGAGCTTGGGACTCACACCAAATCGGGCTCTAAATCTGAAAAATACTTGAAGAACAGCTGATTTTATGGTAGATATTCCTTACAGACACGCGTGTAGTGACGGGGCGGATAATAAACAACTGGGCCTAAATAACTACGGTTAACTACGCAATATGCTAAAAATTACTATAATAAGGGTCAATCCTACCATAAGCTGTAGCACTGCAGAATCTCGCAGACTCGACGTGTGGAGTGGAGCTCCACTAGATGCTTGGTTGAGATCAGAGGAACACAGCAGACGGCAGTATTGGTGCTCGCTTGCATAGTTTCCCGGTTCAATCTGATATACCCAGTATCGGGCATGACCACTGAAACTACCGCGGGTGTCGCCAAATGCGGGACTTGCGCGGATATGGGTTTATACCCGCCAGAGCCGTATTGGCTCGGGCTGAATCACTACATTATTCCCCACTTAATGAGTTTGAAGCCTACTTCTAACTTAAACTAAACTAAAACTAACTTAACACTACTCCCGTACCGCAGTGCGGGGTCACGCCGTTCCCGCTGGTGGATGGGTCAAGGACCCTCCTCGCCAGCACCGGTGAAGTCTTGGCCTTTCCAGAGGGCGGGCGCCTTTATCATACCTTAATACGTACTGTATTCCAAAATTTGGTACGGGAAATATTATGTAAAGTACATGTGTACAGAGACCGAACAATCTCATAGATAAAAATAGAGAACCGTAAAATGCATATTCCAAAATTTGGTATGGGAAACATTAAAGTACAGGTAGGCCTACACAGAGACTGAGCAATATCATGGGTAAGAATAAAGAATGGTAACATGCGCACCGGAACCAGAAATATCTCTAGCTTGGTATATTTAATTACTAAATAGGATTCAAGTCCCGGAAATGTCCCAGGGATCAAGAACATAAAGAAACAGAAATATACCAGTTAACCCTTACCGTGCCGGTAATACATAATGAAAAATTGCAAAACGTCTTGGCACGGGCGTAAGGGATTAACCGGGGCATTACAGGCATTAGAAAACTAAGGCATAACTAGGCACGCAAACCCAGAGTATAGTCTCTGGGTATTCCAAACCCTGCTACGGAAAACATTAAATTCCCAAGGTGACCAAGCATGAAAGTGTGAGTGATCAACATAAACGATGAATGGCAATAAGGACCGAAGAGCAAGGAACCGGCACCATGTCCTCGCGGACGAGCCGCTGTGAATGGCTTTGATAGTGAACCAAAATATATATACTTAAGACAAACATGTTATTTCCCCCGATCAAACACGATCCGAGGAATCCAAAATGGGAGCCTGTGGGTGGGCTGGAAAAGGGAAAGGTCCTTACTGCGGAGCCCAGGGGCGGTATTCTGAACATTGTTGTAAGTTTTGTGTTATCTTTTGTTGTATCTTCCAGAGATAACACAGCGCTAATATTGTTGTAAGTTGGTATTCTGAACATTGTTTTATCCCTCTGTTATCTCCTGAAGGACCGCCTCTATCTTATCTTTGATCATTGATGACACGCCCATTTTTATGGACCCTACCAATCAAAATCTATTTTATATAAGCATGATAAGTAGGTCAACCAATAGGAATACTTCATGCCATATCTGAAGATGCGCCTAGCGCATACTAATCTTGGGCGTAATTAGTTATTTGAGCACTTATTACGCGCGTCATCATTATGCGCTGTTGAATGTGGATCATGAAGACAAATCACGCTTTCACTATATTGGTTAAGATGAGAGCATTAAAATCGTCATATCCTAGCATGTAATATTTAGAAAGTGCTCATCTGTGATGTTTCCGGTCAACACACAATCTTTTTCTAACTCGTCTATTGGCACGAAGTTGGTTTTGGGCAAAAAATATTGCAGCCATTTTATCACCACGAAAGATACAACAACCCCCTACCTGTTGTAAATATTGTTGTAAATACCATGCAAGATAAGATAAGATAAAAGATACAACAACTTTCAGAATACCAATTATCTCGACATATTATCTCCCGTGCGCATATGCAAATGAGGATTAAATGCCACTTTATTAATAATACGCACAATTACAAGCGCACCAAAGTATGAGCGCAGGCGCGGCCAATAAGATGAGAGAAAAGATACAACAAAAGATAACACAAAAGTTACAACAATGTTCAGAATACCAATTTTATCTTATCTTCAAAGATACAACAATATTAGAGATAACACAGGGTTCAGAATACCGTCCCTGGACTCCCAACAACCTTACATCTTACCCGCTTCCCACTAGAAGGAGGCACCACGGCCGTCCTAGCGACACAAACTCTCTGGATACAGGCTGCCCTGGAATCTGTTCCATATTATGTACCTCCCCCCCCCCCCCCGACAATAAGCTTGGACTGAGTTATGGAGATATCAATACCATATTTCTGTAAGAAATCTAGTCCAAGTAACATATCATCCTCTAACGGGGCACAGTATACAACTTCCTCAAACAATGATCGACCTACATGTAACTTAATAGGAACAGGGCCGATCTTCATAGATGTCAATCTCTGACCCTGGTCGGCCGTCCTTAGGACAACAGTTTGAAGGATAGGGGGTGCTGGATCCAGAAGGGAGAGGAATTTATCAGAAACAATGGAAACGTCAGCAGTGGTATCTACAATTGCCCTTAACTTAACGTTCCCAAATAAAATAGGCACATAAAACATAGAACTGCTTATTTTATTTAACACTACCACCTCCACAGGGTCCATATTATCCTTACTCTGCACCTTGTCAGAAGGACCGACCGAAGAGTCAGGCGGGTCACTAACATTAATTACCTGGACAAAGGGACCGACCGAAGAGTCAGGCGGGTCACTAACATTATTTACCTTGACAAAGGGACCGACCGAAGAGTCAGGCGGGTAACTAACATTAACTACCCCAGTATTTACCGATTGTAGGCCTCTCGGTTTCCAGATCGGAGATCGGCCTCGCTCTCCGACCCCTCCAGGTTTTCCGGAACATCAGTAGCCACGGGAGATATAGGGCGGGCATGGGAAAGCATAGAAACCTCCAAAGACTTAACAGTCTTCAGTATTTCTTCAAGTATACAATCGGTGTTGTACGCATGCGTCTTTAGACTGGCGACTTCCTCTTTTAAATTGCCAATGTCAATCCTGGCCTGAACTTCAAAAGGCGTTGTGACCTTCCCCCGGTCCTCCACAGGAGCCGGACGGGGAACATCTCGACCTTTGGAAACTGTTGGGGAACGATTCAGGGGATGGGGTTGCCTATGACGATAAATTCCCGGCTCCTCCACCGTATCATACCCGTCCCTCTCCTGATCGTACAAGTAAGTCTGCTGCACCTGCTGCCGAGGAGCTGGATATAAACGGCGGGGCTCGCTCCCGTAAACAACACGTTGGGTGTGTTGTGCCCACCTGATGGCTTCCAGGGCCTCCTCGATAGACTTCGGGCGCTTATTTAGAGCTGTTAAACCCGCCGCCTTATCCGTACAACCCTGGCATAGCTGCAATACCATTTGAGTGTCGTCACCCCTTTGATCACACCCAAAAGCCTCACAGAACAAAGCTTGGAGCCGGTCGGACCACCCAAGGAGGGACTCTTCCGGGAGTTGGCGAGCCGTTCGAAACTCGGCTATGGCCTCTTCCGGGAATCGGGTAGCCCCAAACCGACGCCCCATCGCTGTTAACATCGGGTAGTACAACCGAGTACCCGTATCTATAAGATTGGAAAAACAATCTGACGCAGACCCTTCCAAACACCAACCTAGAGCATCCAAACACTCACTCTGACTCCAGTGGCACGATGCAGCATAAGTTGTGAATTTCTTAAGAAAGGAATTCCAACTGGTCCTCCCATCGTAACTTAGAGACCTCGGCAGACGGGGGGGGGGGGGGGGCCAATCTCGGCGGCCCTGCGACCTGTAGTCTACCTGATCCCCTGGTGGGGATTCCCTGGGAGGATAATGATTATCGGGTCGGGATTCCCTAGAAGGGGGATAACAATAATCCCTACGTGGGGGCTCCCCGGAAGGCGGACAATAATTGTTAGGAGGGGATTCCCTAGAAGGGGGATAACGATAATCCCTACGTGGGGGTTCCCCGGAAGGCGGACAATAATTGTTAGGAGGGGATTCCCTAGGAGGATAAGACCTGTCGGGTGGGGATTCCCTGGACGGCGGACAGTCAACGGTCCTAAGCCGATACTCGGCTGTGGGCTCGGCTGGGGAGCTGGCCGGTCGCGGCGAGCTCCTCCCCTGCTGTCGCTCAGCCGTAGAACTGGCATAGGCCCAGCTGGGCCTCCACCTGTAGTTGGGGGAACGGGATCGGGACCCTGGACAGACTGGGTTTGCTCAGTCCCCTCCCCCTGTGCCGCCTCTCAGCCTGATCCACCCGATAAGGCTCAAAATCAAATAAATGTAACAGCTCCCTGGCTTCATGGAGACGGGGACACTGCAAAAATAACTCCTCAGTTAAGCTCCCACATTGCTCCCTCCACTTAAGAATCTTGTGGGACTTAGTTTTATCCACAACGGCCAGTAAGGCCTTACCCAGCAACTCAAGGACCTGGTGTGTTTGTTTTTGTTGAGCGACCTGCACTCATGCCAGTCCAAAATCAAGAAATTAAATTATACCGTCCATACCTCATATATGTCATGTAGATTAAAACTGGTCTTGCCTATATTATAGTAGTTTTTTTTTGTTTTGTTAAGAGTCAGCTAATGGCTATATGCCTATATTATATAGGTCGTAGGTATCGTATTGTACTTTATTAAGATTCAGGTATCACTAACTGCACCTTGCACAAGAAGCCCAAAATATCTGCATAATTTAAGATTTTCAATAACTGTTTTTCAGTCTATTTAAATTATAATGTTTTTGTTTTTTTGTTTCTCGTTTTTTGTTTGCTTTTGTTTTTATCCCGGAAAGGAGACATCCCACCGACAGACATCGCATAGCCTTGGCCGGTATTGGAGGGGCCTAGGCTGCGCATGAACATGCAAGCCGAGAAGCCTGTTCAATGTACCGAACCGGGCTGGCCAGAAAATACGCACAAAACGGTCAAATGATTTTATGTTGACAGCCTGTCTGGAATCTCCGCAAATTGCGAAAAATTGAACAGCGTCGTTTTTTTTCCCCTCCTTTTATGCTTCCATTTAAATTTATTAAAAAACTAGAATTCGGCGTAAATATTCATAATTGAATGAAACACGCCCTTAAGACTAAAACAACAACAACAACAACAACGTTCATCCGCAGGAATAAGATGATGGGGTCTTAGTTTTGAAGATTTTTAAAAAGTTTTGAAATAACCGGGTCTGGAAGAAAAACTACGCTCTAAACCCATGCTTCATTACCGGGTCTTAGTTTGGAAGATGGTGGGGTCTTAGTTTTGAAGATCTTTTAATTTTTTTGAAATAACCGGGTCTGGAGCAAAGACTGCGCGCTATACCCATGCTATATTACAGGGTTTTAGTTTTAAATTCGACAAAATATCCCTTCAAATTTATTACATTTGTGGGTAAAGTCATTATTACATTTGTGGGTGATTCAAAATATCACTTCAAATTTATTACATTTGTGGGTAAAGTCATTATTACATTTGTGGGTGATTCAAAATTATTACATTTGTAGGTAAAGTGGTTATTACATTTGTGGGTGAAATTATTACATTTGTGGGTAAAGTGTTATTACATTTGTGGGTGTTGTTACATTTGTGGGTAAAGTGTTATTACATTTGTGGGCGTTATTACATTTGTGGGAGTTATTACATTTGTGGGTGTAACACCCCCCCCCCTAATTTTTAATTAACACCACTTTTAAGCCCCTCTTTAATTTACATAGGAGTGTCAACTTGGAGGGAGGGGAAGATCAGGGTACAAGGACAGGGGGCACAGGAAATTTGGAGGACAGCTTAAAATTTAAACAAAAGGATATGTATATACGTATTTTAATCAATTAAAATGTCTTCATTTCCCTCTTTTCCATTTACTCCCTCCCTATTTTCTTTCCCGGCCTTTCTCTCCTCTTTTCCTTTCCCTCCCTTCCTTTTCTTACTCTCTCTCTCTCCCTCTCTCTCTCTCTCGCTCTCTCTCTCTCTCTCTCGCTCTCTCTCTCTCTCTATATCTCTCTCTTTGCTGAGTGGGGGTAGGGGAGGAAGGGCATTTCGTCCCCCGATCCACACCATGTTGCCTGGAAAAATCGCAACTAATCTCCCCTACTTTTCTTCTTCCTCTTTTTGTCCTTGTTTCTCTCTCTCTTCTCTTTCCATTTCGATTTCCCTTTCCTTCCTTTTCTCTGTCTCTGTTAAGTTTGCTAGGAGGGGGGCAAGGGCGTTTCGGCCCTCCCCCCGATATACATTTTTTTGGCGGGATTAATCGCAACTGATATCCCCTACGTTTCACCCTTTTCTTTTCTTTCTCTGTTTTGTTCCCTTTAGCTCTTCTCTTTCCCTTATTATTATTATTTCTCTCTTACATCTTTCTCCCTTACATCTTTCATCTTCCTCTCTTTCATTTTACTCTTTGACATCTTTCTCTCTTTCTTCTTACTCTTTGACATCTTTCTCTCTTACATTTTACTCTCTGACATCTTTCTCTCTTTCATTTTACTCTTTGTCATCTTTCTCTCTTACATCTTTCTCTCTTTCATTTTACTCTTTGACATCTTTCTCTCTTACATCTTACTCTTTGACATCTCTCTCCCTTACATCTTTCTCTCTTTCATCTTTCTCTCTTTCATTTTACTCTTTGACATCTTTTTCTCTTACATTTTACTCTTTGACATCTTCTCTCTTACATCTTTCTCTCTTACATCTTACTCTTTGACATCTTACTCTCTCTCTCATTTTTCTCTCTTACGTCCTCTCTGTTTGACATCTCTCTCTCTTACGTTTTTTCTCTCTGACATCATTCTCTCTTACTCCCAGCTCTCTCTCATCTTTCTCTCTTACAACTTTCTCTCTTACGTCCTCTCTGTTTGACATCTTTCTCTTTTACGTTTTTTCTCTCTGACATCATTCTCTCTTACTCCCAGCTCTCTCTCATCTTTCTCTCTCAAGTCTCGCTCTCTTACATCTAATAAGGTATATACATACAAAGTTGAATGAAACTGTTGTGGACTATAAAAGCTTCATAAAGTTATTGCATGTACAGTTCTTTTCACTGAAAGTTTATTGACCTTATGATCTTTGAACGTCACCTGCATCTTCAAGAGATGTACCTGTGGTTTGAATGTTGTGATCCTATCCAAAGCTATGGGAAGTTATTGTGAGTGTAGGAGCTATGTTTTGCTAAGTATGTAGGTTCGATCCAACACAGAACAAGTAGGTAGGTGTTACTCGGTTGAAGTGCCCTGGGCTTGGCCCAATCCTGATTTCATATTTATCTTCTAATTTGAATATCTTAGCATGTTCAATTCATACAACATAAATATTCAAATCGACTCTAAAATAACAATGACCGATTATTACATATTCATAAGGAATGGTCCACTCGAATTTGAGAGTGTGGAACATAAATATTCAATAGCTAAATCGACCAATGGGGAAGAAGGATAGTATGCAAATACATGTGAGGTGAAGCATAGTGAGAAGGTATTCTATAACAAAGAGAAGGATCAATTTGGGAATGTAAAGCATGAAGGAGGAATGATGATAACAAAAGCAAGAGGGAGCAATGTTAATGAGAGTAATTCAGAGAGGCTATGGTACAGGTGGAGCTGAGGTTACAAGAGGTGAACACTGGCTAGGAGAGAAGTAAACAAAGTAAAGATCATTAAACCCTGATAGCTGGATGTAAACAGAATCTAATTGTGTACAAAATAGTTCACCACATGAGTACAGCATAATTGTTGACAACAACTATGATAACTGCAAGAACAACACACCAGAAATAGTGATGACTAATGTCTTGCTCTGCTAGGCAGGCGAGATAAAATTGATAATTCTTTTCTGGCTATACAACATACAGGTCTATTTTATAGCCACCCCTACACAGAAAAGGTAAATACCCTGGGCAAACTACAATTACAATTTACTTTTAATTCAAAGTGTTAATACTCTCTACAACTTTAAACTGCATGCATGACTGTACGATCCTCATTAATAAAATACTTCCAGAAAATATAAATTGTACAAGAATATCTATCTACTAGTACTGTATATGCCACAATGACATTACTGACAAGCAAGGCACATGCAAAACTGTTATCAGTATTTTTTCTCACAGAATGTTTATAATTGTTTCTTTTTGTCAGAGATCTTCTTTTCTACTAAAACTGTGGTCCCGACAAGACTGGCAGTAGCTATGGAAAGGATGACTGATAAAATTGCTGGTCCTTCCGCAGTCACTTCCTGCGAGACCCCTGCTATGAGTGGCGAGACTGTTCGACAGATGGACATAACAGACTGGTTCAGCCCCAGCAAAGCACCCGCGTCCTCCACCTTTCCCCGCTCGATGCTTAAATTCGTGGAGCAGATGCGTGCTACAGAGTTGCCCATGCAAAGGAGGAAATAGAACACTAAGAAGGAAGGTATGTTTGGTGCGAGGATGAGCAGGACAAGTGCAATTATCCTCAGAGTGCAGGAGTGGAAGTAGAGGCGGGGCATGTTGCCGTAGAACTGCACCAAGCGACCGACTCCTAAAGCACAGAGGGCACTTGCGATCGACCCAAAGGATATAATGCGACCAGTAATGATGGGGGTACTGTCAAACTTCTGCTCCAGTGAGAGGGTGAAATTGCTGCGAAAGAGAGTGGCGGAGAAACCTTGAAGGAAGCGTATGAAGAAGAGCTCATGACCGGACTTGATGATCTCTTTAAAGGTTTGCAGCGAGGAGGGAAACTTGTTGTTGAACTCACCGCCAGTGAAGTCTTGGACTGATTTGGTGTCAGGGAGCCCTCTATGCTGAGGTTCGTTCATGAAGAGCAGAACAAACACTGTAACAGAAGAAGCAATTAGATTATCAGAGTCATTCAGGTATAAATGTGAATAGCTTTTATTCACTACAGACTGTAGTGTAATCGATGATAAAAACATGTATTATGTAGTGCATCAATCAGAAGAGAAAACAAAAAGAAAATACTGGTAATATGGAAAACTTCATTATGTGATGGTTTTAAAATCACATCATGTCCTACATGTAATAACATTCTTTTCAAACATCTCAATTTCTGTGAAAAGCAACCTTTCAGCTAACTATGGTTGAATAAGCAGCCTGAAATGTTGATGACTTGATGTAATTATGTGCTACATGAACATTTCTTTATATGTTAAGAGATGGCATTTTAAAAGTTTATATCAATGGCATCTTAAAAGTTTTTTTCTTTTCCAAAAAATCCTGAATAGCAAATCAAAATGGAAGTACTCAGTTTCAATGAGTTCTAGCAATGAAACAAATTCCTTTCAAAATCACTTTTTTGTAATGAATTCCTTTCATTAATATTGCTGATCCAAAGGATGTAATGTTCACAAAGGGCACAACTTACCAAACCAGGCAGCAAAGATGGCAGAAGTAACTATGGAAACTTTAAAGAAGCCATTCTCCATCTCAGCAAGATGGCCACCGATGAGAGGTCCAATAATGAAGCCAATGCTAGAGATGCCGTTGAAGTACCCAAAGACCTTTGCCCTTTGATCTTTGGGTGTAATTTCAGCCAGGTAAGCTCTTGTGATGGATATGCTGTGCTTGAATATACCTGAAATATATGTGAAACAAAACTGCTAACAATGTTTTGGTGACAACCTGTATACAAATCCACCCATTGAGACTCCATTCTATGTTTCCCTTGAACAATATTTGCATTAAAATCTGTGATAAAATAACCTAAACATAAAGACCACCTCCTTATATAGAGTGCATTTCTTGTTTCCATTCAGTAGTATTCATGTACAGGTTTATCCATTTATCTGTTTTTGTTTCCTCTGAATCAGTTTTGTAATTCACGCATGAATTAGAAATGCAAAGATAATAAACATATTAAAGGTGAAATTCAAAGAAAATCACAAATATGTCAACTAATGTATGACTAGAAACTGGTAAGCTAACAGATGGCCATCGTACAAGTTTTAGCTCAACTACATATCGGGTGATTTATAAAAATACAAATGCAACCACCTCCATAGCAGCTGGGATATACGAGAGAATCGCCGGAAAAATAACGATGTTTTAATGACGTCACTATATGGACCAATACTGCCCAAGCAGACGACATCCCATAGAGAATGAACATAATTGCAAAGCTATTATTTCTCAAATTATAATGAGTTTAGTGTATATAAATATAATGGCATGTCAAACCATTCAAAAGGGGATATGACCCGATTCTGATAACTAAAATCTTTTGCTTGTAAATACACAGGATAGGGCTAAATTAACAATCAAAGAAACCAGACTTTCAAATTGAAAATCCCCCGGAATGACATTAAGGACGGCATTTGCTCCCTCTTGAAACGCCGAACATACCGCGGTGTGTGCACCTGAAAATACAATGGCGTCTTATTTTGTTTACAAGCGACAGATTCCTTTATTTTTGTATCGCTGCATTTGTCAGCAAAATAAAACCATGCGCGGGGTTTAGGGTGAGGCAATAGATTATACATTTAGCCTGACGGTAGTGAAGTAAGAGAAAGAACTCAAGAAAAGATGAAAATACAGGCACTGAAAATGTGTGAGATGTCATGGGACATCGTCTGCTTGTGCAAATCATGTCCATACTGTGATCTCACACATCTCAGCAGCGTTTGGAGAGCTCTTCAGGTGCTATGCCGGGGCTTTATTTAAGCGTTTTGTAATTTATGATAATCCTTACTTCGAATGTTTCCAAGCATTGAATTATGATAACCTTGTCGAATCAAAGTTTCAACTTTGCAATAATGAAAATAAAGTTAGCTTTTAAAATCAATGAATATCTACTTTAAGATCCCTTTGGCATCTCCCTAGCACACACCTATACACTGTATATACAGATTTGATCATAGTACAAAAATGTTTTAGTAACAAAGTACTTTATTCAGTTTAGCATAATCTCCGATGAATCACCTCTTGTGATGCAAGCACTTTGCATAACTATACCTAATAGATGAGTGAGTAACACAATGACACAAAAGGATGAGTACCGTGAAAATTGTACATGAGATTTAAACACAAACAACTTTGAAAATCAGTGAAACACTAAAATGTGATTTAGCAATAAAGGGCATGATCCAAGACTTACCTAGTGGAACTCTTGCTAGAAGGTAGTGAACAATGGAAGTAGAAAGACCCATGAAGATATAACCAATGGATGTGAAGAACAGGCACAGCAAAAGAGTTGACCTTCGGCCTCCGATGTCACTCCATCTCCCCTGCATTGTAAATATCAATCCTTTCATAATCTCATAACACTAATGTTCATGGTTCTTATAAAGCGCCGCACCAGTGTTACAACACAGCTGACTAAAGTGCTAACACTATTATTCTTCTACAAATTTTTTCATTACAGGATTTAAACAAAATCAACTTGAAATTGTTTAAATTATACTGTCCATTTTTGTGTGTGAGGTAGCTTTAAAAGAAGCTTGTCCTGTGCACTTTATGTACATATGGATTTGATTTAAAAAGTAATAATTCAGACATATAATTTGGGGCTTGTACATGTAAACAGGCAACAGTAACTTAAAGGTCGGGTGACAAGAAAATCAGCTGAAATGGCATTTGAGACAGAAGAAGAAGATAAAGATTTGAATAAGTGGAAAATGATTTAAACATGATAAGAGGACCTGAAGATTTACGTTGGGAATGCCCCCCAAAAAATCAAGTCAGAGCAATGAAAAATGACGTCATCCTCGTGATGTCACGAGGTGACAATTGCAATATAACTTGGTACTCTATTGTCATAGACGTACACGCTGAGTGCATTGCTTCACGTTGACAGAGATATATTATTTTGATTTGTTGTCTTCTCAATTTTTGCAGACATTTATTTAAGTTTATATCAAGGAGGATCTTCACTCAGATTCATCTGATTCCAACATGAATCCGACAAAGGATCTGGATCGGAGTCAGAATCATGTTCTGAATTGACAGATCCTGAAGATGAACTTCAAAATGTGCGTCAGCAGCCAGTGATAGGGGTACAATTGTATAGATTTGAGCCTCCAGCTGAGCAAAGTACTGATGATGACGCAGTCATGTTGTTGGCAATGAAGAAAACGAGTATGGGGTGCCAAGGCAAAATGGAGCCAAAAAGTTGCATGAAACTTACCTTTTTTGCACAACTTACAGATTTCTTTGAAAAATAGATTGTGGTATATCAATACAGGCACATATTCAAAGTTATATACGTGAGTTATTAAGTATGGATTTCACTGGACATTAAAAGGCAATTCTATGCCATATTGGGACCTCTATGCCATGTTGGGACCTCTAGCGTGACCTCCATGCTCCAACAACTTGACTGGACCACACTCGAGCAACGCAGAGAAAATTACAGACTGGTGATGCTGTACAAGCTCCACAACAACCTGGTAGCACTCGACACAGCATCGTACATCAACCCTGTCACAAGACCCTCCAGGACTGCCCATGCGCATAGCTACCAAGTCCTCCGTTCAAGAACTGAGCAACATAAGCAGTCCTTCTTTCCCAGGACTGTGAGCAGTTGGAATAACCTGCCATCAGAAACAGTATGTGCCTCATCCGTCATTTGCTGACGGGAGGCAGCAACTAAGTCCGGGAACTTTTTACTTGCACCATGTAAATAGCATTGCACCATGCACCTTGCTCTCGTAAGCACACACACACTCATCAGTCTGCAAGAATCTTCAACTGTGAAGGAGGTAGACTTAACCCAAAGAAGAAGAAGAAGAAGACCCAATGAAACTTAATAAAAACAGGTGTAATATGGGAACATTTTAAACAAAGCGGACATAAGTCTTGTGCATGCATTCTGAACATTCTGCAACTTGATTATTTGTGAATCTGGCAAGCCAAAGCAATAAGCCATTACAATAATCATGCCTACTGCTCATAAATTCATAGAGTATTTGCATCAAGTAAACAAAAACAAAACAAAACAAAATTACTTACCACAAGGGGAGCAGATATCAACTGTAGGATGCCATAAATTGTACCTGTAAAGAATTAGAAATCCACAGATTACCAAATCAAAGCTCAAAATTAAGTTTAATAGGGTGATCATGCATATTGGGAAAATTGTACAGACAATGGTACAAAGATGGACAATGTTTAATAACAACTAATTGGTTATAGCCCACATGAAGTTTAACAAAAAAAGTTATTTCTGCATTTAATAACGTAATACAAAATGATTAAATATTACAGAAAAATATATACATGTACATGTGTAAACACATTTTCAGATATTGACATATATCAACTCTAAACAAAGAAAGAAAATTAATATTTTTACAATTGACAGATTTTGTGAACACAGGACCACCATCTGAGCAAGTGGCTTGATAATAATGGCATCAGGGTAGAAAAGGCGACATATAGAGCTAACAAAATTTACAGAAACTGACACAAGGGTGCAGTGAAAGTGCATTTGAGACATTTTGAGTTGTGGTCTAAAGGTATTCCTGAAATTTGTTTTATGGATAAAATAAATACATAAATACTTATATCTTTTATATAGACTGCTAATGTGATGGATTTGAATATGATGATAGATTGTGGTTCATAAAGTTGATAGTCGCTTTAAAAGAGTAAATTGAGGACATGTTTCAGCTGTTGTGGGTAAATTATTCCACAAGTCAGTGCTATGGTGTCTAATTAATTTATGCATTATTAAAGATAAACTCCAGTTCTGGTTAAAAAAAAGAAAGTTAATTCTCACAGAATCAAACGAAACTTACACTGAATGTTCAAGATTACAAATAAATGACATGTGCCAAATAATTTTGGAAGAAAATGTATACTGGCTGAGTAATGAGCATAGAAAGACAAGGAAATCAAGGTAGTACTAGCCCCGACACCATGTGTGTTGTCCCATATATAGCTTTCTGTGTACAGTGTTTGTTACTTTACCAAGACTCTGTCAAATTGATTCTGATTTTGATGACTCCAGAACCTTGCAGTACACCCCAATACTTACATGCTACATGATCAACTTTTTCTAATCCTTTTCACACCTATGGTTCAAAACCACTATATCGGCGCAATTAGAAAGTCAGAATACCCCAAAAATAAACTTTGCTCAAAACATATCATTTTATTATGAAAAGAATGCATACATGGTCAAGTCAATATCCTGCAATTGTTGGCATGTGATGTTTGCTGATTGGCTCAATATGCAAGTTCTCGTTATGACATGTAAATTCGAGTGTGAAACTTACGTTACCGAACGATACACTTTTTCAAAAGTTGTGGTAAAAGATATTTCTATTGAATGGTAAGTGTATGTTACTTTTAAAATATGCAACATAGTGCCCGAATTTAATGCAGGTCATCAATTATGTTCATTCAGTTTTATTACGAAATCACTTTGGAAAATCAAAATTGTCAAAACATCAGTATGTACACCGAAATATGATAGACAAAATCACAAATCGTATCTTTTTACTTTGAACAATATATCTTAAAGTCAGAGATATGCTTTTAACATTCATGAAGTCCTTTCATGATCAGTTTTTAATTTCAGTCATTGAGTTTAAGAATGGACACCATGTGATATCTAATTGTGTCACCAATCGCGGTAACGTAGGTTTCGTAACAGGTAACGTAAATTACATGTTTTCAAAGTCTGACAATAAACTGGCGTACATGTAGGCCTACTATCGTATGCATGGAAAAGATTGAAAGAGTAAAATGCATTCTCAAAATGATTCAATGAAATAGAAAAACCCTTAATAGTAACACTAAGTGATTTTTAAGTCGATAAATTTAGATCTTAATTGCGTTTGAAATGTTGGCATTCAATAATCCAGTGTTAAAATGTCAACAATAAGATGTAGTAAAGTTTGTAAAGTTAAGCATGAAAGAAAAACAAAATAAATATATTTAATAAACAGACACACATCCCGCATAAATCTTGAAAACACAAAAGGTTAATTGGCTGGGGGTAAAATCACTATCCGGTATTCAAAACTCGGTAATGAATCCTGAAACCTACGTTACTGTCATTTGAAACTTACGTTACAATGACATATTTATCAGCCTATGAATTTCGTAATAAACTAAATTCAATCAATTACAATTCAATCAGATTGTTAGTACTACTGGAGTGCTTTAATGTAAAAAAACGGTATAGTTTTCATAAAATATACAACCCTTACAAGGGCTTTCCTATCTCATAGGATTTAAAGAAAATAAATTTGAACTACCGGTAATCATAAATATTACCTGAAGTGATTAATAGTTTGATCTACAGATCTACATTTATACAGCTAATTATTAACAAAATTACACCTCTAATAAGGAAAGGAACTCGGTTACTAGCTTATAATAAACATCAATCTACAATTTGCAAAATAAATCTGCCATGTATCATCATTCTATGGAACAACCTCCCTTTTGAAACCTACGTTACTAGGATTGAAACATACGTTACGTTGTCATTTACTCTTAGTAGTAACTTTTAGGGCATAATAAATTGATGTAACAGTGGTTAAAACTATTGCTTGGTTTTCTAGCACTTCTTAAGAAGCCCTGGCTCATTGATGCACCTAGAATACACTCAAATATTAAGTCGAGTAAAACCCCTACAAATTGTTAATGAAATTAGATATACTGGTCAGCTTCCAATGCAACCAAAGATGAAGGTAGGGCTATCCCGCCATTAACGTCATAGAAAGTGGTTGTTAGGCTTTCTGTTAATGTCCGTAGATGGCTCACACCCGTTGTAATTAAGAATATATCTCTTGAACTCCAAAAAGGTTCAGGCCTACACAAGTAGTAACGTATGTTTCATCACGTATGTTACATGATGGGGGTAATATATGGCTACCGACCAAAAGTTAATCTTTGTAAGGGTGATTTCAAGGACTATCTGACTTCCATTTTACCACTGCTAACTTAGAGGATGCATTTCAGCAACACTGGTTTGTACATATTACTCTAATCATGGTAACGTATGTTACATCTCTTAAATCGCACGTTTCTATAGAATATATATATTTCGGTTTCTATAATCCATCTTCTACCCATGAATAAAATTGCATGGCTGTCTATTATTATGATATACTCGGTGATTAATATGAATGAAAATAAGGAAAATCATGATGTTGGAAATAAATTAATTCTTGATCTGAAATAAGGTAACGTATGTTTCAATGGATTTGGCGACACATTTCATTTCATTCTCACAAGAAAAAAAAAAGAAGTTCATACCAAAAATTTTACTTGAATTTGGCGGAGCTATCAGTTA
The DNA here is from genome assembly GCA_035222895.1 of Strongylocentrotus droebachiensis. Taxonomy (NCBI): domain Eukaryota; kingdom Metazoa; phylum Echinodermata; class Echinoidea; order Camarodonta; family Strongylocentrotidae; genus Strongylocentrotus; species Strongylocentrotus droebachiensis. Next base: position 151,272 of record JAVYIG010000223.1, read on the forward strand.
TATTAAAATAAATTGAGTTTCTGGGCCGTGGCCAGTTACCATTTTTTGCAACAAATGGAAATATATGAAATATATGACTTGCGACACGTGGTTTTTCACTGTTACATCACATGTATTTGCTAATTTCTCATTATTTGGCAGGACATGGTCAGTGGAATAACTGTTATTTTCAAGAATGAGCCTCATATATTAAATAGAACGTCATAACTTGATAATTATATGTTTATTTTATTAGTAAGTACAGTAAAAACACGTGCGACATGAATTTTGTGCAATTGCGCCGAGATAGTGGTTTTGAGCCCTATTCTTTCACAATGCAATCGCATTACCAGTAGGCCTACTAAAGTTTATCTTTAACAATTTTAAGAGAAACATTCTTTTGTATGTGTACCGGTACATATATAAAGTGAAACATACATGTGTTTGTTTACATAAGGTAATAAAATTATGCCAAAATGTTAGGGGTTAGGGGGGAGGGGGGGGGGGGGGGCAAGGAGTCAGTTGTTTTCCTCTTTAATCTGCCACTGAGTATAATTTCTTACCAACAAGCCCTACTGACGCTGGAGATGCCCCTAGATTAGTGGCTTGTCTCGATGCTACCGGAATGATCAGGGCAACAGCAAACAAGTCCTACAGAGGAGATACATCAACAGTTCAGACTTTACAAAACATCTTGAATTCATTTTTCATCATTTATAAAAAAAAAAGTACATAGGTCTACATAAACTTGCTTCTACGAGCTACATACTCTCACACTTCAAAGAAGATGCCTTTCACATAAAAAACAAAAAACAAAATCAGGCCAAATGAATAAGAAAAATGATTTTGTTGCTTAAAATAAAAATACATCATCCAATTAAATTTATATAGATCTATTGGCCTAAAGGTTTACAATATAATATGATTGCAGATGAGCAAAATCCATAATTTTGTTTAGTCTAATCTGAGACAAAGATACCCAAGCCAACCGGCCAAGGCGGCCAAAGTCCTGGGTACCCAAGTCCCGGTGGGGTCACTCAATGTGACTTCAGGACCGCATGACCGTTACCAAAATCGCGGAAAAAGGGGTCAATTTCAAGCAATGTCCGCGGACAAAATATTCCTCGAAATATAGAAAATAGGGGTGCACAGGTGTCCTCGAAATTGATAAATAGGGGTCAGGAAAAGGGAAAAGAGAAAACCGGAAAGAAAAATTCTTGGAGCCGAGTCTTGTCCTCGAAATATGGTAAAATAGGGGTAAATTTGCGAAAGTGTCCTTACAATCTTATAAATAGGGGTATTCCAAAGTATGATTTTGTCTTTGTTTTGACGTAAAAAAGGGGGTTAAATTTCACAAAATGTCCTTGAAATTGACCGCAAAAGGGGGTTAGATCTATTTGCATTTGTGGTAACGGTCATGCGGTCCGGAAGTCACATTGAGTGACCCCGCATACAGAGAAAGAGTTAATGCTAATGCGTATTGACCTTTAGCACTGCACTACGTGTTAATAGGCAGCATTTGCACACATGAATAGTCAATACACGCTCAATACACAGATGCACACAATTATGCCGATGTGGCTGATCGGAAGTTTGACAGTCATGACGGTAACTGTTAGTGTTAGTTAGATCTAGATCTATCTAAGACTAAGTTTAGACTTAGGTCTACAATTTGAATTTTTAAATTATTCTTTCTAACATCGGTAAGTTAAAAAAATTGTATTTTACTGCTATTTAGGTGTCATAAATTGTCACTAAACTACTAATTGCGAGTGAAATCAGTTGAGTTTTGTACAGTGGTGTTTGAAATGTTGAGAATCAATAGCATATCTTTTAATACACAGTCAGGAAAGTAATGCAGCTACGAGTACGTGTGTCCTGTCATGGCTTTAATTTTTATAAATTAAATAATTAAATGTCCGGACAATCATTTTCTTTTGTTTTTCAGAAGGCTGAACAGTTACAGACCAAATCGATAAGGAATGACAACGATAACATACCAAGAATCCAAAGACATACAGGCAGACGGTTAAAAATCGATTACTCTTCATGTTTTCTTCCTTTTATCATCAATGTTTATTGATTTTGTATTTTGTCTTCTTCACCCCTTAAGTGGAAACAACCGACCAATATGAAAGGCCAGGGGGCCCGGTTATAGTGTCTCTAAGACAACAAATTGAAAAGGGAAAAGGAAAATGTGCACGTATCGATTTAACGTACGGTAAAGAAATTGCAATAAGAGTAATTAAAGAGACTAGAATTGAATTTTGTTAAAGCTATCGAATGACATTATAACTAGATAATGACTCACATCTTGTTAAAGCTGAAATCTTCCTCTTTACTCTCATAATGTCACATACGGAAACCGAGTGGGGCTGGGAGATCACCGTCGGCTATAGCGTGCGGTTCAAGTTTGGAAGGATAGAAAGTAAATAAATTAGTTGAGAAAATCCCAATAATTTTACGATAGCAATCTTGCCAGTGGGGATTTAGGTCTCTCATTGATCAAATACGGAAGATATTTTTCATTTCTTGTAGTTGCATGGGGTGGAAAGTTTTATTCAAAAATTTATTTCAAATGTACAGAAAATTGTACACCCAGAAAAGCAGTAGTATAGTTAGTACCTGTCACTATGAATATGACTGACAAAGAAAGCGGACAAAATATACAGTTCCTCAGGTAGACAAAGAAACATCCCTTCACTGCTATTATGTAAAAAGGTGAATATGCATGTGACACCTGTTCTACACATTTTTACATAATAGCAGTGAAGGGATGTCCCTTTGTCTACCTGAGGAACTGTATATTTTGTCCGCTTTCTTTGTCAGTCATGTTCATAGTGTGTGTTGAACGTCAACCCAGATGAAGTAATACACTGTCGCTCATAAAGGTGGATTTTTTTAAAATCCCAATTTATGGAATTATTTTAAAAATAATTTAAAAATAATAGATCTAGATAATAGGATACATTTTCAGATTGTATTGAATAATAATTTGCCAATGTGTGTTTTGCGTGACTGCTAAAGCATGTGCATGCAGTGCTTATCAACTAGGGGACCTATGCCCTTAAGTCATAAATGACAGTAATGAGGATTAATGCCCCACAAAAGGGCACTAATATATAGCACATCGACACGGTTTTGATCCTGGGGCCTCACAGTTACGAGGTCATTGCTTTGTCACTGAACCATGACTGTACGCAGCGGGGGCTAGGGTAGGGGGCAGTTTCCATAAATAAATAATGACAGAAAATGCAATAAATTTTCAATAATTTATTGCATTTAATTTACCCCGGTTCCCAACATAATTTTTTTCTGTGTGCCCATGCCTTGAGCCATGATGCATGGCCGTCCAGAGGATTTGTTTCTGTTGGGGACCGGGGTTGGCGGATCTTTTATCAAACTGAGATAGAGTGGAATAGGAACATAGATGTACTTACAATAGTAAAGAGACCTGCGTTTAAGGGGAGAAGGCACAGTGGCGGATCCAGGGGGCCCCCCTATTGGCGGCGCCAAAAAAAGGAAGGGAAAATGAGGAAGAAAAGAAGAGAAAAAGAGAGAGGAGAAGAGGGGAAAAAAGGAGAAGAGAAAAGAAAGAGAGAGAGAGAGAGAGAGTTAAAAAAAAAAGGAGAAAAGGAAAAGAAAACAGCCCCCACCCCTCCCACTCCCAAAATCTCTGTAAAGGGGTACTTTTCACGCAACAAAGTCCGGCCGGCCCGTAATACACAAAAATCCGGACCGTACTGACCCCGCCCCCCCCCCCCCCCCCCCCACTCCGGGGTCGGAATGACCGCATGCGTGTTACCAAAATGTAGTAAGGGGTACTTTTCACGCACCAAAGTCCGGCTCGTACATACACAAAATTGACTTTACACACAGTCAAGGAGGGAACACGCATATGCGTACTCTAAATAACACTGAGTGGGGGGGGGGGGGGGAGGGGGGGGGAGGGGGGGGGGAGGGGGGGGGGGGCAGGGTACTGACTTTACACACCGGAGATAGAGGGGTGCTTTCAAAGAGAGGGAACATGCATACGCGTACCCCAAATAACACTGAGTGGGGGGAAGAGAAAGTCGGCAGAGAAAGGGGAAAAGACAAGGAAATGGCGCTAAGTGACAGTAACGACGAAAATTTGGGGAAAACTGTAATGTGGATATTTGGGGTCATTCCAGAAGGCTTGGGAAACGTGAATAGAGGGGGCCTGCCGCTAAAATCTCGAGCCGCGGATTCAAATCTAAAGGTTAAAAACAGCCCCTGCGCTACAAAGGTCATCACTCTTTGGTGAAAAATTTGAAAAGGGCACGATTAATATTTTGGATGTCTTTTAAATAGAAGCTATATAATTATACTCAACAGTCAACTTTTAAATTAACAGTAGAGGGGCCACTTCACAACTCTTATGTTGCCCTTCATTTCGCTTCAGCTCATACCAACTCGCCTGAGCTTGTATTTGAACTCAATTGTTGGTAGTAATCATGGACAGGGGCGGCGATCCTGGGCACGATAGGGGGACACGTCCCCCAGGAAATTTAGAAATATCGCTAGAAAAAATATAGCAGAAAGAACGTACATATTGGGCTTAGGAATTTTCTAGAATGCATAATTACAGCATTAAACATTGCAAAACCTCGCTCGGTCGCTACGCTCCCTCGCCCAATAAAACAACACTATGATATGACACTCCGCCCACGCTCCCAGCCGTGATTTATCCAGGGTTTGGGGTAATAGATTTTTACTTTCTTCATTTATACTAACATAATTGTGTGCTATCTCAATCATGATTGTTTCATTTTCCCTTTAAAGCAACCGCGTAGCTAGGGGCGGTGGGGGCAGTAAGGGGAAAAAGGAACAAACAAAGAAACATTTTTGAAAATTCCGACAAGTCGAGAACAGTACAACAAATCGTCTCCTTTTTCTAATGATAAATGAAAGGTCAAGCTTTCGCGCGGGAGTGGGGGGGGGGGGGAGGGGCCTAATTCAGACAAGGATTAAGAGTCGAGAATGGTAACACGAAAATCGTCTTCTTTCTCTAATAATTTAATGAAACGTCAAAGCTTCCACGCTTCGCGCTGGAGGGGGAAAACTGAATCCAAACAAGGATTAAGAGTCGAGATGCAATGGTACAACGAATCCTCTTCTTACTCTAATAATTTAATGAAACGTCAAAGCTTCCACGCTTCGCGCGGGAGAGGGGAACTGAATCAGACAAAGTCTGGATTAAGAATGAAGAATGGAACAACGAATCATCTTCTTTCTCTATTAATTTCATTAAACTATGAAAGGTCAAAGCTTCCGCACTTCGCGCGGCCGGGGAAAAACTGAATTAAGACAAGGAATAGGAGTCGAGAATAGTAACAAGAATCGTCTTCTTTCTCTAATAATTTAATGACACGTCAACGGCTTCCACGCTTCGCGCGGGAGGGGGAAACTGAATTCAGACACGGATTAAGAGTGGAGAATGGAACAACGAATCATCTTCTTTCTCTAATAATTTCATTAAACTATGAAGGGTCAAAGGGGGAGGGGGGGGGGGACTAAATTAAGACAAGGAATAAGAGTCGAGAATGGTACAACAAATCGCCATCTTTATCTAATGATTAATGAAAGGTCAAAGCTTCCGCGCTTCGCGCAATCGAAACATTGTTTATTGGTGTGTAAGAAATTTGTACGAGAGAGGAATAGGTTGTTTTCTCGGTTGAAAATTAAAGATAAGAGTTTAAAGAATTTACTGGGGAATGAAGATCATCTGCACACTCTGTTGGCTTTCATAAAAGCTACAGGTAGATACCAATCATTATAGCTAACGAGTTATAACTAACTCTCTTGGGGAGGAAGGGAAGGGAAAGTATAATTTAGCACTGCACAGTTAACCCCTATTATTAATAAAACACTCGCACCCTGTTTTGCGTGACTGCTAGAGCATGTGTGTGCTTCAATGCTAATCAACTAGAGGACCTACGTCCCTAAGTCATAACTGACAGTAATAATAATAATAATAATTACAGTGCTTATATAGCGCCTAACACTTACTTTGTCAGAAGTCTCTAAGCGCTCTACAATAATGCAGCATAATTACCCTGGCTTTAGCAGTGCAGCTGTTAATAGGTTAATGGGTTAATGGGTTAATGTTGATTAATACCTCATAAAAGGGCACTAATATAGCACATCGACACGGTTTTGATCCTGGGCGGTCACAGTAACGAGGCCATTGCTTAGCCAATGAATCATGACTGTACGCAACGGGCGCTAGGGTACGTCGACGCCCCCACAAAAACAAAAACACAAAGAAAATGCAATAATATTTCAATAATCCATTGCAATTTGCCCCAACCCCCAACATAAAAAAATCTTCTATGTGGGCATGCCTTGAACCATAATGCATGGCCCTACTGAGAAATGTTTCTTGTTGGGGACTGGGGGAAAATGCAATGAATTATTGAAAATTTATTGCATTTTCTTTGTTTTTTTCGAGTCGCCGAATAGAACAACGAATCATCTTCTTTCTCTAATAATTTCATTAAACTATGAAAGGTCAAAGCGGGCAAAAACTGAATTAAGACAAGGAATGAGAGTCGAGAATGGTACAACGAATCGTCTTCTTTCTCTAATGATTAATGAAAGGTCAAAGCTTCCGCGCTTCGCGCGGGAGGGGGGGGGGGGGACCTAATTCAGACAAGGATTAAGAGTCGAGAATGGTACAACAAATCGTCTTCATTCTCTAATGATTAATGAAAGGTCAAAGCTTCCGCGCTTTGCGCGGGAGGGGGGGGACCTAATTCAGACAAGGATTAAGAGTCGAGAATGATACAACAAATCGTCTTCACTCTCTAATGATTAATGAAAGGTTAAAGCTTCCGCGCTTCGCGCGGGAGGGGGGGGGGGAGGGGGACCTAATTCAGACAAGGATTAAGAGTCGAGAATGGTACAACGAATCCTCGATCTTCTTTGAAACTTCAAAGCTTCCGCGCTTCGTGCGTAATGGGGGGGGGGGGGGTGGGGGGCAGCGAGTTGCCCGAATATGAATTTTTTATATATTTTCTCGTTTGTCTTGGTGATAAATAACACTTTCACAAAATACATATTTGTTATGCTCATATTTTTGCTCGCTCGCTTCGCTCACTAGCCGAATTGTGAAACCAGAAAATCACTTTCTCGGGCAAGAGGCTAACAGATGAAAATGAAACATTTGTGCGCGTGTGTGTGGGTGTGTGTGACTTTGCCCTTCGCAAAAAGCGTAATGCATTTCATTTGATAAATTCAATTCATTCTCTCACTCGACCGCTAATCCCAACACAATACATACTGTAGGCATCACTTTGGCGCAAGTCGATTTTTGCACTCTCGCAAGCAATGCCTCCTGTTCATCCAAGCGTGAACACCAGGGGCGTAGACAACGGGGGGGATGAGGGGGATGCATCCCCCCCACCTCACAAGGTGGGGGGATGGCATGTACAATCATCCCCCCAGGTTTTGGGGAATGATATTTGCTTACTTAATAAGTCATAATGATGATAATAATAGTAATAATAATAATGATAACAATTATAATATTAATAATAATAATAATTATGATGATAATAATAATCCTCATCATTATTGTAATTGTGTTTATTGTTATTAGCCGCATTCACACGGTGAAAGCCAATTCAGACGGTAAAAAAAAGAAAATCTTACAAGTATTTTGTGGTTATCTTGTGGTTTGGAAACCACAAGATAACCACAAGATTAAACAGGCGCGGATCTACGGGGGTGGGGGGTTTAGGGGGTTTAAACCCCCCCCTTGGGCGCCCCCCCCCCCAAAAAAAAAAAGGGAAAAAAAAGAAGAAAAAAAAAGAAAAAAAGAAAGAAAAAAGAACGCACGCTGGAGAGAAACCCTTTCAAGTGCAAATGTTGTGAGAAGATATTCAACTTATCTGGTAACTTAACCAAACATATGATAACTCTGGATATAACTGTGTATTTAACTGTTACTTGATTTAAAAAGACGTTATCATGCACTGCTTTTTATGGTCTCCATTGTGTTAATAGATGCCAGGAAAACATCACTTACGGGGTTCAAATAAACACCCCCCCAAAAATCGGCTCGCCGCTTCGCGGCTCGTGGACGATGCTCCGCATCATCATTATTTTGGTCAACTCCCCCTTAGCAAAAAGCTAGATCCGCCCCTGAGTCATCCCCCCCCCCAGGTATACGAACCTGTCTACGCCACTGGTGAACACATACCACACACAAATTATACCAAATGATTTGGGATAATACACTCTTTTATAAGATGTATAATAATTTACTGTTCATAGATGATTTTAAAAATAATCAGCAATTTTCTAGGTGTAAACTTTTTTTTGACTCACACGGTATAGTGCGAACAAGCCTTCCGATATGCCGTTTGAGCCCTATAATTCAACCTGAAACATTAACTAATTAGACCGGGGGCTCGTTCCTAGAAACCAACGACAAGACAGTCATAACTTTATCCGCCAACTACGGAGATGTCTCCGATCTTCCTAAACCGTTTCACGAATAGCTTACTAGCTAGTATCTCGTGAGATCGATACTATCGGCGAGAATAGGAGCCAAGCCTTAGCCGTAGTCGCAATATCACCGGATTATTACAAAATTAATATTAGGGAAAATGCAATTATTTAAATGAATTAGTAATAACAAAAGATTAAAAATGATACCAAGAAATAAGAGATGCAATATACTACCAAATTTGTGTTGATTATACAATAGAAGTACTTGTAAAATATAATTGTGAGTATTTCATTACATGACCGGTGAATCAGTTTTGTTCTTGAGATGGGTACCCCCCCAGATATTTTCATTTGATAGTTTATAAAAATACACCAATATATTATTCTTAAAAAAAACGATGTAATGAAGTTTGAGTCCAATGTTTTAGGTGTCAGTTGAATAATCAAATGACAAAAATTTGACATTCCAAACGTTCAAAAACATGTTTTAAACTATTCATTTGACACGTTTGAAGATAGAATTTATCTAGAAAGAATATGGGTCTGAAAACTAAAGAATACACTTCAAACTATGGCTTGCCTGCCGTGGCAAAATACATATCCCTTCGACGATTTTACAATGTGGAAATAAAGGCGTATAATCAGTTTATTTAAGTAGGAAAATCCTTAAAGTAGATATTCATTGATTTTAAAAACTAACTTTATTTTCATTATTGCAAAGTTGAAACTTTAATTCGACAAGGTTATCAAAATTCAATGCTTGGAAACATTCGAAGTAATGATTATTATAAATTACAAAACGCTTAAATACAGCCCCGGCATAGCACCTGAAGGGCTCTCCGAACGCTGCTGAGATGTGTGAGATCACAGTATGGACATGACTTACAAGCAGACGATGTCCCATGACATCTCACACATTTTCAGTGCCTGTGTTTTCATCTTCTCTCGAGTTCTTTCTCTTACTTCGCTACCGTCAGGCTAAATATATAATCTATACCTCACTCTAATCTCCGCGCATGGTTTTATTTTGATGACAAATGCAGCGATACAAAAATAAAGGAATCTGTCGCTTGTAAACAAAATAAGACGCCATTGTATATTCAGCTGCACGCACCGGGGTATGTTCGGCGTTTCAAGAGGGAACAAATGCCGTCCTTAATATCATTCCGGGGGGTTTTCAACTTTGAAAGTCTGGTTTCTTTGATTGTTAATTAACACATATCCTGTGTATTTACAAGCAACAGATTTTAGTTATCGGAATCGGGTCATATCCCCTTTTAATGGTTTAACATGCCATTACATTTATATACACTAAACTCATTATAATTTGAGAAATAATAGCTTTGCAATTATGTTCATTCTCTATGGGATGTCGTCTGCTTGGGCAGTGTTGGTCCATATAGTGACGTCATTAAAAACATCGTTATTTTTCCGGCGAATCTCTCGCATATCCCAGCTGCTATAGAGGTGGTTTTATTTGTATTTTTATAAATCACCCGATATGTAGTTGACCTAAAACTTGTACGATGGCCATCTGTTAGCTTACCAGTTTAGTTGACATTTGTGATCTTCTTTGAATTTCACCTTTAAATACAAACATGGCATTATTATCAAATACCAAAAACGAAAACTCACTGTTTAAGTGAATGTATAGAAAAATCATAGTTGGAGGATTTATTGTCCTTTTTTGCCAGCCATAGTCTACCCAATAAATGACATATGATGGCGCTGCCCATCGACTAAATAGTTATGACAGAGATACGACGGTGTCAGAGGCGCCATAACTACTTAGTCAGGATGTTGTCGTTGATCTTGGCAAAGAGGGCTTGGTGAAACACGTAGCGGACAAGTTGCTCACTAACGCGGTCTTGTGGATAATAATTCGCTTCACAATGCAGATGTACTCCGTTCGATTCCCGGCTATTCCTTCATACCTTGTCTTATTTTAATCAATTTTTTCTTTCCCCTATGATATCAGCATATTTGTGTTAAAGTCATTAACATCAGAAAGTGTTAACAACACTAAAGCGAACCAGTTAATATCAGTGAAGCAAAGTGGTCTTGTGGATAAGAATTCGCTTCACAATGCAGATGTACTCGGTTCGATTCCCGGCTACGGCTATAATTCATACCTCGTCTTACGTTTATCAATTTTGTCTTCATATTTAATGTCCATCTCTTAACTTGTCCATCTCTTTTTTTTATTTAGGGGACACCCTCTCCTCCTCAACAAAGGAATAAAAGCAGTTAATCAGCATATTTTGTAAAGTCATTAACATCATAAAGTGTTAACAACCCTAAAGCGAACCAGTTAATATCAGTGAAGCAAAGTGGTCTTGTGGATAATCGCTTCACAATGCAGATGTACTCGGTTCGATTCTCGGCTACGCCTTTATACGTCGTCTTTTTTTCCTCATTTTGAATTGTCCATCTTTTTTTTTAAATCAGGGGACACCCTCTCCTCCTTATCAAAGGAATAAAAGCAGTTAATCAGCATATTTTGTAAAGTCTTTAACCTCAGAAAGTGTTAAAAACTTGAAGTGAACCAATTAATCTCAGTGAAGCAAAGTGGTCTTGTGGATAAGACATCGCTTCACATTGCAGATGTACTCGGTTCGAATCCCGGCTACGCCTTTATATCTCGTCTTATTTTTACCATTTTTTTCTTCATATTAAATGTTCATCTCTTGACTTGTCCATTTATTTTTTTAGGGGACACCCCCTCCTCCTTATCAAAGGAATAAAAGCAGTTAATCAGCATATTTTGTAAAGTCATTAACATCAGATAGTGTTAACAATATAAAGCGACCCAGATAATAGCAGTGAGGCAAAGTGGTCTTGTGGATAAAACATCGCTTCACAATGCAGATGTACTCGGTTCGATTCCCGTTTCCCCCTTTATTACACCATGATATCTCATGTCATTAACGACCAAAACTGGAGCTTCCTCATCTTAGAATGTCTAATTCATTCAATAAAACATATAATTGTTTAATAATATAATGTTCCTAATGTCCATAAGAAAAGAGAGATTTTCTTTAGAAGTGTTTATAATAAATTGAATCAAAAGTTCGATTTACAAGACCTACAAACACACTTGATTGTAGGCGGGGATTTCAACTTTGTGTTGAATCCAAAAATAGATACCTTTAATTTTAAAAGCAAATACAAAATTTCAAGTTTTTTTTTCAAACTAATATTAAATTGATATTGATATCTGGAGAAAAGTGCATTTTGATAAAAAATTATAAAAAAAAAACAATATACATGGCGCAACAAGAGTCTACAGGTTGCATCAAGGATCGATTTTGTTTTGATCAGTAAGCTTTTGAAAAATTATATTATCAAAACTGATATTAGGCCAGTTGATAATGGTAACCATAATGCAGTTACCATAACAATCAGACTTTAACGACACCAAACATGGACCCGGAGTTTGGAAATTTAATACAAGTTTGTTAACAAAAAGTGATTATTGTGAAGAAGTTAGAACAATTATAGAGGAGGCAGTACAAGAAAAGAATAAGTCTTGCATGTCTTGGCGGTACGCATGGGAACTATGTAAAATTAGAGTCAGAGAATACTCTATCAAATATGCCAAAAGTAAGAAAACAAAAGAAAGTGATTTTTACGTTTTTAGAAGAGAAATTACAAAAGATCAATGAAAAAATGTGGACACTTAACGGTGAGAAAATGCAGAAAACTATAAATGAATATGAAAAGAGTTCCGAAGAACTAGAACAAATATACAAACATAAATGTAAAGGCTCAATAATCAGGTCGAGAGTCAAATGGTTTGAAGTAGGAGAGAAAAACTCTAAATATTGTATGTCATTGGAAAAGAGAAATTTTGAGAAAAGTACAATTTTGCAACTACGCAACGAGAAAGGCAAAAACTTTAGTAAGCAACAAAATTTCAGAAAATGTGTTCATCAATAATGTATTCAAACTTATATAGTCGAAAAGAAAGACATCATGCTTTAAAGGGATATATTGATTTACACAATCCTGAAATGACCGATGTGAAGGCAAATTAACAGAAAAAGAATGCAAGTAAGTTATTTCTGAGTTTGCCAAAAACAAAGCGCCTGGAAGTGATGGCCTGAATATTGAGTTTTATCATTTTTTTTTAGACAGAAGTTAAATGTTTGCTTGTAAACTCAATAAACGAAGGTTTTGAAAATAATGAATTTTCTAACACGCAAAGACAAACCATAATTAAGTTAATACACACAAAAGGTAATAAAACTAATTTAGACAATTTTAGACCAATCTCACTTCTTAATTATGATCAAGTAGGATACATCGATGCAGGCGCGTACGCAAGTGTGGGGGGGGGGGGGGGGGGTTGAACCCCCCTTAACTTTTTTTTTACGTGTGTGTTTTTGACGGATTTTTTTTTTGTGGTAACAGGTGACCCCAAAAGCTGACCGTGCCCCCCCCCCCCCCTGCTTATTCAGCGGCTGGCTGAGTCGTTGCGAAATTTTTGGGACCCCCCCCCCCCCGCACAAAAAAAGAAAAAAAAAAGAAGAAGAAAAATGTCCTCTATTCAGTGGCCGGCTGAGTCGTTGCGACATTTTCAAATTTAACCCCACCCCCCCTCTCCCCCCACCCCCTCGAAAAAAATCATGCGTACGCGCCTGCATGAAGGGTAGAAGTTTAGCTGAAAATATTAGAAGATATTTTTTATTATGTCCAAAACCACTCAATCAAAGGACTTGCATTTTTATCAGATTTTAGAAAAGCCTTTGACTGTCTAAGTTGGGATTTTCTCTTTGAATGTTTACGGAGATTTGGATTTAAAAATGTTTTTTGCAGATGGGTCAATACTCTGTACACAAATGTTAAAAGCAGTGTCAATGTAAACGGTTGGTTAATAACAGAACAAATTAACATAACAAGAGGCGTTCATCAAGGCTGCCCTCTCTCGGCCCTTTTATTCATACTCGCTGCCGAGGTACTAGCAACGAATTTCAAGTAAGACTTGAAATTCGATGGGTACTATAGCTATTAAAATATGAAACGATCTTAGAAATCGATCTACGATCTAGAAATTACAGGAATTACCCCGTGTGATTCAGTTGAAATAAAGATATTGCAATTTGCAGATGACGCAACAATATTTGTTAATGACACAAAATCTTTAAAAAAAGCTATAAAGCAGAACAATTCCGTCTTTTTCTGGTTTAGAGGTGAATAAATCAAAGAGTTCTATAGTTATAATTAATGGAGACACCGCTGGTGAAAGCATTTATGGCATTCCAAAATGATGTTGAAATATAGGGGGTTCATTTTCGAAAAAACGAACAAAACCTAATAAATCTCAATTGGAAACCCAAAATGTCAAAGATTGAAAATATAATATTATATTATAATAATAATTTTTGAAAACACTGTTATTCAAGAAAACGAAACATGTTTTATTTGAACTATGTAAAGATGCTACGATGTTATTTCAATTGATTGTGTACGATTGTTTGATTTGTTCAAAAACATATATTTATCAATCAATTCATTTTACCCCCCCCCCCCCCCAAAAAAAAATGAATTAAACTGTCAAATAGCTTTTAGGAGCCTTTTGTGGCATTTTTGTTAGTTTTTCATCCAAATTGCAAATATCTTCCCCATAAAGAATGGTTTCGTCTCCTAATTGATATCATGATGTAAGGTAGGTCCTGCTCTACAAATTCATGTAAATTGTTCATGTCTCCCCTTCTTGGTTTGTGTAAAAATGGCAAAACCATGTTCAGAACTGTCGAATAGCTTACTCTCTTAAAAAAAAAGAGTGAATTTTCACTCTATTTTCACTTTCTTGGGAGTGACGTCCGTGATCACTTGTTTAGGAGTGAAAATCAATTGATTTTAGAGTGCTCTCTAGAAGAAAAGAGTGAATGTTCACTCTATTTTCACTACATTTTCACTCTCCAGAGGAGTGACGTCCGTAATTTTGAAAATTCACTTTTTTTTTAAAAGAGAGTATATAGGAGCCTTTTGTGGCATTTTTGTTAGTTTTTCATCCAAATGGTAAATATCTTCCCAATAAAGAATGGTTTCGTCTCCTAACTGATATCATGATGTCAGGTACGTCCTGATCTTCACGGTCATGTAATTGGTTCATGTTTTCTATTCTCGGTTTGTGTGAAAAAGGCAAAACCATGTTTAGTACTGTCAAATTGCGTATATAGCCCTATTTGAGGCGTTTTTGTCAAATGGCAAATATCTTCCCTATAAATGGTATCGTCTGTCAATTGATATCATGATGTAAGGTAGGTCCTGCTCTACAAGTTCATGTAAATGGTTCATGTCTCCAATTCTTGGTTGTGTGTGAAAATAGTAAAACCATGTTTAGAACTGTCTAAACATTTTTGTTAGTTTTTCAACCAAATGGCAAAAATCTTCACAATAAAGAATGGTATCGTCTCCTAATTGATATCATGATTTCTATTCTCACATTATGCCTAATACTCAAGAGCATGTCATTTTTATTGGCGTTCCTTTATCATGTATAATCTTCATAAAATTGCCAATAACTGCTAAATTTTCTCTCTATATTAATGATTTTTTTCATAAATAGTTTGAAGTCAATTTAATTGTTTTGAGAGGGTAGTATAGGGAGTGAAAGTGACATGAAAACTGTTAAGAGAATGCAAACTAGAGAAGTATCTGTAAATGACTGTACTGCTCATTATATTGTTACAACACATGAATGTATCCTCAGAAATAGGCAAAAGAGAAAGAAATACAAAGAATCTAGTACTTTTGGTATTGCATAATGATTAATTTAATAGTATAATCATGTACGACCACAATGACTTGATACAATGAAAAATAGTAATTCGAGCAATGGTGAAGGTAAAATACAGTGAAAACTACATCCACCACTGAAATACAGACCATAACACACTCACATAAAAGAGAATTCAAACCGTGAATATCTTGGTATTTATATAAAAATGGGGTTGCAAAATATACGAAAGGATGTAATTTACACAGCCGATTCATGATTTAGTCCTTACTATAATACGATAAATGCTCCATAAAACATTTCATCCTGTCATTTAATATCTCTATCTTTGTTCATTCATACCTTCAATTGATTTCAAAATCAAAATGGATTAGAAACACGAGTACAAACGAAGGTGATTGTGATAAATTAATCATACCACAAGAAGTTACGTTTCTACATCGCACAAAATGGTGAAATCCAGTACAAAATGTGACTTCACGTTAAATAAAAAATGATAAATAGTTATAGTTTTTCATGATTTGTCTCAAGCATTCTCGTAATCACTAGTAAGTAATCAATGACTATTTACAATGAAATCAAGCATTTTTTAATAATTTTTAAGCAATGTTGATTCATTGAAAGTGAGAAAAAAAAGACAAGTTGAATAAAGACAGTTTTTAAAGATGTGGCATTGTTTATCAAAGCAAAATTTTTAAGCATATTACATACCAATATTTGTAGGAAATAAGTCATAACAATCGGATTTCATATTCATTAATAACTCATCAAATACTACCCTCTCTAAAAACTAATTAACCATTCATCAATGAATGAAAAGTGGAAACCAAAACGATGGCAGCACAACCCAACACATAAAACCCTCCTTTAAATTGCGAAGGAAATATGGATTTGACTTCAAAATATGTAATTTATTATTCCATTTATTAAGATTCATTGTAAACCCTAAACATTAATTTTGGCACCTCAATATACAATTTTCGAATGTTATATCAGATCACTGAATAAAAGAAAAAAATGAATACATCCGTATTAGTTCATTACAAAATTTACACCTAAGTGAACCTTTTAAGCACAATCGCAACCATTTTATCTTTACATGGTTAAATTTCTGTATATGGTCACCAGATTTTCTTGCATTTCAAAATGCTGCATGATTTCATATGTATTGTTGTACAGAGCAGTGTTAGTTACCTCTCACACGACCTAAACCTTAATTAAGTAGCAATTGGAAGTGCACTTTAAATGACAGGTGCCAAAACAATAAAATCATGAAATCGTTTCAATACTGGAATCAATAATCTGAAACTCAAAAAGACTATCCAAACTGTATTAAAAGTATGTTGTCTTTTCAACCTAATGATAACCAAACAATGAATGTTTTCACTGCACTTCTAAATATGCCTAATAACTGAAAGTCGTTACAAAAAGAGGAAATTTCAGGAAAATAATTGGATTGATAACCAGATCAAATGATTTAAGTACAACTTGAAGGTACTTTTATGCTCAATACAGGTTTTAAATCAACAATACTTCATATCATTTCAGGCGAGTGGAAAGGTAGTTAATTTTAACAAAACAAGAATCTTTTCACAGATCACGAATGAAGTTAGGAACAGTTTGAAAAGAAAGAAATAATGTTGATGAAAATAGAACAGTTTCTTATCTGTCAAAAAGCACACATTTTGGGATTACACAGACAGTCAAAAAATCAGCACACATACCCTAAATACCACTGGAAACTGTGTAGTCTGAAATCGCTAGAATTTAGACCATTTCCCATTAACCCTATCTAGCCCGAGGGGGGGGGGGGGGCTTTAGAAGCCCCCCCCCCCCCTACACTTCCGGGATAATTTTTTAACGCCAAAAGAATCTTGTGCTGAAATTTTATGACTTATTTCTATCTAGTCTTGCACATCTTGTGCAAGCAAAATAATATGAAGACATGCTCTTTCCCTCGACAGAGCAGATACATTTGTGAAGTAGGAAAAGCAAATTTGCCTTTAAAGAAATGTTATCTCATAAAAATCAAATAGCTTTATTTCATGATTAATCCGAAAAATTGTCAATTTGATTACAATATACCTGTAAATCACCATGGAAAGAAATCATCAAAAATGAAGCAAAAATATAAAAAAATACATATTTCTTAATAGAAAAAATTGATTTGACTGGATTTGATTGATTTTAGAGCAGATAATAAAGGCATAAAATCATAAAAACCACAATCAGCAACAAAAAAGGTAAAATGAAATATAATACAAACCTAGGATAAAGGAAGATATCAAAGAATCCTGAATAATATAATATCATGATGTATAATCTACAGATGAAGACATGAACATAGTTAAACAAGAGAACTTAGAGACAAACTAAAGCAGAAGGAAGCATTTTGTAATAATACCCACAAGCATTTCTGCAGTGTTTTCACTATTGGAATCCATGAAATTCATGGATTGTAAGTTTACAAGTGCTAGTCTTTTGGAGTAAAATCATTATCACCGCTCTTATTAATTTTTACACAATACAGCCCCTTCAGAAAATCATTCCACAACCTAATAATGAAATGAAATAACAGTACAAATAGCTTCAATACTTTGGTTAGCATAATTCCAAAGTCGTTTTAAATAAATGGTAGAGTGAAACTTGGTTTAGCGACCACCTGACTATTGAGTCCGCTGGCTGCTGGTAGGATGCCAGTAAGGAAGCATTAAGAGCTTTGTATTGTCAGTCAATGGCAGTAGTTGCCTCCTTGCACACAGTCCACAATTTCTTGTTTCCCTCAAGCAATCTTTATATCCAGTTTTTGCTTTTAATAATGAAATGAAATAACAGTACAAATAGCTTCAATACTTTGGTTAGCATAATTCCAAAGTCGTTTTAAATAAATGGTAGAGTGAAACTTGGTTTAGCGACCACCTGACTATTGAGTCCGCTGGCTGCTGGTAGGATGCCAGTAAGGAAGCATTAAGAGCTTTGTATTGTCAGTCAATGGCAGTAGTTGCCTCCTTGCACACAGTCCACAATTTCTTGTTTCCCTCAAGCAATCTTTATATCCAGTTTTTGCTTTTAATAATGAAATGAAATAACAGTACAAATAGCTTCAATACTTTGGTTAGCATAATTCCAAAGTCGTTTTAAATAAATGGTAGAGTGAAACTTGGTTTAGCGACCACCTGACTATTGAGTCCGCTGGCTGCTGGTAGGATGCCAGTAAGGAAGCATTAAGAGCTTTGTATTGTCAGTCAATGGCAGTAGTTGCCTCCTTGCACACAGTCCACAATTTCTTGTTTCCCTCAAGCAATCTTTATATCCAGTTTTTGCTTTTTATAATTATTGATGCTAATAACAACGTTTAGAACTTTTCTAGAAGCTTCTGTATCTAATTACCAGAAGGTAAAAGCATGTGTGTAGCAACACAATGACTAATTTTGTTTTGATGCACACAGATTATCAATTACTTTATGATAGCACCAGCTTAACTCCTACACAAAAGCATTTCAAATTGAGTCCCAGATTCCCTGCAATGTATCGTCATCTTTGGTCCTACAAACCGTCTACAAGTAACTACCTCAAAATAACAGAGACTCAACAAATCAAACAGATTATCTTGAACCGACCAAGCATGACGAAAAACAAAATACAAAATCTGCAGCATGCATAGATTCAACCAAGAGCTGGGAAACTTAGTTTATAACTCTACCAATAATTCATCAAGACTCTTAGTATAATTATATGTATAAATAACAGCATCGGTTTGTTAAATGTTGCAATAAAATAACTACAATCAACAGCCTAGGAAAATCTTCAGACTGAAGTTGAGGTGTTCTTGTAATTTAAACACATAGACAAAAAAGTTTGGATACATATCCACATAATCATGAAGAATAATGGAATACTGATGAAAAAAATCTGTACGCTTTGTACAGACTCATCGAAATTGGCAACACTAGTAGAGAGAGAGAGTGAAAAATACACATTTCTCTCTCTCTCTGGCAATGCACGTTATAATCTCTTTAGTAGGATTATGCAAATAAATGTTCATCATGGAAGACCCCTCATTGGCTGAATTTGTTATGATTTGAATGCACGGAGGCTTGTGATTGGCTATGCTTCGCCGTCCTTGTCGCTCTGTTCCTCATCGGTCATAACGGTGACAAGGGTACCGACCGCCTTGCCGATGTTATCTGCCATGTGAAGAAGACTACCCACACTGTTCTGACCACCTGACGAGGGATTGAGAGAGAAAGAGAGAGAGAGAGAGAGAGAGAGAGAGAGAGAGAGAGAATTAGAGAGTAAATGTATGAGCTTTCTTTGTAACTATCCTCCCATGTTTGACAACATTCAACCCTGACATAGTGGCCACCTCTTCATAAATGCTGCATGTCAGTAGCAGTCATCTATGATGTCTTTCTCTGCGAAAAAACAATGTATATTAACAAAAACTGTCTAACATGGCAACCTGTTTATAGCGATCAATCAAGACTGGCCTAGAGACAGATTTGAATACTGGTATACCTCTTATTTGAATAAATTCAGATTACATTTGGACACTATCCTTTTTGAGGAATCATTGTTCCATTAATAACATTTATATAAACTCTAGAACAAAACTACATGCCTCGTTCCATATATCTATATCTATATCTTTATATTTTATTTGGTTATTATCCTATGAGATGTAACAAGACGTTTGCTAAATTATTAACAAACTTTTCGAACAATCTTTCAAAAGCTGATGTCCTTGTATGTACATGCTTTTCAACATGATTTTATGACAAAATTGACAAATTTAGTTTGGAGAATATAATCCTTTCTAACCATTTCCATTCTTGGCTCCGTCAGGAAAGTTGTTGAGTTCTTGAATAACCTTGTCTAGGTCGACCTTTCCCTTGGCTTGGACACCGTTAGCTGCCCCGCCCCCCTGGTGGAGATGATGGTGGTGGTGGTGGTGGTGGTCATCTTTCAGGTGGGGTGGGGTGTGGGGAGACGGATGGTTGTTATGCTCTTCACCTGGGATATCAATATCAAAAAGAAATAATACGCTCAACTGTCTCAATGTGCTTCATATAGTCTAAAAACTTCTTAGATAAAAGCATGTATTTCATGTTTACTGCTAATATGACCTGTTCACAAATGTAGTCATATTTATCAACAATTTTTCTTGAACTGTGTGGTGGTAAATAATGATGCATCCGTCTGTTCAATGGTTAGGAGGCTAGTTGTTGCTATGTTGAGAAGTCAAGTGTGGTGTTCAACATGAGTAACTAGATGCAACTTCAAAAATGATGCCTCCGTCATAGAGCAATTTTAGAAACCAAAACAGAAGCAATTTTTCAAATTCAAGTTCGATTGTAATCCATTAACAGGTTCTCAGAATAATGTGATTACAAGCTATTTCTCATATACATGTATGACCCTTTGATCTTTAACCTCATGACCCCAACATCTACTCAGTTCATTGGCTCTGCAAGAAACATACATATCTTGAGTTTGGCAGGAATCCATCCATCGGTTCTAATGATAATGTGATCAAAAGCTAATTTTGCATACATAATGAGCCCCATGCCCTTGAACTTGACCCCAAAATCTATTTAGTTTATTGCCTCAGCAAGATACATACATGTCCTGAGTTTCATGGTAATCTGTCTATCTGTTCTAATAATAATGTGATCACAAGCTATTTTTGCCTACATAATGAGCCCTTTGACCTTTTATCCCCAAAATCTAATCAATTCATTGGCTCTGCAAGATACACACATGACCTAAGTAGGGCAGGAATCCATCAATCAATTCTTGAGATAACGCGATCACGAGCTAGTTTTGCATACATAATGAGCCATGTGACCTTTGATCTCGTTACCCCAAAATCTAATCAATTCATTAGCTCTGCAAGTTACATACATGACCCTAAGTAGGGCAGGAATCCATCAATCAATTCTTGAGATAACGCGATCACAAGCTATTTTTGCATAGATAATGAGCCATGTGACCTCTGACCGAAAACATAATGCCTCCGGATACTTCGTAACGGAGGCAAAAAATTGAATCTATGACTTTTGGCCTTTCACCTACTTATCTTAAATTTAATCAGAATGTCTCCCTATGGTGATACAGGCTATCACCAAGTTTGAACCCCCTATCTCTGGTGGTTCTTGAGATACTGCAATGGCAAGGCTAAAACTTGTAATTTGAGAAATTGATCTATGTGACCTTTGACCCATTTACCCAAAATCTGATCAAATCATGTTCTGATGGTGATACAAAAATGATCAGATAAGATCAGATTTTGAAGTTTATACCACCGAAATTGAGCCTGATATCTCAATGGTTCTTGAGATATTGTGATAACGAGAAAATGGGACAGACAGACGGATAACCCGAATCATAATGCTTCCTGACACCACCTTCGGTAGCGGAGGCATAATTAATTAAGATATGGAAGTTCAAGAGGAAATCAGAATAAGCCTGTCATAGAATCTTTGTGAAAAATAATTTTTATATACTTTCTGGTGATTTTTTTTCTCCCAGTATGCCTTCTTTGATGGGTTACAAGTATTTAGTCCAATATCGAAGATCTATGAAAACATGATGGATGTGAATACATAGTTCCACATATATATCGATCATTCTTTTCCAATTCTACATTATTATTCATCATTAATAAACACCTTAAGTGCATTTTCTGTCTCACCTGCCATATCACTATCGTAGTCACTGGTACCTCCATTTGTTCTTGTTTCTATGGCAATGGGATGCTGTATTCTCTTTGCTTTGGAGGCAGAGCTAATGGAAGATGTTGGAGAGACTGCTGGGGTGGTCTTGGAGGAGGATACTTGGGATGCACTCTTATCTTGAGGCTGTGGAATGGAGGAATGAGTGCAACATCTTTAAAAAATGATGGTGAGTGATATAGACTCCTCAAAACATTTGACAATTGTATTTCTTTCCTTTCCTTCAAAATTGTTCACTCTCTGACTCTACCAAAACTCTCACTTCTCCCTCCTCCCCCTTCCAGTATCTCAAACTCTCACTTCTCCCTCCTCCCCCTTCCAGTATCTCAAACTCTCACTTCTCCCTCCTCCCCCTTCCAGTATCTCAAACTCTCACTTCTCCCTCCTCCCCCTTCCAGTATCTCAAAATCTCACTTCTCCCTCCTCCCCCTTCCAGTATCTCAAACTCTCATTTCTCCCTCCTCCCCCTTCCAGTATCTCAAACTCTCACTTCTCCCTCATCCCCCTTCCAGTATCTCAAACTCTCACTTCTCCCTCCTCCCCCTTCCAGTATCTCAAACTCTCACTTCTCCCTCCTCCCCCTTCCAGTATCTCAAACTCTCACTTCTCCCTCCTCCCCCTTCCAGTATCTCAAACTCTCCTCCTCACACAACTGTTAGCTCTAGATCGCAACATCAATTAGAATGTTGAAAATAATCAAAGACTTTTCATATCAGATAATGATTTACTACTCCGAGTACAAGGTTTAGAAGAATTAACTTTGCTCCATCTCATACCTGTTGCTAGTGACTATTTCAACCTCTGTATAAAGTGAGCTTCAAGTTGTCTATTTTGGTCCAATCAATCCATCACTTACACAATCTATATATCTATAAATTATTATTACCCGTATCAGACATCTGAGCCGTGGATTTACAAAATCATATTACACTTGTTGTAATCCCAAAAGAGCTAATCAGTAAATATAAGACCATATTACCCTCTCATGAAAAAGCTTATGGACTTTACGTGTTTAAAAAACGGTAAATATAGTCTCATATTCACTGCGCCGTATTTTGTCATTGTCATTGCACATCTATTATGTGTACGAGAACCTGCGCACTTTGCACGCACTCTGTTGTGACGTTATGATCACACCAAAGGCACACTGTTTGCAGTGGATCAAAATTTTTGTCAAGCACTGGATGCACAGTGCTGGTTTGACAAAGTTTGTTCAGTTCTTTGAGATTGTCATGGTTGATTTATGTATTTGCTCTAGATGTCTGATTTGGATAACATTAAAAATATTGACTGGCTTAACTTTCGGGAGATACCACATATATTGCCCTCACAAGACCCATATTGCCCTTGTCTCTGACTCGGGGCAATATGAGTCTAGTTTTGGCAATATATGTGGTATCTCCCACAAGGCCAGTCAATATCATATAAATATACCCCTCTATCCATCCATAATGTTATTCTATCTTACAATATCTCTGACCTGATATAGCAAATGTCTCTACCTTTGAAGGTGAGCTGCAATGGCTGTCTGTCATTGTCCAATCAATATACCAACCTATCCATCTATACCTTTATCTAGCTATCAACTTATCCTTCAATTGATTGATTGATCCATCAACCTATTCCTCTATCCATCTATACCTTTATCTAGCTATCAACTTATCCTTCAATTGATTGATTGATCCGTCAACCTATTCCTCTATCCATCTATACCTTTATCTAGCTATCAACTTATCCTTCAATTGATTGATTGATCCGTCAACCTATTCCTCTATCCCTCTATACCTTTATCTAGCTATCAACTTATCCTTCAATTGATTGATTGATCCATCAACCTATTCCTCTATCCATCTATACCTTTATCTAGCTATCAACTTATCCTTCAATTGATTGATTGATCCGTCAACCTATTCCTCTATCCATCTATACCTTTATCTAGCTATCAACTTATCCTTCAATTGATTGATTGATCCATCAACCTATTCCTCTATCCATCTATACCTTTATCTAGCTATCAACTTATCCTTCAATTGATTGATTGATCCGTCAACCTATTCCTCTATCCATCTAGACCTTTATCTAGCTATCAACTTATCCTTCAATTGATTGATTGATCCGTCAACCTATTCCTCTATCCATCTAGACCTTTATCTAGCTATCAACTTATCCTTCAATTGATTGATTGATCCGTCAACCTATTCCTCTATCCATCTAGACCTTTATCTAGCTATCAACTTATCCTTCAATTGATTGATTGATCCGTCAACCTATTCCTCTATCCATCTATACCTTTATCTAGCTATCAACTTATCCTTCAATTGATTGATTGATCCGTCAACCTATTCCTCTATCCATCTATACCTTTATCTAGCTATCAACTTATCCTTCAATTGATTGATTGATCCATCAACCTATTCCTCTATCCATCTAGACCTTTATCTAGCTATCAACTTATCCTTCAATTGATTGATTGATCCGTCAACCTATTCCTCTATCCATCTATACCTTTATCTAGCTATCAACTTATCCTTCAATTAATTGATTGATCTGTCAACCTATTCCTCTATCCATCCATACCTGTTCTAATAATTGTCTCAATCTTTGGAGCTGAGCTTCAAGCTGTCTATTATGGTCCTCCAATATTTGCATCCTTGCTTCCAGCCTTCCTTTGTGTTGCCGTAGTAACTTGGCCTCGGCTACCAGCTCTGCATCTCTCCCTGGCGACCTCCCTGATGTCCTCTCATCACCAGACGATGCTGCTAACTCTGCTGCCCTCTTCACATCTTCTGATCGCAGAGTTTTCAGCGTTTCAAGCTCTGATAATAACGTTCTGCAGGCAGGGGGAGGATAAAAGATGTAATAAAGATGGTGAATGCGTCACATTCATGCCAAATATGTGACTCATGAAGTTAAAACAGGGAAATTCACCCTGTTATAAAATTGGTTTTAATGTGCAGAAAAATTAGAGAAACAGGTCACTTAAAGGTAATACAAAGTTTTGGGAAATTTTGAAAAATGAGTGGATGTGATTCTTTACAATTTTGATATATTTGGATGCCCCTGTGGATGTATTAAAAACACCAGAGATTTTAGCCCCTAAAACACTTCTGCTTTCGAGAAAAATTGAATATAAAGATTTACCGGTGCTCCCGGTAAATTTTGATTAATTTCAAATAGCTCCTACGGCCGTACAATGGTAGCTGCGACCATGAAAATCTCAGAGTATGTAGTTGTGGTATATTATTTCCAAACGAGAATAGCTAATTGGTCGATTTTAGTCAATAAACATTGTTTTATAGGTTAATTAATATCTTGACCTTGAGAGGGAGCTATTCAACATAAAGTGTTTATTATTTACAATTTCATAACTTTAGAGTCGATTTCGACCGCGACAACGATCACTGAATATTGTAGGAACGTATATGCTTCCAATATGTTCATTTGAACCAGATTCATGACCCCATACCAAAACTTTGTATTACCTTTAATGTTTGAGCAAAAACAGATTAAAATAAGAAAGTAACAAGTTTTTGAAGTACGATCAAGCAAGCAATCACAAATTTGAAAAATCTATGAGGAATCTTGCAAGCTCCCCTCCTATTTGCCTTGTCCAAAAAAAACTTATAGAAAAAATTATATTTTCCTTTTAGAATATTTTCAATCATGCATTCACCCTAGATATAATTATTGCAAATATGTTTTTATATAACCCGTTTATGAAACAAATCTATCCCGTCATTAATAACTAAGAAAATGAAAGTTTATGTAATTTTTTGTACAGAGCAGATTGGAAAGGAGTTCGCAAGATATGTCACAGAGTCGCCAATTTGTATTTAATATTATCGCAACTTCAAAAATTCATAACTTTCTTATTTTTCATTGGATTTTGCTCAAACTGATGGATGCACAATGTCAGGAATACAATGGAATACCATGTGAGTTTGTTGATGTGGATTACGGTTTCTTTTCTACCATATTTTACCAATTTGTCTCGGCCGACTAGAAAGACTATGCGCGGGACTGTATAAACTGTACAGACAACATGAAAACATAATGCCTCCAACAAAAAAAACCATCACATTATTGATCCACTTCCACAACACAGGAAACAGCCCAGGGCAAATCTAAATCATTGTTAGAAGCTGGGCACTTTACATGGACAGTTTTAACCAATATCATGACCTAGTAGTCATAATGTTTTATTCTTATTTTGTAAAATCCACTACCTATGTTTAGTTAACTTCTATTCATAAATAATAACCTACTGATTCATTAACCGTGAATGAAAACATTTGACCTTACAACCAATGAAAGTAGAATTAAAATTGAAATTTGAAGGGGTCCTTTCAAATAAACTCACCTGTTTTCATCTTCCAGCTCATTAATTTGTGATTCAAGGTCAGGTCTGTGTTCAGCATCTATGGATACCACAATCTGAGCTGGGCTATTAGGCTGTAAGGGACAACATCAAATTAATCTTAATACATTACAAACATTGAAAACTGAAAATCAATGATATAAGCTGGGCTATTAGGCTGTAAGGGACAACATCAAATTAATCTTAATACATTACAAACATTGAAAATTGATGTACATGTATCAATGATCTAAGCTGGGCTATTAGGCTGTAAGGGACAACATCAAATTTATCTTAATACATTACAAACATTGAAAATTGAAAATCAATGATCTAAGCTGGGTTATTGGGCTGCAGAGATAACATCAACAAATTCATATAGTACTAAATAATAATTCACAAGATAAATAATATGTCTAAATATATGTATTTATTTCAATTTTTAGAACAAAGGGTTACTTTCATAATTTGTTCACTTTGACTACCGAGAAAATTTACATTCCATAAAAATGCTTATCAACTTTTGAAAATAGTGCCGCCGCCGTCACCAGAAAAGCGGCGCCTATGTCTCGCTTTTCGTTACGCAGGCGAGACAAAAATAGGGGAAAAGGAATTTAACAACAGAAAGATGAAATTACCACTGTTGATACATCTCCACCAAGGCTATGACAGTAGTGAGCTATCAACTGATGCTCATCCTCACTGAAAAGACAAAAACAACAATTCCAATCAATAAATAGCAACCTTAAATTCAATACATGAATTGGATGGAATTATTTGTGACATATATCTCAATGAAAACAAAAAGTCTACAATCTACTGACGACTATGAACTTGACCAACTAGTTTCAAAATGAAATTGGATCATCTTTCTAGTCTTACACAACTACATGTACACTACATTCACGTATATAAACTTCCTTTAATGCACTGTGAAAATTTGAATCCAAAAATAACTGCCTGATATTTTTGTTCTAGGTCCCAATAGTCATGAGATGAATTCTAAAGAAATTTCTCATTTTCCTTCTGAGTATCTTTGTGTTTGAAGAAAAGAAGAAGGCTAAACCCATCAAATGTCTGTCTTCATTCACAAGCATGAAGTGGTCAATAAAACAAGTACTCACAGGTCAGTAGGTACAGAGTTTAATGTTCCTTGGCTTTCAACCTCTGCTAACCTGTAGGTATGGATGAGATACAAAACAAGGAATTAATAACATGATGCAAATAATTAGGGTAAGTGTGGGGGGGGGGATTGACAAAGGGGGTTAATTTTCAGGGGGGGGGGGTGATTTTCCAGGGGGTAATTGTCCTAGAACCCTATTTCACATTCGTACAACATTTTCTTAAAAGCTGGTGTTTTAAAAGATGGATTTAATGTAACTATCATAGTCATACCATAGTTCGTTAACTTGTGACATGTATTGACAATGCCAAATAAATGATAGAACTCAAACAATCATACTAATAATAAATGATAGAACTCAAACAATCATACTAATAATAAATGATAGAACTCAAACAATCATACTAATAATAAATGATAGAACTCAAACAATGATACTAATAATAAATGATAGAACTCAAACAATCATACTAATAATAAATGATAGAACTCAAACAATGATACTAATAATAAATGATAGAACTCAAACAATCATACTAATAATAAATGATAGAACTCAAACAATCATACTAATAATAAATGATAGAACTCAAACAATCATACTAATAATAAATGATAGAACTCAAACAATGATACTAATAATAATTTTAAAAATAACATTAATTATAATAATAATAATAATAAAATAATAATATCAGAAGTAAAAACAACAATCTAATAATAATAATAATAGAAATAATAGAAGAAAAAGGTTCTCTCTTAAGGCTATCTCAACCTCAATTTTTCAGAAGTTACAAGGAATCTTCGCGTGATTAGTAATGTCAGGATACATTTGCTTTGACAGAATGCAGATGCATGGATACGCTAAAGTGCATGAGAGAGGGAAATATTGAGGAAGTGTCATGTAGCCAGGAGCCAAAGAAGGGATATACCTGTTAGCATAGAGCTCTAGCCGTGTATGCGTGTCTTGGTTAGCCATGTGTTGGGGAGTAGTGATGGGTCTGAAAGCAAGAAAAGAAATCATATTCATTAATATATATCAATTTTCCTTTCTTGGCTAGTGCCGTGTGGGATTTGATCTCTCTGGTGTTGTATCCATTACAGTAGCATTAATCTTCATTCCAAAATCTTCACCTGCTGTTTCCAGTGAGTTCATTTGCCTTAATTAGTCTCCACTTTCACTAACAAGTTCAAGCTCAAGTTCAAGTTTTTATTGATCATTCACAGTTACAAGGCATGAATTTTTTTTCCCGGCTGTTTCTTCAATTTATATAACATCCATTAACATAGATGGCCTTGTCATCTGCACAGTGAACGGAGTTCACCAATCTACTACCAACTCTGATTCCATCTTTCATATTCATCTATCCTTTTTTTTTACCATAGCCTCAGCATAAATATTGAACAAGATAGGTGAGAGTGGACAGCCATCTTGAACTCTTCTCCCAATGTTTCCAGGTCCAGAGTCTTCTTCTGCTGTTCATATTCTTACTGTCTGTCACATGTTAAAGTTCCAGATGAGGTGCCTTTCCTTCCAGTCGGCTCCAAGAGATCTCAACACATCCAGTAACTTACCCTACGCTCTCTCGTAGTCGACGAAGCATAACTCTACTTTTTTGTATTTCTACACTTTGTTCAAGGGTTTTCATAACAGCAATAGCTTCCTGAGTGCCAAACCCCAATCTTAATACTCGGAATCTACATACATCTCATGGTTGCTTCCATGTGTAGACATGTTGTTGGTCACGACAAGATGGTTTATCCTTCAGAAATCTAAAAGCTTAAAACTTCTTTCATTGTGTGATCCAACTCGAAAAGGACTATCTTCCTTGCCACCCTTTCCTTCTCTACCTACTCAATTTTTGGTAATCTGTCTTGACTGATGGCGTTCAACAATTATGACTTTTAACAAGTTATCCAATATTATGATTTAAAAGTTGACTTACGATTCTAAATCGTCACCCTCTAGTACTGACTGGACAGGTAGGTAACCTACACGGGGGTGTTTTCGGTAGTACCGCTTCGATTTGAACTTGTTACGCACCACTTTGGCAAAGTCACGCACATCTTCTCCCGACGTCGTCTGTTTGAGAGAGAATGAATTGGGTTACTTGACATTCACTGCAATTATATTCAAGAGCAGTCGATAATATGTAGACGTTTTTCAAGATTTTGTTGAAGACTGGCCTGCCAAAGTAAACTGGATAGATTTACCTTAGTCCAAATGAAAACATGCATACTTTTTCATGAGTAAAAAGACTTTCCACTTCAAACAATGGATGTCTGATAGATCGATCAAGAGTCAAGAGAAAAAGAAAGAAAGAGAGAGAGAGAGAAAAAGCAAAAAGCTTACCTCAACTTGCAAGTGGAATCATCCGGCATTTCCTGATATAATTGTTATCTCTTTTCTATCAATATGATTTATACATGTAGGACTGTTATCAGGATTACTACAGTCTACATTCACAATGCATATTTAAATCTGCCCAATTTCAATTTTCATCTTCGCCTACTCTTTTCATCCTTCTCACCCTGCCGATTAGTATTATCAACCTCACCACCATTTACATCTTTGCCTACTCTTTTCATCCTTCTCATCCTGCCGATTAGTATTATCAACCTCACCACCATTTACATCTTTGCCTACTCTTTTCATCCTTCTCACCCTGCCGATTAGTATTATCAACCTCACCACCATTTACATCTTCGCCTACTCTTTTCATCCTTCTCACCCTGCCGATTAGTATTATCAACCTCACCACCATTTTCATCTTTGCCTACTCTTTTCATCCTTCTCATCCTGCCGATTATTATTATCAACCTCACCACCATTTACATCTTCGCCTACTCTTTTCATCCTTCTCATCCTGCCGATTAGTATTATCAACCTCACCACCATTTACATCTTTGCCTACTCTTTTCATCCTTCTCATCCTGCCGATTAGTATTATCAACCTCACCACCATTTACATCTTTGCCTACTCTTTTCATCCTTCTCATCCTGCCGATTAGTATTATCAACCTCACCACCATTTACATCTTTGCCTTCTCTTTTCATCCTTCTCACCCTGCCGATTAGTATTATCAACCTCACCACCATTTACATCTTTGCCTACTCTTTTCATCCTTCTCATCCTGCCGATTAGTATTATCAACCTCACCACCATTTTCATCTTTGCCTTCTCTTTTCATCCTTCTCATCCTGCCGATTAGTATTATCAACCTCACCACCATTTACATCTTTGCCTTCTCTTTTCATCCTTCTCATCCTGCCGATTAGTATTATCAACCTCACCACCATTTACATCTTCGCCTACTCTTTTCATCCTTCTCATCCTGCCGATTAGTATTATCAACCTCACCACCATTTACATCTTTGCCTACTCTTTACATCCTTCTCATCCTGCCGATTAGTATTATCAACCTCACCACCATTTACATCTTTGCCTACTCTTTTCATCCTTCTCACCCTGCCGATTAGTATTATCAACCTCACCACCATTTACATCTTTGCCTTCTCTTTTCATCCTTCTCATCCTGCCGATTAGTATTATCAACCTCACCACCATTTACATATTCGCCTACTCTTTTCATCCTTCTCACCCTGCCGATTAGTATTATCAACCTCACCACCATTTACATCTTTGCCTACTCTTTTCATCCTTCTCACCCTGCCGATTATTATTATCAACCTCACCACCATTTACATATTCGCCTACTCTTTTCATCCTTCTCACCCTGCCGATTATTATTATCAACCTCACCACCATTTACATCTTTGCCTACTCTTTTCATCCTTCTCATCCTGCCGATTAGTATTATCAACCTCACCACCATTTACATCTTTGCCTACTCTTTTCATCCTTCTCATCCTGCCGATTAGTATTATCAACCTCACCACCATTTACATCTTTGCCTTCTCTTTTCATCCTTCTCACCCTGCCGATTAGTATTATCAACCTCACCACCATTTACATCTTTGCCTACTCTTTTCATCCTTCTCATCCTGCCGATTAGTATTATCAACCTCACCACCATTTACATCTTTGCCTACTCTTTTCATCCTTCTCATCCTGCCGATTAGTATTATCAACCTCACCACCATTTACATCTTTGCCTACTCTTTTCATCCTTCTCATCCTGCCGATTATTATTATCAACCTCACCACCATTTACATCTTCGCCTACTCTTTTCATCCTTCTCACCCTGCCGATTAGTATTATCAACCTCACCACCATTTACATCTTTGCCTACTCTTTTCATCCTTCTCATCCTGCCGATTAGTATTATCAACCTCACCACCATTTACATCTTTGCCTACTCTTTTCATCCTTCTCACCCTGCCGATTAGTATTATCAACCTCACCACCATTTACATCTTTGCCTACTCTTTTCATCCTTCTCACCCTGCCGATTAGTATTATCAACCTCACCACCATTTACATCTTCGCCTACTCTTTTCATCCTTCTCACCCTGCCGATTATTATTATCAACCTCACCACCATTTTCATCTTCGCCTACTCTTTTCATCCTTCTCACCCTGCCGATTAGTATTATCAACCTCACCACCATTTACATCTTCGCCTACTCTTTTCATCCTTCTCACCCTGCCGATTATTATTATCAACCTCACCACCATTTACATCTTTGCCTACTCTTTTCATCCTTCTCACCCTGCCGATTAGTATTATCAACCTCACCACCATTTACATCTTTGCCTTCTCTTTTCATCCTTCTCATCCTGCCGATTATTATTATCAACCTCACCACCATTTACATATTCGCCTACTCTTTTCATCCTTCTCATCCTGCCGATTAGTATTATCAACCTCACCACCATTTACATCTTTGCCTACTCTTTTCATCCTTCTCATCCTGCCGATTAGTATTATCAACCTCACCACCATTTACATCTTTGCCTACTCTTTTCATCCTTCTCATCCTGCCGATTAGTATTATCAACCTCACCACCATTTACATCTTCGCCTTCTCTTTTCATCCTTCTCATCCTGCCGATTAGTATTATCAACCTCACCACCATTTACATCTTTGCCTACTCTTTTCATCCTTCTCATCCTGCCGATTAGTATTATCAACCTCACCACCATTTACATCTTTGCCTACTCTTTTCATCCTTCTCATCCTGCCGATTAGTATTATCAACCTCACCACCATTTACATCTTTGCCTTCTCTTTTCATCCTTCTCATCCTGCCGATTAGTATTATCAACCTCACCACCATTTACATCTTTGCCTACTCTTTTCATCCTTCTCATCCTGCCGATTATTATTATCAACCTCACCACCATTTACATATTCGCCTACTCTTTTCATCCTTCTCACCCTGCCGATTAGTATTATCAACCTCACCACCATTTACATCTTTGCCTTCTCTTTTCATCCTTCTCATCCTGCCGATTAGTATTATCAACCTCACCACCATTTACATCTTTGCCTACTCTTTTCATCCTTCTCATCCTGCCGATTATTATTATCAACCTCACCACCATTTACATCTTTGCCTTCTCTTTTCATCCTTCTCATCCTGCCGATTAGTATTATCAACCTCACCACCATTTACATATTCGCCTACTCTTTTCATCCTTCTCATCCTGCCGATTAGTATTATCAACCTCACCACCATTTACATCTTTGCCTTCTCTTTTCATCCTTCTCATCCTGCCGATTAGTATTATCAACCTCACCACCATTTACATATTCGCCTACTCTTTTCATCCTTCTCATCCTGCCGATTAGTATTATCAACCTCACCACCATTTACATCTTTGCCTACTCTTTTCATCCTTCTCACCCTGCCGATTAGTATTATCAACCTCACCACCATTTACATATTCGCCTACTCTTTTCATCCTTCTCATCCTGCCGATTAGTATTATCAACCTCACCACCATTTACATCTTCGCCTACTCTTTTCATCCTTCTCACCCTGCCGATTATTATTATCAACCTCACCACCATTTACATCTTCGCCTACTCTTTTCATCCTTCTCACCCTGCCGATTATTATTATCAACCTCACCACCATTTACATCTTCGCCTACTCTTTTCATCCTTCTCATCCTGCCGATTAGTATTATCAACCTCACCACCATTTACATCTTTGCCTTCTCTTTTCATCCTTCTCATCCTGCCGATTCGTATTATCAACCTCACCACCATTTCCCCTTTAATAATACAAAACAAAATAAATTGAAAATACTCACTGTTGTACAGTACTCTTGCATTGGATGTGAAAGCTTATGTGTCTTTGCTTTCCTACCAGAGAAAAAGCAGCTCTGGAAATGGAAGAAAGGAGGGAGAGAGATTGTGTTAGTTATTAGTGTATACAGAAGCCATGTTTACCAGGGGAAATATTCACTCATTCCTTTGTTTTTTTCATCCATTTATTTCCACTTATGGGTTGGATTGCCATTTCAACAAAAGGTACACACAACGGGTCTACACACACTCTGTTCAAGTGATGTACAATTGGTGATTATTAAAGAATATTAACCGTATCAGACATCTGAGCAGGGCAATTTTTAAATGTTATTGCCCTCAAGGTTTGATGGATAAGCCAACAAAACTACAGGCGAAAAATATATTATTGACCGCTTAGAAAAGTCAATGGGATTTTGTGTGTAATTTGCCGGTCAATACGGTTATATAGTAAACCAATGAACAAATATTATTACCCGGTCTGAAAAGTCAATGGCAAAATGTGTGTTAAACTAGTGAGCAATAATATAGAGCCAGTTGTAATTTACAGCGCACATCAGCTACTGTAATTTACATCGCGCATAAGAAAATGCGCACTTTGCGCAAACTCTATTGTGACCTAACAATCACACCCTAGGCACGCTGTTTGCAGTGTATCAAAAATTTGTCAAACTTTGGATGCCCAGAAGGCAGTCAATATTACTTAAATATTACATTATGTGCAAGCAGGAACATGTATACAAGCTGCTGTGGGCAGTCTAAATAGATACTGAAAGGCAACTCCACTCCAATATTTTCAATAGAAGCAGAAAAATCAGACAAACTAATCAAAAAAAGTTTGAGCAAAATCAAATTACTAATAAGAAAGTTATGAATTTTTAATGACATGATAAACTTTGAAAATCACAAGACAAATCGGCAACTCACTCATGAGTCTGTGACGTCATTGCCTCACTATCCACTAATTGTTTACTTTATATTGGTAATACAAATTTGCCATTTCCTCCCAAAGAATCGTATTTCCTCACACCAGTATCCAAGTTATATTGATAGTAATATGTCTGTGTGTGGATGCACTAATAAAGAGATGTTTTTTCTTCAGTTAAATCATGAAAAATGTGAATTTTGGTAGACTATTTACATAAAAACCAAAAATTATGAATATACAATATTCAGAAAATAGTATTGATTCTTTAAAGTTCATAATAGATTTTGTGAAATGTCATGCACGCAATATGATACAATTCATATAAGCTGGGCAAAGGCATAGGGAAATCAAGTTTTTGGGGATAAAAAGGGAAATTAATGGGATAAAAATATACAAACCAATTGATACAAAGTGAGGCGATGATGTCACAAACTGATAACCAAATTGGCAATTTGTGTAAGGATTCCATCGTTCCATATTAGTTATCCGATTTTACTCAAATTTTGTTTGCTCTATTTCTCGTGTTTTTCTGCATCTATTGAAAGCAAATTGTTTTGGAGTGGACTTCTCCTTTAATACCAAAATAATGTAATAGAAACAAACCAACAATAAATATTCCTCAGTGATCTTCTGCCACAGATTTTTTTACAGCAGTCTTTCATTTTCTTGATTTCCAATTTTTCTTTACTTGGTGTTTCTCTTTCAACTGTATTTCAATTATTCTCACATAAATTTGATTTCAAATAAAAGGTTATTCATCAATTTTATGATTAAACGATTATATGTACGATCCTGTAAGTGGCATGGTACGTTTATGACTGGCAATCTCACCCTGTTTAAATGAAGCTACAAAATAAACAGAGTGGATACATTTATGTATGATGAAACAATGAAACTCCTAAGCCACCTTCTGGGGGGTGTTTCACAAAACTTGTCATCAGTGACAAATGACAGGTTTTGTTATAAGCTACTGAAATCCTTGCTTCTGATTGGTTATCAACAGATTTGTCACTGATTTTTGTCATTTTTCATTGATAAAAGGCTTTGTGAAACGGGTCCCAGATTGCACACAATGATGATGCTCAATTGATGAACTCACCTGACAGAGGTCAAAGTTGAAGCATTTGAGGCAGCGATACCTGAGGCCCACGATGGGACACTCTTTGCATATGTTACACTTGGCTTGGTGCTTGGCTGTCTCTGATGCAGCCACTCGATGTAGGACAGGCATCCAGACCATGGACTGGGGCTCTAACTTCATCCAGGCTAGGAACTGGGTTGGTTCAATAAGGGGTTTGCTGCCAGTCTGGGGGAAGGGAAGGGGAGGAGAATGAAAAGGGATGACTCATCAATGGGCAAGCCTAGGCACTTGTAATGATGGAGGATGGGAGTCTTTGCAGGTTTCCCACGAGCAGGGTGGTTTGCTGCGATTGCAGAAGAAAATTGTTTTGGTTTTCTGTGCTCTGCTTAGCTGCAGGATCAGGGCTAATGGGAGTGGTATTGGTAATTCTTTTGTAGTGTTGGTGGATTCTACCAGCACAGAGGGGGCAGGGCCAAGATAAACAATGCCAGAGCAGTGAGGAGGGGCAGTGGTTATTCACCTATTTTAAAGCAGACTGCTGCTGAGGTAGTCTTATAATTGGGGGGGGGGGGGAGAAGTGGCGTTGGGAACCTTGGAGGTCTTAGCCCTCTGAGTCCTGGGGAGAATGCTGCTGTCTGTCTTCCCCCCGATTGTGGCAGCGTAGCGCGAGAAGGCGAAGAAGGCATAACACAACTCATGAATACATTTCAACCACACAGCAAATGTACTCGCAATGCACTTGCATTTGCAGCACTCTCGTGACCTCTTTTTGATAGATTTGTTAGCTTTATGTCCCCTTTTCTACATTGAGACCACCATCAACATCAAGCAATTTGCTCATGAAGGCAGTCTTCTGTGTTCACAAATTATGTTAATTGTAAAATGTTATTTCCCATATATGTTTTTTCTTTATGTGTTTAAAAGGAATTAGTTATAGTCTGCAATGTGTTTATATATTTTACTGTAATATTCAATTATTTTGTATTATGTTACAAACAAACAAAAAACCAAATCCTTTTGAGAAGCATTGCCTTCGCCGGCCAGGCATCCTAGCCATGCACTCACCATGTTAAAGCAGCTCCTGACGCTGGGTTCAATGTTGCTACCACCAAACGATGCCACCTCACCTAGCTGCCTCGGGATCTGAACACAGTCATGTAGGAGAAGACCCAGCCCTCTCTGGTCGATCATCCCGTTTTTATCAGCAACAAAACGACAGATGAAGCGGTACTTGTCTTCCAGATGAGCATTACAGAGCATGACAATACCAACCTTGAAGGCTAATACCCGTATCCTACCACTCCTCACCCTGTCAAAGATATGATTGATGAGTAGTGATCAACAAAACTATTAATACTGAATCCTATCATCAAGCAATTGGCAAAGTAAATGTAAAACTAAACAGAAAGTCAGGTAAGAATAATCAGTTGCTGGATCAAGGCATTTAGTCAGTGACGATTTATGAATAAACAAAGGGACACTTTTGCATCATATATATATATATATACCTATATCAAACCTAGGATCTAACTGATTTCTTGCACTACCACAACCACACCCCCTTGAGTAAAAAAAGGATTATGTGAAGAAAAAAAGGCATCTACCAACATTCCCCCCTTTTGAGTAAGAAAATTGTGAAAAAATCGGGGCAAACAGGAAAAAATAAGGGAAAAATAGGGGTAAAATCAGGAGAAGAGAAAAAATCAGGAAAATAATTAAAAAAAAAAAAAATTGGCAACAAAAATATATAACTGCGGGAAACTGATTTAAATTGGGTTATTATCAGGCCTGCACTACTTCAACAGAAAGACTTTGCCTGTTGGGTTAGGTGCATGTTAAATATAATCATCAACTTTTGTTTTAATGACCTCTGAAACACATGTAAGCCGTGTTCAGACACGAAACAGGAAAGAAAATGAATTACACTTTTGTACATCATATACCTATTCCGCATAATCCTTATTTCAGAAACAAATATGTTTGTCTTTTTTTACATGACAAATCATAATTATGTTGCTGTTGCTTATTTGAAGGGTTATTTTTAGCACATCATGCTAGAGAATGGCTGGATGGTTTTTGGAATGAGATGAGATTCACTACTTACGTATCATAGACATTAAGCAGCCAGTTGAGGCACATGTCAACACACTGAGGTACATTAACCATACCAGGGTGATCCATGGCAAGGTTCTCATAGACCGTCGCTAAGCACGTGATGATCTCTGTCACATCCAAGGTGCGATCATTACCGGATACAAGCTCATGTTGGGTGAAGATGGACTCTGCACTGGCCAGGTTTAGTAGGTATACTGTCAGGTCAAAAAGGGAGGTCAAACACAGAGTCACACAATGAGACACACTCCTGGGACCCGCTTCACAAAGCCTTTTTTCAATGACAAATGACAAAATTCAGTGACAAATCTGCTGATATCCAATCAGAAGCAAGGATTTCAGTAGCTTATAACAAAGACTGTCATTTGTCACTGATGACAAGTTTTGTGAAACGGGTCCCTGATGTAACGCTTTTTATTTTATAATGGCTTATGTTGACTATAATTGTTTATGGGGGTTCTATTTTTATTCACAGGGGGCTCTATTAAGATGTAAAACTTAATTTTGTCATTCACTTTTTTTGTTGATTACTTATATACTGACTTATTTTTGTTGTACTTACTTATACTCATTCATCCAATTATTCATTAATGTATGTCTTCACTATCTATTGTTGTTTTGTTCGTGGGATTTACTCTTCATCATTGGCTTTCATCATATAGTTGGGATACTGATGGGATCACTAAACAAAAAATCATAACCTGAAGTATTTCACCATGGTAACAACAGGTCAATTCTTCACACTAAATTTATGAATCACATCTGACAATTTTTTATTCATTCTGCATATTTATAAATTTCGCTTTGATTTTAATAATTTTTTAAAACGAACAAACAAACAAATCATGAGATCCATACTCACAGCAAAGTGATTTTTGTAGCCTGCGTAGCTTCATTCCCGTCCTGTAAGCTGAGAACTTGACAGCATTGAGGTCAGACAGAGAGTGAAAGAGCTCTGTCATACGGGGATGGTCCCAATGGGTCGTCTCCGTTCCATGGCTGTTAAAGTGCGCAGACAAAAATAGGAAATAGTTAGTTTCCAAAATCCTCTGAATGAAAGACTATTCTGACATATTTCCCACTGTTTTCTACATTGTCACACGTTTTAATAGCTGATTCTGAATGAAAGACTATTCTGACATATTTCCCACTGTTTTCTACATTGTCACACGTTTTAATAGCTGATTCTGAATGAAAGACTATTCTGACATATTTCCCACTGTTTTCTACAATGTCACACGTCTTAATAGCTGATTCTGAATGAAAGACTATTCTGACATATTTCCCACTGTTTTCTACATTGTCACACGTTTTAATAGCTGATTTTAAAGAAGGCAGAGGCAATTTTCAGAAAACGCCAAAATCTTTAGTAGCGCTAACAATTAGTACTCAATGTGAACTCATTTTACATGTAAGGAAATCTTGCTAAATGGTTACCTCTCAGTACTGATGAATCTGTTAAGCTCATGTCAATATGGTATCATAATGATCATGATTCCTTCAATCTATATGAGAGCCAAATAGATAGCAATCCTACTTACTTGATGAAATATGGCACCTTGTTTGCTGCTACTGCCCTCTCCCAAGGATGCTGTACAGAAGCTAGTAACAAAACAAAACAAATTATTTTTAAGAACTTTGATTAAAAATTAACATGTCCATGTAAAGGCTACTTTTTGAAAAAGCTTTTGGTAACCCCTTTAAAATTGTCTGTAAAAAAGTGTTAGGTTTCATCAGGTCCTTTTTTTAATGCTAACTTTTTTAGCAATATGTAAGAGAGCTAACTTGCTCTTAAATTGAGAATTTCATTAGAAAAAGTAAAGGTTTTCTATTTTTCGCCAGAGCTCCTTTTAAACATTTCACTGCTAAATCACTCTCAACTCCTGGATATTCTAGTGTGCTGATCACTACTGTAAAGTGAACTTGTTCAATGTGCACCATCTTCACTCACCTCTAAGGAAATGCTGGGACTGTGGACCAAAGTCCCTCAGAGCCTCGTTAAGCAGCCTCGCCCTCTCGTCGATGGCCAGCTGTAGGGTCTTCCACCGCCGGACGATGTCTTCAAGCCGTCCCTGGTTGACCGTACTAAGGCTGACTTGCTGGGCGGGAAAGTGACCTGCCATCTGAGTGACCTTCTCCAGGTCATCGTGGATCGGGCTGTAGTAATCCTGGAAGCTCTTAAACAAACAAGATGGACAAAGAGAGAGAGACATTAGAAATGTCTTACATTGCATAATTAATGAGCAGAAATGGAACTGAAAGAGAGGGGAAGAGAGGGATGTAGGTGACGTACAGTCATAAACTTACAGAACAAGAATGAAAAGAGTCTTGAGCCTGATGCCAAAAACATTTGCTGATGAGAGATGATGATATAAAGAAAGATGTTGAAAGGGAAAGAAAGAGAGGCATAAAAGAGGGAAAAACAGTATCACATACACACTAAGACTAATGACAGACAAATATATAGAGACAGAAAGATAGACATGGGAGAAAAAGGAATAGAGAGAGAGAGAGAGAGAGAGAGAGAGAGAGAGAGAGGCAGCAGGAGGGATGGAGAGAGGAATAGCGAAATACATATATATATAGAGAGAGAGAGAGAGAGAGAGAGAGAGAGAGAGGGAGGGAGGGAGGAGGAAGGGAGGGAGAAAGAGAGAGAGAGAGAGAGAGAGGAGAGAGGAGGGAGGGGGGAGGGGGAGGGAGGGAGGGAGGGAGGGGGGAGGGAGGGGGGAGGGAGAGAGAGAGAGAGAGAGAGAGAGAGAGAGAGAGAGAGGAAGAGAAGTGGAGAGAGAGAGAATGATCCATACCCTTAGTTCAGCTAGATGCTGAGGTAGACTATCAATGATAAGATCACCGACGGGTAGCCATCTTGATCTTGTTGCTTCAGCTTCATGCAGACGAGAACTCAGCTTGTCCATGGCTTGGTGTAAGGCTAACATTTTCTGTAATATGAGATAAATAAACAGATCGAGGCTTGGTGTGAGGCTAACGTTTTCTGTAATATGAGATAAATAAACAGATCGAGGCTTGCTAGGCTAACATTTTCTGTAATATGAGATAAATGAACAGATCCAAATGCACCTGATTTTAGTTATATTTTCTACCTGAAAAGTCTATACAAAATGTTGCCTCTTGACATAATCTTAACTTACATGATCACATGAACAATATATATGTGTGCCCTCCATATCTTAGCCTCATAATACTTATCGTCATAGTGCGTTATCACCTATATGTGCACTGACTAAACTTTGTGCACTGGCCTTGCGCTAACACACTCTCAACATTGCATTATTTGTATAATGACATCAATATCTCAAGTATTCTGCATTCTGAAATAATACAAAATGGAGTTGATCTTGAGTTGAACTTACCGTTGACATCTCGTCTAATTTGTGTTGCCAATTTTCTGACTTGATATTGAGTTTGTTCCAGCTATCCTGAAGATCAGTAACGCTGTCCTTGAGTTTATGAACAATGTTATGAGCCTCAGCCTCTGGACCTGTTAACTCCTTCTCTGACAACAAATCTGAAGGAGAGAGAACAACAACAAAAATCAGAGAAGACAAAGAGGGCTTACTGATAATGTTCCAACAACAAATCTGGTTATCATTAAATGATGATGATCTATAGCATATGTTTAATCATCCAAAATGTATAGTCAAGAGTACATTGATTTTATATTGATTACTCAAGAATCACAAGCACCAAATTATTCAGATGCATTTTTGATGCAAAGCAGTGATCACTGTGGCTTTTTTATAAGTGTGTAAGTGAATGGCAACTACGCTTATGAACGGTCCTATGCATATTCACTGAGCTATGAGTTATAAGATAAATCATCACAAACAAGACCAATGCGACTCCATCTCCTATATGCCTTCGCCCTTATTTCAGTATAGGAAATGGATGGAATTATTTGTGACATACATGTATCACGATGAAAACAAAAAGCCTATAATCAAATGTCAACTGACGACTATGATCTTGACCTACTAGCCCCAACATGAAATTGGACCATGTTCCTATAATAATACTGTAGTGTGACCATGTTTGAACCTCAAGAAGTTCTTGACATATTGTGATAACAAGGGTAATACCTCTAATTTCAAAAATTGACCATTGAAGTACTACTGTCTTCCAATGATGATACATGTACGTACTATCACCAAAGTTTGAACCCCATATCTAGTGATTCTTGAGATATTGCAATGGCAAGGCTAAAACCTGTAATATCAGAAATTGACCTCTGTGACCTTGACCTTTGACCTAGTTACTCCGAAATCTAATCAAATTGTCTCCTCATGGTGAAATATACTATCATCAAGTTTGAAATTCATAACTTGAGTGATTCTTGAGATATCCCAATAACGAGGAAATGGGACAGACAGACAACCCCAAAACATAATGCCTCAGGCACGCACAACCTAGGGTGGCATAGACATAAAAATATTGGCTCCAGCACCACTTCTGGTGTTGGATGTATACAAATAATGCGTCCAGCACCACCTAGAGTGGGAGCTAGAGTGGGAGCTAGAGTGGGAGGAGGCATAACAAACAGGCACAGTTTACCACAGCATGTCTGAACAAGGCCTTCAAAACTCATGAATAATCCAACAAATACGGTAATGCAAGATTCTAGTACTAAAATAAGTATGTTGTTGGACTTACCCAAATCTCTCTGTTCGGCAAGATAAAGGCTACCCATTTGTAAGTTACGTTCAACAGCCGATTGTTTCTCTTCTAGCTGCTG
This sequence comes from Strongylocentrotus droebachiensis, assembly GCA_035222895.1. Classification (NCBI taxonomy): domain Eukaryota; kingdom Metazoa; phylum Echinodermata; class Echinoidea; order Camarodonta; family Strongylocentrotidae; genus Strongylocentrotus; species Strongylocentrotus droebachiensis. The sequence goes on from JAVYIG010000223.1 coordinate 193,777, forward strand.
CCTGTAAACCTGAGGAAAAAAAGAAGGAAAAGTTTTAGTCATAAATATTCATCATGAACAAATTAAATAAGTATCTTAATTTTTGTAATAAGTATAAATATTCCTAACCAATTATGTGTGTGAGAGTGTATTTTTGTGTGTGTGTGTGTAATTGGGTTTTTACAGACGTGTATCAACCAGATATGATTAATTAAGTCTGGGATTGACCTTCATCTTTAATCTTAGGCATCCAAAAGTAATCTTCAAAAGCATATTTCAATGCCCTTTTTTGAGGAAGTATACTAATTCAACAGATGTTTTCAAGAGGAGCACATGTACCTTCGTAGCAAGATCTTTTCAAAGTATTCTTTGACAGTTATAACTTAATGTGTATCTGCTACCATGTAATCCTCCCAACAACTTTAAGTCATTACATATATTCTTCAGAATTTTCATTGCTGATATGAACAGAATGTTTCTCATTAGAAATTTGGCATTAATCTTGCAGCTAGCCCATTATATTGCTCACCTTGTGATCAGAGATCTGCTGTTGAATGGAATTATAATCCCCTCCTACTGGCTGCCTCTTGATCAGATCGTCCTCCTTTAGTCGTATCCACCTCACCAACTCCTCTGTTGCTCTAACAAGGTTGTTCCACTCCTCTGCATTGGCTTCAAGACGTTTCCTGATCATGTACAGGAAGTTAAATATTGTCTGACTTTCTATCAAAAATCACTTTCTAGCATTGAAAATCTCAAAAGCCTCATTAAATTCACTTTTTAAAATGTGTAAAACCGCTTTATAAATGATTTTATCAATATTATCAAATGACAAATCAGATCTGTAGACCTGAGTTTTTGGAATTCAAACTCTTACCTCCTAATGCCTAGGTCACATTTGCCGCCGCGGTCGTGCGGTCTAATTTATCTACGGCCAATAGCAATTATAGGGAGGCCGCAGCATTCCCATGGTCACATACGGTAGCAGTCACATATGTTAGGGTAGCCACACGGCGTAATTCTGGTTTGTGGAGACAGAAAACCTGCCGCTGCTGTACGGCCTTAGAAGTGATGACACACGGTCGCCTTAGGGCTTCCCTGCGGCGGCCGTAGGTAACCGTATGCCCACCGTATGGTTGCCATGGAACCACTCTACGGCATGGCTACGGTGTGTCTAATTGTCTAATTAATACGTTATAATCCCACGGCGACCCCTACAGCCTCTAAAGATAGGGATACGCCCTAGGGTGACCCTGAGGCTGCAGGTATCTCTCCATTTCGTGGGCCTATGGCGGCTGCATCCTAGCCATAGAGCAAATGTGACCTAGGCATTAGTAACCATTCAAAAAAAAAATCCTATCACATAATCTTAAAATTTGGTGATTTATAAGATATATATATATATGCTCAAAGCCAAAACACACAAAATATTCACAACCAATTCAGTTCTCTTGGCTAACTCTGCCACTATTTTCTGCTGACTCCAAGATGTGGAAGATCAAAGGAGATTCTGACCTGATTTCAGCCGATCTATCGTGTATGTTAGTCCACCTGTGGTTGACGGTGTCTAGTCTCTTCTGGAGGTTGTGAGACTCATCTGGACTGTCTGCATCCTGGACTGCTTTCACTCCACTCTGGTTGAGGGATGAGAGGATGCTGTGGTGAGCTTCAATCTCAGCTTGAAGATCCTATCAACGAGATTACAAAACAAATCACAATTAAATCACCATGAATCCCAATGTACGACTAATACTAATATGGAAAGAAGAAAGATCATCCTGTCAGCGAGATATCCTGAGGAAAGATGATTTATACATACAACAACGATACCACTACCGTATATAAAGTGAAAAACAGGGTTAAAATAGAAGTCAGATAAATGCAAACAGTGTCTACCACTTCCCTAATTTTGTGTCATAATTCGAGGGGACATAGTATTTTAAGAATTTGTTGTAAATGCTTCTTTGAAAAGGAGTAAAAACTTGAAGTTGATCACTTTTTTTGTTATCTAAAATAGACATTGATACCTAATGCCCTTCTATGGGTTATTTGATAATTCAGGTAGGTATATATTTTTAGTAATTTGTCACCAGAATCACGTGATGAGTTTAATTTGTTTTCATCAATTATGAGTGAATTTGCATCAGTAAAAATGGATGTAAAATGTTATTTTAGTCTCAAAAACATACGCTTTGTGACAAAACCTATACATATTCTTGTCTGTTAATACAATTTTGTTTTCTCAAGTCAAGTGATAAAAAATGACCTTAATAGTATGATACATTTGCATATCGCAAGCACAAACATAACAATTGGCACAATCACTTCTAATGCTTTCACACACACCCACACCATCTATTAAGATCTTTCACAATCGAAATACAAAATGGTCTCTCTAAGCTACCAGTATGCCTTTATAAAGACTTGCTTGGCCATAAAACTAAATCCATCATTCCTTTTGAAAGCCATATATGACAGTACAGCCTGTGAAACATTCAGTGAAACACTCAGTACCAAAAACACAACTGTTCAGAGCATATACCATTATATTTCTTATCTTGAAATTTTGCAAGCATATGTAAGGTGGGCAAACGCAGGGCATCTTGGAGCTGGATTTGGTCAATCAGTCAAGGGAGGCTTTTAAAGGTAATACAAAGCTTTGGTATGGGGTCATGAATTTGGTTCAAATTGTCATATTGGAAGCATACGCAATTTTACAATATTCAATGATTGTTGTTGCGTTTGAAATCAAGCCTAAAGTGATGAAATTGTAAATATTAAACTCTTTATGTAGAGGTGTTGTGGTCAACTGGACTGTCGATCACAAGGTCTGCGGTTCGAGTCCCGCCGCGGCACTTATATCCTTTGGCAAGACATTGATCTACATGTGCTATACAAGAACTGAACTATTATTATTATCATTATTATGTACCGTATTTGCCGGCGTATAGGCCGCAGTATTTTTGGAAGAAAAAATATCAAAAAGTCGGGGTGCGGCCTATGCGGCGAAAGAGTAAAAAAAAGATTTTTTTTTTTTTTTTTTTTTTTTTTTTTAGTTTTGATTTATGGCGCTATGCCTGGCAATGTCTCCCAGCTCAGTAATCAGTGTTGACTCACCACTCGGAAACTACAACAACACTAAAATTTGTCTGTCATCTTGGTTTGAAAGTAATCTTTCTAATAGATCTCAATATGTAGTTTATAATAATAATTCCTCAATTTTTTATATATAACAAATGGTGTTCCACAAGGTACTATCCTAGGACCTAGTATTCTTTTGTTTTTAATTCACATTAATGATCTTACACATTCTTCTAAAAACGACATTGTTACCATTATTTTGTGACAAGTTTACAAGCACAAATCAGCGCCTTTAACTGCACCTCGATGTTAAATGAAGGTCCTTCCCCGCGTGGGTTTTCGACAACAAAACAACAACCAAAAAAAAAACAAAAAAAAAAACGATTTTTTTTTTTTTTTTTTTTTTAAATGTCAAAATCGGGGGTGCGGCCTATACGGCGATGCGGCCTTTACGCCGGCAAATACGGTAGTATAGTTCCCTCTCAAGGCTGATATTACGTTAGCTTTAAAACAATGTTTCTAGACTACAATCAACCGTTTTGCTATTCCTGTTTGGAAATTATATCAGAACTGCATATTCTGAGATTTTCATGGTCGCAGCTACCATGGAATGGCATTAGGCGCTATTTGAAATATTTGAAATTTACAGGGGAGCACCATAAATTATGATTATTCAATTTGCTCCAAAGCAGAAGTGTTTTAGGGGCTGAATTTTCTAGTGCTTATAATACACCCACAAGGGCATCCAAATACATGTATATCAACAATTTAAAGAATTGCTATCCATCCAATTTTTAAAATGTACCAAAACTTTGCATTACCTTTAGAGGTTTTAATTTTGAATATTGAATGACAAGAGTAATATGCTGAAGTTACATGTAAATATACTTAGGCTGTACTGAATTTAAAGAATATTATATTCTTATTATACTCAAGATACGTAGAAATACACTAGTACTATCATACCATACATGTCATTTAAAGAGAAGGTTGAGTTCTGGGAAGAGGTGAAAAATAATTTGTGAGCGTTATCATTGTTATTATGCAAGGGTGAAAGAACATCAGACAAGACATGTTCCCCCAAAAGCATAGCTCTTCAAATACCTTCATATTCTAAATATGGCATGTAACATCGTAAAAATTGGGATGGATTTTTTGCCACATGTCCGTGTAGTCCCATATACATCCTTCTGTGTACAGTGCTTGTAACTTTACCAAGACTTGGCCAAATTTCTTATCATTTTGACGATACCAGAACCTTGCAATACACACAAATACTTATATGCTAGATGATCAACCTTTTCTGATCGACTCCACACCGTTTCTTTCACAATGCAATCGCATGACCAGAACTTAACTTTATCTTTAAAGAAGCATTTACTGATGATCTATAACCAGTACTTGTTAAAACAACAATGTACATGAAGGACAATGGTATTGGTAAACTCCTCAATTGTTTTTACCTCTTCAAACTTCTCCAAGAGTTCTTTGAGGGTGAGGTTAATTACGACGGTTTGGACACGCCTTTGGGTGTGGCGCTCTAACCAGAAGAGAACCACCGCTGCTCTGGTCAGTAACAAGTGGATGGTGTCTAAAGACAACCGTGCTCTAAAGGAATGTTCAGTTCCATGCTTCAACAACATCCTTGCAGTTTAATTAACAATTGTCATCAAAGAATGTTAAAAACAGTAGTCTTCTGAATTTCCAGTAATAGCCAGTCTTGATAACATCCACAAAGAAGGTACCGATATGCATTTGCTACTTTTGTACTTGAATCGAGTTGAGAAAGAAAATCTTGAAAAAGAAAGTTGAAAATATGTACTGGGGTACAAAAGAAAACAAATATAACCTTAAACTTCTGTGCCTGAGGCGATGATAATAATAATAATAATAAGTATTTGTAAAGCCCCATATTCTTTTTGCAAAATACCAAAATTTGGATGGTGTATGGAGGTGATATGACTTCTCTAGAGCTATAAATAATATTCAATACATGTAGGTAGGCCCCTACATGTGTGACAGCAAAGAAGATACTTCATCAATACCAGATTGCAACATATGAACATATTAGCAAAGGCCTAAACTCAAGTAAACAGAGACATAATACTGCGATATATAAGTATCTGGATGTTTGCCAAAAACCCAAGGAGATGCTCCTCCTTACTGCAGCCAACATAAAAGTTACCAAGATGATTGTTCAAGGGGTTGGTAGAAAGAATATTGCTAGGATGTAGGTTGCTGTATGGCTGTATGCGTACCAGAATTCCCATGATCTACCCTGCATTCAATCTCATCAACCTCGGATGTCTGAAGCTAAAACCATTAAATGTATTGTGCCTACACTATGTGTAGCTAGCCCAAAATGGAACATGGCATACATGGCACGTGGATAGCTGTCAATGCTTCCAAAACTAGATGCATCTAAATTGGGCAAAGGATAGCCAAACATCAACAGATGAAGACAGAAACATTACCTTCAATATAGCTTGAACAGCATCCCTGCACGACATGGCAATGGATAAAACTCCTTAAAGTATCCCTCAAATGTAGATTATTAAAACTATAGGTTCAAGCAGGAATATTCCCTGGTACAACTAAAGTATGATTGCATATAAAGCTTCAATCAGAACGAATCTTGCTGATAATAACCTGTAAACCTCCCTACAAACATATAGGGCAGCTTTCATTCACTTCTAGCCAAATCATAGCTGCATATAATCAGATCCAAGACATTCCTTCCTCTAAAATCTACAGATCAGGATTCAATTAAAGTGCAAATTTGCTGAATTACAGTCAAGGAGATGTTTACGTTGACAAGGAAATGGCAAAGTCCTGTGCTATGAATCTGCAAGAACTTGAGGTAGGTATGGTATGCCCAACGTTTATCCACAACAAACTGTCTGTTGAGAGCCAGAAGAGTATTAACTCTGTGTGAAACTATATCAACTAATGCCCTTCTGACACCAAATTTAAAAAAAGAGCTTAGGGACAGAACAACTTGGCGAGAACTTGGCAAGAATTTGCAAAGTCAACGTCCCAAGTAAAAAGCGACCAACTTTAGAGATCCTTCACATCTAATTATTAAAGTAGGTAGGTTCAAATTCTTTGTGAGATTAAATATGGATGCTAGTGTATCTTCCTTAAAGGTATTACAAAGTTTTGGTATGGGGTCATGAATTTGGTTCAAATTAACAATTTCGGAAGCATATGCGTTCCTACAATATTCATTGATCGTTAACGCGGTTGAAATCGAGTCTAAAGTTATGAAATTATAAATAATAAACTTTTTATGTTGTATAGCTCCCTCTCAAGGTCAAGATATTAATTTAGCTATGAAACAATGTTTATTGACTAAAATCGACCGATTAGCTATTCCCGTTTGGAAACTATATATCACAACTACATATTCTGAGATTTTCATGGTCGCAGCTAACATTGTACAGCCATAGGCGCTATTTGAAATTTATCAAAATTTACCGGGAGCACCGGTAAATTTTTATATTCAATTTTTCTCGAAAACAGAAGTGTTTTAGGGGCTAATTTTTTTAGTGCTTATAATACATCCACAGGGGCATCCAAATATAACAAAATTGTAAAGATTCACTATCGACCCAATTTTCAAAATTTCCCAAAACTTTGTAATACCTTTAAGGTACGCTTAAAACTAAGTATGAAAAGGGAGTCAGGTCACGATTTAGACACAACGTTTAGAACAGATTTTGTGTCAGATAAATAAATTGATGACCCTGACATCGACTGGAAAGTGTTATAATGTATTAAAGAGGAAAAGAGTCTTCATGACGATGATGTTTGGATGTAACGAGAATAGAGGATAAAGGGAAATCCAACCTTGATATCAAAATAATCTAGGGCAACTAGGGGGGGGGGGGGGGGGGGCGCTTAAAAGAAAAACAGAAATTAATATTTTTGCATATAACATAATAACATAAAATGCATCTGTATGAGTATTTGATGTGCTCAAGACGAGAACAAGAATGAAGAAGAAAAAAGATAGTCTACTTCAATACAAAAGAACTGCATCCCATTAATCTTGTATCCAAGATGAAGCAACCAAGATTCCTCCAACTGTGTTCATCCTCCAATCCAAGATCAAGAACGGGGTACATACCAAGAAATCATAAAGAATTCCGCCCATGCCAAGCTACCAGATACTAATCACAGATGGACGTCTCTCTCAAAGAATATAAGAATAGCCTGATGTGCTTTGATGATGGATGATCGACTGTCGTTTGGATGCCAACAACAAATATTATACATCATCCCTGATTTGATACCGGTAGGTACTAGGAAGTGTTGGTACATGAAAACAGCATCGCCAATGGTGATGAAAAGAATTAATCTCAAGAACGGAGGCAGTTTTTGATACATAAAGATACCAGTGGAGTGATAGTTACGATAGGCATTGAGCAGCAGAACATGTTTGCTTTCTTTGATGCAAAGTCATGTTCAACATTACAAGGATCACGACACACGCTGCACAGTATACACAAACAAAAAGCAACCCAAAGCATTTAGAAACTACTACAGGCTGGTGCAATGCTGGCTGGGAGAGATTAATTCTGCCTGCCTGGCATAGCTAGGTCTGTTCAGTCCTATTGCTCCCTTTGTAAGATGAGGTAGGTAATGGGCCTGTGAGTACCACAGCTGACTGGAATTGAAGAGAAGATGCAACATGATATATGACAATGTCATCCTCTCCATCTCAATCTGATCCTTTATTTGTTTCTCCTTTTCTGCAAGAATGTCTGAATGCAAGATGGGGGATCCCATTCCCTCTTCAGTATCAGCAAGGCAAATCAAGGCTTTCCAGGCCAGGCTTCTTATTGGTTTCTCTTACAACAAGTTGGATATTCCACCTCTAAGCGTTTACAGTTGTATGCATAATAACCCAGACGAGGAACTCTTAATGATTACATACTGTGAATATATTAGGTAGAGGTATTACTATCCCGGGTAAAAGAGCGGGATGTCTTACACATTACACAAGTTCATTGCTCACTAGATGCATTGCCATTTTGAATCACTTGTTAAGCAATTTGATATGGGAAGGGAGAATGTTATAACTTAATTAGGAGTTGTAAGAGGAACTATTTCACTTTAAGGATAGTAGTGTACTTAGTGCAAAACAAAAACAAAAACAGATACAAAAACAAAAACAAAAATACATCAACTTTAAGCAGTAACTGTATAAATAGTGGTAATATACAAACACAATTAACACATACATCAGGATAGGAATGTGTAACTTGGATTGTATCTGTCATGAGACACTGGGAAAGGTGGCTGCTGTTTACATTCCTTTTCATTAATCTTTAATTACCTTCATTCATGTATGTTTCCTAAAATATCAAATCAAATGACACTATTAATTGAGGCAGAAGTAAATCTGAACATATCTGAATTTAATGTACCGGTAATCAAAATTCCAACCCTTGCATTAATCATTGAAAATAATTGAATTTTAGTTGATAATTTAAGACGTACATAAAAATAGCATTTATATTTTAATTGAATTATTTGTGGAGGTTATAAATGAATTGAACTAGGGTACGTCAAAATGCATCATGGCAATTAATACTAATAAGATCCTTGACTCCTTCTTACTTATTATGGTCCATGTAATAATTTTACCTCTAATTCTGTCTTTTAAAAATAAAATATGTAAACATCAAAGGTGAAGTCTCGACTTATTTTAGATATTTAATTCTAAAAGTGGACAGTTGAACCTCTTTCAGTCCTGACCTATTAATTCTACAGATGTGCGGAACGGGAACTCTCAAATTAGAGGCAGTCATCAAAGTGAGGGTGACAAGGCAATTGACATGACCGTGTTCTTCAAGCTGATACTAACGCGATAATGAGCCCATGGGACCAAGCTGGTGAATAAGATAAATTGACAATCTTCTGATGAAAGCTTCTCATGTGCCTGAGTGCTCCATATAATTAACATTAAATGCCAGTCACATTATACCACATGTACTAGAATTGAATTTCATCCAATTTAGATACAAGAAGAAAATGAATAGAGAAAAGAAAGGAGAGGGAGGGTGGGAGAAGAAGAGGCAGAGAAATGCTTTTCAAAAGTGGAACACCAGTGATCTTTTATTTTTGTTGCAACAATGCTGATCACAAAAAGGGTGTTTCCATTTACTGTACCACTTCTTTCTGACCTACCTGACACACTTCAATCTGACACACTTTTTTCCTATTCATTTTCTACACAGAGGAATTTTCAAGAGCCATGATCTGTGATTGGCTTTTTTGCTAGTGAATATTCATGATTATGCAAATTATTAAGATCGCAAGCAGTTCATATCCTTTGTTTTGGTCTTGCGAAAAATACGATCAACTTTTCACAAAGTTCCTGAAAATGACACTTTGAGCGAGAAAATTTTATAATGAGTCAGCTTTGTAATTTCTGAGGTATGCATGTTGATTTGGTAATATTGAAATGTTATGAAACGGACGTATATTTGTTCTCAGGACCATGTTTTGAGGGGGTAACGGGGTTGATTTTCCCCCCAATGACGGTGATCGCAGCTATATGTTACTGCACGACTGCTAGCCACGGCTGTCGGGCCGGAGCCGCTCCGCGCCACGGTCAGCTGATCGACCTGCTTGGGCCTAATCATGCAACATGTGTCTGCACAGGACTTGTTTGAAGCATCAGAATTAGAAGTTCAGCCGTAGGTCTAGGCCTACATTAGTAGAAGTTGTACAGTGTTTCTGCACATGGTAATGTAGGCCTGTAGAGCTACGGCTGAACTTCTAATTTTGATGCTACAAACAAGTCCTGTGCAGACACATGTTGCATGATTAGGCCCCAGCAGGTCGATCAGCTGACCGTGGCGCGGAGCGGCTCCGGCCCGACAGCCCGGTGGCTAGCAGTCGTGCAGTAACATATAGCTGCGATCACCGTCATTGGGGAAAAAATCAACCCCGTTACCCCCTCAAAACATGGTCCTGAGAACAAATATACGTCCGTTTCATAACATTTCAATATTACCAAATCAACATGCATACCTCAGAAATTACAAAGCTAGCTGACTCATTATAAAATTTTCGCGCTCAAAGTGTCATTTTCAGGAACTTTTTGAAAAGTTGATCGTATTTTTCGCAAGACCAAAACAAAGGATATGAACTGTGCTTGCGATCTTAATAATTTGCATAATCATGAATATTCACTAGCAAAAAAGCCAATCATAGATCATGGCTCTTGAAAATGCCTCTGTGTAGAAAATGAATAGGAAAAAAGTGTGTCAGATTGAAGTGTGTCAGGTAGGTCAGAAAGAAGTGGTACAGTAAATGGAAACACCCTCACAAAAAGGGGGAGGGCAAATATAGTGCAATAGCAGACTGAAATACTTGAACACTCATTGATATATTTTAAGCAGTAGGCTTCTATACACAGTCATTTCAGTGTAAAATGAGCTTGAGAAATTAGCTTCAAAACTGTTTAATCTTTTGTAAATTCAATATTAGCGTTTGACTGCTAATTTAAAAGAGTGTTTGTTTAAATTTATAAACCAGTTCAAATCAAATCAAATAATAAAGAGATAGCATACCATTTCTCATTCATAGCAAAGAAATTCATACTAGTCATGCTTACTTAAAACAATATGATCGGGGCAATATGATCGGGGCAATACGATCTTAGCTTGGTCAATATATATAATGTACCCCTCAAGCCCAGTCAATATAATATAAATGATAATCATGTCAGCAGTCAGGCACAAAATATATACAACTGGTATTACTGCCAACATGTGAATCCAGTTTGTTGATTATATCTCAGCTTGTTTGTTTATAATTGTTTGCAGTTTTGGGAATGAAGTGTAAATTTCATTCATGAGAACTTATTTTCAGATACCGTAATACTACCAGAACTCACAAAGAAGTAAACTTAGTTTTTATTGTTGTTGAACCTCAGTTCTCAGGGCACAAGGCATATTATTATATAACCTGTGAGCCCAAAGTACTTGCATACTTTGTGAAATAGTTTTGCAATAATGTCAAAATACTTACCAACCTTACTTAGCACAACAGTATTCTCAGACACAAGAAATTTCTTCTGAATATGAATAATATCCAATTTAATCATCCAACAGAACAGCTCAGCTCACTGCAGGCTCTTCCTCATTCCGGCTCCACAAGATAAACCAAGTAATGATACATTAGTCAGAGTAATGAGCAATGAAATCCTCTCTCCTTACACTCCCTCTACCCTTCTACATCAAAATGATTCCTAAGTTGGGTGGCATCAAGAAGCTGTTCTCCAGCAGAGAGAAGGGGGATGATGATGATATGTCCAGGGGATAGGGGCAAATACCCAAGATGGTGGGGAGCTAGGGAAAGCTAACACCAGCACCGGTCAGCTACCATGGGTGGACCAACATCCCTTCTATCTACCCTGTTGGAGTCCTACTCAGTAGCACAGCTTCCTACAAACATACCAATATTATTGTCCAAGAACCCCGACTGGTACTCCAACAGCTTCCTCTGCCGATAGACGTAATTACGTCTATGCTCTGCCTTACTCAACAACACGCTGTCCTTCTCTATTCAGTAAATTCTCTGCAACTGTTCAATTCATCAAATGTGCGGAATTTGTGCAAAATACACCTCACCATTAAAACCCTCAGCTCAAAAGAACTGGAGCTGAATTCACAATAAACCCAAGCCAGAAACCTTCCTCTCTAGGCTCTATACAGTTTTGATTAAACCATTATTCATTGTAAAACCTCTTATTGATGTTTTTTCTTTGGCAGGGTTGAAGTTGGGGCGTTTATCTATGGGGGGACAGGAAACAGCGCTTTATAAATCGTGGGCACTTATGTGTGACATTGGTACAATAGTCTGCTTTGTATACCACCAGAGGGATTTAGAACTCCTTTCTAATTCAATGTGTTTTTTCCTTCTCTCCTCTTTCCTATTGAATGTTGGGTCTCTCTGCCCCCTCTCTTCCATAGAAGCTTCTATAAACAGAAACATTTGCAGAAGGGATAGAAAGGGCTCTCTATTAGATCTCATAAGAGGCTGGTCTTATGGGGTAGTCTTCATCAGGGTCCTGAGACCTTCAAATCTGAGGACAATCGAAAAGAAGGGAAGTAGCCAAACTCTTAAGCAGGGCTCCCACTTAGCCGAGTTGTATTAACGAGTTATGGCGAGTTGTGGTGAGTTGCCTCAAAGAGGCACTCGCAATAACTCGCAAACGATTCGGTATGGCTTAGCGTAACTCTTTACAACATTCCACGACTCTCCTGGAAGTCGCAAGCAGTTCCAAAAATGTGAACATGTTCAACAAAATTCCCCGATTCGTTGTAATTCGAGGTGAACTCACCTACACTCGTAATATACTCGTAGCAACTAGCCACCTTATGAAGAGTGCAGCGCGAGCTTGTTACGAGTAATGCGAGTATATTACGAGTGTAAGTGAGTTCACCTCGAGTAACAGCGAATTCACCTCGAGTAACAACGAATCAGTGAAAATTTTGAACATGTTCAAAATTTTCGCTGATTCGTTGTAGCTCGAGGTGAACTTGCTTAACATTTGTAATATACTCGTAGCAACTCGCCACCTTATGAAGAGTGCAGCGCGAGCTTGTTACGAGTAATGCGTGTATATTACGAGTGTAGGCAAGTTCACCTCGAATTACAACGAATCGGAGAATTTTGTTGAACATGTTCAACATTTTGGAACTGCTCGCGACTTCGAGGAGAGTCGTGGAATGTTGTAAAAAGTTACGCTAAGTCATACCGAATCATTTGCGAGTTATTGCGAGTGCCTCTTTGAGGCAACTCACCACAACTCGCCGTAACTCGCTAATACAACTCGGCTAAGTGGGAGCCCTGCTTTACAGTCAGTATTCATTGGTAAGTCTACAAAACTTCTGAACTACCACGTACTGTGTTTTATTTTCAAGCACTCCCCTTTTAAAACATGCTGAAGAAATATTGTTGTCTTGAGGTTTTCCAGAGACCGATTACATTTTCACTCTTAGCTTTCTTTCCAGAGCTGAATTGTTCTTTGCTCTCATACTTATTGCACTCACAGGAAGTCTTCAAGAACTTATGACAGGCCTACAAGTACATTATGATGTACAGTTCCTCAGAGAAGAACAACTCAAATGGAATGCATGTGCACTGGAATCGAAGATCAGTGGCAATTCATTTTGCTTAATGTCTGAATCTTTAGACTAGACTGGTCCAATCCATAGTGGCACTGATGTATAAAGTATGACCCCATTTTCACTCACTCACTTGGTTGGACTGGTTTAAGGGTGCGTTTATGCTTAATTTTGAAGGCAGAATGAGCGATTTGTAACGCTCATAGTAAACGCTCATCGTAATCGCAGTTCCACGGTGTACTGTTTATGCTCACTTCTCTGGCTCCTCCAGGCATGATTCTGGCTCTGCAGCTGGATTCGCAAACCTGCACTGCGCATGCTACGTTGACCCCATTTAAACGCATTTATGCTTCCCAAGAATCGCCGATCCAAAATGCACCTTTTTGTGAGTTTAGGATCGGCGGTTATGATCGCCGTTTTCAGTGATTCTACAAAATTGAGAAAGGACGCAACCGTGTTTTGAACTAAACGCGTAACAAATGCCTCATTCTGGCCAGAAAAAGTTGAGCATAAACGTACCCTAAGTTGTGCTCTCACACTCACTGTTCTATTAACCTAGACCCATCTAACATCTTCTATTCTATCTGTCCTTTGTTACTCGTTATCTCTAGTGTAGACCAGTCCACGGAGTGAATGAGAATGGGGTCTAACATGCCTGAGTGATCTGCTTGGGGGTGGGGTACTGAAGATAGACCAGTCCACGGAGTGAATGAGAATGGGGTATATTACATGCCTGAGTGATCTGCTTGGGGGTGGGGTACTGAAGATAGACCAGTCCACGGAGTGAATGAGAATGGGGTCTAACATGCCTGAGTGATCTGCTTGGGGGTGGGGTACTGAAGGTCAATGAGAATGAGGTCTAACATGCCTGAGTGATCTGCTTGGGGGTGGGGTACTGAAGATAGACCAGTCCACGGAGTGAATGAGAATGGGGTCTAACATGCCTGAGTGATCTGCTTGGGGGTGGGGTACTGAAGGTCAATGAGAATGGGGTCTAACATGCCTCAGTGATCTGCTTGGGGGTGGGGTACTGAAGATTTGCATACACTTAGTCAAAGTAAACAGAACCCTTTTTCAAAGGAATTTAGGGAAAAATCTTTTTATTGTTCATCACTGACCTGAGATTTCACAAATTCCAATTAATTCAATCAATTTGTGCACTAGATAACTATTAAATTAGCCCCCAAACAGCCATCTTCGACAACCTTGGGCATTAATGACAGATAAACAACAATAAGAGCACCATAAGTATACCTCTTGATACAAACATTTATTTCTGGTTGGTTTAGGGGTTATCTAGAGTTGGTAATAGTTATACAGGAAAATAAAACATGAGATTCAGATAAAAACTTACATAATGAATGTTTGATAAAATAGAGGCCTGAATGGCATATGCCAAATATATGTGCTGGGTAGGACAGTTTTATAGCTGAGTTATGATCAAAGAAATATACTTATTTTTATCATCACCATGATTATCTCTATCATCATAGTCACAATAATCTTCATCATCATCATCACCACAAATATCATCACCATCACCACCATCATCATTCTTCAAAACAATCAAGCTTCACTATAAACATTACCAGTACTCATTAGTTTGTCTTTCCCATATATATTTACAAATCATCAGTTGAAGTTAAAAATAACACCTGTATCAAATCGATGCGCTTTTAAAGGTAAAGACCAGTATTGGAAACGCCCCAATTTCAAAAAAGTAAAATGGAAGTTCTTATTACCAATCATGTGAAAGAATATGTTTTGACTAATACATGATGATACAAATTTTGCCAGGAAACTGCCTACTAATTGATATATTTGCTAAATTAGTTTATCTATTGGGATGTGATAGATAAAATGCACGTGTCGCGCACGTGTGCGTAGTCCCATATACATCTTTCTGTGTACGGTGCTTGTAACTTTACCAAGACTGGGCCAAATTTCTTATCATTTTGATGATTCCAGAACCTTGCAGTACACACCAATACTTATATGCTAGATGATCAACCTTTTCAGATCGATTCCACAACGTTTCTTTCACAATGCAATCGCATGACCATAACTTGTCTGTACCTTTAAACTAGGGGCTTCAAAAAGTGCAATTACAAGAACATTTTTTTTCTTCTAAAGCTCTATCCTAAACGATCAATTCTTTTAAATGCTTTTCATCATTTCAAGACTTACCCATTTGCCAATGTCATCCGTATCCACGATCTCCCATTCCCACTCGATATCCATAGCCGGAGTGATGGTTGGCATGGGGGCAAAATCGACGGGATAGTCTTAAAAACTCAACAAGGTTGCATTGTTTATGGAATCTACCATTGAAGCTCCTGATTGAATAATCCAATTAATTTCCAGTCTTGCAGTTGTAGAGTGTCTATTGACTCACAAGTTTGTCACCAAGGTGCAGGCAGAAGAGGATGATTTTGTGAACTTATAATGCTTAAGGACTTTGGTTCATATGGAGATCCAACAAATCCCTTTTCCTGAATGTTACTGAACCTTTAACTGAAGGTACAGCTTCTGCAGTCTCTTTCATCAAGATCAATACTGTTCCAATGCTTTAGAAATGTTCAAATACATTCCTATGGTGAAAAGATAACTATGCATATGATACACGAATATGCTGAGACAACACTTGATTCAATTGCAATAATAGATATTCTAGGAACTTAATCCAGTCACAAGTCCAGACTAAAATAGAAATGGAGACAAACTTGATTTACGGATTGCAAAAAAAGTAAATTCACATGTTATCCACAACCAAGTTCAGAAAAATAAAGAAACTGAGACTCGTATCTTATTAAATTCAGTGAATTCACCTACTGAAATAGCACCTAACAACAGAGAAGTGTACCTGTATCAAAGAACTACCGTAGCTCAGTACACAGAAGCAACATGAGTGAGAAGTATATAGTTGGAAAGACTAAAACTATCTCAAGTGCAGCAATTACTCCCCTCGAAAACCATGTCAAATATCTCCTCTGAGAAACCAATCATCTGTACAATGACATAGTGAATTATCAATGATTACCTTCATGAAAACGCAGGTGTTTACTCATCCCTTAGTATTCAAAGCAATGAAGAATATACATGTCAAAGGATATTCGTAGTCTGAATGTTGGCCTAAGTATCAACTGTAGACTGTGACCTTAACACATCCTGAGTGATAGTGCACTCATTAAGCAAAAACAACTACAGTACAGGGTTAGGTAATTGAAATTACATGTACAGTCAATGTCTCTAGAATAAATGCTTATCATTTCCTAAACAATTCTGCCACTGATTTCCTAGCCCTCCTTGCTGTTATATCCTAGTATTTGTCACAGATCGATTTGCAGTGTTCCAGTTCAAGCCATCAAGGTAGGAAATGCAAGTAAATTTTGATACAGATGGGGAAAATTTCTTTTATTTATGTATTTTTACAAACCATCTTCTATTCAAAACAACACAAGTTCAAACAATTCTATGAAGAACAAAAAAACAACAACCACCTTTCAGAGACTTTTCTGAGACGTAAGCAATTACTACCACTTGCAGCTAAATAAGAAATATTTCTTTCTGTTCAAAAATAGTAGTTGTAAAGTAATGGAATGAGCTAATCCCAAATAAATTCTTATCTAAAATTATCTTTCTCTCATATACAGGTAGGCCTTTTGATCAAAAGTAACATACAGAAAGAATACACTGAAGATTGCCAGAGAGAAACTAATCACTCAATTCATAAGATTGTCCCCGGACCAAATGCACACACCCTGCAATGACCAGCAATCAGAAATGAAAGTGTTTAGCAACATCACTGTATCTTAATGGCATCTTAATATGGAGTTAGACAGGTTTAAACTCATTTACTTTGACACAGTCACAGAGTTAATGCCCTTCACGTTCTGAAGACATGAAATAGTTACCTTCATTGGAAGAGGTATAATCCATATATGAGTCGGATAGAGCTCAAACAGAACACAGTGAGCAGGTAAGTAAGATCGTTTTGCTCATGGTATCCCCCACTCAACAAAACATCTCCCACATCACGAATAAAGACATGAAATATAATCACATGTCCTATACAGCATGGAAACAATCCACACAGCCCAAACAGAAAGGCTAGTATGGAGATGGTATAGGGATGAGGTTACTGCCAGTTTATTACAACATCCCTCTCAGTTGGTGGTGTGTAGAGGTTATGACATTTACTACCATCATGTTCCTCTTTCTACATGGTATGGTAGGCCTACCATCTCCCCATCTCAATCACCAATGATGTGCCCAAGACCAGCTGGTCTATATCCCACATGGTTATTCTACATGTACATACAAGAAGCACTAGTATAACAATCAATTTGCTCAATCAGTTTTCCTCCTTTCTTAAAATGCCTGATGATCTTGCCACTCAACGAATTCTGCTGATAGTATTTTTTACCAAAATAAAGATACATGATGCTTTAACAAATTACTGTTAGTAGTTGCCAAATGTTAGTTTTATTTATAGTTTTATTTATGGGAACCTATAATCTACAAGCTAAGGCCAATTAAAAAAAAACATGTTTAGCGTCCTGTTTTTTCGAAAAATAGGAAGGAGGGGGCCCTTTTTATTTTTTATTTCAAAATGGCCGCTCAAAATGGCCGCTCGGTACATTTTCCCTGACAGTCGGGGCTATTTTTTTTCAAGATGGCCGCTGACAATTTTTTTTTTTTTTTAATCAGAAATAGAGCCATTTTAGCAGTGTTTTTCATGTTTTTTTCTTTCAAAAAAAATAATTTCAAAAAAAAATAATTCAAAAATAACAAATAAAAAAAAATAGGAGGCGGCCCCCAAAAAGGAAGCGGGCGGGGACGCTAAACATGTATATTTTTTTTAATGGCCTAAGCTTTTTAATAGGTTCCTCACATTTCACTCTGTATAACCTTCTATTTATTACAATTAATTTCGAAGTCCTTTCAAAGAATTAATTATATAATGTGACACTTTTAGTATATTTCATATTATGTTCTATTTTTGTTAATTATGTAAATTCTTTTTATTTGTGAAATGTGAAAAAAACTTGAAACTTGAAACTTGATCAAAGACTATCATAGACCTTTACCTCAGCATGGTGCCTGTATCATCATCATCATTATACAGTGCTCTATCCTTTTATCCTCATAGAGGTGATAATCATCTTACCTAGTCTGTCACATATTCAATATCAGACCCTCATAGATAATAAACAGAAAGATCAACCACCATGAGTTACAGGCTGAAATGTTAGACTACTGTCTGGAGGCTTGGCAGGTCAATTTGTTACATAATGACAAACATTTTGAGTTCTCACATCTCATCTTGTAAGGCCACTATCAATGGCAATGCATTCAAGGTTCTTCAAATAAGAGATAAATCAAACACATTCAACCCCTCTGAGGGGCAGATTATACTGTATCATCTTCAAGTTGTCCAAAACATAATCTAGGGCACGAATCAACACATTCCTACTTCTACATGACTAAATATCGTCAAGATAGATTTACATTGTATGTTAAAGGGATCCGGTAACTTTCGTCTCAGATTCTGAAACAAAATCCTGGATTTAGCTCATGCTGCAATGATAATTATAAACCTTTGGGTCAGTCAGGAACCCCATGACTTTTACAAGCTGATAGCCTGTCTGATTATCAAGATATTTATGATTGGAATTACAATTTTTTTCATAACACTACAGTCTATTGGCGAAAACGAGTATGGTAAAACCGGTCACTCAAAGATTTTTACTTTTTTGAGGCACTTCTTGAACATGTCAAAGCGCAATTTTTTTAGGGCTTCAATATTACACCATATCAGACGCTGATAACACGTAGGGCCGTGTTTCTCAGATTTAACATTGTCCAACAAATCCCTTTATAAGAATAAGAGCAAGAATGGTATTTTATATCTCTGTGTTAACATTCCCTTTTTTCACACCTAAACATCTGCAGATTATTTCAGTCCTTGGTTTGCATATAACCATATATGTATTATTTTTATTGCAATGATGAGCGTAAATTAAGTTTGATATTTGACATTCATTTGGGCCTTAAGTAGTCTTTAGCAAAATCTATATTAACTATAAAAAGTCTCCTAGCACATACAGTATTTGCATCTATCGGCACAACGTTCTACCAGTCAGTCTGACTCTAAGTAATGTTCATTATAAGGACCAGGATCATAGATACCACCCCTAATTGTTGATACATTCATTCTATTATCTTTCTCCATATTAATCAACATGACCTTCAACATGGAGCATTCTTGGTATCATGCGTACAGGCATCTTGAAAGAGGAATGTTGTCTCATGGTTAGTCAACATGTTGAGAGTTTCAATCTGTATTAAAGTGACTCTGTAACATTGTTGAAGGTTGATGTAAAAACTGTGTAATTTTTGTATGAAATGTTACTTATTGTATTCCTTCTACGGTACTAACCCTCCAACATGCAACAAATCCTGATAAAATTCCTAAACCACAAAGATATTTATGGTTTTCTTCAAAGGCGTCACTGTGCGACACCCTCTAACAGTAAATTCTCCCAACCATTTTGAATTTTCCCCAACTGTTTTTCCATGAAAATAAGACATAAGACAGGCTTTTAAAATCTTTCAACACTTAAATGTTTGGAATAGTATGTAATTCATTGCTTTGTGACGATTTACATTCACCTAAAATGTAATTAGTTGTAAGATTAGTGCTGTAACATCACGGATATCTCCAATTCCGTTTAACTGCCAGTCAAAACCGGACGGTTTTCGTTTAAACGATTAAAAAAAAAAAAAAAAAAAAAAAAAGTTATAGGCGCCGATTTGTGCATGTGAACTTGTCACAAATAATAGTAACAATGTCGTTTTTAGAAGAATGTGTAAGATCATTAATGTAAATAAAAAAACAGTAGAGGACCTAGGATAGATCCTTGTGGTATACCATGTGTAAAAATTGGATAAATTATTATTATAAAGTACATATTGAGATCTATTTCAAAGATTACTTTCAAACCAAGATGACAGACAAATTGGAGTGTCGTTCTAGTTTCAGAGTGGTGAGTCAACACACCAATTACTGAGCTGGGAGACATTGCCAGGCATAGTGCCAGGTGAAGGGGCATAAATAAAAACTTTAAAAAAAAAGAAGTAATTATTAAAAAAAAAAAAAAAAAAAAAAAAAAACGGGAAAACGAAACCATCCAATTGAAAACGGAATCCGCCATTGGCGTTCGGATACCGGACGGTTAAACGTATGACTACAGCACTAAGTAAGATAGTTGGGAGAATAATTTTCCCCTAATTTTTTATCATTAATAATGGTCCGTTTTTACTCAAACTTTCAGATAACTTTAATTGTACATCTAGCATTAGAGTCACTGCCTTAGCACCATTTTCTTTCATCAGAATGATGTTATAAAGTCCCTTTGCATCCATTCTAATGATTGGTTATTTGATATAATCAAAGCCACAGAACAATTTGAGATGCTTACATTTTTTTAGAAAGTGTTGTTGGAATTTCAAGGTTTTGTATTTTATCCCTTTTCTCCCTATTATTATTGGGGAGAAGGAAGAGGGTGGAGAGCAGGAGGGAGAGCGGGGGAGGGAGGGAAATATAAGTGAAGGAAGAAGAAAGAGAAAGAGAAAGAGAAAGCAAATAACATAGATGGAAAGATGGAGTGTGAGAGAGAGTGAGAAAGAGAGAGAGAGAGAGAGAGAGAGAGAGAGAGAGAGAGAGAAAGAGAAAAAGACGGTGAGACACAAGTAGAAAAAAAGAATGGAAAAAGAGTGAAAGACAGAAAATGAGATGCAACAATCATATTTTTGGGGAGGTGTAATGTAATCACTTTAATTGACAGCTTTCCAAAGATGGGTAGCCAAGTATAAATTAGTTTATATTGCACCTTTATTTACACCTTTCTCTTATGCAGGTTTCATAACACTCTTTGAATAATCACCACCCTCTGTGTGTGTGCTACTTTCAGTCCACTTTCTGTATGCAAGTTTCTTTCTACAATGTTCTGTCTTGTGTAAATGCACCCTTACATATCTCTTCCATGTAGCCATTAAAGTGGTCACCTCCCTCAAATAACAAGCCATGAAATACCATCAGTTGGTTTATTGCACCCATCACACCCATAAATAATTCAAGAAAACAAGAGCTCAGAAAAGGTTATGAAAATCAATCAATAAATGTCTTGTACAGAGAAATATGAGTTGGTTGTAGATTTTATTGAGAGTAAGATTGGCCTGACAGGGGCTTGCATACAGGAGCCAATTACAGTCACAACGTTGACTACTACATAGAATCTTTATTCCTCATTGACCAAGTCAAAGATGTTTTTTTGGTTTTTTGTTGAAGTGCTATTCAACCCCTTACACTCTGTATTGTGGCCTATATCTGCCATCAAAATACAGCACTGATTAAGTCATCCCAATAATTCAATTCAAATTCAATTTGTTTATTTTCCATTTTAAAACAATTTGATTATGAGGGCTAAATACAGCAAAGAAAATTATTATTAAAAAAAAATATCACAATATGAAGTGGTAGGATACTTGCTTGTGGGCGAGGTCCCAGTTTTACAAGATGAAATAATACTCTTTAATCTCAAAATAATTTGAAAATATACATGATACAATAATCAAACTCCAAAATCTTATCAAAAAAGGAAATGGACGTTTTAAACCTAAATTGGTGACCAAACATTTGCAGTTGCTCAAAGATATATAGTGAGGATTAGGTAACGGACTAGGTAACAGGTTTGGTCCAGGATTAAAGTTAGTTTAATAGTGAAGTTATTTACAGCAGAGCAATAGCTGCAGAAGCATGTGTCATATACATAGTCATACAACCTTATATTACCTGTACTCACTAGGTGCATTATAGCATTTAAGACATGTAGAAGGGTATCTGCCAGAGGGGCGCATACATCTATATACAAAGTAAACGAGCTGTTGTATCCGCATGAATAGTTACAACTGTATATCAACAATCTTCCTTCCTGAGCTGACTAGCGTTAGATCCCACTCCTTTTATGTGACCACAAGCATCTTCCACCATGTTCCAACAAAAATATCACCTGAAACATACTGGTAACAAACAAAGCACGAAGGAATAAATTTGTGAAGTAAGTGCATTAAATCTATATTTAAAGAGGTATATCCAAACGGAAGTAAAAGGTTACGGATGTCACAGGATATGGTATTCTTTATAATCTAAAAATCAGGAAGAACGCTCAAGTGACATTTACAAGTAACTATCAAGGAAATAGGTGCACGCTGCACAGAAATAGTGAACGAATCCCAAAGCAGACTCCAACAAGTTGATGTTTAGGTGATCTTGGGCATTCACAGATCTATCAGAAAGCCTCAGAGCTAGAGATGATATGATTGATAAAAACCCGGTAATCAAGCAAAAATGATTGAGAAGACATGTACTGGAATGAAGAGACTGGCATGGGTATCAATGAAACGGGTAATCCACTCAGTTCTTTCTTGAGATAAACTGCAAATGTAGATTGAAAACAATGTCACCAAGGTTGTACAATGCAGCTCACACTGAAGACGTAATTCAAAGAGAGGTAGGGTACTGCAATGTGTGTGCACAGTGTGCACAGTGTTCGCTTGCAGAAGGATGGAAGTAATGTAATAGCAGAGCGAGATCAACAAATTGAAACAAGTGCTACACTCTCCACTGAGACTGAGAGAGAGAGAGAAAAAAAAAGAGGGGACGAGAGGGAGGAGGGGGGGGGGGGAGAAAAGGACAAAGAGTAAGAGAGAGAGAGAGAGAGAGAGGGGGGGGGGGGGGGGGATGGAAGAGAGAGCTGGGGAGAAAAAGGTAGAGGAAGATTGAGAGGGAACAGGACGACAAAGAATGCTTGCTCGGGGGACCGCATCTTAGTAATTAAGATATCCATCCTCCTTCTCTCTTCCAAACATCCTCGATTACATATTCCTCCTCCGTGGAATACCCACGATATACATGTATATCCGCCGTTGCGGCAATGCTGCAAGGGGAGTATTACCTTCTCCCAACACTTTCTTTGCTTGATTGTTTCTTACGTCTCAGGAATTATTGATTCTATTCCTTTGCTGGGGCCGGCCGGCCGCACTCCTTACTGCACCCAACTCAGACTTTGCGATGAGATTAGAGAGCGGGTTGATAGAATTTCATTGATGATACTAAACCTGGCATCTCATTCTACACACCCTGGCCCACAAAACATGGCCTCACAAATCAAAATCATGCATCAATAATTTTTCATCTTGTTTTCTCTACAAGACAGAAAGGTTTAGGATTTCTCAAATTGTGTATCTGCATTCATATGTAGGTGTAATTCTAAATGTCCACACCTTAAACAGATATGAGGAATGGCAATACACTGCCTCACTTTCATGCGATATTATATATATTTGCTTTATACATTATACAACCGGTATGTAATAACAAAATGCTTAACAAAATATATTACATTTGACAAGGATTGGGAAAGTGATTCCAGGGTCACAA
This sequence comes from Strongylocentrotus droebachiensis, assembly GCA_035222895.1. NCBI lineage: Eukaryota > Metazoa > Echinodermata > Echinoidea > Camarodonta > Strongylocentrotidae > Strongylocentrotus > Strongylocentrotus droebachiensis. The sequence goes on from JAVYIG010000223.1 coordinate 217,489, forward strand.
TGTGATTTCATTTCTTTGCTTGAGTGATCATTACATCAAGTACTTTTGTACTCCACTTGTTGATTTTTTTTTTTTTTTTTTTTTTGGGGGGGGGGGGGCACAACCAGCTGGTACCCCACCCTTTTAAAACCAAAGAGGCATGCCGCCTACATTACAAAACAAAAAAAAGAGACTTTTCTGTCTGCTTTCAAACTTTAAACCCCAAAGGACTTTTTTAGTATAGCATCATTAAGCTGCCCATGTGCTCATCTTCACAAACACTGTCACTCACAGTATGCCTAAACAATCTATCAAAACATAGATAAATGCTCTATTCAAATGATAGATTGAACCTAGTTTGAGTCAATGGAGGATTTTAATGAAAAGAAGCACTTTCCACATTGGCTAATCCCTGTCAATGTTCTATGGTGTTGCATATTTTGGATGTCGAAATAACGTGATTAATCAATTCAGCAGGAGCCCCAAGAGAAAAGGGGGGAATAAAATAGAACAACGAGGATCAACAGAATCGGTGTCCTGAAAATGAAAGAAGCTGAGAGAGGGTGAGGTTATAGGAAGGCATAGAGGCAGGAAACTGCAGTTCAATATTAAGGGGCAGGGAATTTGACATTTTATTCAGTAACATCCAAGATCCAACATCATATATTTCAAATCTTTGTCCCTCCAAGGATTGTAGAAGCATACAAATCTCAAAACTTAGGCATAGTGTACTCACATCTTTCTTTTTTTTAATTCTTCTTCATTTTCAAAGTGTCATATTTACAAAGCACAAACATTCTATCATCCCAAAGTACATACAGAGCCAATATTCCTCCTCCATCCCACAAGCCAATATGTGCGTACCATTGACATTTGCACAACTTATCATGCTATTAGTGACAGTTGAGAAATACATTTAAGGTTTGCTAGAACATAGCTAGACATTTCTGATTAAAGTGCAATTTTACATGCCTGCTGTGGCTTGTGCATTTGTTTTAAATGAAAGAAAGAAGCTCTTTAAAGGCATTGATATAAATCCACGCCAAATATGAAAATCTGAACAGGAGGACATGAAAACAAGTGCTTTAATATTTAATTAATATTAACTACAAAGGATATTCTTATATAAACTCAACTAAATTTGTCCTTCTTAGTCTTAACCTGGGATATCAAAATGCTCTATTTTCCAATAATGTATTTGATTCATTGATCACTTAATAAAATAATGTATTCTTTTATTGTGTAAAATGTATTACTTTTCAACCATGACGTTATTTGTATGTACTTTGATAAATATGTATATCTCAATGTTCAGTATATTTGTTTTATATTCATCACTTGAAAGTGAAAATAAATTTCAAGTTAAATATATTGATCAAGTTAAGAGTTAAGACCATGGCTTGAATTATCTGGGAATATCAAGATGAGAACAAAGAGCTTCAACTCACATGCCGATTGATCTTTACTGTCTTTGACCGGACATACACAAACTCTGATCACTTTGCCCCCTCCCTACAGTGATGCATACAAGTTACAGGTTTTAAAGGCTAAGTCCACTCAAAAAACAATGAGCTTTTAACCCTTTGCTTACGGGAACCTGGTGGTCACTGTGTTAAGCCTATGCGACCTATACAATTCAGTAATCAACAGGTTAATAGATGTCAAAAAACAAGAGAAACAGAGCAACAAAATTGAGTAAAATCAGATAACTAATAAGGAAGTTATGAATTTTGGAAAAAGTATGAAAAAGTATAGAACTCAGAAAATCACTACCCACATTGCCAATTTGGTATCAATTTGTGCAACATTGCCTCACCATTTATCAATTGCTTAATCTTTTAAAATTCCATTGATTTCCCTTTTTATCCCCAAAACTTGATTTCCCCATGCCTTTGCCCAGGTTATAAGATTTGTATCATATTGCGTGCATGAAATTTCCCAAAATCTTGTATGAATTTTGAAGAATTGATACTATTTTCTGAATATTGTATCCCGAAGTTTGAGGTTCATACCTCAAGTAGTTCTTGAGATATTGCATTAATGAGATGTACGGACAGACGTACGGACATACCGAAAGCCTCTGACACCACCTTCTGAGAGGGAGGCATACACAAATACAAACTAGCTTGAATTAAACAATCTAACAGAAAACAGATCAAGGAATTGAAGAGTTTTAATAACGTGCAAACTATCTTCTGTTTTTACTAATCAATAATGATTTGAGAAGATGAATTGATAGCGGTGTCTACTCTGTGATTTGTTTAAGATAGGAGGGCGTAATTACGCCCCTCACTGTGCGGATTAGCTCTGTCCACCACTGAGATTTGACCCTAGGGGTCACCATGGATGAGCGGCCTCTCGCTGCTTCTCAGTTGTTAGTGTGAAGCACAGAAGGTCTTTGGAATGTCCGCAATGAACACCAATATGAAACCAACCCTGTTTTCACAAGAAATGAACAAGTACAGCTACCTTTAATTTCTGATGGGCCTAAATTTTGAGCTCAATATGAAGTTTGAACAACTCAAGTCTGAAGTTTAAAAAAGTTTACACACAATATTAAAATTCAGATCTACAAGTTTTCTTAAAACTGTTTTGACTAAAGATTAAAGGTAAAGACCAGTATTGGCAACGCCCCAATTTCAAAAAATGAAATGGAAGCTCTCATTACCAATCATGTGAAAGAATATGTTTTGACTAATACATGATGATAAAAAATTTGCCGGGAAACCGCCTACTAATTCATATATTTGGTAAATTTATTTCTCTCATGGTCTGGTGAGAGAGATAGGGTAGTCCCATATACATCTTTCTGTGTATAGTGCTTGTAACTTTACGAAGAATGAGCCAAATTTCTTATCATTTTGATGATTCCAGAACCTTGCAGATGCTAGATGCTAGATGATCAACCTTTTCTGATCGATTCCACAATGTTTCTTTCACAATGCAATCGTATGACCATTACTGGTCTTTACCTTTAAGTATTATTGAGGAATAATAACAATTAAACAAATAAAAATCTGATTTATCTTTGTCTCATGTTATATGGCAAGGTTCATTTTTTTTTCTTCATTAAAACAATTCAGAGTTTGAACAGAAGAAATGGCTTCAATTACTAATTGGTTGCCAAGAAATTTAGTGCACATTCCCCATTACAATCTTTTTTTATTTTGTCATAACAAGTTGCAAATCTGTATAGAAAGAAATTTGCTTATACAATAACTATGGTACTGTTTGGCATAGACATATGTATAGTAGATAGGATTTTGTTTTACTTGAAGAAGAATAAGACCAAGATAAAAAAGAAGGGCCCTCATCATGCTTGTGAAAACCAACCCTGCTACAACTCCTCATCCTCACTATCTGTACGTCCCCATTTACATTGCAGAAAACACAATTTGAAAAAATTTCAATTTCTTTTAAAACTATCACTTACACTACCCCAAAAATGCACACAAAAACCGTAGTGTTACATTATGTTTTTTGTTGTTGTGAGTTGTGTGCATGCACCACTAGTCGCTGCATGCTTTTAGCACAACTCGAGTAGTTCACCAGTGTTTTGAGCGTAAGCATTTACGCTGCAAAAATAAATGGATTTTTGGCCAGAGATTGTAAAACCACACTCCAGAGATGATCTTTTCTATCATAGTTTTTCATGTTTAATGGTAGTGAGTTGCCTAGCAACTTCCATCCAAACTCTGGAATGTGAGAAAGATAGATGGTTTTAGCTGGGAGTGTGAATGGGGCTATCTTGAGATGACATGCTGGTATGAGAATGCCATGGAACAGAAGGAAATAATCTTCCTTACTATCTCCTTTCTGATTCCTCCCTGCTCTACCATCATTGATTTGGAAATGATTAATATGATTTGCTTCCCCCGGCTTCAAACCAGTCTCCTTCAAGGAATTATGTTTTATCTTTTTGCTCACATGTACTGATGGCAACACTGCTATGGTAAACTAAAGCTACAAATGTGCAGTGAGCTTGTATTTGTGAAGTTTAATAACACTCAATGTTTCAATCTTATGGTGTCTGGTGCAAGCAGACTAGAACACGAATGTGAAGAAATTACCTTCATATTTTATAGAAAGAATACATACTATCTGTGTCTTAATCTTTTTTCTTCCCAAGCTTCTTTTGAGCTTTCAAAAGTTAAATTGTTTTCCATAATGATGTAATTTAGTTTCACACTTTCACTAGATGACTTTATTAAAGAAAAAACACCACCATAGATTTTTTTAAATTCTTTTTTTATCCTACCACTACGTAGAAGCCTGCCGGTATACAAGGAGAATTATTGAACATTTCCACTAGTTTCAAAACCAAATAACTGTTCACTTAAAACTTTTAAATTCTCCCAAATCTTCTACCAGATGTATAATCTTGGCAAGCAAATAAAGGACTTGAAAATCATGCTTCACATATTCTCTGAAAAATCTTTTCTTAAAACAAAAATAGTGACTAATTATAGTATAAGATTGGAGCAGGGTCTGAAGCATGGCTAGGATGACAGGAGATTTGAGGGAGCAGAGCTAGCTAGCGAAGGTATGCAGATGAGGAAGCATATGCTAGATATTACTAGAAGAATGCTGTGAACTTGGCAGGGGTTTGGTAAGATATTGACCACATGATGGGTTGGACACAGTGATTACCAAATCACTTTCATTTCAACCCTTCAACTTGCGTTTTAGGACCATGATGTTCATAAAAGTATATGAAAGAACAAAGAAGGCAAGGGCATTGAGATGATAAAACAATTTTGTTTAAAGAAGGAAAAGAAAAGAAAAGAAAAAGTAAGTATTCAAGCGAAGAGAAAGTTACAAAAGCCTACAGATCATCACAAATGGCATGAGATTACCAGACAAACTGCCATCCAAAACTGAGAAAATTAAATCATTAAAACATTATTTAACCGATCATGAACGATAAGCAAATATTAAAGGTAAAGACCAGTATTGGAAACGCCCCAATTTCAAAAAATTAAATGGAAGCTCTTATTACCAATCATGTGAAAGAGGATGTTTTGACTAATACATGATGATAAAAATTTTGCCTGGAAACCGCCTACTAATTGATATAATTGGTAAATTTGTTTATCTATGTGTGTGAGAGATAAACGCAAGTGTCGCGCACATGTGCGTAGTCCCATATACATCTTTCTGTGTACAGTGCTTGTAACTTTACGGCAAAGAAATTTTGTGGCAAAACATGATAAACGAATCCAAAGACACAATGTTGATGTGCGCCAAGGACACATGGGCGCCCCAAACCTAGGACCTGACCCCTAACATTTCTAACTTACCTACGGCTTTAATAGTTATAAAGACATTTAAAACTCAAATCCTGACCCTCCCCCCCCCCCTCCCCCTCCCCTATTCCAACAATTTAGTGTGGAGCCCTGGTTATGGACAATAACACGTCTTTACTATATCCAGTCCCAAGAGAAACTATATCTTTTCATTATTAGGTATCAGGCTTGAGTGAAACTATTCAAAGAATTCCACCCCCAAAATCCATTATCTCTTTGAATGCAAAGCTCTACTTCCTTACCAAACAATGGTTCCTTCATTTCCTACAACAGCTAGTCTTTTGTTTTTCTCTGTAGTCAGCGATTTCTTCAAACATACACAGCGTGATCAAATGACAGTGATTGCACAACAAAATAGCTCCCTGATATATATCAAAAGGAAAAAAGTAGGGCTTCACTCACAAATGTTGAAAAGGTTTTATATCACTTGGCAATAATATGAAGGATGAACTAACCCATATTAAAAGAATTAAAAAAATAACATTTAGGCCTACGCAATCTCCAACTCCAAGTCAGGAATCTTTCAGAATGTTCCTCTTGGAATGTATTAACACTGAAAGTTCTAATTAAACACCTACTTGCCCCAACAATTATTCTGTACATTCTACAATTCAAGCTTAGTATAAATTTGAAGACGATCTGATGGACCAAGAAAACTATCAATAACATTGTGCAACTTAAGCAAGTAGTCTATCAACTTTGAGTCTATGCCTCCTCCTTATTTACTTTCTATTGACACCATTGATAGCACAAATAAAGAAAGAATACACAGGTTGTCAATATGAAACTTGTTAAATTATACAGGAATCACAATCAAGAAGTAGGCCTACCTATATTCAAATGTCATGTTAACTTAGGCCGGAAGAGAAGGTATCTGAAATGTACAGGTAGCCCTTGCTAAATGAAAAGTAATCACTGACCAACCACCGCAAAAAGACATGGCATCCATCCAAACGTTCCAGCAAAAATAATATTTCACATTCCAATGAAAACAACATCAAAGTAAACATAGCACCCACAACATTCACAGGAGTTGTCCTTGGTCAGCGATGCACTATCCATCACAACTTTACAGAGACTAAGGAAGTCTTTGCTGAACCTACTTGCCGAGATATGAGAAACAATCTTGAGATTCTAGCTTGTAATCTCTAGGACTCAGCTCACAAAGGCTCCATGACGATGTCCTGGAACTTTCCTTTCAGGCTTGAACTCACTGAGATAGTAACCAATCCTGTGATCCCTACTTCCTACCTCTCTCCTCAATGCACATCTTTCTCTAACACTCTCACTGGCCTGGTCATACAGTCAATGCCTAGCTCCATGCTGCACCACAATAAACTTTCTGGTTTGTCACCATGGTTACGCATCACCACTCCACTGGACCCAGGGGGATCCCTGGTGGAGGGAGAGGAGCCTGGGAGTGCTTATATGCCCCCATGTATGCCCCCATATATGTCTCCTTGTACATGTATGCAAAAGAACATATTGCAGTTTTTAATGAACACCATGTGAAAACTTATATTACTTGCCTATTAATACCTTATGAATTTCAGATTGGCAAATAAACTTATAAGCACAATTCTCAAATGCAGTTATTTACTTAGGGTAACTAATAGACTAGTTCCTGTGGAGAGGCCTCTTTCTATAAGAATCATATGTTGAGAGCCAGAATGGCCTAACTGTGTGTTTAATGGTATGAGGACACATCTTCCTGGCTCTAAGCATTCAGAGACTCGACAGAGGTTTGACTGACATAGCATCATGTGTTTAAGTGCAGGGTCAATGACCTTTGACCCTCAAAAAGGAAATTTCCCCCTCCCCCTCTGCTCTTGGAATAAATAACCCCCATACCCGCCACAATAAGTTAAAATAAGCCTCTTCTATTTTTTTGTACTCACTTTTATATAATATGGTAATTTTCTTGTTACTAATATGACATTTTAGTGATTAAACATCTATTTTTCACCTTTGACCTCATCTTTGGAGGTCATGATTTTACTTCAAGGGTCAGTATTTATTCTTTGTAATCTTCTTTCATAATCCTGTGCATTTAGACACCAAGACCATCTATATACCACATTTTAGTGATTTAGGCAGAGGTTTGACCTTTGACCTCTAATAAAAATATTCCCCAACCCCCATCCCTCCTTCCTTTTTGTTGGTAGTTGTCCATACCCATACCTACTAAAATCAGTTTCAATTTTTTTCGCAGAAGACCCTAAAGTTAGGGATACTAATAGATGACATGTTATATGAGCGATACTACGTCTGTGACTGCGTGCATTCAATCCCCAGTCAAAACCCATGTTGTACCGATACAACACTTTGCTGACTGGGCGCACTGAATGTGCTGTCTCCGAATGCCTACATGTTTGTCTGTAACTTGGGGATTATTGATTTATATGATTAGATATGCATACTACATGAAATGTCTGAAGCTGGGCTTCCTTGTCATATATACAAATATTTAGAATAAAAGAAAGAAACATCTTCAAAAGTGAATTCGAAAAATTCGAATGCATTTCCTTGAAATCATGTTTTGGCATAGCGCGGACAAATTTGACGGTTTGGATAATCATTGACTTTATACATGTCAAAACAAGACTCAATTGAAAAATCAACTGAAAGGCCAAATTTTAGTAGTAGGCGAACCATTTGATTGGAAGGGGGAGGAGAGGGAGAAGCGGGTAATAAGTATTCGTTAGCATATGCAAGTTATTAGAAATAGCAGATGGACAAAAAGACATATTATTGAGCAAAAATTTCAAAACTTTCGCTTAGATGGTGGTTATAACTGCCATGAAACAGTAGTTTTGAAGCAGTCAAGACTCAAATAATGAATGCTTTCAAAGCAAAGATCAACTGACTTTTATGGAGAGGTTTAGTTTATGCACACCCTATGGTTATATATATATGGTTTCTTTCTAAAGCAATTACTGTCAAGGCAACCTCTTTTTGTGATGACAAAAAACAGAAGGTGCCTTCTTTTCACCCATTCTTGGGTTCAGATGGATGGATGGACGAACGGATGGATGGATGGACGAACGGACGGACGGATGGATGGATGGTAGTAAATGGCACATTTTTACAATTTTGAAGGGGTACATCACTTTCTTTAGGGAACTAAAAAGATAATCTTGGTTCAATCTAGCTATAATGAAATTAATTTTTCAAGAAATCTTTCTAAATTAAATATACACCAAAGCAGGTTAATCCATTTCCCTACATTTGACTAAATATGTTCTATTCTTTAATTGGTGCAATGCAAATAAAGCCCATAATTTGAAGAAATGATATTTCAAGGAACTGGAAAGTGAAGCTGAATAAAATCGAAATGTTAATAGTTTTCACAAAATTCAAGGATCTCTCAAGTGCACAAATAATCACAATGATTTTCAAATTTAACCTGGAAAAACTGTTTGAACTATGAATATCGTTCATACGCATACAACCTTAATAGGTAAATGGGCAATAAAAATACACCAGTGATCTTTCAAAGAGAACATAAAGAGAGGTTGTTATGGTATCCAGAGACTTGGGAGATGATGCCTTCCTTGTCACCATGGTAACATGGCTGGCATTCCCCTGATGGAGGATGCTGACATGCATCCTCATCCATCAGTTCTCTCTCTGTCGTCGTCTTCTAATCCCATGGATTTTTTAAATGCCCTGGTTTTAGATCTCACATGAGAGAGAGAGAGAGAGAGAGAGAGAGAGAGAGAGAGCCAAGACGGGATGATAGGTGATGATGGTGATAGAAGAATAGACAATGATGAGGATGAGGATGAGAATGGAAGAAAATAGAAAGCTCTAGTTTTGGCTCGTTGGATTCTATCTCATCAACTGACACCTGGCTGCGAGGCCTAGGAGAAAGACATATGATTGGAAATCAGAAAGCTGATATACTTCCAAATGACACTGCATTCTCACCAAAGTCATTTCACTAAATCAAGATGGAATTTTTGTTGTTGTTATTGTAAGATTGAGATTGCGTTGCGAATACGCGTCGCATACAATAGAACTTTTTAATAAGTTTACGAACCAGAGCAAAATAACACTGAGCTCCTATAGGAAATCTTTTTATTCAGATGGTCATATCTCAGCCAATAATTAACATATTCAATTGGCTGTATTTTTTATGCTCTTTCTGAAAATGAAGAAAGAAAAAGAGAAATTCTGAAAATAGATTTTATGATGTCACAGCTTCGGTACTCCAAGTCCAATATGACATTGACAATGGCCAACCTCATTTTATCTTCATTCATGGTTTAACCCCTTAATTACACAAACTTGCACTAGCTATCACAATACCTATCATATCAAATTAATGGACCTCCTCTTGCAATAGAAAATACATGCATTTGATGAGTACTGGAAGACGATTTTCCCTGACCTGCATCTTTTATGTGTTCCACAAATCACAATGGCTATACTTCCTCCAAGATTCACTACTTCATCATTTTGTTTTACTTGAAGAAGAATAAGACCAAGATAAAAAAAGAAGGGCCCTCATCATGCTTGTGAAAACCAACCCTGCTACAACTCCTCATCCTCACTATCTGTACGTCCCCATTTACATTGCAGAAAACACAATTTGAAAAAATTTCAATTTCTTTTAAAACTAGGTACGTGAGAGGGGGGGGGGGGGGGGGTAGGTGAGAGGGATGGGTCCCTAAATGACTAAATGACTAAATGACTACAATTTATTCAATCATATTGCCTACTCTTGGTCTATCTCTATTCTCCAATATGACAAAACTATTTGAGTATTCTCATCATCATCTATACATGTTTTCATATGACTGAGATTTGCCATATTCCCCCTTGAAGATCAAGTCAATATGCCAGGTTTCTAGGCCTAAGGCAGGGTGGGTGGTAGAGCATAGCACACCTTGGCTTGGGCAGGCTAGCTAGCTCAGAGCTGATCCTAAACTCAAACAAAAACCTCTATTCATCATGAGCCAGCCAGACAGAGAGAGCTTTCTTACAAGAATTCTTGAGTCAGCAAAAAAATAAGATGAATGACTTCATTCTTCTTCTACTAGCTTAGTGATATTTTATAGTGATAAAAGTGAACATGAAAATTGTGATGATGATAATAATATTTATTAGTAATTATGTATATTACTCTCCCTGTACTAGACAAATGTAATGGATAACATGAGAGCAATATATATTTATGTGTGATATGACCATGCAATCTCCCTACCTATGTTATACCACCGAAGTAGAAAGCATACATAGTTCACTAAACTGAACATCCCGCAATTATAATATGAAAGGCACAAAAGTCTTGAATTCCTCAAATAGAGGTGCCTACTATCATTTCCATGATATGTTTTTTTCCCCACAATTCTGCTTTTGTTGTTGTTGATTTATTCTCATCTTTTCTTTTTGGAGGGGGGCTTGGGAAGGGGAAACATATCTGACTGTGGATAAAGGTCTATAAATTTAGTGAAATGACTTTAATTCTCAGCTTCAATATTTGCTACAGGAAGAAAGCAATAATTGATTCTTTAAAAGGCTTCATGAGAGGGCAGTATACACATAAATAACCCTCATTTACCTGAAGGCTATATTAAACTCACTGACTCACTTTAATATAACAAAGCATATATTGTATTGTTCTCTGGAGTTCTAAAGTTCTCTCAGAATGGATGTCATGTGGATCTTGCTTACAGGTGACACATGTCTCCCCCTTCAAGTTGTGATTTGTAATTGTTTTTGGCATGGGGGCAATGGGAAATGCACCCTTGACTAACTTGAGGAATTATTAGCTGGTCAGAGTACTTATGAGACATGCTTATAAACCATTGGAATAACTGTGCCCCCCCCCCCCAAGGAATCCTAACTCTGCAAGACTGGAACTGTCCTATTCTTTTAAAAATACACAGGTTACAACCACATATAAACAACACACAATATCTGCAGTGTAGCAAGGAAAAAAATGAAAGCCTCCCCCCCCCCCCCCCTCCATTTACATTAAAACAAATTCTATGTATTTAAGACATATATTTCCCTTGCCCACAAACGTAAATGTTCATCGCATACTAATGTCATGGCAACATTTCTAAAGGCATTGAGGTAAAGCTCCTTACAGTAACATCCTGCAAGTATGCGCCTTTATAGTTCGTATAATTTGTACAATCTTTATAAAATAATACAACTGCTCCTCTATAAACTTTCAGACCAAATTTGAGAAATAATAAAGCAGGACGTTTGAAGTAACCAATCTCAATCCACCTCTGAGGGGGAAGGATATTATGATTTGTTAGGATGGTTTTCTTGCTCTCTGGGGGTAAACATAGTTGAGGGCAGGCTCCTTTGAGTGAAAGAGCGATGGCCATTTTTTATCTAACTGACAACGAGAGACTGAATGGAGGTTAGGTACTGTCAACTGTGAATCAACAAGACATGGCTTCAATATATTTGCAGCATGCTTTAAAGCCCCACTTAAGTGTTGGGATCGAGCCCCACAAATTTGATGGCAAAATTTCATTTAAATTGTATCATAATGTGAAAGAGGACGACTTCTGAGACACATTTCTGCAAGGATTTTCAAAACAAATATGTTTGAATTCAAATATTGATATACATGTAGGAATACAAAATTCAGATTTTCTGCATACAACAGAAACCCAAATAAAAAAACAAAAAAATAATCAAGCTTTTTGTGAAAACAATACAAATGGCAAAAATTACATTGCTTGTGATCGAGGATGGCTTGAACAAAAAAGACATTTATTTACCATGCATGCATATACATTTAATGAAGTATGTTGAAATTGAATCATCCGATGGTCAACTGGCGTCGCTTTATTTTGCATTATACATCTTGGCCATAGCAAAAGGGGGGCTGATCCTGTCTGGTCTGAATGGGGGGGGGGGGGGGGGTGTAACTGGCCCACTGTGAATGTGTTTAATGCCAGACCAAGGCTAGAATGAGACAAGTTAGCCTCCCACAAACTTTGAAATCCAGTATGAATGCTGTAAAGTGTAAAGGTGTAATGTTTTATTTCCCTGTCTCTTGGTATAAAGGAGGGAAGATGATATTTCTAGTATCTGGAGTTCCCCTTCAGAGTCTCCCCTGGAAGGCATACAATTTCAGCTAAATTGGAAGACCGAATTAAATCAAACTGTTCTGTATGAACGTAATAAGTGAGGAGTTTGTGAGCTAGAGGCCATAGGTAAGATTAGGTAAGATTGTGTAATATTGGTGAAGATAAAGAGATGGTCATTTAGTTTAAAGGCTACATGGGTTGGTGATGAGGGCTAGTGAGGGGAGAGGCAGGGTGATATGGAGAGATATAGAGAGAGTAAGAACAATAGAGAGAGTAAGAACAATAGAGAGAGTAAGAACAATAGAGAGAGTAAGAACAATAGAGAGAGCAAGAACAATAGAGAGAGCAATAGAGAGAGAGACAGAAGAGATGGGGTAAGTGGTATAGTAAGTGGGCAGAGAGGTACACTCTAAAATGTGCAAAAGGCAGAGAAAAAAATCTCAATGCTGTATTTAGGCATATTGTCTATTCAGGGCTAAATAATGACCTTCTCTTCCTCTCAAAAGACTATCAAACTATTATTGTAATGATGATTTACATCCAAGGTTTGTTTTCCATATTCCAAGAATGTGGCCAAACATGGTCACATATGAAGAAGAAAACGAAGACAAAGAATAAGAAGACGAAGAAGAAGACGAAGACGAAGACGAAGACGAAGACGAAGACGAAGAAGAAGAAGAAGAAGAAGAAGAAGAAGAAGAAGAAGAAGAAGAAGAAGGAGAAGAAGAAGGAGAAGAAGAAGGAGAGAAAGAAGAAGAAGAAGTAGGAGAAGAAGGAGAAGAAGAAGAAGAAGAAGAAGAGGAAGAAGAAGAAGAAGAAGAAAAAGAAGAAGAAGGAGAAGAAGAAGGAGAAGAAGAAGGAGAGAAAGAAGAAGAAGAAGAAGGAGAAGGAGGAGAAAAAAAAAGAAGAAGAAAAAGGAGAAGGTGAAGAAGTAGAAGAAGATGATCACAAACAGAAATCATGTTTTAGATTTTATACCAGACCATCTTGCATTGGCAAAATCTTTTCATTCGTAATGGCATCTCCATTTTGGAAACTTTTGTTAATTACACACCACAAATGTGTAAACAGCAGTAGGGTTTCTTTCTAATGTTGTTTTGATGACACTCTCATTAGACTGGTACAACTTCAACAGTCACTGTACATTCCAGTATCACAAAAGATCAGTTCTGAAAAGAGAATTTTCAACCCCATATTCCGTCTCTTCGCTATTTTTTAAAAGGAGTTGCTGTAATTTAAGAAGGTAGGAACATATCCTTGAAATACAAAGGAATATTCAGATTAGGATTTCAGAAAAGATAGTGCGTAGTACTCTATAAAGGCGAACAAATGAGTAGTATATAGGCCTACTATATCTATCTATGTGAATATAAAATCATCAAACTTGCCAACTAATTTTGATATAAATTCAAGTTTATACATGGAATATGAAAAAACCCTAAACTATAGAATTTACAGTGGTCTCAGGAACAGTTGAACTTGAATCCATGCATGAATGACATGGCAATTCCTGCCTGAAAAGGGAAGGAAAATGAACATTTGCCATGGCGTGACTCTGCATCTAACTAGGTTGTGACTGATTAAAACGAGAATGATCAAAAAGATAAAAGAGAGGTGGAGAGTACGAATGATAAAGACCTGAAAGAAACAGAGATCAAAATGTTCAGAGATGTGCTGCTACAATTAATCAGGAGCTGGTTTCGTAAAGGTCATTAGAACAATTATTCATGAACAATCTCAGGATACCCAGATTTCCTTGTCATATTGTTCACAGAGAGTTCATTGAAAACAAGGAGAAACTCAAGGAGCCTGCTACATTATTTCATTTATTTTCATTTGCCATTACCATGTGGCTTTAACTCCAATATTGTCCGGCATTTAGATTAATAATGGGATAGATTTTTTGTTTTCATTTCATAGAAAGAATAAAGCTACATACCGGTACATACTGTTCAATATCTGCCGGTCAAATTAAACCTTTTACTTCTTTCTATACTACTATGTCAATGTTATCCGTTGATTAATTGTAAGCTTTACATTACAAAAAGTTAATGTGGGGCAATTGTAAATCATAAATCCAACATGTTACATGTCTGCTTATGTGCTGTTGTTGTGGTAGTGATAAAAGACTACTTTTTATTTAAAAAAACATAAACAAATGTTTGTCATTGTTTAAAACAAATTTCATTTGAGCATGTACATGATTCAAAGGTATCAAAATACTAGTTGAGTAATATTTCATTGTTTAAAACGTTTTTTTAAGGGTAACATACTTTCACGGGGTCAACTCTCTCAAAGTTGTTTACAACTCATCTCTTACAATACTGGTAATCTATTGATATTACGTTTTCATATTCAGTGTTATAATAAATAAATTATTGAAAATGGTCATGTACATGATAACTTGTTTCATCTATTCTAAAAGTTTACAATATATTTCTCATATATTTACAAAAACAGAGGATAAAGGGGGGGGGGGGGGGGGAAGTATGTGGAGAAAAAAAATTGCTCTGAATGTATTCAAAGGTACCTGGTAACAGTAATGCTGTGCTGGAGTGACAAGGATTTGACTAATCCCAGGGGGATTTCAAAACTTACAAGAAAAATATCCATATTTTGCCACAAACTGATAGGAAAATACAGGACACTGATGTCATGCAGCTGAGATTTGTCGGTTTCCGTGACAACCACATTCCAAAGTCCTGACATGATACCAAACCAAACTAACAACTCCTTGACCTCCCCACAAAATCATCAAAGTGGGTCATGTCCTAGTCTCATAACCAGACCATTCAATATCAACATTGGAATATCCTTTACATTTTTTCTCCTGCCTTGTCTCTCTGTCTCTGTCTGTGTCTCTCTCTCTCTCTCTCTCTCTCTCTTTACCTTACTTTACAACAATACATGTGGGTAAGATTTCACAATAGGCCTGCTTTCATCAGCTTGAGTTTGCCAAACAACCCGCTATTTTCAGACTCGGGATATTATCCCGAAGCTCAAATTTGCGTCCTCACCAGACCAATACACTCATTCAAACTAGCTCTGGCGGGCGCAAATTAGCCTGCTATTTCCCAAATAGCAGGATATTTTTTAAACAAGACCAACATTGATTTTGGCAAACTCGAGCTGATGAAAACAGGCCTATATACTGTGTTGAGACCAGAGGGGAATGTAGATATTTGTAGAAGAATAATCAAAGAAGTGAAATGAGAAAAGAGAAAGAAAACAATGTGTGTTTGTTTTGAATGTGTTCTTATTACGTTATGTATTTTGTTAACAATACATAACTGATCCAGCTTCAGCTACTTTGAATGTCAAATGTACTCAACATGCTTTGATTGTATTCATCAACCATTAAAGGGAAAGTCCACCCTGATATTACATTGGTTTTAATAGAAGCAGAAAATGAGAGAAACAGGTCTATTAAAGTTTGAGCAAAAACAGATTAAAGATAAGAAAGTTATGAATTTTTGAATAAATCAAACACAAATTTACAACTCTGTCACATACCTTTTGAGGTACAATGTACCCTTCCATTTTGCCTGTACTACATACAATTATGGGAAGAAAAAACAAATCCAGTAAGAAATTTTAAAATCATTCTTTCACCCTCAAATGTTTTTATAGAACCCATGTATGAAACAAATTTATTCTGTCATCAATAATTAAGGAAATGAAAGTTTATGAAATTTTATGTTCATAGAAAACTGGAGAAGAACTATCTAAAGATACAGAACAGTGTTGCCAATTAGTGTTTCGCTAATGACGACTTTGAAAATTCATAACTTTCCTTTTTCTAGTCGGATATTGCTCAAACTTTCACTAATATGTTTCTCTCATTTGTTCTGCTTTTATTAAAACCAACTTAATACCATGATAGACTTCCCCCGCAATAAGTTTGTCGTTGACAGGATAGCAGACTAGTCAGATGATGTCAACCAGACGAGATAACAAGAGTGAAATATGATATGAACGAAATGATGACTAACCACACAATCATGCCATACATGTCAAACTCTACCTAATATATTGATAAATACATCATGTTGATGGGAGTTTCTATTACCCCCTGGGTTATCTATACAAAATATTCTTGTCGTGAAAAATGAGAAAGAGAAGCAGGAAGGGAAGTAGACAAGTTTTCTGATAAGGTCAAACATTTATCTTTTGCAAAGTATATATATACCGCTTTTGAATTTGAGGTTTTTTAAAGTAGACATTCAAAGTATATCTAAAAATATCAAGATAATTATATCAATAGAAAGCTTCTAACCTCCAGAACATCACTGAATGTCATTCAGCTGACAAAACAATACAAATTGGAAAAATATGCATTTAAACTCCCCCAAAACGTTGAAGACGTAAATACAGATAAGCCCATAGAAAACAGGTCTTTTACTCTTGGGAAGTCAAAAGCAGGTTTCAAGCTTACTAAAAGAGAGTGAACAATGGTATCAGAGCATCTAGTTTTTCTTGTTGATGAGCACATGTGATAAGATTTTTTATTTTTATTTTATATTTAAGAAATAATAAAAAATAAAAAAAGCAATAATTATAGTTTTTTTAATATCCTGACAGGCTCTATTTTAGTGTAATGTGGTTCAAGACAAATTTATTGTTTGGAAAAACGCATGAATAGATGGGAGTACATTATCATGTCATCAGATACACAAATAATTGTGTGAAATGAATAGGACTAGAACTATTAACATACTTATAATACTTATAATGGATATGTTCAACTATACCCCAAGAAGGATTATATGGTATCAGTTACTTTGTTTTGTGTTCCTAGATGGAAAGTGACTAGTTGTACTAGCGTTTGTAAATGGTTGGGGAGTTTGAAGAGAACGATCATGAGTTTGAAGAGTTCATTTAAAAAGAGGATGAAGTTAGTGAAGTGAATGGAAGTGATGAAATAATATAAGTCTGAACTTGACCCAATATCAGGCTGTTTATTGTTTTGCAATGTCTCCTTTCTGGATCATATGTTCCCATTCCCCCTTCTCTCTCCCTCTCCTTCTTTGCTTTTTCTTTCTCCATCTCTTTTCTTAATCATCTACTTGCTAATACTTCTTCATATCTCTCTCTCCCTCTCTCTCATGTATTTGATTTCTGCTCACCATTATCTTAAAATGTCTTTATCTCTGTCCTTGTTTGTATTTTTTCCCATCAGCTAGTCTTATTCTTTTGATTACTTTAAGAAATGTCTTAGTATCAGGACAAAAGCAGACATTGTGAATGTAAAGCATAATTGGTCTGCCCTCTGCATTCAGCAAAACTCAACAAAACAAATGATGTCCTCTTTAGTGAAACCCGTCTACTGCCCTCTACTGATCACATACCATATAGTATTATCAATCTGAACTGGAGCTCAGATGTGAGGTACAGTACAGTACATCTACTGCTTCAGCAATTCAGTCACCACAACATGTCAGTATAGTATATCTGCGAGTCAAATGACAAAACTTAACACATAACTGAAAAATAATTCCTCTGGCAACACCTTTGGTGGGCTGAGGCATAGAAAGGCTAGTCTAATACCATTCTAGAGTCACTAGAAGTATTAATGATGAACTTCTTGCATGAATCTTGTTTAATTAAACACTCTCAAACATTTCGATCTCACTGCTTGTGAGAATATTCACCATTCACAGTGCACCACAGCAACTTTCAATCATCATACTACTTCTACCGGGTATGCTATTTGCAGAACACACATATGGACAAATCACATGGTACCAAAATTAATTAAAATGTTTGCTTCAAATGGTTGACTACATTTCCATTCACAGGAGTCAACAGCATACTACAAGGCAACAACACATACCACCTTACATCTACCACTGCTTAACAAGCAGCAACATCAACAGTTGTATATCTACCAATGCCAGACACACCACTAATACATCACCATCTACCTTAGGCCTTACACCCATTTCTCAACCACTCACCAAATATCTCCTATGTATTACATCCATCACAGTGAATTATGAAACTATGCCTACCACTTGACTTGACATACACATACATCTACCACTGTTCAGCCTAGCAGCAATAGTACCCACAACCTAACATCTCTCTTTATAACCCATCAACATTTAGAACTCAACCAGTCATCAATGACTTACAATGCCTACCAACTTACATATATCCTCTACTCTTTATCTAGAGTCTCTAGACCAGATTCTTGCTGCTCATTTTAAATATTTCATGTTTGAGTATGTGCACGCGCTTGTCCTAATAATTCATCTTCCTGAGAAAAAAAAAAAGGGCCAGAAAACTTTGGTATTGGTCCAAAATTAATGAGATGTGACCCCTGTGACCTCGCACACCAACAACCCCTCATGAATATGCATACAATGTTTCTGTGAGCTGGCTCAGCTCAGCAGGGGACTGTACTACAGTGTAAAGCCTACGGTGTATAGATCATGAAGTCCTTGCCATGTGCATACTGCATTATGATATGTCAACTGGCTGTCAACTGGCCGGGAGCTGCATTTGATCTTTGAGGGGCGCATAACAAAGTTTTGTCCACACTTTAGTCCGGAAGATATTCGCACAAATTTTTTAAGTCTCAGTCTCACAAGTTGAAATTAATTTACGTGTGTTCTGTAATGTGTAGAATAAAACTTTTCATCAAAAATATGAATTTGGGGCATGACTTTTTAAATAAATTTGGCCAGCATCTAAGTGTATCAACCGTACAATAGCTCAATGCCATGTACAGAATGTATTTTGTTTAAAGTATTAATAATGAGAGCATATAATAGTGTGTAGTTTGTAAGTACTGCTACTTCACATCCACCACACACCGAGCAACAATATTGCTCATTGATCAACAAAGAATACAAATCCAGAGCTAGTATCCACGTACGGCCTGCATTGCTTACGTACCTGTTGTTGTTGCAGCCAAACTCTGACTCTATCCCTGTCCTCTCTATCAGCCTTGTCCTCTGTCTGGCTATATAAGGATGATAGAGGGCCCTCTATACTATCCAGCCAAGCCGTGAACTCTGAGAGCTGACTGTCAATGTCTTGCATCGATTGGACCGTCTCCTCTATCTTTCCCAGCCTCACGTTGGATCTGCAAAGAGGACAGAAAAGGAAAATTGTTTTGAAAGACATCGGAGAGACATTACGGTAATCTGCATTTTTTTTTAAATTCAAATCCATTGCTAGTTCAAAAATACATTAATTGGCATCTCAGAACACTTTTTAGTCCAACTCCACTTTAAAAACAAGCTGAACATATTAAACGCTTTCATATTTTACAGATAAAAAAGGGACGCTGTATTTGAGCTTCATGTGCTTATCATTGCAAGAAAGTGAAAGATTCCAGTCATTTAATAAGGTTGCATACAAAGTAATACAAATTTTCTTGTTACTCTATTACAGCAATCGATCAAAACACACTTTCCAGCACATATTGCTGAGAGGAGTCTTGAGATAGTGTCACAGAGTGGCGTAGCCAGGGCTCCACACTAACAGGTGCCTGGTACACATGAGCCCCCATATTTAAAAATGTTTAAAGAGGGATAATGCATACAGACTCTATGTAAATCCCGACTCCCAACAAAACAAGTGATTGAGAAGCCCTCTACTATAGCATGTCTAGTTCCATGTATGACGAAAATAAAATGAAATGGTTTCTCTATTATTGATGATTCAATAATAATTGAAAATGCTAATAAATATTCTTTAGAGCACAATATGCTGGTACAAGTACGTGTTATGTGTATCTGATTTTCCTATTATCTGTTGAAGGCAAGGAAGGAGATAACTCTGTGACCTTCTGGTGACCTTCTGGCTCTCCACAAAACAAAATGATTTCTGAACAAAAGCAGTCAGTCATGTGATTTAATAGAAAATAAAAAAGAAATGACACCAAGCATGCAGACAACGCAACCTTGACTCCTCCAACCTCAACCTCAACCTCGATCAACAGACAATGATAACCTGTTTGAATATATGACACGCAACAACAATCCAGGTATGTTTCCCACACTCACAAGTAACATTCAATGCATGTTCTCATGGTCTTGGCACTCTTAAAAATGGAAGAAAAAGAGGAAAAAACAACCTACCACATTGCATATTTTTCTGGAAAGTCACTATCACACTACTCTGCAATGTGCTATGAATTTGTGAAATCTATCAACATGTGAATCTGTTTCTCACGCATATTAATGTTTCTCTCTTATTCATTTGAATGGTGAGGGGGGGGGGGGGGTGTTAATTCTTTGGTTGGCTGTCTGCCTAAACTCTCTTATTCCTTTTATCACTTTTTGCCTCAGTACATCTCTTTCCCTTCCTGCCCGTCTCTCCTTTTTATTTCAATCTATCCCCCTCTCCATGTACCCGTTCTCCATTTTTATTTTTCTTCTTTCATTTTCTCATGTATCTTTCTATCTATCAATCTTTCTATATCTATCTATCTGTCTGTCTATTTATCTATCTATCTACCTTTCTGCATCCGTCTACATCAATCTACATGTATCTCACTCTCTTTCCTCTTTTTTCATCTATTATTTCTCTGTTCTCTGTACCTCTTCCTCCTAATTCAGCTCTCACTTTACACAAAACACTTGCATGTACCTGTACCTGTATAAACCTGCATGGGGAAGGGGAAGATTGATGGGAGACACACCTGGGGGGTGTTTCACAAAACTTGTCATCAGTGACAAATGACAGTTTTTGTTATAAGCTACTAAAATCCTTGCTTCTGATTGGTTATCAACAGATTTGTCACTGATTTTTGTCATTTGTCATTGAAGAAAGGCTTTGTGAAACGGGTCCCAGGACATAGGAATGGTAGCCATGACAACTTCATGACATGAATACAATTATAGCAATACAAACTTCTACCTATGTAACTTTGAGTGATTTTGTTAGCAAAACCAGTGATTATCCTATAAAAAGAGTAAAACTGAAGATTTAGGGCAAAGCCAAAGTTCAAGTGCGTTTGTCCACAAAACTAAACAGAAACAAGTATTTGATTGAAGCAACATCTAGCTGTTTACATCTAAACAAAGGACATCTTAGTTTATGTACAGGAAACCAAATACAAAGTGAAGAAGAAATAATGAAACAACTATAGGAGATACATTACGGTTTACAAAATATATGAATTTGGGGCTTTAAGCCTTTGACAAGTTATGTCAAAATTGTATACTTATATGTGCTTTAAGATGTTTGTGGCAATAACTAACTATATTGGTATAGAAAATGAAGGATTCTGAACTTCCTTTTATCATGTTATTCCTCTATTTGCAGACTACATGTATGTTTATTGTTTAAGTACAGTTCAAGATGACAAACTAAGCCTAAGATGGAAGTGCACAAAATATAACAGTCTCCAATATAGAAATAAATAAATAAAAGGTAGAATCCAGCAAGTATTATACCGGTTCCAAAGGCCACCTAAAATATTTGTTTCACGTCCCTTCCCGCTTCCCTTTTCATATTTCACCTTGTTTTGAGAACCCCTCCTTATTTTTAAATATTCTGAATAGTCACAGAAGCTTTATATCCTAATCAAATTTCTCATTAAAAATATATAAGTGCAAAACAATGCTAAATATTGACCCCATTCCAGTTATGAATGAGACACTACATAAAGAGCCTATCACACATTTCAGTAGGATTCACTCCTTTCCATATTACCTCTATCACATAACTGTAATCGTAAACTTACCAAGAAACGCGAAATACCAGATCAAACCCTATACTCTTTCTCCAAAACTTTGGTATATTCCACTCACAAAGAATTCCTGTGCTTATACCAAGGAGTTATTACAGTAATAACTCCTTGCTTATACCGACAACAACTTCCATGTAGTGCCAAGCTGCGGGATATTGTTTCAGGACTGGGGTGCGTGTATGCGTCTGCAACTCTGGTTTTTTACAAAGTTCCAAACTTCCACTAACTACAATCAACACCTCCTGCCGGCCAGCTCTCTCATATTTTCCTCACTTACACTCCCTCACTGCATCTGGAATCACTGTTCCTACAAAGGGCATTTTGCCTTCAAAGCTCCACATTTTTATAGAAAGATGTAACAGAATACAAGCTTAATTTGCTTCACAGATTTCCAATACAATACAGAATTCCAATGTATAAGCTCTTTAGCAACAAACCACTTGGAAGTCTGGGGAGAAGGAAGGCAGTGCTAGCAATGGGTACATGTTTATGATCCCCTCATCAACCCAACCAAAACGCTAATGTAAACTGTAATCGATTTATGACATTGGTTCCCAGTGAACTCTATTAGGGTTGGTTCACATGACTGAACTTCAGCGTGTTCACACTAGACCAATTGTACCCCAAACACCATTTTTTTTAAATCATTGATTTTTTGGACTACCATTTACGCAACTGGAAAAACCCATAAAAACAGAAAAGCTTGCTCATACTGATTATAGAGTGATAGGGCGCATACGCCACTTGTGCTCTGCATGCGTTAGCACGAAAGCCAGACGAGTCACGTGAGCAGAAATTGGTATCTTACTGAACTTCGCATTTACACTGCAAAAATTGGTGAAACTTTGGCAGGTGTTAAAAACAACCATACTCCAGAGGTAGATTTTTCAAATTCAGTTTTTTGTTGTGTTTGCCAAAATGTATGCAACTACCAGTGAAACACTGCAATGTGAGCTGCAGTGTAAATGCAACTAGTCTCTGGTTTTAAGAAGACACAGACATTTGCCTGTACGACTGTCACTTAGATAAGCTAGTAGTGAACAAGGATTTTGTGAAGGTTCTATTTTAACTCTGGAGCTTCATTACTTTTCACAATTTTCCTCCAAAATGCTTTCCATCACTAGAACTGAAGATTAACTTAGTTTAGTTTAGTTTAACAAAGTCTTTTTGAAGCTGAACAGTACCAACAAGACAAATTTTTGTTCTCAAGCCATTTTGAGTAGTTGATCCTGCACTCTGCCACTGAACACCGGGGTCATGACCCCTTAAAAGGCTCCAGTCCCTTGTCAGAACACTCCCTCTTGCTTCCTAGTCTAACATCTCAAACACTTTATATTAATCTCATTCACACTTACAAACTCAATTCTCATGCAAGGAGTTCCTAACTGATAGCAAACTTATAGCATACATGTACTTTGCAGTATTTTTCTATAAATGGCTCTCGTCAGTTTGAATTTTGTCCTGGACTTTTTATCTTCTATATAAATTGAACAAACCTACAGACAGATCAGACACATATTATATATTTGTAATGCGCTTAGAGACATTTGTGATAAGCGCTATATAAAAACTAAATATTATATTATTATTATATATATTATATATTGAAGGTACAAGAATGAGAGGCATGCAGGTCAAGGGGCAAGGATACTTTCAAGCTTTCAAAATGACATCTCCCTTTTGTGATTCCCCCTTGAGGGGAGGGGGGGGGGGGGGAGGTAGGGGGAGAGGGGGGATAATTTTGTGCTTTGAAGTTCACATGAGTAGTTTCTCCTAACTATTTTTCTATAAATCATGAATTCAGATTAAAAGTTCAATTTCGATTGAATCCCCTTATAGAAGAATTTGGGTAAAAATGAAATTAAAAAATGAAATTAAAAAAAACCTTCCCTCTTTAGCCAAGTAAACATTGTCAATGCCATGCATTAGAATAGAAATGGGACTGCCTTTCAGTCTGTAAACATGTAACTAGATCCCTTTCTATTCTATCAGTCACCTTTCAAACTATCTTCCCTGTCAAGTATCCACACAATATGTCTAAAATGAGAGGCTACAAGTTCCTCCCCAAAGTTTACCAAATCTGTGAAAATCTTTGCGGACAATGTTGATGCCTTGTATACCTGATCCCCCTCCAAGGCACTGCTGGTATGTAGGTGCCTTTCATATCAGAGACAAGCAATCATCGCTCATACAACAAACCGACTTGCATCGGTTCACAATTGTTCACATGTGTTTCTATTTTGACTTTTAAACATACATGTAATGCAATGCGAGGACTGTTGATTACAGCAGCTTTGGCTAATGAAATTAGTGTTATTACACTTAGTAATACTGATTCCATTATTTGTGAAAGGGACATTCCTGATAGGACTCACTCATGTAATTTGTCCATCCATGTCTTTCTTCAAACCAGCAAAATGTTTAGAAAAACTTTGTTTAAAAAAAGATGTTGAAAACAAGTACCGGTACCAGTATTAAAGCTAAAAGTATTGTACATTGTTATCTAGTTTCATCAGAACCATTTTCTTAATTCATCTTCACTTGCTGCTACTTACCTATTAAAAAGTGATTCAATTTCATCTCAAATTTATATAAAAGATTCCACTTGTATTTAGTTCTTAATATCCAGTCTAAATTTTTGTTACTATCATCAAGAATTTTCAAACATTCCTCATTATTACCCAAACCAAGTGACTACCTATAATCACATATTGGTATAGAGTAAAATGTGAACGGAACTTGCACGCACTCTCTCTCTCTCTCTCTCTCTAAACCCCCTGGTTGTTAGGGAGTCAGTAAATACTCATGTCAAGACTGATTGGATAAGGTGATGTCACAAATGCAGACTGACTTCTAAGAATGTCTAGCCACCTGTAAGGCCCAACATGATTTGGGTTTTAATTGGTATGTTGCATGCACGACCTCACAATGCTCTTCCTTTGGGAGTGGAAAGGAATAAAATAAAACTACCGTTTTGGGAGAGAAAAAAAGAAAAAAGATCTATCTGTTCTTGGTCAGTATTAGAAGTGAACGTGGCTTGGAAATCTTAATCAAGATGTTACAGCAACGGATAGGTGAAATAATAATAGGTTACTGTATCATCAGCCCAGCATCAACTCAACAAGAACATATAATCATGCATAAAGAGGAGATGATACAGTGTTTTGATAGTCATTTTGATCCTTTTCTTCTGGTTTTTTTTTTTTTTTTTTTTTTTTTGGGGGGGGGGGGGGGATGTGTGAGCATGAGTAATGTCAAAAGTAATTCTTTGGTTTAAAACAATATGAAAATTTTAGACAATTAAGGAAATTGTGAGAATCATTAATGCATGGTAATCTTTTAAAATACCTGGTAACTGTCTCTGATGGACCACTATTATAACTATCACTATGAATTATATCGTCCTCGTCAGCACTACCACCAGGCAGCTGGACCATCACATATATTAGCCTATCTATGGAAAGAGCTGCCAACCTTGTGCAACCAAAAAAAGGAACCATGATGGCAAAAAAAAAACACCTTTTGTACACTTCAAATGCAGAAATGTCCATGCTGTTATTTTCATATTAGGACCTATACCATAGTTTATTTTGTTATTATCGGCGTTTCATTGTTCTTGAGAAAATTTATGCCTTTTACTTTTGTTTTTCTATCTTCTTTGTTAACTATTTGTAAATTTGTACTCTTCATAAATCTTAAAAGTAAATCTCTACTGAAGTTTTCTATTGAAGTAGTGATCAACATTTTAGGGCATTTGGTCGACGTGCGTTATGTGCACAAAAAAAGAAGAGTATTTTATGAAGAAAAAAACGTACTCTGTAATTTTGAGAGAAAAAACAGAATAATTCCGGGAAAAACGTAATGGTTGGCAGCTCTGTATGGTTGACACCATCTACAACCTTTGAAAACAATTTTTGGTAGCATTATCATCCTTATACTCCAACTGTACTTACACCACCACCACCACCACCACCACCACCACCACCACCACCACCACCACCACCACCACCACCACCACCACCACCACCACCACCACCACCACCACCACCACCACCACCACCACCACCACCACCACCACCACCACCACCACCACCACCACCACCACCACCACCACCACCACCACCACCACCACCACCACCACCACCACCACCACCACCCACCACCCACCACCCACCACCCACCCCCCACCCCCACCACCACCACCACCATCACCACCGCCACCACCACCACCACCATAAGAACCCATTCTTTTTCTCACCTGTCACATATATTGGCCCATCTCTGGTTGACACCATCTAGAACGTGTTTGATCTTAGTTGTGTCATCATCCTTGTATTCCACCCCTAGCCTGTCACCAGTCTCATTGACAGCATCAAGGCAAGGCTTCCACTGCTCGACTTCTTCAAGGAAACCCTATACAACCAAATCACAAACAAACAATTATTAAGGACTCCAATACTCTAAATATATGCGAATTGCTTCTGGATAATACAAAATTACTGTATCAATGACGATAGGAGACAAGTTATAGTTAAGAAGGGGGAGGGCACAATTTTGTAAAACCGGCAATGTTTTTTAGAGGGGACATTATTCTGTTTTGATGTGTATTTCAATTTGAATTTTTAAATTTAACTGTCAGGTTTGAAAATGGGGAGGGGGGAGCAGTGAAGTACAATGCCCATTTAATCCACCACAGTCAATGATTCATATTAAACCATCTTCAATCTTTCATTAGCTCCTCTCTACATAAAGACAACCCTAACCTTTTGTGCCATTAACTGAGCTTGAAGCATAAGCATATCGTGGGCGACTGGAGGATAGCGATCAAGTGTCCCTTCCATCTTGCTGAGCCATGTGAGTAGCTCTTGAGTTAACTGATGGAAGCGTTGAGAGTCTGTCATCATCGTCTCCAGCTGACCAGCTCGGTGTGTCGCTCTCTTCTCCGCTCCTTCCCACAATTCCAGCAGTCTTGCCACTGATCAAAAACCAAAATCAAACAAAATATTGTTTACAACCATCATTTATCAATTTCCAAGTACTTTTGTAAATAGAGGAAGTGAATCGTGCAAGCATTTTTTAACTCGATCTTGCACTAACCTAAATCTCTCTATTAAAATATCAAAGTAATTTTTCTATGGTATCCATGAGAGTGTACTTTTTCTTAATCGCGAAATGATTGATAAGTATTCAACCAAAATTAAAGCAGTAAAACAAACACTTGTGTCAAAATGATACACAAGTTAATGATTTATAGACCATAATGGACATGGCTATTATTTCTTTAGAATAGGTCCGTCACCCTAAAGTGGCAGTTTGTTTAGTCTCTGTCTAAAAGAAAAAGAAATTGACTGACACACAGAAAGATGACTCATCTGGACCGATTTCATTTTCTGTTTACAACAAAATATAAACTGTCTATACTAAGGAGATATCGGATTCTAACAGACACTGGAGTGTGAGAGAGAGAGAGAGAGAGTGCAAGCAAAGAGAGAGAGAGAGAGAGAGAGAGAGAGAGAGGAGCGAGTGGAAGGGGGCGAGAAGGGCTTAATTTGTAACCCTTTTTTACAAGGTACCAATGCAATGGGATAAAATCTGGTCTGAATGTACTTTCCAAAGTTCTTTAAATCCTTTCAGATGATAACTACTCAACAAACTCAAACTTTGTGATAACTAAAAAACATATGAAGATAGGAGACCGTCCATTTAGAAACCTTGTTTTTACCTTTCAATAAAAGGAGCTGTCAGCACTTACTTTTCTCATGTAAGAGTCTTTTGTCGCCCTCATTGACGGTCTCTTCCTGTATTGACTTGGCTCTTTCCACAAGTTCCTTGAGCTGCGGATGCTTCATGTCCAAGTCTTGGATGTGTGACTGGATTCAAGAAGAACAAAAGAGATATGGAGGAATAATGAGTGAATGAAGATATAAAGGAATTCATGGATGTATGCAAATAATTTGGAGACAGAGAGGGGGCGATTGGTGAGGAGAGAGAGAGAGAGAGAGAGAGAGAGAAAGAGAGAGAGAGAGAAAGAGAGAGAGAGAAAGAGAGAGAGAGAGAAAGAGAGAGAGAGAAAGAGAGAGAGAGAAAGAGAGAGAGAGAAAGAGAGAGAGAGAAAGAGAGAGAGAGAAAGAGAGAGAGAGAAAGAGAGAGAGAGAGAAAGAGAGAGAGAGAGAGAGAGAGAATGGGGATTAAGAGGAGAGACAGGGAGGGAAGGAAACAGAGAGATTGGGGATAGGGATCAGAGAACAGAGACCGAGAAAGAGAAGGAGACAAATAATTATAAATGAGAGAGAAATTCAGATAATAATGTAAGAAAAACAGAAAGACTACCAAAAGTGATGTTGAAGAAAAAGAAGGATAACATGACAACTGTTGTAATTTGTGTTGTAAAATATTAACTCTGCTCAAAATGAGGAAGCTCTCATACTTTTCTAACATTTTTTGCGCTTTAATTCAATCTCTTTTAGGCAAGTGACTCTTCATTTGAATATTTACTGCAAACAAAATCAAATGCTTTCATTGTGTAAACTATTTCTAGAAACTTGTGCAAACTTTTCTACAGTTGAAGGCAACGAAGTGAATGCATTGAGTGACAATCATCTATACAGCATTATTGCACTCTTTCTTCAAAGAATAGTTCTATCTAG
Source organism: Strongylocentrotus droebachiensis (assembly GCA_035222895.1). Classification (NCBI taxonomy): domain Eukaryota; kingdom Metazoa; phylum Echinodermata; class Echinoidea; order Camarodonta; family Strongylocentrotidae; genus Strongylocentrotus; species Strongylocentrotus droebachiensis. The sequence goes on from JAVYIG010000223.1 coordinate 246,188, forward strand.
GCATTAAATACACCCTTTTTTTTAAATCTCTGGTGTTACATACAAACCAAGGACCTATTTGTTTTTCTAAAAGGGGAAAAATGTAAGTAGAATTAATAATGAAGTGTATGTGCAAGGGTGCATTACATTAATGACCGCCACCTAATGAATAAAGTACAGTAAATATAATTAAAGCTGTAAAACAAAATCAGTGTTACAATACAAACTATAAAAATTAATTCACTCTTTTCACTATTTGCACAAACATTTGTTAAAGTAATCTTTGACTGGTTCAAATTTGATCCATGAAAGACCATGAAATGGACCTAAGTGATACTCATGATGCAATCTGCATGAATATACAATGGGTGGTATTCTGAAAACTACATGATCTATTCATGCTAGTGAGAGTGAGTTTCATACCAAATATCAATTATGACAAATGTAATTATATATCTTAATCCTCAGAAGTATTATGGTACATTATATTATTTACTTTATGCATTATGTGTCATGTTATTACAAAAAAAAAAAAAAAAAACTTTTTCTGCAGTATATAATTTTCCTTCTTTTTTGCTATATACACTGCATTGTAAATTGATTTATATGAAATATATGTTTATAAAGAGATTATTGATGTACATTAATGAAGTTAAATAATACAATACATATCATTGGTTTCCTTACATAGAAGCTAACACTGTTTTTAGAATATGGCCGTTTAGCAATGCCGATGCCACAATCAATTAAAGTTTCAAATAAAAGGGAAAAATACAATATAAGCTTGCTCCTATGGTCAAAATAAAATAGATTAATTTTTATTACCAATGTATTTGTACTGTAGCTGGGTATTTTTAATCAACTTTTTGAATATTTTAAGCTGAAAGCATTTGTAACGTCATGTTTGCTGAAAACCAGAAGGACATTTTTCTCATACCATTTGTACACTAGCATGTTATGTAACTTGGTAACGAGTCATTGTATCAAAAGTTAAACAATGCTTGTTTTAAAAGAGGCATTGTTATAAAAAAAAAAACTCACACACAAATATTGTTGCACATATGCACATGAAATGTAACTTTTGTGTTGCACTCTAATCATAATAATAAACAAGGATATTCACTTACATATTGTCTAGTGAGAGTCAAAACATTACATTTACAGAGTCAACACCTCTTTGGCTCTTAACAGACATTATTAAAATAAATAATAATAATAATAATCTGGTTTATATAGCGCTTAATACCGAATACTGTCTCTAAGTGCTTTACAGATATTATTACCCCGGTCATCAGATTCATTCAAGCACAATGTGCACCATCACTTCAATCGACATACTATTGATGACTGAGCGCTGAGAGACGTCGGTGGTACATGTAAGTGCTTTATAAGCACTGTTTTTATCATTATTACAAATATTCTTGATAAATTCTCATACACAATGTGATAATACATCTTGATGCTAATACACTATGCAAGCGGGTTAAGATTATCTAATTACATGTTTACTGATATTTAAAAAACCTCATCCCAAAATATAAGTGTAAGTATGCTGAAAGATGAGATGTATTTCTGCCTTTTGGTGTACATTATTCCTTATGAAAGTGAACATGAGATATAAATGAAGATATTCTTGGCATGATGTGATGCCTTTCAGCATGACATGGGCTAAGGCTGTGCATAACCGTGTAATGAGGTACTCCAGTACACTCCCAGGCTTACAGGCGAATACTCGGATGCCATGTTGTTGTTTTTAATTAAAAAAAAAAAAAAAAAAAATGGCGGCCGAGTATTCGAGTACGCGAGAAATCATACTCAAGTAGTTGTCAACAGTGCGAGTACTCGTCGCAGCCTTAACATGGGCACATGATAATGTGACATACCGGTCAAACTTGTATATGTACATGTATCATGCACCAAGTTTTAGTTGGAAATAATTTTTAAGTCAGTAACAAAAGCTTTACTTTTCAATGAGGAAAAATTAAAGCTGAAAAGGTAAAAAATATTATATTTGGTGAATAATATCTAACATGGGAATAATTGTTACTCGTTTATCTTTAAATACTAAAATATAGCAATTGACAAATCTATTTCATTTATGTGAACCCTTCACCCCAGAAGAGCACCAACTTATTAAAGCAATTTGCGTTCTGACATCTGTAGTACAAAGGATAATATAATGAGCTTCGAAAGTAACAACTGAGAAAGGGTGGGAGAATAGAATATAATCTATAATTCACGTGATTGCATTTTATCAATGGCATCTTAATACATGACTGGCTTACCCTAGAGGACTTTTAACACTAGTATATCCCTTTACAAGAGAAAAAGAGACAAAGACACTCCTTAAATCAATAGCATAATGAATATGAAATGAAGAAACAGGTGACAAGGTCATAGTGGCAATGTGGTTTTATACCTGACAGAGCATGAATACTACAGAGGTACCGTTCATTCAAATAAAAGGAAACTGCATATCATCTTTGTGATTAATTGGGTTTTAATCCATGATTTGATACTCATTCATCAATAGGGTATGAATGAAAGAAGAAAAAGCTGATATTGAGTGCATCACAACACATCATCACATTCAATTCATATTGCCCTAAATGCAATATTAATTGATTTGATTGTAAACCAACCATTTCCCCCCTGCACATCAGAATAATAGAATTATGGACAGGAATTTGCCACATTTCATAAAAATAGAGAATAGCATACATGTAATTGCATCTTTGAAATCATCTAAAAATATATTTGCTTAACAATACTGCAACTGCCATGATGAATGTTGGCACATAGTTTCAGTTAAATAATGGGCTATATACATAAAAAAGTAGCAATTGCTTGTTAAGCAAATTAAGATCAAGCTCGAGCAATTGCTTAAATCCATTTGTATAACTTTTGCTTAAATCCATTTGTATAACTTTTGCTTGATTTCAGTAAGAATTGCTTATGGTTTGAACAATAGCGACGTCATGCCAGTGCGCACACAATTTATGAGGGAGAACAGCACAAGAAAGTGATTTTGTAATGCATTTTTTTAAAAAAAAACTTACTGCATGCCATTGCAACCTGCTGATCTAGGCCTAGGCCTGCTGCTAGTATCAAGTGGATAAGCGTCAAGGCGACAACAATTGTCCGTGTTTGGTTTCATAAAATAAAACTAGATGGAATTCGACTGCGCGCAGTCGAAAATGATGCCTCCGTTATAGAGCAATTTTACAAACCAAAACAGAAAAAAAAAATTGAATTCACGTTCAATGGTAATCCATTGACAGGTTCTCAGAATATTGTGATTACAAGCAATTTCTCATATACATATATGACCCTTTGATCTTTGACCTCATGACCATAAAATCTACTCAGTTCATTGGCTCTGCAAGATGTTCTGAGTTAAATAGTAATCCATCTGTCAGTTCTAATGAGAATGCGTTCACAAGCTATTTTTGCATACATAATGGGCCCATGACCTTTGACCTTTGACCTTATGAACCAAGAATCTACTCAGTTCATTGGCTCTGCAAGTAACAAACATGACCTAATTTTGGCATGAATCCATCAATCGGTTCTTGAGATAACGCGATCACAAGCTGTTTTTGCATTCATAATGTGCGCTGTGGCCTTTGACCTTTGACCTACGTGCTCCAAAATCTAATCAGATTGTCTTCCTATGGTGATACACACTATCATTAAGTTTGAAGTTTAAATCTCCAGTGGTTCTTGAGATATTATGATAACAATCTCAATGTATGGAATTTCATAAGTTGACCTCTGTGACCCTTGACCTTTGACCTACGTGCTCCAAAATCTAATCAGATTGTTTTCCTATAGTGATACACACTATCACTAAGTTTGAAGTTTAAATCTCCAGTGGTTCTTGAGATATCATGATAACAATCTCAATGTATGGAATTTCATAAGTTGACCTCTGTGACCCTTGACCTTTGACATACGTACTCCAAAATCTAATCAGATTGTTTTCCTATAGTGATACACACTATCACTAAGTTTGAAGTTTAAATCTCCAGTGGTTCTTGAGATATCATGATAACAATCTCAATGTATGGAATTTCATAAGTTGACCTCTGTGACCCTTGACCTTTGACATACGTGCTCCAAAATCTAATCAGATCGTCTTCCTATGGTGATACATACTATCCTTAAGTTTGAAGTTTAAATCTCAAATGGTTCTTGAGATATCGCGCTAACAAACTCAATACAAGAGACTATTTAAAATGAAGCAAGTTCAGACACAACTTTGCACAATGTGCGAGACCTCTGTTGAAACTCCTTTACACCTTTTTTATGAGTGTAAGGTTGCTGAAGATTTAAGACGAGCTTTTGTTGATAAGATTGGTCTAAAGCTATCTATCAGATATGAGGATCTATCTAGGAAAAGAATGATGTTTGGATTCATAAAGGATTGGAAGGGACCACATAAAATATTATTAAATCACTTAATTATCTTATTGAAGAGATACATTTATATTCAGAAATGCAGGAATTTAGTAGTAAGTTTCATAGGTTTTGAAACGTTTATTTGCAAAATCAGACATATAGAATTGGTAATTGCTAAACAAAAGCACAAAGAAAACATGCACTATAGAAAATGGTCCCCTATTGAGAATTTATTTTAATTATCCATAATTATATTTTGATAATGATACTGTTCAAACCACCCGAGACTGATTTTTTAGTTTTTACATCAGGTCTGTTTGTTTGTTTGTTTGATTGTTGTTAGTTTTTTTTTTGGTAATTGTTATAGTGATTCGTATTTGATTATTGTTCTTTTAATGTTATACAATTATTTAATTCTTGTATGATTGTTGTTTTTGTAATGTTACAAACAAAATTCGAAAATTAATAAAAATTTGAAAAAAAAAAACAAAAAAAAAACAAACTCAATACAAGGAATTTCATAAGTTGACCTCTGTGACCTGTGACCTTTGACCTACGTACTCCAAAATCTAATCAGATCGTCTTCCTATGGTGATAAATACTATTCCCGAGTCTTAAGTTTAAATCTTAAATGGTTCTTGAGATATTGTGATAACGGTCAAACGGGACGGACGGACGGACGTACGGACGGACAACCCGAAAACATGATGCCTCCGGCACCACCTTCGGTGGCGGAGGCATAAAAATAATCTCTATTTTCATTTTTATCAATTTCCACATGTATTTAGGCCTAAATTGGGCAAGCCTTTACGGTGATCACAGATCATATCAAACTATCCATGGCATAAAGGATTGTCTAAATTAGACTTTAATTTATGTGAAAATGAATCAAAGAAAATAGAAATGATCTTGAATGATCTAGTTTAGCCGGTAACTTGTGAAATTCATGGAAACAAACTTGAGCATTGAGTGGAGTGTTGATCCACGCTCATCCATGAAAGCCTGAGTGAAGTATCACATGATGCATGTACATGTGTAATGGTGGCCATGAACAAATTTATAAAAAAGGATAACTGGAAGCAACTGAAGAATAATCACAGTTTTTGTCTAAACTACCAGCAACCTTTCCATATTCTAATGAAATATACCACATGGACATCTGTGATATCCAATTAAACTTATTGTTGATACGAGTTTTTCCCAATTTGATATTGTGACGTCAGAAGCGGGGCTTTTAGCTTGATTCTGCATTCAGGTCGTAGAGGGCGGGATTTGATTCTGTGGAGCTACTGATTTACGTGTTTTGGACATGTTTATTACACTGAAAGTCTACTGTTATTTTTGTTTTCCTGAGACAGCCCAATGTTGTAAGTAGAAAATCACTGCATATTATGATAGCTCAATATTTACTCCTTTGCCTGATGTTAATGGTGATTATAATGGTGGATTGATGTGATGTATGAAATAAGATTAGAATCATAGAACATCCATACGTTTTGAATGTAAATGTACCACATATACGTTTTGGTGTAAGTAGTGTATAAGATAATTCATGCTGGAAAAGTACGAAATATCCGAGTAAGGTTATGATATTATGAATGAGCAAGAAGCTCTATGAATGTATGAGAGAATACGATTATGATTTAATTATGAACAGAAGATAATGGTCTAAATTTAGTAAGCTAGGGAAAGTAGCATTTGAGGTAAAAAGGGAAATTTTAGCACAAAATGACAAAGTAGGTCAGGTCAATTTGCATGACAAGGGTAGGCATACAGAAGAATGGAGTGATTATTTTGATACAGGAATCAAGGATAATAATGTCATTTATTTGTTATTATTCGGTGCTATGCATTTGGAAGACAGTTTGTTGCATCAAACTTGATTGTTTTAATTGCGTGATGCATATGTATATCAGCCATGCTGATAATTTGTTTTATCTGTTCTATCTTTTATTAAAGGTTGAACCACTCATTGGTATCATCGCAAGGGCATTGTTGTCGAGTCGTCATTGCAGTTGGGCTTAGTAATACTCATTACGTCACCGTTCCTACATCAGTTCAACAACAGCTTCCAGGTCCACATCAGATTACAGACAGGCTGTTACAATGAGTACTGTTGGACAAAAGAATGCCAAAGGAGACCCTGAGGGTGGAGTCCGTCCTGAAGATTCGGCCAGCCAGTGTGGGAGCACTACATCTTCAGTGCGACTGCGGACTATGGCACGTAGAGCTGCTTTAGCTGTTGAGGCTGAAGCACTGAAACAGAAGATGGCGCTGGAAAAGGAGGAGTTAGCTTTGAAACAGCGTAAAGTTCAGCTAGATATGGATACCAGAATGAAAATATCTGATGCTGAGTCACAAGTCTATTTGAATGAAACGGATAAGCTATTGTCGGATGAAGCTAGCGCTTCTCAGAAACATCCAGTTGAGGTGAATGAAACGTTGGCTTATCCGTTGGACTCTGGAACGCCAACGCCAACCCAGGCTGAACAGAGTACGAAGCCAACAGAGGCTTTGTTGCTGCAGATTTTGCAGGAGGGACAGAAACAACAGAGGCAACTATTGGAATCCCTTAATGTGCCTCAAACACAAATGATGACGTATGATGGCAGCCCTCTTAAGTATTGGGAGTTTTGGAGGGCATTTGAAAACTCAATAGACTGTACAAGCATTCCGGACAGTGCCAAGCTGACCCGCCTTCTATACTACTGCGAAGGAGATGCCCGCAAAATCCTGCAGCCTTGCAGTATTATGCCACCTGGCGAAGGGTATATGAGGGCGAAGGCCATGCTACAAGAGAGGTTTGGTACGCCCTTCATGATAGCTGATGCATGGATCCGGAAAGTGACCGGAGGGCGGAAGATCACCGGACGGGACAAGAGGGCCCTAAGAGAATTCGCAGATGAACTGCAAGTTTGCTCACTGACTTTAGATGCCATGGGCTACATTGGCGATTTGTCACCACAGTTAGTCCTTGTCCAGATAGTTGAACGACTACCACTATACTTGTGTGGGAGATGGTTGAGTGTGGTACGGAGAATCAGGCGAGAGGATAGACTTCCTAACATTTTTGACCTGGTGGATTTTGTCCAAGGCGCAGCCGACGAGGAGAATGATCCGGTCTACGGAAGGCTTCTTACCAAGGATCAGGGCGGTAGAGGTACCTCCCAGAACAAGAAGTCGACAGGACTGAAGAAGGGTGCTTTCTCCACGACAGCCACAAGCAATGATGTGACACCACAGCTGTGTGTGATATGCAAAGAATCGCACAGTCTGTTTGCTTGTGACAAGTTCAAACGAATGCAGATTGATGACCGGCTGAAACTGGTGAGGGAAAACAGGCTTTGTTTTAACTGTTTGGAGAAGGGACACATGTCAAGATACTGTAAACTAAAGAGGGTATGTTCAGTTTACGGATGCAACAGGAAACATACTAAGTTTCTCCATCAGCAGAAACCAGAACAACCTCAGCAAACACAAGAGGAAGCTGTTAGTCCTTCACCTGAGAAGATTGAGAGTCATGTCACAGGGGCCGGGAACATGAAGGTGCTATTGCCAATCGTTCCTGTCTGGGTTTATGCGGCAGGCAGTAATATTGGTGTAGAGACTCTAGCACTGTTGGATTCAGGCTCGACAAGTACCTTCTGTACCAAGAAGTTGGCAGCAAGAGTGAAGGCAAGTGGATTGTCCAGTATAGTGTCTGTTTCAACTCTGGAACGAGCCAACAGCGAACTTCAGACCAGTGTTGTAAGCCTGAAAGTTGCAGCAAAGTCATCATCCAGGATGGTGAATCTCCCTAAAGTCTATACCAAGACAGACATTAACATTAATCCAGATCACATGCTAAAGAAGGAGGATGTTGACAAACTCCAACATCTCACAGATGTCGACTTTCCATCGACTACCAAACTGCAGGTGGATCTTCTGATTGGGCAAGATTATCCAGAGCTTATTTGTCCCCTCGAGATACGACGTGGTGAGCCAAGAGACCCTTATGCAGTAAGGACAGTGCTGGGGTGGACCCTGAATGGGCCGGTTCAGAGTGATGGTAGGAGGATGGCTGTGACATCACACTATATCTCAGATGATATATCCCTTGAAGACCAATGTAAGCTGTTTTGGTCTCTAGAAGGCATTGAAACCCTCCATTGTGATGCTAAAGGAATGTCAGTCAAGGACCGAGAGGTATTGAAGCTATGGGAGGACAATGTGGTAATGAATGGAGGTCACTATCAACTGCCAATACCATTCAAAGAACGACCCCCGCCACTTTGTGACAATAGATGGATGGCCCAGCAGAGACTCCATTCACTTAGAAGACGACTTCTCAAGGATACGGCAATGCATGCTAAGTATTCACAGGGCATGGCTGACCTAGTTGCCAAGGGCTACGCCGAGGAAGTTGATGAAACTCAACCGCCAAATGGAACTTGTTGGTACCTACCACATCACCCAGTGATAAATCCGAAGAAGCCAGACAAACTTCGGATTGTGTTTGATTGTGCTGCCAAGTGCTTAGGAGTTGGTCTGAACGATGTGGTGATGCAAGGGCCGGATCTGACCAACAAGTTGACTGGTGTACTTTTTCGATTTCGTCGAGCACCAATTGCCATCATGGCTGATGTGGAAGCCATGTTCCACCAGGTAACAGTCCATCCAGATGAACGAGATGTACTTCGCTTCTTGTGGTGGCCTGATGGAAGAGAGGATGAAGATCCTAAGATCTACAGGATGTGTGTGCGCCTGTTTGGGGGTACATGGAGCCCCAGCTGTTGCTCGTTTGCCATGCGGCAAACAGCAAAGGACTATGGAGATCAGTGCAATACAGAAGCACCAAGAGTAGTAGAGATGAATGTCTACGTAGATGACTGCCTGATCTCTGTTGAAGAGGAAGATGAAGTTATAAGACTGGCATCAGAATTGAGAACCTTGTTGCAGAAGGGTGGATTTCGACTCGCGAAGTGGATGAGTAGCAACACGAGAGTTCTGCAAACCATACCAGTACAAGATCGGGCCAAGCAAGTGGCTGTAGAAAGAGATAGCTTTGTCTACAAGATTCAGCCGAAGGACAAGCCTTTAACACGAAGAGGACTCTTAAGTGTTGTTTCTTCTGTCTACGACCATTTGGGATATGCTAGCCAATTTGCACTGAGAGGGAAGTTGATTCTTCAGGAGTTGACCCGGAAGAAGCTGAACTGGGATGAGCCTATCCCTGACAGTGATGCAAGGAAATGGGAGGCTTGGATTGAGGAACTTCCACAGATGGAAGGAATTGAGGTCAGTAGATGTGTCAAGCCTCAAGCAACGTCAGCGGTGGTGGCAGCAGCCTGAACGCAATCTGCAGGTTGGTGACGTGGTTCTCATCGCAGACGGAACTGTGCCGAGGTGTTGCTGGCTGATGGGACGCGTTTTAGAAGTGTACCCTGGTAAGCGCGGATATGTACGTAGCGTGAAGGTTAAGACTGCAACGTCGACACTCGTCAGACCCATCGCGAAGCTTTGTTTACTTCTCGAGCAAGAGGAATCGCGATAGACGACTTCGAGAAGTTAGCCATTTTTGATTTATTGTTTTAGAGCTGATACAGAATAATTCCAGTTCAATTCAAGATAGGGATTACTTTAGGTAGCGTTGAGCAAGAAACATTCAACTTCTGTGGACACAGCATCTAGTTTAGGTAGCGTTGAGCAAGAAACATTCAACTTCTGTGGACGCAGCATCTAGTTTCGCATAAATGGATTCGGTTTAGATTCGGTTCAACAAGAAGAGACTTTACTACAGTGATATTATACAGATACTTTGTGTTTCGTAGTTACTTGCTGAAATGTGTAATTGAAATGAAGCACAACTCATTTCTAGTTAGAATTCAGTTTCTAAAGATAGTATTCTGATTGTTATACAATAGTTTTTTGTAATCAGAAGATAAGGAAATGTTTAATTGAATTGAAGCATAACTCATTTCTAGTTAGAATTCAGTTTCTAAAGATAGTATTCTGATGGTAATACAATAGTTTTTGTAATCAGAAGTTAAGGAAAGAAATACAGGTAGTATGTCCTTATTGTCATATTATTAGTGTTCTGCTATTCGGTAAGGACATTGTTTCCATAGCAACCACCTTTTTTGGATTTAAAGGGACTGTATTCGGTTAGGAAATGTTTCCATAGCAACCACCTTTTTTGGATTTAAAGGGACTGTATTCGGTTAGTAAAGGGACTGTATTTATTCGGTTAGGAAATATGTTTCCATAGCAACCACCTTTTTTGGATTTAAAGGGAAGTCTGTATTTATCGAAGTCTTGAAATTTCAAGAGAGTGACAGTTTTGTTATACATGTCGGCAGTGAAAAGTTTGGTAAATTCAAAGTATTCGGTTAATTTAAGGGGCCGGGATGTTGATACGAGTTTTTCCCAATTTGATATTGTGACGTCAGAAGCGGGGCTTTTAGCTTGATTCTGCATTCAGGTCGTAGAGGGCGGGATTTGATTCTGTGGAGCTACTGATTTACGTGTTTTGGACATGTTTATTACACTGAAAGTCTACTGTTATTTTTGTTTTCCTGAGACAGCCCAATGTTGTAAGTAGAAAATCACTGCATATTATGATAGCTCAATATTTACTCCTTTGCCTGATGTTAATGGTGATTATAATGGTGGATTGATGTGATGTATGAAATAAGATTAGAATCATAGAACATCCATACGTTTTGAATGTAAATGTACCACATATACGTTTTGGTGTAAGTAGTGTATAAGATAATTCATGCTGGAAAAGTACGAAATATCCGAGTAAGGTTATGATATTATGAATGAGCAAGAAGCTCTATGAATGTATGAGAGAATACGATTATGATTTAATTATGAACAGAAGATAATGGTCTAAATTTAGTAAGCTAGGGAAAGTAGCATTTGAGGTAAAAAGGGAAATTTTAGCACAAAATGACAAAGTAGGTCAGGTCAATTTGCATGACAAGGGTAGGCATACAGAAGAATGGAGTGATTATTTTGATACAGGAATCAAGGATAATAATGTCATTTATTTGTTATTATTCGGTGCTATGCATTTGGAAGACAGTTTGTTGCATCAAACTTGATTGTTTTAATTGCGTGATGCATATGTATATCAGCCATGCTGATAATTTGTTTTATCTGTTCTATCTTTTATTAAAGGTTGAACCACTCATTGGTATCATCGCAAGGGCATTGTTGTCGAGTCGTCATTGCAGTTGGGCTTAGTAATACTCATTACGTCACCGTTCCTACACTTATAGTATGGTTTTTACCAAAAAAAATTGTAGCAGCACTGTTTCGTGCTAATCAAGAATAAAGAAATTATAATGCCCAATATAAATGCATAATTTTAAAATAGCTACTGGCATGGTTGTAACATGTATTATCCAATTGCTCAAGAAATCATGTAATTTATTGCTGTGCCAATCTACTTTGATTGCATATATTGTAAGATTCTACATTCTGCAAGTACAACTCCAACTTGCATAAAGATTTTGTAATGCATAATACTACACAAGAAAACAAACCATATTCTTAGAATAATTACAAATTCCTTTTCAAAATGTATCCACATCATAAATGCAACATTCAATATGACATTTTAATGGTGCAAGGCAGGTGTGAAGGAGCAGATCCGCACTCTACAAACTTAAAATTAAAGTACGAAAATGACAGCATTTCCAAACAGGTAGATGTAACATTTAATAATGCGTTGGATCCAGCAATGTCAAATGATGAGATACAACATTTGAGAAAAGCTGTCAATCTTGAGATTTTAGAGTGTGCAGTCCATGGTATTGGACTTCCAATCGGTTTGGAGCCAGAGACAGAAGGGCATTTGCTACGTTATTCTTATATCATTTTACATACATACATGTAGAGTTTAATATTACCCTTCTGGTTGCAAACAGACAGTATGATAGGGGGGGGGGGGGCGTTTCATGAAACAATTAGTCGAGATTAGTCATGAAACAATTACTGAGATTAGTCATTTTTACAATGACAACTTGAAAGAACTTCTTTTGTATGGAAATGCAAAGAAATGCAGGAAAATGGCTACAAACCTTTCCATGTAAGCTCCTGAGCCCGGCCCCCTCCACTCCATGAACGGAGGGATACCATGCATGTTACCAAAATGTCTGGTAAAGGGGTACTTTTCACGCACCAAAGTCCGGCTCGTACATACACAAAAAAGACTTTACACACCGGACTTAGGGGGTGTTTTCAAAAGGAGGGAACATGCATATACCCTAAATAACACTGAGTGGAGGGGCCGGGCTCCTGAGTTGAGAGTTATATAAACTCTCTAATCATTAACCATGGGAATACATGTACAATATTGCTTTGGAAGCCTGAATGACAAAAAGGAGGGCATCGGAGTGAAATGGATGATACAGGAAAACAAACAGACAAGAATAGACAAACATACAAATGTTTACTACAATCAAAATGTGAATATAACCTGTGCTGTGAACAACATGTTATTGACACAACTTCCTCTGAAAAGAAAATGTAGTTCATCTACAAACAGTAGTCTAGTTTTCTACCCTATACATACTTGGTGTTAAAAATAACATTATCTATTGCGTAGTGCGTAAAGAAAAGTGTATATACAACTACATGTAGGTGTGCATTGGCAAAACAAATGGAAAGAGTGCATCAATTTATGACCCTTTTAAAAATGAAAGATTATTTCTTTGATTTTAATACATAAAACCATCACCACAATACAATAGCAATGATTAGACTAATAAGATAATTATACAGGTGTACTTTTAAATCTACTGTAGGAAGGGTGTGGCATATTTGTTTACTCCACATACATCTGTTTGTCTCACCTCAGTTTGTCCTCCCTTTTACAAGGCATATCATATGATCCAAAATAAATGTTGGATGCCTAATAGTTGGTAGGATTAATGCTATACTATAAAGATCATTCTAAGCTTTGTCTTTTGCTAATGATATTGGTTAGTTTTATTAATCTATACTTCATTTGGACAAGAATATACCCTTAGCTGTTGGGTGCATCTATGGAACATTAAATCCCGCTCCCAGTAAGCAATATAACATGGAGATTCCAAATGATAATGATAAGCATGAATAACCCGATGTTACCGATATATGCATAATTATCAAAACTGAAAATTAAATAAAGATCATGAAATTGGCAGCAATTTCCAGGTGATGAATATTCATTTAGGCATTAATAATTTGTTTAAAGTATTCAGGAAAATGTGGAATTTTAGTGACATTAAAAAAAAAGGGTGATAAAAGTAGTTAAAAAGCATTGTGAGGTGCAAGCTACATGTACCTAGTGAAATAAGCCAAAAAAGTTTTATTCAAAGGATGACCTTCGAGCTTTGAACTGACCTCGAGTTCAATTAGCATGCTCACTATATCTACGACCAGCCCTCCAATGAGCTGCCGATCATTAGAATCCAGCGAATAGAATGTAGGCAAGACAGTAGACCAAATATCCTAAAGATACAGAAGGTTGTAAAAAGAAAACGTGCAATTGTTTCTTTGGAAAAAATTGAAATGGATGAGAAAAAGGGTCTTCCTCTGTAAAATTGATCTTGCCCAGTGTTGACATATATAAACATACAATAGCTATCAAATAATATTATTATCACTGCCTATTTAAATAGGATACCGGTATTAACAATTCATTTTCAAAAGAGGAAAATCATCTTACAGCTTATATATTACCCAATTTAATACTGTTCTGTTTCCAAAAGCATGGTCACAAACAACGAAAATAGGAACACAAAACATTGCCTTCAAATTAAAAAGTAATGAATTACTAATTTATTTTCAAAGTTAGTAATATTTTTAGTGTTGTAGTATAACTAGGCATACAAGAACATGAGTCAAATCTTCTATTATATTAAAAAAAAATTGATATAACTTTAAAAGCATAAAAGAAAATAAGAAGATAAGAAGAGATGTGAACCTGAATCTTATACCACTGCACTGCAGGATACATTTGCAAATATAGTCCAAGACAAAGTATTAAAACTGGTTAATATGGATATGAACACAATGAATGGGGTATAGGGAGGAGGAGGGAGGGAGGGAGGGAGGGAGGGTGTTAGTGGTACATAAACAACTTTCAAAGCATACCAATCACCTATAAAAAGTCATTTATGTACAGCTAGAATGTATAAAAATAACCTCAAAAATTACTATATAACATATCAACTTGCACTGCAGTCAAACACATACATGTACAAACTGCATATGTGTGTCTATGTACAAGTTGTACGTACACATGAAATGTAATGTATCATAATATGTCATATCTCATATGTTCAAATTATAAACCTCTGCTCAATGAATACATTAAAAAAGGAGAGTTAGAATGGATATTAATGTGAAATCAACTTACCTTTTGTTTCATGATCATGTTCTCAATTTCTTCCAGGTCTCCAACAGTCACGACCTGCAACCTGAGCATCCTCTCCAGGAGCATCAGCCAATCACGAAGCTCCGCCACGACCTTGTCAACGTCAGGCCATGGCGAGGAGTCACGACGGTTAGCATTGATTGCTGGTGGAGGAACCGGTAGTCTCTGAACCTCGGCAGTGACAGCGTCCACCGGCTCGCTGATAACTGTTGGGAAGACAAAGAGGGAAACACATTGAAGAGCACCAAACGAGGAAAGCATGATGGTCTTGGAGAGTAAGATGGTTCTGGATACGTAGTGCTGCAAAAGCAGGCTCAGTAAATTAAAGTGGCTAAAAAATGTTGGTTGCTGACCAGACGAGGCATGTGGCAGTAGAAAGCACTGTGTTACTAAAGATTGTTGCATGTGCTGTTGAATATGATCCTCTGGTAAGAGCTCTTCCTTTGTGAACCCTTCAGACTCTTTGATGATTTGAAGTTCTTGAAGAATATTGAGATGACTGTTAGAGATGGATTAAGGACCTATCAATCTGTCTCCCCTCACAACTTGACTAAGAATGACCTTTCCATTCTTGAAGTATTTTGAAGGTACAAATCAACAAAACAGCTTGAAAAAGAAACAGTCTAGTAGAGTAGATTTACAGTCACCATGATGGTTCGATACAATTGCATTTTGTCTAGTTCTTGAATCTTCGTTTCAGATGCCTTGCGACTCTTTGATATATATCGAAAGTACAAATCAACAGAACTCCTTGAATAACAACGTGATGAGCACTAGTGGTGGATTAAAATCTTTGTGGATAGATATCGCTCACCTCATCAATACATTTAAGATCCAAGTATGAACTGAAAGGCATCATGTTGATCTGTCCTGTTCTTGAGGATACAAAGCTCTACAGGTATCAAACATAATCCTTCTACAAAATTTGATTTTTCTTCACCAAAGAACAAGTCCCGCGTCAACACAAGCTGTATTGAAAGTTGTCTCCAGGTGTATCAATCCAATCCAAAAGATATTTGATATAGCGCCTTTTCCTTGCATTTACAAAGCGCTGCACACACGCTCCACAATGTTTGGGACACTTAAAAACAAAAGTTAGACACTTCTCAGGGATCAGTAAAGTATATGTAGGCTGGTAATAAAGTCATTTCTAGCAGAATGAAGACAGGCAGGCGGTTTGCCTCTCTTATTTATTGTGCATTCACTGCTCAAACCAATCATGATTCAACATTAGTACATGTGCCAAACAGGAGTTCTCATATTACACAAGACATAAATGTCGCCAAGTCACGATTGCACAGTAAAACGTCCCTAGTCAAATAACGTGACTTGACAACCCTTTTTGTTTTCCAAGCAGCTACATGTTCATGTAGCATATATATATGTGCTTGGTACGGGATTAAGAGAAGTTTTTTTAGATCATCACAATTCAATGTAGGTTCTCCATCTTAAAGCTATCCAGATACACTACAATCGGCCATATAAAGAAGAAGCTGCTGAAACCCTTTGTGTAATGTGAAGCATCTACAGTGTAGCTATTTACCTGCACCTTCAGAAATATACACTTCATATCATGTATATCAAAAATCATCACAGGAGAATATTTTACATTAAATAATTCAGTATGAAGTGAGCTATATCCGTAGGAAACATACGATGTAAGCGAGAGGTTTCATCAACATTTCCTTCAGTAGAAAATGGTACACATCCAACCGTTCCAAACAGATTCAGTTCAAAAAGTCATTGCAAACTCCTACATACAAATTCATTTCCAAAAATATTGAAGCATGAAGTCAGAAAAGTATATGCTCATTTCAGCAAATCCGGCGATCACTTCCGTAGAGAATGATCATGCCTATTCAGTTCCAAACTTCAAGCATATGCCTACAAACAAAAACATATCCAAAAATATTAAACTAGTCCACTGGAAATGTACTTGGTGATTGAGCAAATCCAGAACATGATAGTACATCTGCCTTTCAAAAATAGCCCAATTATCACCAAGCTCAAGTACGTCTGGGATCTTTTATGAGACAAGGAAGTTGATGGTTAGGGGAAGCAGGAGCGATCATGCAACGTGCCCCTAACGTCGTGAGTATGGTATCACATGACAACCGCATAACAACCATCCAAGTCAGTTGGCTGTGTCTGTTTTAAACCACATGATGTCAGCAATCTCGTGGTTGGAATGTTTACCGTTTTTTCATGTATTTCCTAGCTTTATTTTGTCTTATACAATGTAGTTACAAGCAGGGAACAATTGGTCATAATATTGTGAACAGGACACTTTATTTATTTTTTTACTTACTGCCTTATATTATGTCTTTCTCTTTTCATGATAATAAACTAAATTTGAACTTGAAGTTAATTTCAGAAAGACCCTAACATCTTTACTATCCTATTAAGATATAAAACGGGACACTTTCTTGTATTTTTTAGATTCACAATACATGTTAATCGTCAACAGCAAAGAAAAAAAATTGCGAAATTATATGCTATACAGTGCGTCCCATGAAGTCGTTCGTCTACGGCTGATTGTCAACGAAACAGAGTTAAGTCTTTTGTCAACTCTGTTTGTTGCTACAGCCGGCAGCCAGTGAAAACAAATTTGTTTAATACAATTATGAAAATGCAAGCACTACTTACAATAAACAGAACTTTGTAATTCCTAGCTTTTTTTTCCTGATTGAGGTGTCATATGAAAGGGCAGAAACTCAACTTTCTAGAAATGTGATTTCCTCCTTGAAATTCAGATACCGTCCGCCAAATGACTTTTTGGTTTCCTCTCTTCAAATTCATTTTAATCACTCATGCGTGAAATATGCATTATATGAGTTGCATTAAATTAAAGAGGAGGATCTAAGCTTTCCAAATATGTGTCATTTACCAATTATATTATGATTAAGTTATAATAAAACATCGATAATTTTCAGTTTCGTTTTTTCTGGGACGCACTGTACATATATACATGTATATGCTATTGGCCTCATTCAGTACCAAATTAATCCTCTACTACTCTATTTTAAGTTATCGTTTTTTCTGCTAGTAAGGAATTGGCCTTGGAGATTAGTAAGTGGGTACAAACTGGGAAATTAGATACAAGGGTTGGGGTCTTTGATAAGCAGGGATAGGCCAAGTTTATAGAATATCAGTCAGTCAGTGGAATTAAATAGTTGAGTATTTATGAGCTGGGGTCAGTGTCATACAACAGCACAAAGAGAAGGAATAGAGCAAAGGATTACTTTAACCCGGCCACAGTCTATGAGAAATAGGTGGTCCATGCATTAATTTAGAAGTCAACTAGTTAAGTACAATGAATACTTGTTTGCATGGAGTATAGAGACACACACACATGTACATATCAGAATCACCTTTGATTAATCAATAAAAGGAGTGCAATAGCCCAGAAGACCTATTCTCATTAAATACAATATGATTTTTCTTCGAAGTATTGAAATGTCTCAGTTTATAAAAGTCATTCACTTTAAAGGGAAAGTTGAGTTCTTGTTTCAGACCGCAATTGCCTTCAAAGTGCATGGTTATTGCTCTTATTCTCATTTATGATATTACTAGTGCTCTTTTACGACCTAAAATTGCTATGAAGGTAATTTTAGACCTCAAATGTGTTAAATTTAGCCAATACGATCATACTAATTTAGCTCCACTTTCAAAAAAATATGGTGACCGTTAATTAATTAATTAATTAATATTAAAAATACACGGAACTGCTGGTTGTGCATGTTATAACCAACACAAAACAGCCAACAAAAAGCCAACATCGGCATTGGCTGGAATAAAACGTAAAAGGCGCTCTCGTTTTTCCAACGGCTGGTTTAAATTATCAAATATTTGTGGAGCACCCCAAATATTAAATATCGTTGTATTTATGGATATTTCAGCCGTCTCTGAACCAATTTTAATCAAACAAAGATGATTTTGTCATTTAAATTGTATGTTCTTTCAAATTTGACACTAGTTTTTCATTATCTCACCAAAAAAAGTTATTTTGTGTAGCGCCCTCTGCAACAAAACTCAACTATCCCTTTAACAACTTTCTATCCATCTTAAAAAAGCTGAGCAGGGTTATCCTTTCACAGTTATTTTGGTGATGGGGAGAGGGTACATGATTTATTTATTTGCAACTTGATATCATTAATTGCCTGACTAAGTCTCATCATCCAACTTCCAAGATACTTTCAGAAATTCCCTCAACCCCTAGGCCCCATGTTCAGAGGAAGTCCATCATTAGAGTGTACATGTACAAGTAATTGATGTTCTAGGCAATGGAATTGTGTTAGTGAACTATCGAGTACGCTTCATTCACTAATGAACAACTTCCTAACACCGCTGTCATCCTCCATAGAGCAGACTACAACAAGAAGATTGAAGTTCTCCTCAAGCTACAACCAACTCCAAGGTGTACTCATGGTTATCATGGAAGAATGTCAAACTTCAGCTCTCCAAACCTCCCCACTACCTCCTTCTTTTTAGCTGAGATATGTTGATGACACATTCGCCATCTGGCCGGCCACACAATAGACGGGATCTCAAGCGATTACTCACTCAAATAAACCCACAACCCCCTGACATCATGCTCATATTGGAGATCAAACACAACAACTTCATCTCCTTCCTTGATGTTCTGGTATGAAGGACTCTAAGAGGTGGGCCTTCATTCAAAGTCTACAGGAAACACAGCCACACTGATCAGTATTTACACTCATACCATCATCCGGCGATCCTCCAGTCGGTCCCTAACACACTCCTCAGAGTCGAGCACACAAGCTTTGTGACCCATGCAACATCCAACAGGAACTGCATCAAATCACCACAGCCCTTACTACAATCAACAAATACCCAAGAAATCCATCATGTCCCAACCATCTAGCTCATCAGATCTCAATACCAAGCTACTAAACACTACCATTTTCACAGTAGTACTACCCTACATTGGTAAAGCATCTCTTGAATTGAACGCATCTTAAAAATGTCTTCCAGCAAGACAGAAAAGGAGAAAAGAAAGAGGTAAGGAGAGAAACACAGAAGGATTTCACACAAATCAACAAACAATGATAACTGGGTTGGGGGTTTGAATAAGTACAAATACAGAGAAAGATAGTGAATTTGGCCTATTCTAAACAGCTAGACAATGGTGGTATGTCTTACACCACAGTTACTAATACAGGAGTTAGGAAAGTGAAAGTCTGCATCCATGGAAATTCAGACCCTGTTTTCTATCTTATAAATGGTAAAGACAATCCCCAGGAAATTAAAACATAATGATCCCCCCCCCCCCAATCGATGACCTTCCCTGACCCCTATAGACCTCTCACCTATTCTCTGCTGTATGATTACTTTTCTCTCCAGCTCCTCGTCTGACCTGGGTCTGAGATGGTCCCCCCCCCCCCCCCCATCGATGACCTTCCCTGACCCCTATAAACCTCTCACCTATTCTCTGCTGTATGATTACTTTTCTCTCCAGCTCCACGTCTGACCTGGGTCTGAGATGATCCCCCCCCCCATCGATGACCTTCCCTGACCCCTATAGACCTCTCACCTATTCTCTGCTGTATGATTACTTTTCTCTCCAGCTCCACGTCTGACCTGGGTCTGAGAAGACCCCCCCCCCCCCCCCCCATCGATGACCTTCACTGACCCCTATAGACCTCTCACCTATTCTCTGCTGTATGATTACTTTTCTCTCCAGCTCCACGTCTGACCTGGGTCTGAGATGACCCCCCCCCCCCCAATCGATGACCTTCACTGACCCCTATAGACCTCTCACCTATTCTCTGCTGTATGATTACTTTTCTCTCCAGCTCCACGTCTGACCTGGGTCTGAGATGACCCCCCCCCCCCCCCCATCGATGACCTTCACTGACCCCTATAGACCTCTCACCTATTCTCTGCTGTATGATTACTTTTCTCTCCAGCTCCTCGTCTGACCTGGGTCTGAGATGGTCCCCCCCCCCCCCCATCGATGACCTTCCCTGACCCCTATAGACCTCTCACCTATTCTCTGCTGTATGATTACTTTTCTCTCCAGCTCCACGTCTGACCTGGGTCTGAGATGACCCCCCCCCCCCCCCATCGATGACCTTCACTGACCCCTATAGACCTCTCACCTATTCTCTGCTGTATGATTACTTTTCTCTCCAGCTCCACGTCTGACCTGGGTCTGAGATGAGCGGCCAGGTATCGTATCCTCTCCCAGTCTGCATTCAGTCTCTCTACATCTTCCCTAAGAGGATCAGCGAGCTGCCGGCTAGCGGCCTGAGCCTCAGCGGTCAGCTGGGTGTTCAGACGGTTAATGCTGTCCATGTTCTCCTGCCGGGCCTTGAGGGCCTCGTTCATTGTCTGAATGGTCAAGGGGGAGATGAATGGTTTTGAACATTCTGTTTCTGGACTTCAATATACTGTAGGTACTAAGCACAAACAAATTTTACTTATTCCATCATAAATCCTAAAAACACTAAATACCATACAAGTTTATAAAAAGAACACAAAGCAAAGAACAAGGTTTTACATTCATAAAGACAAAAAACTTACCGATTGACGTCCGATGTCAGGGGCATAAGATGGAGAAAAACTGGAAAATCTTTGAGCATCTTATCCTAAATCTCTTAGAC
Organism: Strongylocentrotus droebachiensis; assembly: GCA_035222895.1. Lineage (NCBI taxonomy): Eukaryota > Metazoa > Echinodermata > Echinoidea > Camarodonta > Strongylocentrotidae > Strongylocentrotus > Strongylocentrotus droebachiensis. Next base: position 267,608 of record JAVYIG010000223.1, read on the forward strand.
CTCTGTGCTATACAGTGCGTCTCAGAAAAAACGAAACCGAGAAGTATCGATGTTCTATCATAACTTAATCACAACTATAATTAATGAATGATACATATTTGGAAAGCTTAGAGTCTCCTCTTTCAGTTGATGCTACTCACGGGATGCATATTTCACGCATGAGTGATTAAAAGAAATTTGAAGGAAGGGTACCAAAAAGACATTTGGCGGGCGGTATCTGAATTTCTAAGAAAAATTCATATTTCTAGAAAGTTGAGTTTCTGCCCTTTCATATGACACCTCAATCAGGAAAAATGAGCGAGGAATGACAAAGTTCTGTTTGTTTAAAGTAGTGCTTGCATTTCCATAATTTTATTTAACGAATTCGTTATCACTGGCTGCCTGCCGTATCAATAAACGAAATTAACAAAAGACTTAACTCCGTTTCGTTGACAATCAGCCGTAGACGAGAGTCTTCATGCATGGCTGAGTCTTTTGTCAAATCTGCTTTTTGCTACGGCAGGCACCCAGTGAAAACGAATTCGTTTGTTAAAATTATGAAAATGTAAGGGCTACTTTAAACAAACAGAACTTTGTTATTCCTGGCTCATATTTCTTGATTGAGGTATCATGTGAAAGAGCAGAAAATGAACTTTCTAGAAATATGAATTTTTCTTTGAAATTCAGATACCGCCCGCCAAATGTCTTTTTGGTTTCCTTCCTTCAAATTGCTTTTAATCACTCATGCGTGAAATATGCATCACGTGAGTAGCATCAACTGAAAGAGGAGACTCTAAGCTTTCCAAATATGTATCATTCATTAATTATGGTTGTGATTAAGTTATGATAAAACATCGATACTTCTCGGTTTCGTTTTTTCTGGGACGCACTGTATATACACGTTTCAACCTTTCATTTGGACTCTTGGCTTTGAATCATGACATTCTAGCATCACACATTCCAATATTCAAATCTATGCATTACTGTATACTTGTCATACCTATATTACTTGACTACACTGGTCTTTTCTTCCATATGCTAACAACATCAAATTTTCGGTACAGGATTTTTACAGGACTAGGAATCTATCAAGTTGACTGCTAGGATGAGAGTATTTAGTTAGGAAAAATTAAAGGTAACTTGAAGGGAAGTAAATGATTAAATACCTTAGATTTGCCCAAATCTAATTATTGTCAATAGTGCAGGAGCAATAAACAATCAAACATCTCATTCCATGAGCAAGCAGTACTCGTGGTCGAGTGGATACGTCGACGGACTGTCGATCTTAAGGTCTGCGGTTCGAATCCCGCCGCGGCACTAATGTCCTTTGGCAAGACATTGATCTACATTTGCACCACTCAACCCAGGTGAAGTAAATTGGTACCTGGCAGGAATTAATTGCTTGAAATGCTAGAGCGCCGCAGTGGCTGCCTTACTAAAGCCAGGGTAATAATCGGGGCAGCGCCAGGAGCATCACAATGTGACGGACATGTGCGCTATATATGAAGCCACCATTATTATTATCATTATCTTCTCATACCTTTGGATCCACGACGACCGAGTCTTGTTCATCGTTAGACGTAGCTGATCCTACGGGTCCCTGGGTCTCAAGGACATCCATCGTGGCTTGAACCCACGCTCTCATCTGCTGGAGCTCCTCAAGGAACGCCTCTGTCTTCTCTAGCTTCTCCTCAAGCTGGGCTCGGAATTTGGGTATCGTCCCAGAAACCTGTGCAAGGTACATATATATATTTTTGTTTAATGAGATTTGGCCTTCAAATACATTTGCAGATCACATTACAACTTTTTCTCTCAAAATTTGGTGTACATAATCATGCCCTTGCAGAAAAGCATTAGATTGGGTTGAACTCGTGTAATTTCATAACTCTTTTAAACCCTGGTAACCCTGGATTCTCTTCTAGTTAGGCCAGGAACTTGGGTTTCCTACTTGAAACCTTGAAACCCTTTTTTCTCAAAATGTTGGTGTATAGCCTATATCACATCTTAGGCAATGAGTAACTGTCAATATAATCCACCATCTATGCTCTAGAACCTGAAATCACTTTCACAATGCTTGTTTCCTACAATGTCCCTCAGACAGGACTTTAAGCTGCAGGTCATATCAATCACAGCTGACTGATTCCAAAAATAAAGATTCAACATAGCCATCAAACTATGATACTATCCTAAAATACCCCAAAAGCCTACCCTTCTAAATTATTTTTTAACCATTTCACATTTCCTGATGAACCTTACAGGGGTGGATTGCGGATTTTGCGAGAGAGGGAGGACCAACAAGAAAAAAATCATCAGGACTATTCAGGTTCTTTTGAGTTAATAAATCTCTGACAAGCAAGCAAACATGATTTACAAGCCATTACACGCTGAAACAGTACATAATCCTTTACACTATCACCATCTTACCTTCTCCCATAATTTAAAGAGAGCCTCCGTCTCTTTCTTGATGCTGATCCCCCTCTCCTGGCTAATGGAACCTCCAGAGAGTAGGATTTGTACGCTCTCCTCTATCCTCTGTTTCTCGTCTGCTTTCTGCTGTAAGTCTTCTTCACGCTCCTGAGTGGGATATTATCACAAAACAGATGAAAAGATGAAAATGGACGGGGCATTGAGATGGAAATACGTTAAGTTGCTTGTTATCACTTTGATTGGTTTCTTGAAGAGATTAAGAGTAAAGTCATCATCAAAGTAAAATAAAAATAGTAAGATTCATTGGAACTGACTATGAGATATTCTGATATGCTTGAATCAACACCACAATGTTAAGATGCTGGAAACTTCTGGTCTTTAGGACACATCTCCAAACCAGAGAAAAGAGCAAAAATGAATAAGGATGTCTGTCATCAGTAGGAAATATACAAAACAATAAAATCACAGTAAATTCTGGCCAAATTTGATCACGAATAAGCTTCTGATGCCCATGACACACATAGTTTAGTGTGAGTTCTGCATGCATTATTGTCATAGACAACAGCAAATTCATTTCTCAAACCAGTCTCTAGACTCTCACTTATTTGTTCCATCCATCCATTCATCCATCCATCCAGAGAGAAAGAGAGAAAGGGAAAAAAGAGAGAGAGAAATGCAAAGGAGAGAGAGAGAGAGAGGGAGAGAGAGAGGGAGATAAGAGATTGGATGAGGTGGCATGGTGCTCTCACAATGCAAACTCTGATTCATCAACTCCAAAACTTGATTATAAATCTTGCTTCTGATGTCTACCCCAAATTTAGTGCCGAGTTTTTCATGGTTGAATGCCATTTTATGGCTTGACCGAGATTACTGATTAACTTCAGGTGACTAATCCCATTATTGCTTGGTATTTTATACTTCAACTTCAGTCTGATTCTGCATGTCTTTATTAAGCCTTCATTTTTTTAAAGACATCGTTTAACAATATTAAATCTGACATGCATGGCCCTACGTGTTATCAGCGTCTGTGAAATGGTGTAATATTCAAGCCCTAACAAAAATCTCTTCAAAATGATCATGAAGTGCCTCAAAAAAGTAAAAATCTTTGAGTGACAGGATTTACCATACTCATTTTCCCCAATAGGCTGTAGCGTTATAAAAACCGTTAGGAAAACAATTTTTTAAATTTTGATTTCCAATCATAATATCTTGATAATCAGACAGGCGATCGGCTTGTAAAAGTCATGGGGTTCCTGAATGACCTAAAGGTTTATAAATATGATTGCAGCATGAGATAAACCCAGGATTTGTTTCAGAATCTGAGACAAAATTACACAATCCCTTTAAGAAGTATCACATCATAATTCATGCCTCTGTACCATTGAGATGGCATTTTGTATATTTAGTATAGATATTTTTCTATCTGTCTATTCAACAGACTTTTAATGTAGAAGGTGAGGGTGCGTGGTAATAAGTGGGTACCTGGCAGGATGTATTATTGAAATGCCATGAGCACTGATATTGATAACAGTTACTACAGCCAAAGTCAGGGTAATTATTTTCATAAAGACTTTGGAAGTACAGGTAATAACATAATGTGAAATGAGCTATTGAGAGAAGGAATATTACAGCTATTTTTTATAAATGTAATGCTTCCTGGGAGAAATTTCAATAGCTAAAACATATTTGTGGCTTACACCCAGTAAATAAGATCGATTGATCGATCTGTAATTGAAAAACAAGTCAGAAAAAATCTTGGAACCAGCGGGATTTGAACCTGCCATCTACTGCTTGCCAGGCAGCGACTCTACCACCAGGCCATCACTGGTCCATGGCACAGTCACAATGAACTAGAAACAAATACCCAAGCTCTCCTGATTCATTCTGACTTATTAATATTCAATCAATCTTATTTACTGGGTGTAAGCCACAAATATGTTTAAACTATTTAAATTACAGCTATTGTTTTGTGTGTGGAAGAGCTAGAAGCCAGGGCATCAAATCCTAACATCTATTGCTCTTATGGCTCTCTGCGCATTATACGACACATGCTTCAGTGATAATGGCCTAACCCTAAAGTCAATTTCCTATGCAAACTCTTAAATAAATTCCTAACAATAATACAACACCAATATCTGGCCCTAACCTTGACCAACCCTAACCCCACCCTAGTATGTTGGTCAAACTGCCAAGCCAACTGATGCTAATTAGTGGCGGTAAAGTCATTGTATGTCTGGGACCTGGGGACTGTCTTGTTTTTGGGGCTGAGGGCCATTCGTTATTCCAATGTACAATGTATTACATGATTTCTGTATATGGTACTTGTAATAATTATCGTAACAAAATTCAAATTGAACTGAATTTAGGTATTATCCTACATTTTTCAGGAAATAAAGCCTGGAATAAATGTCATGGGAGGAGGAAAATTGGATCAACTTGCTATGACTTATAGTGTGGTACGGTATGTCACTGAAACAGCTCCCGTAGGACTTTTGTGCCGAAGTGTTTTTTTTTTTTTTTTTTTTTTTTTATTCATTAGGGTAAAAAATTGATGGGGTTCAAATTTTCCTGAAGACACCAAATTTCCCTATTGCGCTTTATATAAGCCATTTTGGCGCCCAATATGGACCCCACAGGAAGTGAAGGAGGGGTCTCAAAATTTGAACCCCATCATTTTTGGCCAATTGGGACCCTTTTGAAGCCAAAACAGCAGAAAATCCTACGGGATTACATACCATACCGCACTATTACCTTGATCTTAAGGATGAGTTCTTTAAATGCTGTAGCATCAGCTGGTACAGGTTGGGCCTGGGGTCGTATCAAGGCCTGGCACTCTGACAGCCATTGACTTACCTTGATCTTAAGGATGAGTTCTTTAAATGCTGTAGCATCAGCTGGTACAGGTTGGGCCTGGGGTCGTATCAAGGCCTGGCACTCTGACAGCCATTGCTGCAGATGAGAACACTCCTCCATGAAGGCCTCCACTTTCTCTGGACTGAACTCAAACCTGCAAACATTAATGGAACAAGGTATACACTTTAGCATAGGGCACATTGTTCGTGATTACACTTCCAACACTTACATGCTGTATATCTTTAAATTCCCTGATATCAACTCTGTGCACAAGATTGACAAAGGGTACTTTTATCGTGTCTTGCCACAGATATGTACATATCGAACGCCACTATCGAACTCCACTATAAGAACGTGATTTTTCGAGATGTCGCGTTTATCGTCTCTTTCCAAGATGGGAAGGTCCGTGGGGTTCAAAACAGCTTTGCGTTGATCATGTCTCAGAAACGTGATTCTGGCTGTATGTCACATTCAAAACGTGTTTATCGCCTTAAAAATTTGCCTGAAAGACGTTTGAAAACGCTGATTCTAGGCAAAAAATTGGACGATAAACACAACCAAAGTTGGGGACATTACACACACTTGATATAATCCTTCTTTGATTTCTGTAAAGCATGTAATATCATTATTGCTTTGATACCATCTGTTTGCTCCCAGTACAGCTTGAAGTTCTTATCATCAACATTTATCTTTTGTAATATTTCAACCAGTTTATCATGATAAATTTTGTCAAATGCTTTCATCATTCTCATACAGGATATGGCTTCCCTTGTACCACTTTGAGGTCTGAAACCAAAATCTTTCTGACCTACTTCTTTGTCAGTTTGATCTTTTATTATATTTAGTATGATCTTCAATAGCAACTTGGTTACATGACTCACAAGACTTATAATCCTGAAATCTTTACATGGACTTGCCTTATGTTTCTTAGGGATTGGCATAAGTATTGTGTCAGACTTGGATCATTTTTATCTTTCTGTGTGTGCTTGCACATGGAGCAGATAATGTTAACATACGAGGTACAGAAACTCATCCATGGTAGTTGGCTGGTAGCTGGTCGAAGACTCTGTATGCCATCCACCCTTTGTTCTTAGACCTAGTTTTCAACTGGTGTTTTTTTCAAATAGGTTTTCAACTTCTCTCAGAAAAAACACAACTTTCCCTTAATTAATGATTTTGTTGATATCTTCATCTAGGAATCATAAAGTTTAATCACCATTCTCAAGACAGAACCATTAACCTTTGCCTGTATTTCCTGAAGAAGCAACTTACATGTTACTACAGACATTTTAGGATTTGAACACAAGATTCCCCAGTTCTATCATTAGTCCTCTGATCACTAAACCCTTATTTCCCACTCTTCTTCCAAAGCATCTATAATGTATTTCAGTGAAGACACCTACATTTGAACCTGGGACCTCCTCATTTGTACACCATCCCTCTTAACCACTGAACCTCTTTCTACTGACCTTTCTTTCCAAGATGCAACTTCAGCGCAGACGCTTTTCCAGCGAGCATTGAGTCCCTCTAATTTCTCCTGTAGCATACCCCCATCCACAGAGGAAGACTGGGCCACAATGTCCTCTCCGTTGGAGTTGAGAGATGCTACCATAGCCTGGTGTGTGGCAATACCCTCTTCTAGCACCTAAGAAGGGAACAAGAATGGTGAGATAAATTTTTGATCAAACATAAGGAAAAGTGGTTGATAATCTCAAATCTCTGTAAAGATAATTGTAAGATTTCAAGTTTCCAAACTTTGCTTACCTAAGCAAAATGTAAGGAGAATTGAAACAATTAAACATTAGACATTTGTCTATTTATTTCATCAAATTTATACAAATATATGCATGAAAAAACAGCTGCATCTCTAATACTGATCATCATTCTCCTTCCAAGCACAATATAATTGAAAACAAAATAATTGACAAAGTCAATATCCTTTGGCATTGCCTTTAGAAATTATGTTTGGATTTTTGGATTATGTACCGGTAATACATGTATGTCATTGTAGTGTCCACACATTTAAAAAGGTGATGGACAATGCCATTCAGATTGCCTGAGGTTGGGTTCTGGCAGCTTTTGAGATCATGTTTGAAGAAATTTGATATCCAATTAACCTACTGTTGCAGGAAATACACAATAAAACAGACAGGTATCATTCAATGAAAATGGGATCAATTAATTCCATACCTAAAACACTTTGATGAGTAGTACAGTATAGCATAACAGTACAACTGCAATGTGCACATTATTCATACAAATCTTGTTATTGCATGAAACCTTTACAGTACATGGTACTACTACACATACCTTGATCATCAAAAACATCACAGATCATTAGACAAAGTACCAACTAAAAATAATCCATTGTTGGGGGAAATGCCTCATTAAATAAGGAGCATGATAACTAGTATTTCCCTAAAACGAAACCAATTCATTGACAGAGTTCTTGAGTCTTTGATAAACACTATCTCATATCATGAGGCAGAATATGACCATATAGTTAATATATAATAGTTCATATTTTTAAAAACATGCACATGTATTCACATGCTTTCACAATTGGACGAAACAATAACATCAGGAATATGTACTATAACTTTTTACACAACTTATTTCATAAAACCTAGGGGGAAAAATTCAACAATTTTGAAAAAATTGAAATTTCTATTAATAAAATAATATAATATTGGATTCTTATATAGCGCACGTATTGACCTTGCAAGGTCCTCAAGGCGCTCCAACATTACCCGGCTATGCTAGGCTGCCAATTTCGATGCTTCTCTCCTTTCCTTCTCCTCCCTCCCCTCACCCTCTCATTCCCTCCTCCACTTCTACCCCTCTATCTCTCTCTCTCTCTCTCTCTCTCTCTCTCTCTCCTCTCATTCCTCTCTTTCCCATCTCTCCATTCCTTCTGACCACCCGCTCTCTCCCTGGCCTCTCTTCTCCCGTGTTCATCTTTCTTTTCTCCATCTCTTCCCTCTTTCCCAATAGTTTCTTCATTTGACTCATCATCACAATCAGCATTATCAAACTCCTGTCCTGAAACATAACATCAAAACTATATATAAATATGGAATAAAGAACTCCTATCAAACTTACAATGTGAATTGATTGATGATTCCCATGTGTTTGGTTGAATGTGTAAACGGTATTGATTTCCGTCCGGCTTGTTCAAATCATGGTATTGATTTGAACTGGTTTTATGAAAAAATGTCAACACATACTGTAAAACATACACAAATCTATATAACTTCTCAATTCAATCAAAACACCACAAAATATAATAATATTGTTATTATGGTATTGTTATGAAATAAATCTTTCTCGATTAGTTCAAAATCTAAGGAAAGAAAATATATATATATATATATATATATATATATGTTTAAGTTTTGAATCAAACTCTAGGTGATGAAATTATTTTAAAATATTGGCTAATTTGACCTATTTTTCAAGATATCAAAGAAATGGTACAGTGATGCATGTAAATACTGGATAAATGATACCGGTACTTCATTACACTATACTTCTTCCCGTGTAAGAAATTACAAGGAAGTGGTTCCCTGCAATGCTTATGCCAAATATGTCAGGAAACAAGTCATGCCCAAACAAGGTTTTACAACACCAACACCTTTCACTGAAGAGATGTGAAAGAGAAAGAGAGAGAGAGAGAGAGAGAGAGAGAGAGAGGGGGGGGGGGGTATAGAGAGAGATAGACAAAGACTGATGACTATTCGCCCCTTAGCTCTGCAATAAACCATTGTACAAGAAAAGAAAATAACATCACCCTTAAAAAAAATAATCAAAGTTTGAGTTGGATTAAAATCTCTAAACCACAAATTTTAACATAATTTCAACAGTAGTCCTCACAAGAAAATTTGTATTTACCATATAACAAAACTGACATACCTCAGCCTATAATACACCCTTGGTCTGAGTATATTCCATATATTCCATGTATTCCCACTGGTATATGCTTGCTTTGTTTGTATTCCATACACTTCCTCTGGGTATAATATTCCAATCGTGTCACTGATTCTGCTATGTGGGTTCCATTCGTTTAATCTCCTTTCCCACTTAAACTTCAGTGCTAGCTGTCCTACACCGACGATGTCAATACTACCTATATTTACCGAGCCCACGACAATACCCCACCGCAGCTAGATACCCCTCCTTTGGTATATACATACAAGTACTTGAAAAGCTATCCAAAACAGGGTTAAGCCTATACTCCAAGTTCATGCACTACACTCCACCAGTCATTCTCACCAGCTGAATAAAATACCAGGTAGTCCAATTAGTAATGCTAAACATATGTTCCCGAACTGCTAAATTGGCACCTTTAAGTAGCCGTGATTAAAGGGAGGGAGTTCCAGAGCTCTACGGCTGCCAAGAAAACACCTTGATGTAAGAATGAAAACAGCTGTAAGTATGGACATCACATGGAGCCACGTTAGCAGCGGGCCGGTATATGGGTTTCTCGTCAGCTTGCTTGCTGGATGTATATGGCCCAATGTTCCAAATGACTGGTTCATATTCAAGTTGAGTCTATAATGAGCCCTATCCAATTTCTCAAGGCTATGACTGAATAACATGTCAGTGGTTGGTGTATAAGAGCGTCAATAAGAGGACAAGGGTGATATGACAGAGGAAGAATGGTCAGGTGTGAATACATTGTACTTGGAAGTTGGGTATTCATCAAGATGATAGTATCTCCTATGCATCTCTTCCTCTCTCTCTCTCTCTCTCTCTCTCTCTCTTTCTCTCATTCTTTCTCTCATTCTCTATCTGTTTTTCCCCATTTCTGCATCGCTGTCTTTCCCTTTCTGTCTTTTTATGTCTTCCCCTTTTCTATGCATCTAAATCTTTTCTCTTTCTGCTATCCACAGGCTAATATATCTGTCCTTCCTTTTCTTTCTCTGGCTTCCCCCTCTCTCTCTCTTTCTTCCCTTCTTCCATCCGAACAAATATTTCTCTTGCAAACTGTACTGAGGCCTATCCACATCTCTGTCTCTTGCTTTCTGCCTTTCTCTATCTCCTCCCCCTCTCCCTCTTTATATCTGTCTCTACTCATTCCACTGTTTCTAACTCTAACTAATAGTCTCAGTCTCTCTTCCTAATCCTCTCATTATTGCCCTTAATCAATATTATCATTAACCTTATTATTCCAATTTCCTTTCATTAGTACTTTAGAGAATATATATCAAACATAATGAGGACATCATGTATATCATGCATACAAAACAATTACAATAGAAAGTCTAATTTCACTTTCAATCACTAAGCAATGAGATATATAGTACACACAGATATGGCAAGGGAGTTTCTATATATATATATATATATATATATATATCTCAATCAATTTGTATGACATACACCTTTATTGTTGCCTGAGAGAGACTGATCTATAATGAATTCCTACAAAGTTCTACAGAAATTGATGTTGGCTGCAAAAGGGATACACTACCACTGCAAATAATGTAGTGATACATTTATAACGTATATAAACAATGTCTAGTTTGAAGAAAACAATTACAATTGATTATTAATAATAAACCTTACAATGATACGTACACACGCTGACGAAATGATACAAATATCAAGCCGAAGGGGTGAGTTATTAGCGGCCCTATACGATACGGTGAGCGGCTCTCATTATTTATGAACGATATTATCAAGTGACTTCACTGGGGCAATACACTGTATGTTGGCATTGTACAGCGTCAAAACAAACGTCCGTCGTGCATGACATATTCATTATATAAACAATACAGTTTATTCAACCTGAATATATCCACTGTGCTTGCTAGTTCAGATAAAAGGTACCATTTTGAATAGCATTGTGCATCTATTGTAAAATGGTTTAGGCAAATGATCAAGGATGTATTGTAGAAAATAACTATTACCTTCTTGTGCTAATATACTTTATGTTTCCTATGCTCATAGGGGGGTTAGGGGTTGGAATGACTATTAAGATGAAGATACTGTACACTAATTTTAACATCATGTCCTTATAAGTGATAAGTAATTATTTTAAATGCTGATAGAGGCATATGGAATAAGGAAATAGCTCAACAAATATTGAAGCAGTAAAACTAATCATGATGTGATTATAAATAGCATCTCATTTATATCCTCTTTGTGGGACCGTTATTGCAACCAACAAATTGTTTCACTTTCATAATTTATCATACATATACTCAATTACTCAGGAGTCATGGCAATACAGAGTGGGTTGATTTGTCAAGTGTCACGTGTCACGTAAGCCTATGCTTTCTACAAAAAGTGTATTAAATCTAATATCTTGCCTAATATCCATGATTCGTTATGATTTGTCTGCTCACATTATTTAAGTATTTGACTATTGTTGAACTATAATTTAAGTATTTGACAATTTTATTCCCATGAACCTGCTTATCTTGTTTAAAAGATGTAACCGTTTTCAAAGTAGTTCCTTGCTTTAATATGATCCTGATTTTTGGGGGAATTTCACTGCGGCAATATGCAGCACATGCATGTACACTGTAGGAACTTCATGGCATATGAATATCTTAAAAGCTACTAATCAAGTCTGTGCATAATAAATGGAATAAAATCATGAATTGATATGCAGTGGTCGTCCGTCTGTCCTATAGAAGCATTCATATCAATTAGCTTAATGAGGGAGGGCGTGCATGCACAGGAATGCTATACAAAATGGTAGATGTACATGTACATGACGTCAATGAGGTAAGATGGGGTGTATTAGCCTGTAGAGTAGAATGAATACGAAGCAATATGGCACAACAACAGTATTGGTAAATGTATGTTATTGGATATTCAGCATAAGCTATTTATGAGAAGAAAAAGCAACTTCATGAAGTGTGAATACTCTTTTTATGTAAGCAAATTGATGTATCGTCTGAATATTCATAGAACCTTTCAGCTGTCAGGGGCACTTCTAAATGATATTAGAATGGCAATTGTGAAATAGATAGGTAAGTAAGACGGAATGAAGTAGATATTTAAACTTCCCATTAGCATAGAACCAGATATTTTTTGTTCTTGTATGACATAGAAATTAAAGAATGAATCACAAAAATTCAGGGTTTTGAGTCTTTCATTTCTCAGGAGGAAGCTTTTGCAAAGCTGCTGTGACACTTCAGAATTGACAAAGGTTTAATGTGATCCTACAGTATATAACCTCTTGTGCGAGGAGAGATTAGTTCCCATTCCCAGATATTGCATAACTACTTCTCAAGATATCCTGGGTCCTGCCTGAGAAGGTTATTACCAACATCATACATTAATATACCAGAAGGGCGTTATCCCATATGCTCTTACACAGAGTCAATGCCTTCCTAGCTCTCCAGATAATACATAATGTTGACATAAGTTGCGCTGCATGAGTGAGAGACCCCGGGAAGTCTGCTTCCATCTCCCCTATGTTTGCGCTTTCCTCTAATTACAACAAATTACGCTATTTTCACTGGGAAGCGAATAATATTTCCCTATGTTTGATTATAGAAACACCATGGCCAAGTGGTGTGATAATATTAGTGGAAGGGCATATGCAATGAGATTTTTGTAAAGGCTGGACAAATTTGTTTGTATGTAATAATGCCCTGTTTGAATTCGATTAATGGTTATCTTGAATTCTGGCAAGGATGGAATATGCAATAATCAAACATAAATACTCTAAATGTGAAAAAGTAAAAAGAAAGTTTGCAAAGACAAGAAAATTAAACATCCCCACTGTCTGCTTAATATCTATCATTAATTGTGGATAGCTGAACAGATTATACCAATATCTTTTAATCAAAATGGGTATGAAAAATGCATTTGTATATACCTTAGAATAAACACTACTGAAAAACATATATTAATGTAAACTATTTATGAAAAAAAAATGATTATTTACATTTTACAACAACAAGAGGTATGCAGACTTTACGCTCACCTGAGCTGATCAAAGTAAGACCTTTGCAATATGGGACCTAGCTCCCATCCCCTTTGCACCAGGGATAAAGGATTTATTGGAACAGTATAGGGCAATATAGGGGTGCTGCTCCCAGGTCCCCTGCAGCTAGAGGTAGGTATCCCATTCAAACCAATGTAGGTTATCTTCACATAATAATGATTCCTACAATGTTTAGTCAGAATCCATAGCAACAGTTTGGTATGAAATCATGAGAAAAACTTCATGATCTATCAGAATATGAAAAAAAGCTGATGATAACTAGGCATTTTGAAGAGATATCCTTGATTCAAATGAAACCATTTTTAAAACCATTTTCTGAGAGTTTTCACAATATGCACAAGCATGCATTTTCAAATTTGCTGTTCTTGCATTGCTGTTTGGATGGTGGATATTCAGGGCTGCCCCCAGCCCCCCTTTTGAAATTATAACCTTATGAATGTTTGCATTGACAATAAAATTATATCCCCCCCTCCAAAAAAAAAAGGAGTATTTTCACTACTATTTTGCTTTTTTTTCTATTCTGCAGAAGGATTTACAAACAGGTTTAAAGTATATTTCAGTGGATCCATAACCATTTCTTTTGGCATAATTTGATTACACATCTATGCTGACATGAACATGTGTGTATTCCTAATATTCCCTTTCTCCGCCGTTACTCATTAGAAACAATACAAATACAGGTGTACACTGACCTCATTTAGGTTACATACACATCCACATGTATACAGCACCACGTCTTTTCAACACATCCCTTACAGTGCACCACCATGTAGAATAGGTGGGACTACACAAACAAGATAATACCTATATAGCCATTCAGCTTCCATTCACATACACAGCTAGGGCAAACATCCCAGACTGCATGAGAATTGGCCATCAACGAACGTAGCGCTTGAGAAACTAGACAACCGTGGCATCTATGATTAAGACCTCCCTCGTTGAGCGATGACGGCATCACATGATCTGTGTCTGATATGAAGTCACCACAGGGGACTTACATCGGTTGCCAATTTGCACAGTTTTAATAGAGGTGGGAATTGACTGGATTTAGGAATGTGGTAGCTTTGAATTAAAAGAGCTTTACTACAAGGATGGGCTTTGGTTTATAGTTGATAACAGTATTGAATGTTAAGTGACAGAGGGGCAAGAAGAAATACATTAAAGCCGTATTTTCTAAATGAAATATGACCCTGATAAGAATGAAACTTGAGATCAGTTATCTGATTTGGATATGTTTACAGCATAACAAACCACTTATCTAATGTAAAAGATGAAATCAATAAAAAGGCTTATTCCTATTGACCTATTCCAGATATGAATTCTCCATGTAGATCAACACAATAACCCTGTCTAGTAAGAAGCAAGAATTCACTCATTAGAATATTAGATGTGTGTATTACATGTAACATACTCTAAAATAGAATAATGTACTTACTTTTCCTTGATATGATTATCATACTATCTTCTTAATGTTACATCTATCAATGCTGGTATTTGCAAGTACATTATTAGATTTGTTATTTCAGTGAAGAAATAAAAGTTAATATTTGTATGTCTAAAGTATCAATACTATGATCCATATGCATTTATCAAGTACAAAAAGGACATAGTTTTCTTGTACATAATCCATTTTCAGCATTCACAAAAAAAACCAAAAAAAATCACATTACGCAAATTTCAAATCAAGCTTTTCCAAGAAAGTATCAAACTCGTGCTAATGCTGTCTAAAGAAAGTCATTAAATAAATTTATAAATATGTTAATAACCAATGTATTAAAGGAAATGGTGTCTGATCCAAGATGAACAAAGAATAGGATAAGAAAGAAAAAAACAAAATGGAGGAACTACTAGTAATAATAATAAATGCAGCTCTTATATAGCGCAGATTTGAACTCTTACGTCTCTAAACACTCTCATGGAAAAACATAAAAGAAACAAAAGATATGTAGGACGGAAAGAGAGTTTGATCATGATGCATGGAGGACAGAATGAGAAAGAGAACTAAAATAAAAGCAAAGAAAGAAAAAATAATGAAGAACTCATTCACAAATAAATGGACAGAAATTGAAAGAAAAACATAAAGGTAAGTTCTACCGGTAAGCATGCCAAAAGGCTTAAAAGCATCCAATGCAGCCTGAAAGGATGTCAAAATCTGATTGAACATGTTACTCTGATTTACTCTTTTCACTGGTTGTCCAATTTTCTTGGATTTCCACCTGTTATTTCCAATTTACCAAAATGCATTGTGACAAATGCGCTAAATGCATGTGATACAATACAATCCGTGCCGAGACATGCACCGACACACACGTTTTACCGTCATCATCAAAATTCAACGGCAAGATGGCCGGGTGCCTAGGAAAGTGGGAAAACTGGTTTCTGATTTCTGGGAGTAGGTGAAGGAGAAAGGGCATGGAATTGGTAACAAGATGATGAGTATTTGTAGGTCAAGGTTTGAAGGAAAAATTTATATTTCTGGGTTCAAATTGATAGGAACTACATGCATGCTTCTGAGGTCAAAGTGCTTCTAATTCATTTCTTTAGGGAGCAGGGGAAACGGAATTGAAACTGTCAAAGCTCATGAGATTTATTATTTCCAACGTAGTGAAGTTTGCATAGATTTGATTTGTTGTGTGTTTTTTACATGGCTAATGTTGACAGTTTGCATAATCTAGTTGAAATCAATATGCCTAGAAATATTTTATAAAATGACAATAGGCCCTGCAGTGAACATATGTTAAAAAAAAAAAAAAACACTAGAGTTCTTTGCAACGTTTTTAACCCTGTAGATAGTCAGAAGGGCGTTAACTGTTTATGTAACTATGCCCTTCTGGATCCAAGCAGAAAGGATTAACTAAAAGCTGATATAAATATATCATATTCAATCTAATAATGGATCCCATAACATTGATGGTAGTAGTTATACTACACTCCCCAGAGCCTCACTAAAATTATTTATATTGCAGCATTGTCACAAATATACAATATACGAATGACTTTTGTTGTTGAATCATCTTTGCAGCCAGGCATACAATGATGTGTTGTGAATGTCAATCATCTAAATTGATTACATGAGAAGCAAATGGGTGATTATAATCATTGCCCATTTAATAGAATATGGCAGGAGGGTGGTAAAGGGTGTACCATAAAAACATACCGCACATAATCATTGAAAGGTCTTAGTGTGGGTCATAAAATATGTTTTAAAAGTATATAGCTCATTTGTTGAAATTTGTGTGCATGTTCTTTAAATTGGAAAACATGGATGTTTTGTGAATATGCCGTTTCAATACAAAGTGTATCATTTGGATGTTTCACAAAATTAAAAGATGGTGTTTCATAAACATGTATGTTATCCTATTGTTAAGTTTGCAGAATCTGATACAACAGTATTTTCCGTCTTTCTGGCTTGTGAATACCATAATCATACATTTCAGGCTCAGGATACACACATATCATCAAAATATGACTTGAAAAAAGTCTGGTGCCAAAGCCATAATCAGAAATGTTACGCATCACTAGCTGCTGCAATGCTGGGCAAGCATTTGGCAAGCCCATTTCAAACTTCAGATTAGTAAGTAGTCACTTACATATCATTTTGTTTATTTTCAAGTACTCTACTGAGGCCAATGAACAAAGCGTATATTAGTGCAGTATTCAGGTCATCACTGTCTAGAAAAATGTGGAATTTACCTTTTTAGAGGATCTAATTAGGCGCGTCTTCATCATCTCGAGATTGCCAAATAGCCCGCTATTTCTGATTGTGGAAATAATCCAGAAGTTACAAATCGCGTCTTCATCAGCTCAACATCGACCTTGAGAAATTAACTCAAGATTTTTTGCTCAGTGTTAGCGCATAGTGCGAGTCTTCGGTCTGGTGAGGACGCACCTGACAAATAGCTGGATATTTTGCCAAATAGTGGGATATTTTGCAAAGTATCCCACGATATCTTGGGGATGACAATAATTCTGACCAAATATCCCGCTAATTGCAACTTCAGGCTGATGAAGACGCAAATTAGCTGGATAGTTTGCGGATCGGGATATTTGGCAATCTCGAGCTAGTGAGGACAGGCCTATTGAGAACCCTGGAAATGAAGAATAATTACAAGGTGTATCATAAAAAGGAGTACTTACTGGTTGATGTTTGCATGCTTTCTCAATATGTAGTCTCCCATCTACTCTCTTGCTATCCTGAATCATCCTCTCTGCTTCTGATAACCATGATGCTAAGTCTCTCATATCACAATGGAACTGTCGCCATTGATCAAAGCACCGCTGAAATTGACTGTAAGAAATTAGAAGACATGTTTTGAATGATCTCAAAACACATGCATACTTGTAATAACATTACTCCACACTCCTGGTGAAGTGAGATGATTGAGAATAGATGAGTGCATGAAAATAACATTAATGGAAATGATCGGAGTACAACATTCTCTTTTTTTTTCACTTACACAAGTTTTTTGGGGAGATAATTTTTATTAGAATTTGTTTTGTCTTCAATTTATTTTTTATTTTTTTAAAAAGTCTAGCTCTTTTTGAGCTTTTAAAAAGTCAAGCTCTTTTTGAGCTTTTAAAAAGTCAGAACTTTTTTTTGTTTAGCTGCTGCTGATTATACTGTTGAGGTTGAATAGAATAGAATGTGAGTGTCAGAAGAAAAGAGTACTTAAAGGAGTCTTTGTTTGAACTAATCTTAGCTGTGACTGCTGGTGAAATCTTTCAGGGTACGTTTATGCTCAACTTTTTCTGGCCATAATGAGGCATTTGTTACGCGTTTAGTTCAAAACACGGTTGCGTCCTATCTCATTTTTGTAGAATCACTGAAAAACGTTGATCGTAATCGCTGATCGTAAACTCACAAAAAGGTGCGTTTCGGATCGGCGATTCTGGGGAAGCATAAACGCACAATCATTTGTAAACGCATTTAAATGGAGTCAACGTAGCATGCGTAGTGCAGGTTTGCGAATCCAGCTGCAGAGCCAGAGAAGTGAGCATAAACAGTACACCGTGGAACTCCGATTACGATGAGCATTTCAAATCGCTCATTCTGCCGTCAAAATTGAGCATAAACGTACCCTCAGTTGGACGAGTCTCTCTCTCTGGACTTACCTAAACTAACTTTCTTTACACTTTTGGTCAAGTCTCTGCATTAAGCTCTGTCTTGTGTCTCTCTCATTAGAATTACCCATTTCTTTCTTCATATTTTCTGTCCAGTTCTACCTGAGGTGATCCATCACGTCCTGTGTCTCTTTACATTGTGTATAGCTCCCTCTCCTCTCAATCTTTCTTGTCTTTCATCTCTCTCCCTCTCTTGCTCTCTCTCTCTCTCAAGTAAAGACTTACCCATGTCTTTCTTCATATTCTCTGTTGAGTCTTTGCCAACTCTCTCTTGTCTTTCTTCTCTCTCCCTTTCTTGCTCTCTCTCTCAAGTAAAGACTTACCCATGTCTTTCTTCATATTCTCTGTTGAGTCTTTGCCAACTCTCTCTTGTCTTTCATCTCTCTCCCTCTCTCGCTCTCTCTCTCTCTCTCAAGTATAGACTTACCCATGTCTTTCCTCATATTCTCTGTTGAGTCTTAGCCAACTCTCTCTTGTCTTTCATCTCTCTCTCCCTCTCTCCCTCTCTCCCTCTCTCGCTCTCTCTCTCTCTCTCTCTCTCAAGTATAGACTTACCCATGTCTTTCCTCATATTCTCTGTTGAGTCTTTGCCAGTTCTCTCTGAGGCGATCCATCACGTCCTGTATCTCTTTACGTTGTGTAGCTCCGACCTGAGAAACCACCACATGCTCTCTCTCCTTCACAGACTCGATGGATGGAGCCAGATCATCCAGAGATTCCTTGATGGCCTGCATCACAAAATATGAAAATAATTGGAGACTTTGTGTTAAATCATGCCTGAAAACATATATCATCATCATCAAAACATTCTTTTTAAATAATGTGAAAAATATAGATGTGTATCAGTCACTATAATGATAGTTTGATCATTGTAAACTGAGGAATCAATCGTAATCTTCCTAAAGGCTAAATGGAGAGCAAAAGGAAAAAAGTCCAGAAAGGCGATGTTTTAACAAAAAGTTGTTAAATCATGACTGAAAAACATTTATGTGTTTCAGATACTTTAGTGATAGTTTCACAATACTCCATTCATAATTAGTTTTATCATGCTTAAATCCATCAATCTGTCAATTTATTAATCAATCAATCAAGTAATCAGTTGGAGAAAAAAAAATCATCAATCACTCAATCAATCAGTCAATCAGTCAAAACAAATCTATTGCTCAATTAATATTTTTTTTAAACAGTCTTTCAATTCACATATCCATGTATAACTCAAAAGGAAGAAAGGCCTAGTTCTTTTGAAAAAAAGAATCATACTGAAAAAACACTCTAAAACCATGCATCACATTCACAACAGAATGGCCTGAATAAATTGCTGCCGTATATTTCCAAGAGTTCAAATCATCTGAGATTGCTTCAAGACAGTAGATTTGTTGGTATCTTGTTATGAACTTAAAAGATATAGCCCCCTCTGTTGATCATAGAATGGAAACACAGGAGTGTAGATGTTGAACATCGTACATGTCCCTCTCATACTGTCTGTCCGTCTCTTTCTCGCTCATTCTTGTCTGTCCGTCCTTCCGTCTCACTCTCTCTCTCTCTCTCTCTCTCTCATACTGTCTGTCCAACTCTCTCTCTCTAAACAAATGTACAACAATCGGATTGCCTCTCTTCTAAATGAAAAATTAATTCAATTAAAGATGATAGTATGCAAAGCGTTATCAATCTCAGCTCATCTGGCATGGATACTAAACTAAATTTCAATGAAAGGAACAAAAATAATAAACTGGCCCAATATTTTGAAATGAGGTATTTGACAGTATAAATGCGCCTCAGCTTAGATTAATATCTTGCCAAAGGATAAAAGTACTTTACTGATATTTTTACACAGAATCATCATAGAGCAAACACAAAGTTCCCATTAACTTGTCACAATACCAATATTAGATGTGGTAATTAAAAGTTTACCTTACCTTGCCTTAGTTTGCGGTATCTATACAGTGAGAGGGGAGTAGGAGAGAGTGGGAGAAATGGTGAGAATTAATAGAGAAAAAGTAGGGGAGAAAGAGTGATGGAAATAGAAAATAAGTAGAAGGAGAAAGAGTGATGGAAATAGAAAAGGTGATTACATAGGAAGAGAACTACAGAGAGGTAACAAATGGAGAAAGATAGCGAGTGGAATAAAGAGGGGGGGGGGGGAGGGGGGGCAGAGAGAATAAAGCTTGAACGGAGGGTGGCATATTTGGGTTGAAGAAGAATGTATAGTGCCCAGATTGGAGGGTATTTGCACTTCAGCATGACATGGCTTGAAAACAAGAGATGAACAAGTTCAAGAGCTGCTGATCATGACAGATTTGGCATGGAGAGAGAAAGCGAGAGCAGAAAAGTAGGGATGGGAGAAGTTCAATAGTTGCTAAACATGAAACTTTTATGCTTTAGCAGAGAAGGAGAGAGAGGGGGAGAGAGAACTGTAGAGAATGAGAAAGAAAGAATGAGAGATGGAGAGGGGGAGAAAGAGAGAGAGAGAGATGGAGAGAGGAAGAAAGAAAGAGAGAGGAAGATATATATACAGAGAGAGAAAGAGGGGAGAGAGAACTGTAGAGAATGAGAAAGAAAGAATAAGAGATGGAGAGGGGGAGAAAGATAGAGAGATGGAGAGAGGAAGAAAGAGAGAGGAAGAAAGAAAGAGAGAGGAAGATATATATACAGAGAGAGAAAGAGGGGGAGAGAGAACTGTAGAGAATGAGAAAGAAAGAATGAGAAAGAAAGAATGAGAGATGGAGAGGGGGAGAAAGAGAGAGAGAGATGGAGAGGGGGAGAAAGAGAGAGAGATGGAGAGAGGAAGAAAGAGAGATGAAGAAAGAAAGAGAAAGAGAGAGATGGAGAGGGGAGAAAGAGATGGAGAGAGGAAGAAAGGGAATGGAAGAAAGAAAGAGAAAGAGAGAAAGATATATATACAGAGAAAGAAAGAAAAAGAGGGAGAGAGGGAGAGAGAGAGAGAGAGAGAGAGAGATAGAAGGGGGAGAGGGGGGGGGGGGTGACTGATACTGGACAAGTTCCACAGCTCCTGAGCATCTAATGCTACGTTTACACTATGTTCCCGGCGGCCACGGCAACCACGTTTCAGGCCACCGTGGACGAAACGGGATTGACGTGACACAACGCGGGGGACCGTATTGGCAAACGTGACAGGCCGTGATTGCCGTGGATACCGTGTCAGATTTTTAAACTGTCAAAAAATTTGCCACGGCAGTCACGGTGCAGATGAGAAACCTAGTAGGCCGTAATAAACCGGGGTGAACGTAACAAAACGTGACAGTCCGTAATAGGCCGTAACAAAACTTGGGGGTGGTCCGTAGTGGGACGGTTTAAGCGCCCGGCACGCTACGGCGCGTTGCGTTCTACTACGGTCTGACACAACGCGAGGTCTCAGAATACCATGATTGCTATTGCTTGGGAGACCTTCTTTTTATACCGCCGGCACAAACGTGCTCCAAAGCTGCCCTGCGTCCACGTTTCATCCGTACAAAGCCTTGACAGAACGTGAAAAACGTGTCAGACCTTGATCAGAACGTGGGAAACGTGAGGGACCCCATCAGAACGTGACGGGCCGGGAGGGAACGTTCTGGCATCCGTGGTAGAACGCGGGCCGAACCGTAGTGCGCCTTGGAGCCTCCGGGACTCAGCATCCCCTTCCCCCCACGGCCCGTCACGGATACCGTGGTAGACCGTGAGAAAACTTGGCAAGACGTAACAAAACTTGAATCCAGAGATAAAATTGGTCTAAATCCCACGGCGTACTACGTTTCGGGCAAACGGGGCTGCCGTGGCCGCCGGGAACATAGTGTAAACGTAGCATAAGGTTCTGATAATGGTCTATCAGTGACCCAGGCTGTCCTAAATGTGATGTCTGATTGGGGTTATAAAGTGCAGAATAGCATGTAGAAACCACTTTATACTTTTTGTTTCTCTGAGGTTCAACAGTACAAGATGTTGAGAAGAGTGTTCATCTTCTCATTGTCTACCTACTGGTACCTTTAGATCCTTTCCTCTTTGTTTTAATATTTTTGTTGCTAGTAATTACTTATTGCATAATCTGAACCAAGACAATATTGCAGTTGCCCTGAAATTATATTTGTAATGTCTTTGGAATCGCAACATTTCTACTTTCAGATTTGAGGTACTACAACTACCACTTCCACCCCGATCTCCTAGGGTGCATTCAATGTCCCTTCTCAAATAATGGCAGAATAAGAGGATTTAGTTGACACTTGCAGAAAAATATGTAGCATACATACAATTTTAATGTATTGACAAATGTTAAATTCTAGCTGACACAAGATGTAAGATTTAACATTGTACTTCAATCAACACATCAGGAGTTTGTTTCTCATAACCTACTCTTGACATGACTGCAGGAACAACATATTCATAAACAGCACATAATAAATTCATGGGATGAAATTGACATATTAGCAGAGACTGTCTTTATAGCTATGTTTGACTGTTTGTTCATGTTCTGTCCAAGCATCATGCATCAAAAAGCATTTGAAAAGCAAAGTAACAAGACCATTTCTTGAAATTGCAATGAAGAGTGGAAGAGT
This sequence comes from Strongylocentrotus droebachiensis, assembly GCA_035222895.1. Lineage (NCBI taxonomy): Eukaryota > Metazoa > Echinodermata > Echinoidea > Camarodonta > Strongylocentrotidae > Strongylocentrotus > Strongylocentrotus droebachiensis. The sequence goes on from JAVYIG010000223.1 coordinate 290,501, forward strand.
AAAGAGTTCCCAGGATCTCAGGATTTTTTTGTCTATTTCAGTTAAATAATTTGATTCAAATTCAAATACAAAATTAAAAAATTCAAGTATACAAGAAATAATAAATATTTGATAATCATCTTATTATGGTGCCTCTATCGCAAGCTCCATTGCTTTTAGATAATCTTGCATTCTTCCTCTTTATTTGAACGTAAACTTCCATCATATATTCTTTTTGATACAAGAAGGAAACAAACGTTTTGAATCTCAAACATTACAAATTGAATCATTTATATTTTTTTATTTAGGCCATTTTCTGAACTATTTTATTGATAGAAAGAACAGGACATACTTTTCCCTACAATAATGTACTACATGTTTCATCACTTGTGAGCTAGAAGGGCATTAACTCAGTCAGAGCTTACCTTTATGAGTATGAGTTAATGTCATTCTGGTTCTAAACAGATAATCTGTTCCTGGGCACTCATTTCTACCCCCTACTAAATGTTGTTATTCAGCACCGATATATTTGATCAAGATGTTGCTATGAACTTCAAATACATTGTTCCTTCGTTTTTTTCTTCAATATCATCTTCTCTCATTTTCCTGTGTGTGTGCGTCTCTCTCTCTCTTTCTGTTTTTTTTTCCATCTCGAGCTGCCTCTGAAAGTCTGTTTCTTTCTGTTTGTATAACCCCCTCTCTCTCTCTTTCTTTCTTTCTCTCTTTCTTTGTCTCTCTCTCTCTCTCCCTCCCCCTTTCTTTCTCTCTCTCTCATCATCATAATTTCTCTCCTCTTGAGAAAATCTATCCATCTGTGCGTTCATTTTTTCTTAAATGTCAGAAGGAAAAGTCAATTTGGGATGGCTCTAACCGAGAGCTCGCCTGGAGGTTTCCTATCAAGAACCTGACGCGCTAGATAGCCGTCAAGTCCAAAGCTAACGAGATACGGGCTAAAATCAATGATTTGCCAACTAGCTGGAAAGATATGGAAAATCAACATGACGCACCATCCATCGTAGGATAGGATGGATGTCAGTGCGTCCCTTCACACCTTGCAAGGACTCATACTTGCATGTTCCACTGATTTTGCTTGAAACGTTAAAAAAACACCTAACATATGGATGGGCAGGCATTCTGGGGCATGTACGTTTATCTATTTTCTTTCTCCTGATGGGGAATATGAGGAGATAGATAGCTACCAACTGATTTGGTATGAACACTGTTTTTTTTTATTATATATGGTATTGTATAATACAGCAGCACTGACATTTAAGGCAAAATAATATAAGTAATATCAAATATCCTTCAAACACTACCACAAAGTGAATTTTGGGGCCATATCTATAGGTGATCACAATGTTTATAGAAATTTATTTTTAGATTATTGAAACAATTAAGTTCCCAGTTTTCTTATATTTATGCAATTTTCAAGAAATAGTTGCAATCCTGTCAACATTTAATCTTCAGGACAAGTGAATGTTGATCAATATTATAAACAAGTTTATGACATCTGCTAGATCACAGATTAAAATGGCATTTAGCAACCTCGGGATGAAATGAGAAAATATGAATGAAAAACGTTAAAGTTGCCAGTGTGAAGAGTGGTAGAAACTAATCAAGGTAATGTTTGTCTGTCATTGGTAGGTGAAATCCTCACACATTCTATATACACCTTGGTAGCAAAGGTGAAAGTACATCTCACTCTCTCTCTTTCTCCTTCTTCCTCTCTCTCTCTCTCTTTCTCCCTCTCCTCTCTCTCTCTCTTCCTCTCCTCTTGCCATCTGCCTCTGCTCTTGCCCCCTCTCTCTCTCTCTCTCGCTCTCTTCCCTCCCTCTCTTGCCCGTTGATTTCTCCTTTTTTCACTCTCCCTCTCTTCTTATCTCCATCCATCCTTCTCCCTTTACAATGTCTTCCTTTACACCCATTCTCTCTCTCTCTCTCTCTCTCCCTCCCTCCCTCCCTCTATCTCCCTCCCTTTATCTCTCTCTCTCTCTATCTCACTCTCTCCCTCTCACTTTCTCTCTCTCTCCTTCAACGCAGAGTAGTGGAGAGAAGGATGGTGACGGGTTTATTATGGGAGTACAAATAAGATGATAAAAGAGATGCGAGTGACAGATGGGAGGGGGTGGATGATGATATAAAAATGGGCTTGGGAAGAGGAAAGAGAGGTGCGGAGACAGAACCACTGGAGAGGGCAGGGGGAGCGGGAATAAGAGTGATTACAGTGCATCATTAATCTTCAACTTAATTTATAGAGTTATATAAAATGCAAACTGAAAATAACGGATTCACACCATTCTCAAATTTAACAGTGTTTAAAGTGGGTGGAGCTCTGGCGCGTGGATGAAAAAGAGAGAGAGAGGGGGGGGAGAGAAAGAGAGAAGAGAAAGAGAGAAGAAAAAGAGAGAAAGGGGAGGGGAGGGAAAGAGAGAAAGGGGAGGGAAGGGAAAGGAGAGGGAGACAAAGATAGAGATTAGAGGAAAGATAAAAAAGAATTAAATTGCTAATGTGAAAGTATAGAAATTTAAAAAATGATTAACAAAAATATGGATATAAAATTGGGGGGGGGGGGGGTGAGAAAGGGAGGGGGGTGAGAAAGGGTAGGGGGAGAGGGAGACAGAGATAGAGATAAGAGAACATATTTAAAAAGATAACTAAATAGCTAATCAGCAAGTGAAAGTACAGAAATCGAAAAATATGGATATGGTAATATCCAATTGCAAGAGCAACAAAAGACATCCACAAAATGACAAACACAACGTGACCAGGAAACAAATGATAAGCAGAGAAGAAACCCAATTCCCTGACTGGGAATCAAGGGAAATTAATTTTCTGAGACATCAAGGGTCTACAGAGATAATCTCAGTAATTGATTTCTTGCCTTTTATATCAAGCTTCACGATTTTCTCTTATGTTTTCCTCCAACATTGAGCAAGAGTATAATTCATGCATTACATGCATGAGGTCTCAAATCAATCGCTTTCAGTGCAAGTCAATTTACAACGTTTAAAGGTGCTGTTCAATATTGTTGGGACCATTATCATTATGCTCCACAACAGTTGTTTGAAATGTTGAAGAAAGCGTTAAAAGCTTTATCTCTTTCAATACTTTAATAAATATATTTCCAATGATTGTATGAAATGTACACTGCAATGACAGGGTCTATTCTCCTGATACGCATCATTCACGATCATCATAAACATTATCATTATTATTAACATGTGAAAAGAAGAATTCAAATGGTACTATCACTCTAGGATATATAAAAGATTCATTTACAATTATATCTATTTATTTCCACCTGAAAACAATAACAATGAACTTCTACACTTGGGTGGGGGTGTTTAGGGATGAAATGTAACAATTTATCAACAAAATAATGACAACTTTGGATCTGATGAAGTGGTTATAATTATTCATTTATATCCTTAATTTGATATTATTCATTTGATATTTGCATTTTTCTTTCTTAGAAATATTGTATTAGTTGATTTTACCCATTTTTTTATGTCACCCTGGAGTATGTTTGATTAGAATGGCAAGCCTGGGCCCTGTAACACAAAAATCAACTTTACAATTAATCAGAACAAAATTATTGTATTTCCAATCTTGCTGCAATTATCTTACAATGCACTGCAGCTATCTGCGACATAGACATTTATTGTATATTGCTATTTTCAATGTACAATGATGATTCACTGATTGAGATACAATTTAGTTAGGGGAAAATACAATTAATAATTCCTATTTATGTTTCATAAAGGGCAGTGGGCTTATTGTACTTCCTTTCTTGATCATTAAAAGGTGATTAATTCTAAACACAAACAAGTATATACTAAATCAGTACAAGTTTCATGTAGTTTAAAGCACATTGCATGGATATATCTGCTGCATAAGTAATTATCTATAACTCAATACGTGTATCATGAAAAGACATTTGGAGGAAGAGATGATGAGATAGAATGGTATGGTGAGACAAGGAGATAGAATGGTATGGTGAGCGTCTGAGCGAGGATGAATCAACCTAAGAGGTTAGCAAACATTTGCCAGCTACATCTCAACAAACAATATCATCCATTTTGCTTGGATTTATACCTCATAATATAGACATCATGTGTCATAGATGATGCATGCTCAGTTTTAAGGGGTTGGGGAAGGTAAGCAGGCCTGTGCCCCCCCCCCCCCCTCCCCCCTCCCCCAGCACTTAATTTTTTGTAATGGCACCTGGAAATGTAACAATTATTTTAATTTTATTCTTATTTTATCTTTCTTTCTTTTCCATTTTATGTTGCTGGAGGGGCTGGGTTTGGCTTGATGACTTTTCTTGACATGTACCAACCCCCCCCCCCCTCCCCCCTCCCCCCTCCCCCCTCCCCCCCATTATTTTGACAATCCTGGATCTGGCCAAACACCATGACAGTATCAAAGCAGGGTGTTACTTATTCTAATTAATTGAAACCTTCCTGAAAGGAGTGTGGTAAGTCCATGCAGTAAATATTAAAGTCCAGTAACATAAAGCCATGAATAACCTTGGTCTTGGAATTAAAAAAGATAAAAGGGAAAATCATTATCTAAGTGTGTTTAAAGAGAAAGTTTAATACCTCTTTTGTATTTTTACGGTTTGATAACTGGGCGATATATTTATGCTTTCTAGGAAATAAATGGAAATTGAAGAGTAGCAAAGAAAAGCAGACATACTAAAGCTTTTCGTCTTGCACTCATCAGAATAAATTGCAAAAATGCACAGAAGCTGGATTCAGACAATATAAGCTGAAGCTTAAGGAACAAAGTGCCTTGGAAAAAAAAGGACTGTAGTAATGCTAGCTCAACCTATATAGAAACAACACCACCTACAAGTTCATTCTTTATGTATGGAATAGAATACTTAGAACTGCTTGTTGTCTTGATGTTCTCTGTAAACTTTATTTCATGACAGTATCCCCCTTTCTCTGACAATGTGTAATAAAAATCAGATTTTAGTTGTGTGCAAAATTTGATTTCTGTACATCTTTATTTCCCAGGAAACTAAGATTTAATACATGCAATTCAACAGAGCTAGTGTATTATTTCCCCATATGTCATTGAGACACATGAGCTCTAATTCACCATTCATCCATCTCTCTGATTTAATGTGTTTACAATGCGTCTAGGCGTGATTGACGATAGTACAAGATCAGATATCATTCAACCTGCCATTCTGATCAGATTTGTATCTACTTTACGGCTGAGAAAATTAGAGAGAGTTTTCTTACACGGTCTGTGTCTTTCTTCTCGCTCTGGACTAATTAGGCAATCAGTAACTGTATCGCTACCCATTACTTGAAATTAGGTGTTGATAGTGTAAAGGCCCAATATCATTAAGATTAAAAGGCGAAGGCGATACTGTGAATGGTGAGAATGGTAGGTCCATAAATTTGACAAGATAAAAGCTATAACATTTATAATGCATGCGCAATGTATGTACGTGTCTGAAAGCTAGCTACTTCTAGGTTCCTCCATTTGTTGTGATGGCAGCAAAGGAAAACAAGAGAAAGATACTTCAAATCGTATCAAGGACCAGATTGAAACAATGGAATGTCCTTCTGGAAACTTCAAGAAAATGATGGGCTTTACTTTAGAATACCCCACTAAAATGTTGTATGTCAGTTGGCCATCCACCAACAAGCCTTTTATTATAGTCCTGTCCATTCGAACTTTAGATGAGTTTTCGCAATTACCAACGAACACAAACAGTTTTTGAGCGTCATGTAACGCCTGGCTGGAATGCTCCCCAGGGAGTGGAGATTGTGCACACAGTGTGTGCGGGCAAGCACTGAATCCAATGACCGGGGTAATAGTATATTTGTAAAGCGCTTAGAGACATTTGTAATAAGCGCTATATACAAATTAAATATTATTATTATACAGTAGGCTTGCGGGTGCACCATGTGAGAGAGAGGAAGGATTGAGGAGTCCTGAAAAGGACTCTTGGTAATCTTTCTTGAGGGTTTGTAGTCCTGAAAAGGACTGTTTGGTATAGTCTTGAAAAAGACTGTTGGTTATCTTTCTTAGCTTATAGAGGATGAATGGCGGGAGTGGCTCGACGTTTCGAACAGGTTGACTATCCGTTGTCAGGATATTATTATCATTATTTCTATGCTTCTACTTGCTATTGCCCATCACACATCCAAATATTAGAAAATAGAGTACACATTTGTGAACATAATTGCTCCAGTTAATCTCTCCCCCATCTCAGATTCAGGGGTGGAAGAGTTACCCTTTGATAATCCCCAGCATAATGAGATTCCCCTTTAATACTGGAAGCAAATAGGCTTGTCCTGTCTGCATGTAGAGAGGGAGGGAGGGAGGGAGATATGACTGGTTTGTCCTGTGACCAGTACAGACCAATATCCCCTTTCACACAAGAAGGAATTTAATTTATACAAAATTTGTATGAAGACATTTTGAATTAATAATTATCCTATACATTATATAGAAAACAGGCATAGAAATAAGACTGTAGAATATTCCAAAAGAAATATTGTCTAGAGAATCACCATACTGGAAAAGGGGCACACAGGATAAGAGCATTGTATAAGGGAACACTGTATGACTAACAACATAGTTTTAGAGAGTTAAACTGACTCCATATGTTTAGTGTTAGCTAATGCCATGGGCATCGCTCCAATGTACAGAGTTAGCTTATATCTTTTATAAATGTAATGCTTCCTGGGAGAAATTTCAATTATTAAATATATTTGTGGCTTCCACCAAGCTTATATCGTTGGCACTGCTTGAGCAAGACTCTAAGGGAGAAGAAATAGATAAAGAGAACAGAAGGAAGATAGAACACTGGGACAGAGCAATAGAGAGAAAGAGAGAATGAGGATGAGAGACAGATCAAGACAGAGATTTAAGAAAAAAATTGCGAGAACAGAACTTGTGTTTGCAATTATAATACATGGTCCATACAACAGCAATCCACTATCAGCAGTACAATCATATCTAGATATCTGAAAAGATACAATGCAAATATATACACACTATGACTCTGCGAGCTCACATCATCATCATCTCTCTCTCTCCCATCTCTCCATGCTTCAGGTTGCTCGCACTGCTAAATGACATTTGCAAGGCAAATCAAATCCACTCAATTACGATTAACTTCCATAAGATCATGAGCCTCCAAGTTGGTGCAGTCGTACTTTTTGCAATGTATCCACTACAAAACCCTGATTTGTTTGTCCATTGCCTAGATCTATGCAGATTTGAATAAACATCTTAGATGATTACTTATTTGGTTGAAAATCTATTCACAAAATAACACCTGCCAAAACACACACAAAATATCGTGTTCACATTGTCGATGTGATCCTCATTTATTTCACTCTAAGATTTGTTTGAGCTTACACTTGCATCCTAGCTTTACCACATCAGACATGTGTCCAATAATTACCTGTAAAGATTTATATTCCTCATATTTTTCAAAGATATTTTGATAGCAGTATGATATCAAGTCAACCAGTAGAACAGGTAAATAAAGATGGCTTTTAAGCTGAACTACTGAACATACATTATAAAATAATGTACTAGAAAGCCAACAGCTTCTTTCATATTACATTTAATCTAATTAATTTCTTTCCATTTTTACAAAGCAGATATTCTACCAAGTTATGTTTTACATGCTGTAATGCTTATCAATTCAAAGGATCTGACAATAACACCTTTCTAGCATATTTCTATATTACCAATGTTAAAATACTTGTATGTTATCAGGATCCTCAATGCATGGACCTATTACGGATGGACATTCATCGTTTTCTTAACAAATTCATTGTGATTGTTTCCGTCAATGTCGTCTCAATAACATTCCGTAAATGTTTCTTCACTTTGATCTCATCACGGTCACCGCCAAAAAGCTGGGACAGAATCAAGATAGTGATTTTACACATTATGTTAATCTACATGCGCAGAAGATAATTACTCGCCTAAATCATGGAAAGCGATGTGCAGTTCTGGCTTATAATCAGAAATTGTTGTTCCGTGTACTGTATTTTATTTTGAAAAACATATTGATATACTAGATAGAGTTTATAGTTGAATTGGTTGTGATTTAAAATCCTGTTTCCCCCTATTTCCTCATAATATTCCAGAGTTACAACGCACAGGGCTGATACAGATCATGGCCTTCTAATTGTTTTATAAGGTCACAGGTGTGTGCGAAAGTTTGCGAATCAGTAATAATACATTTCATATCACCAAAATCGTCTGCTTTTCAACTTTGCTGCTCCCCATTGGGGATGCTTTTATTTAAGACACACTCTTACAGAGCACACCATCCAAACAAAACCCAAGAGAGGGAAACTGCTCCTTTGTCAATGACCGAAAATACTTACGCAGTCGTTATTGTTAAAGCAGCTGAATGTTCTCATTAAGATGCACATAATCAGAAGGCGGCGACTATCATTGGATCAAAGAAAGAATCACGTTGAATGTCCATCCGTAATAGGTCCATGCTCAATGTAAAGAGATGTCCTCTAATTTATTGTCAGTTTGCAGCCAGAAGGGATTTAACTCATATATTCTAACACAAACTTTGATGCCTGTCTGGAATTTAACAGATGGTATTCACTGTTGCAAACTATCATAACATTAGAACCTCGCATGATACCACGGTATGGTAGGTCAAAACACCAAACCCTCCAATAAATCTTAAGACAACAGACGCGACCAACCACCATAACTATTATTGGTGGGACTACTGCTGTGCTTGGACTATTGGGGGTATGGTGTACTTAATCAAAGTGACATTTTGATTGGCTACGCTTCAAGCATACCTTAATCATTTTTGTTCTTCTTCAATTCTTTTTATCCTGAGCTGGTATATATAAATGTCGAAAAGATTTACAAAAAATGAATGTATATTCCATCTTGGCAATGACAAAAAAAAAAAACATTAACACAACATCATTCATTTAAGGTTAAAATTGTTAAAAAATCAAGGATTGCAAGCTATAAGGAGTGTATTGTTGACCAGAAAACTGATGAAGAATTTGAAGAATAGGAAAGTGGCAAGTTAATGAGAAGAGAGATAAAGATAGAAGAAAAAACAGTCCCGGTATATAGCTTTTGGTTTCCTTAGAACATGTTTACATGTTATTACGTGCACTTGAAACAGATGAAAAGGTTAATGTTGCAATTAGTGGGAGGTTCATGCCTATTTTTTCACAAAATGACTGTACCAAAAACAATAATTTCTTTTTAAGGGCTCTCAATACTATAGTCCTGTACTTGAAGGATATTGGAGTTTTGTTTTTCATTTTAATCAAACAAATACAATTATCAGTGAAACATCCTCTTTCTGTACAAGAATGTTGAAAAGTAATTTCCATTCACTGATTACATGATGAGGGAAGGCTAGTTCTGTTGTTATATTGATTTACAACTTAAGGTTTACTATCCAAAATTTTGAATAATAATGAAGTTTTGTTTTTCATTTTGTATCTACCAAAGACAATTATCCAGAGAACTACTCCTATTTTGGTAAGAAAATTCAATACTGATTTCAGGAACAGAGAGAGCCAATTTTGGTTTATATATATTGATCTAAGATTTCATTTTTTGGTGCGACTATAAATTCAGGTTTCAGTATGGGATGAAATCAGAAGAAAGATTGATATAAAAATGTCAATTCTACTGCATGACTGACTGGGCTATCTTATATTGAATAAAATCCACGGCAAAACAATCTGATTCTCTAATATCTAGCTCCTTCATCTGACCTACATGTAACTCACTCTATATTGTTCCATATCTCTCTCTCTCTCTCTCGTTCCCTCTCTCTCTCTCTCTCTCTCTCTCTCTCTCTCTCTCTCTCTCACTATATATATATCTCTCTCTAATATATATATATATATATCTCTCTCTCTTGAGCATTTTTGTTTCTTTCTCCATCTATCTCTTTCTCATATCCTCTATTTTTTTGTATTGCAACCTGCCTTCAAATAAATAAGATGTTTGTGTGTGTGTGTGTGTATGTATGTGTCACCATAAATTGCCAAAAATCTATAACATTCCATCTCTCCACATCATATTGCCTGATCTCTCTCTCTCTCTCTCTCTAGATATATATAAATGCATCAAGAGCATTTTTATTATGTAAATGTTACTTCTATAATCATTATCATGTAATCTGCTCACTGGATATCAAAATTATTGATTTCATTTTTAATACACTACACAAGTGCTTAAGTCTCACGTATCGATCTACTGAAGATATGAATGTAGCAGGCCATATTATGCATTCAATATAACCAATATACACAGCCTGAAGGATACATGCAGTGGTTCATGTCTTTAATGTTGAACTGTACATGTGTGATTAATATGCTTTTAAAGAATGTGATGCAGTTTATACACATATTAGACCTTCAAGTATTTTTTCTAAACAAACCATTATCGTTTACTCAAATTTGCCTGTTCTATAGCAATAATTTCTGCATATTTTTAGCAGTCTTATCTTAAACACACACATTGAATTGCTTCAATTATCAATTTTGTTCAAATATATTTTACTTAGTGCTTATTTATCTCCTATTTTGCCTAATAATAGTGCAAAAGTACCTTCAATCAGGCTAAAATCACAGACTTATTTTTTTCATTTGTTGAAGAAATCCCACATTCAGGGTGATGAGTTTCTCAAAAAATGTAAATTTTTATGAAAATGAAGACGAAGAAATAATTCATTTCAGTTCAAAAGTGTCAATTAAATGTAATTTCACTGTGAAACTCCAAAATAGCTAACAGCTATGCAGAGAGGACACATCTCTATGTACATTAAGCGGATCTGGTTGAATACATGGGATATTCAAATCAATACGATCAATCAACGCAGACAAGATTCTGGCTAGACGGCTTGTTCGTTCACTCATGCATGCAGTGAGATGTCATGATCGGGTTGAAACCATCGAGAAAATCACTGTCGACCGAACATGGATAAGGAGCCCTTCGACATTTGATGATCGATGTATTTTTTTCTCCATGATTGCTTGGTCGTATGTTCATGATATATTTGGTACAAGCTAATTTTTATGTTAACTGTCTCGTAACTTGGAGCGAACTTAAATATATTCAATTTCCACAAGTTATGAATGTTGAAAATCAAGTATTGTGGTACAATAGTAATATTACACATGAGAGCAAACCTCTCTTTTTTAAAGAATGGTTTAGAAAAGGCATTATAACAATGAATGACATTGTAGAAAATGGACGTTTTCGGCCAAGAGAACATATTTGTAGAGTGCTTGGCTCAAATTCTTTGCTAGTTGATTTTATGTATACGAAGCTTAAAAATGCGATCCCAAAAATGTGGATCGAAAGAATTCAAGATGTTAATTACGCACATGACGATAAAACAAATTCACAATTCGAAGGCGACTTATACGAAATAAGAACACTTGATTTTATAAGACTATCTTCAATGAAGTCTAGCCATTTCTATAGCCTATTGTGTGACTTTAAGAAAAGAGAACCAGCTGTATTAACATTTTGGGAAGGTAAACTGAACCTTGTCATTGATTTTGATTGGAGAGATACATTAAAATTTAAGTTTAAGACATTGAAAAACAATAAAATAAAACAACTCAACTTTAAGACATTTCATAGGATTTTACCCTTTAGATACAATCTGTGCAAATGGAAAATTGTAAATGAAAACCTTTGCATTTTTTGTAAAACAGCAGAATCTTTCGTTCATGTTCTTTTAGAGTGCCCGAGCGTAAAGCTTTTCTGGAAACGTATTGTGGAATTGATTGAATTGAACTTTAAAGAAAAAATTATATTAAACGAAGAATTATTAATTGCTGGTTTTGATTTCAAACATGCAAATGGAGCAGATATAAATACAATCGTTGCATATGCTCAATACGCAATCTATTTGATGTATATGTTAAATTATTTTCAAGGTAAACCATACAACAGCTTTTTCATATGGCATGTTTTTAAATACGAGTTACTCTTGGATAACATCTCGGATAATGTTTCAGGGGCTCTCGGGACATAGTATTTTTTTTTGGAGAGTTTTTGAGAGCTTTTGAAATAGCATCTGGGAACTAAGGAAAATCTTCGGGGATATTTTATATCGCTGAAGATTTTCTCTTAATAGTTTAAGAAAATACTTAAAGTGAATGTAAAATTTTGTTATGATGTAATGATTTGTGTGTTGGTTATTTTTGTAAATGAATAAAGTACCTCTGACAAGAGGAAAAAAAAAAAAAAAAATATTTGGTACAAGCTACGATGTGAACTTCTTTAAATATATAGTACTTGGTTATACTTTTTTTGTAAATCCTTCTGTAGTATATGACATGGTAAATCCTGTGTAAAATGATTACTTTTCTCAAGATGAAAAAAGTGGCCTTTATAGGGAGTTGACATCAAATTACATCCTTGATTCATTCTGGTTCCACCTGTCTGTAAAAGGCCATCTAGGGGAAATGTGGCCACTGCAGAGTGTAGATTGGTGGTCTGGATAGACAGTTTCTACAACACATTATTTCATCCTAAATACAACTGACCACTGCAGAAAAGTGGTCTGGATAGACAGGTTCTACAACACATTATTTCATCCTGAACACAACTGACCACTGCAGAAAAGAGGTCTGGATAGACAGGTGCTACAACACATTATTTCATCATGAACACAACTGACCACTGCAGAAAAGAGGTCTGGATAGACAGGTTCTACAACACATTATTTCATCCTGAACACAACTGACCACTGCAGAAAAGAGGTCTGGATAGACATGTTCTACAACACATTTCTTATCAAGAGAGACAAGGCAGATGGTCTTTCATACTACAGAAGTGACCACTACAGTTTGGTTGTACATGCCCACCTTGACAATGAATTTAACTTCTACACGTAGACTAGCACTTAACATACTATGAAGTCATTAATGATTTATTGCAGATTAGCTCTAGATAAAGTCATGAAAGGCATTCACCACTGAGCTTTCATTGACAGTAAATGATCATTGCCCCTTTGCCTGACATATCGATTCATCTCACTGAGGCAGTTGTGTGCATTTGTGAGTCACTGAGGTAATTACTTAGCGGGCAATATTGGGCAATGCTATGATGAGACAGATCATTCACACAATGACAGGTACAGTTATCATGCACATGCTTTCAATTTTTTTTCCCAGACTGTTCTTAAATTTCTCCTTTGAACATGGAAGTAGAAACTGCAATTAGAAGCCTCATTATGGAGCATAAGTGAACTCTCCTAGTAATTTATGGCTCAAAGTTTGATAATAGATAATACAAATAATGATTCATCATGTATATTAGTCATATTATTTTGTGAATGAGTGATGACAGTGCAATAACCATGATCCGTGGATATAAATCAACTGTAAATGATACTTTTATATCACTCAAAATGTTCGGGACTAAAAAGGAATCACCACTTCTTACATTACTTCTATGCATGAGCCAAAGGATAATATCAAATAGATACACTTTATCCCAAGTGAAAGTTTTCAAATAAAAATTGACAAATTTATGAAAATTTTACTTCAGTGTTTTGTTCTAAATAGATTAGTATAACTACGCCATACCCTGACATTATTGTATATAGATATTTGTAATGGATGAGATGGACAAAAGGACACAGGCATTTTTGTGAATATTTTTCATGATAATAAACACAAACTACTTACAAGTGTGTCCATGTCTGCACTGCCAACTCATTTTAACATATTGAAATCCTGACCCTAAATGTTTTGTAAATTACTAGTTTGTATCATCTGCTCAGAGCAAGGAGTGTTTTAACCGATAACCACATAGAGTTAATAGCTTTCTGGTTCTCAACAGACTATATATATATATATATATGCGGCACTAATGTCCTTTGGAAAGACAGTAATCTACACTTGCCACTCTCCACCCAGGTGTTAAATGGGTACCAGTAGGAAGGAATTCATTAAATGCTGTGAGCTTCGAAATTGGCAGCCTAGCATAGCCGGGTAATGTTGGAGCGCCTTGAGGACCTTGCAAGGTCGTTATGTGTGCTATAAGAATCCAATAATATTATTATATCAAGCATTAGAATAACAATGTTTACTCGTATCATATTGCCAACACTAGTTTTCAAACCACTGCATCTGCATAAAAAAGGGAAAACCTGTCCAGTGACACACCACACTATCAAGTTTGATATGTTTCCAGCATACACAGGCTTAAAGAAGTCACAAACAAATGGGGCAGGGGATGTAAGATGACTCCTAGTCATAACAATATTGAAGTTCTGAGAATGCATGCTAGGTATCAAACTACCTAGTCAAGCCAGGGCACTAAAATGTCAGTGGTTTTGTTCACCCACTAATGATATGAGAGCGGGCGATGCCAACGCGTCTTGAGTTTCGTCCCGGTTCACTCGCGCAGTACTCCCCCTCCTATTTCTAAATCCATGTCTGGAGTAAAAGTTGAGCAAGAAAGCAGTGTCAGATTTCAAGTTGTATCGTATCTGATGTTTGTGCTATCTAGGAAGTCAATTTGGAGGCATTCAACAATATTAGGTCAACAGTAGTCTTCTTTCACACCGACAGAATTAATTTCCAAAAATTGTTCCAAAGTGGATTTTTCTAGTGTTGCAATATTGTGCAGAAGTAATTAAGTGTAAAGACCGCAATGATGATTGCGTAATCCAAACAGGATTTCTATAGGACATACAACAGGGTATTGAAAATTGCCCATAAGTAGAATTTGTTTTCTTCATGTATATTTTCAATGAATGTTGTACAAGTCAAACCTGTCTCAGTGACCATCTCTATGGAAAGACAACCTGTTTACAAAGACCCTAGAGTGTTGCTCATTGAACCCAATAACAAAGGAACCTGTGCACAATGACTATGTGCTCATAAAGACCATGTGGTGGTGGTTATTTTTTACCTGACTGCTAAGAAAGCATAAATGCTTGTTAGTAAGCAACCAGACGGACGACGGCTTTAGGTCCTCTCCGAGGGACCTGGTAATAAGGATTAATGCCTTACCAAAGGGCACTATGCATCGACTTGGTTTCGAACCCGGGTCACCGGATTACGTGACCACTATCGCGCCTCCTCAAAGACAATTTCATTCAATCAAGACCACCTGCTCATAACAACCATTTCCCCCTCTCACTTGAGTAACTAGTTCACACAATACACAAAGACCACCTGTCCATAAAGAACACTTTATTTCCTTTATATATATACATGTACAACCTGCTACATATATTCAAACTTTTTTTGTGAAGGGAAAGGCAGGCTGCGCTCTTCATGATGGTTCCATATCTACTAGAGATTTCAGTCCACTTAATACGACTAGAACCCAGACTAGCTCAGACCTGTTCCTCTACATTCAATTTAATATTCCAAGAGCTGAAACAAACCTGTTAACTTCCAAATGACAGATATAACCTGTCAGCGATGATTATATTGTTGAGATTTAAATTATAATTTGTTGGGATTCCCCCCCCCCCCCCCCAACCTTGAATGAAAAATAAGGCACATGGAGTTTGATATGATGTATATTAATCCTATCATCTGTGTGAAGCTTGCTTTTATAGGAATCTTGTTAGGTACAGCATACATCATCTGCTGAGAGCCAGAAGGGTTGTTAATCATCTACCATCCTTCTAGCCCTCAACAGACAAAATAGTGATTTTCCTTTCAGACTTATTTACAGTTTTGAGCAGCGATGCCAACAAAGCACAAGAAAGGGCAAAAAGCTATCAAAAATCATCTAAGTAGCTAAAAGGAAATAAGAGGATAAAAGAAAGAAATAGAGCAATAAGGAAAAAATAGGAGATGAAAAGAGGAAGATAAAAAAGAAGAGAAGAAGAAAAAGAAGAAAGAGAAGAAGAAAGAGAAGGAGTAAGAGAAGGAGAAAGAGAAGAAGAAGCCCGCTAATCGCCTTGATTCAACTGATTGGCAAAAGAGTGTTATCTTGTTAACTCTATATCAAATGATAGACCTGAAAGTCCTTCTAGCTCTCCCCAGATCAACATGGCTGGCCCATCAAAAACTGAGAAGTGGATTACCCCTCATGTTTGACTCGGAGTGATTGGTCCCGTATGACACCCTGTTATTCAATGTGTATATCAATTTCATCAATGTGTCTGGAAATTAATCTGTAAGGAGGAGGGATACGCACGAATCAGAGCGTGATAAAATGGAGACATGATGAGATAGACGGGGAGAAGGGGAAGTTGGAGAGAGGGAAAAAGAGAGAGAAAGAGGGAGAGAGAGAGAGAGAAAGAGAGAGAGAGAGGGGCAGAGAGAAGGAGAAAGAGAAAGGGTCGGGAGAGCACAAACAGGTGAAGGAGGAGAGAGAGAGAGAGAGAGAGAGGGTAGGGCGGAGGAGAGAGATAGAGAAATGGACAGAGAGAAGGAGAAAGAGAAAGGGTCGGGAGAGCACAAACAGGTGAAACAGGTGAAGGAGGAGAGAGAGAGAAAGAGAGAGAGAGAGAGAGAGAGAGAGGGTAGGGCGGAGGAGAGAGATAGAGAAATGGGCAGAGAGAAGGAGAAAAAGAAAGGGTCAGGAGAGCACAAACAGGTGAAGGAGGAGAGAGAGAGAGAGAGAGAGGGTAGGGCGGAGGAGAGAGATAGAGAAATGGACAGAGAGAAGGAGAAAGAGAAAGGGTCGGGAGAGCACAAACAGGTGAAACAGGTGAAGGAGGAGAGAGAGAGAAAGAGAGAGAGAGAGAGAGAGAGAGAGAGAGAGAGAGGGTAGGGCGGAGGAGAGAGATAGAGAAATGGGCAGAGAGAAGGAGAAAGAGAAAGGGTCGGGAGAGCACAAACAGGTGAAGGAGGAGAGAGAGAGAGAGAGAGAAAAGAAGACGTGGGGGAGGGGGGGAGAGAGTGATATCAACATTTCAGACAGGCTAGTAATATAATTGCTTCACTGACCCACTTCAGAAAATATGAAAATATCAACAATATCTAAATTAAATTATTTTCATGAAGAATACAAACAAGAACATCTTGCAATATTTGACATTTTGTTACCCAGTCGGCCAAGCCCGTTTCATCAAGACAAAATTCTTTACCAATTTATTTTGATATTTTCCTTATAACATATTTCTTTTGGCTTCCTTCGCATAAAATGCAAGTAGAAAGATCAACATAACAGTACAGGCCTGTTCATATATCCTGCAGTAAACTGCCCCATTTGTAGTGTATAATAAAAGAATATCAAGTGGTGATTAATAAAAATAACCTACATGTAACAAAGTACTAAGTATACTCACTCATCTTTTTGTTATAAGATACACAAATATCTAAATTAAATTATTTTCATGAAGAATACAAACAAGAACATCTTGCAATATTTGACATTTTGTTACCCAGTCGGCCAAGCCCGTTTCATCAAGACAAAATTCTTTACCCATTTATTTTGATATTTTATTTGATACACAAATATAAAATGTAGTAGGCGAGGAAAAATATCATGTTAAACAGTTGGTATGTAGCATAGCATATGTGAAGAAGCCCGAAGGGTTTATCATGATTGTAATGGCATGTGATAAACAGATCTTCTGTTCAGAGCCAAAAGGGATGTAACCCCTGATGTAGGGAGTTAATGCCTTTAAGCTCTCAGCTGACATATCTACGGTGTCTTTGATGTGAATGAAGGGGAATAAATTGGCCATCTATTTTACAACCTTGAATTTCTGTCATTTGAAGGGAACATTCAAGGTCATTGCAAAGGTAGAGACATGACACTGTAATATCACATTTGGCTTCCCATGAATATGAGGGACTTGTTTAATCTACATGTACAAGATATACTGCTGTCTACATTTTTTGACCTGGGTTGTGTTAAATATATGTTTATAGCCTGCTTAGAACCAAATGGCCTTAACTCAATTTTGTTGGAATGTGAAGATCAATATCATGTTGTTCTCATTGCTGTGCCTATCTTAAGGGAAATACCAATGATCAAACTTGTTTAAATCAGGATATACCAAAAGTAAGGGCTAGCAATAGCCATTCCAGTCAGAAGAGATTGTGAAGTAAAGTATCATCTTGTATCATCCACTTTTATACTAGATTATTATTTGACTGTTTTTACTGCACACACTCAAAATCTACAATAAAATTTCCCCCACACTAAAACCTTATCATTCTTACAAAATATAAAATAAAGGTGCCTACGACTTCAATGAAGTCTAGAATCATGAAACAAGTCCTTTATTGTGTTTCAGGAATACAGAAAAGGAGATAAAATACAAATACAACTACTAACTCTACCACATGAATAATGAAGTCCCTTTGACAAATAATACACAATGTTCTCATCAATTTTCAACGGTGTTTTGCAAACGTACCAGAGTGTCTTAATGAATTGCAGACGTCATAATGGGATTCAAATACGACACACAACAGGTGGGTGTGTTTCTATGTACAGTGTAGTATTTGAATAGAGCACAGTATACAATTACATGTACTTAAAATAAATCTATGAATAACATGTTGTGGAAAAAGTCCAGTTCTGCGTAGAAGCCAAGAAAAAACAGGCACAGTAAAACTTAACATGTTGAAAGGGGGGGGGGGGGGGGGGTTAAACAACAGCTAAGCAGAACATGGCCCCTATATATGTGCATTCACTGATTTGTGTTTCTTGTTTTAAAGACAAATAAATGTGAATTGTGCTAAGCTGTCTTATCATTTCTACCGCTCCTGGCTTTGGTTTTGATCCTGCTAAAGCTACTTACTTTTTAATGTTTGAATGGTCCTTATAGAGAGGACAGATTTTGAAATTTAATCAAGTATGATTTCCATCCAGTGGGTGATATTCCCTCTTATATATTGGGGTAAACACAACAACAGTGCCACGTTTTATTCATGTGAATGGCATAACACATATTAATTTTGTAGTACCAAATGTAATACCATGACAACTTCAATAGACTGTGACATCACTAATATAATGTGCTATAAATTTGAATTATCCACAAACAAAAGATAAAAAGATGCCACTTGCTCAAGACCAAAAACTACATTCCTTACGTTAATGTATTCTTATCGCTTAGTTCTACACAAAATATCTGAAGTCACAACAGGTTTTTTTTGTAAATAATCCCCTATACAAAAGATATTCATATGTACAATTTTCATGAATGATTATTGCTATGCTACAGTAGGCAAGATGTACATGTATATGTGGTGCACTTTGTACACTAGCAGGGTACAAGGCTTAAGAGTAACTATACTACAAGATATCATACATAATTTGTGTAGTACATGTACATGATATATATTTCAAAAGAGCACTGCTCTACAGATAATACTGGACTTACCGGCTATCGTCGGCATGAATTTGACACAGAAGAAAACATGCATGCATGGCAAATTAACAAGAGACGAGTATCCTTACATGGGGAGAGAGTGAGTGATGAGCACAAAAGAATTATTCCTTGTATGCATCCCATTTTGGCCTGTAACATGAGTAAACAACCGCTCTTACTCAAGAACGATTCTCTACCTCTAAAATGATCGGTGAGAGGAGTAAGGGGGGGGGGGGTGGAGGGTCATGAGGGAAGTGCTCTTCTTTATCCTGTGATGGATCATGGTTGTGAAACATTGTTGGATTGAGAATGATTGGGATGAAGGATGGATACGCTCGTGGGTTTGCGGGCTTATATAAATTGATCCATGCGGAGGAAATAAAATGATCGGCTCATTGTTCATTCACAGTGCAGGGAGAGAGGGCAAACGAAAGGACACATATAAGGAGGGGAAGAGCAAGAGAGAGAGAGAGACGGGGGAGGGGGGAGGGAGGGGGAGAGTGAGAGAGTTTGAGGTATAACATGAACCTCAAATTCCAAAGTGAGAAAAGGCTTTAAAAATTTGGTTTTATAAGGAATTTTCAATGATTAACACTTTGTATTGATACAAATGTCTTGAACCAATTCGATTTCTGACTTAAAGAAAGTCTCGTTTGATAAAGCTAAAAACTCAAGCTCTATTAAAGACTGTACTTCAAGTAACTTCAGCTTTAAAGATGCACTAGATCCCAACATAAGATATCCCAAAAGGGAATACAAATACATCTGCAAATCCCATTCATATACATACCTTTAGTATTTTATGCCTGAATAATCCTCACTGGAAGGACACAAAGTGTATTTCACAAGATAACAGCTTCAAATATTAAGACAGAGAGTTGAGGTAATAGAAATGTTATATCTCACAGAGTACAACATAGCCACGCAGAGGATACAACTCCAGATCACGCAACACAGAAATAGATACTCAAGAATGCATGACTACCGGCTTGGTGCAGCCGTACGTATTCGTAGAAAGATTATTTGCTCAAGGGCATCCATTACTGTCCAAATATCGTCCAAGGTATGGAAGAGGAAGCAAAGAAATTGGCGTCAATTTTGCTGTATGCAGGACTTAAGTCAACTAACTGCCAGAGAGGCGTGTGAGAAGAATGTTGACTACATGCTTGTGCATCAGGGTTATCGTTAATTCTGTTGTTGATTTCGATGTCCATTTCAATTACATGGTGAATTGAACAAGCTTGGAGTTTAATGAATGTGCTGTCTACTACCATGTGCTGTGATTTTCTGATCAATATTGTTTGATGGAGCGATGGGAAAATGTCAAATATCACGGCAAGAAAGATGAAGTTTTAATCATCTTTGATATCTTAAGCTGAGATGTAATAATAACTTGAACTATGAGAAGTGTGATAGATAAATTTGTTAATATTTACAACTAGGATCTAAGTTTAAGGGATGAAGAACTGACTCTCACCCTTTTCCAGTGTTATGATGATGATGATGAATTGAGTGAAATTAAGTTATTGGATGAAAGCAATGAAGACGTTTTAAAGGAAGAACCAGTAATAAGGACATCCTATACTTTACAGTGTGAGTAGGTAGTTCATTGGTTTTTGAGAGAAAACTACCTCATAGACCATCAACCATCAGATAACCAACTGGATGACTATCGGAAGGTATCCCCTGGTCATTAACCAACTGGACAACTTGTACTCGGGACAATTACCATCTATCCCTGAGGCAATTAACCTGCAGGACAAATACGTAGGACATTCTCCAGATGAACAACTATCAATGTAGGATCATTGACACTATCCCCACTACCAAGCAGGACTACCAGGCCATACAACCATATTTATGACCAACCAAGCAACTATCACTGGGATAATTAGACCATCAGACTAAACTACGATGAAGACTTATCAAGACAATTTACAAAATTGACAATTATCACTATGACAATTAATCCTCATGACAAATATGAAGTGCAGAACTATCAATTAGATAATTACCCCCAAAAGGCAAGTTTTCATAAAGATTATCAACCTCTGGCTACAGGACAATAATACACAAAGGATGGAGATGATGATCCTTGATGGGTACCTGTTTGAGCAGTAAAATGCTCCAGAGCATAGAAGATAAAAGGGGTGGTCTTCTGGACATGTATTGGGTCAATAAGGAGTTCATATCTTCATTAGATTGGTTCATTAGAATACTGTACAGTGGTGAATGAGGTGTATGGAATAGGTAAGAGCTATCATAATCAGACATTTGATATAATCAAATAATCAAATCAAAATGTCCCCTATTTTAACCACATCTTATCTCCCCAAGTCTCTCTCCCACCCCTTCCTCTCTCACGAGTTTCCATTCATTCTCTCTAATACCTCTTTCTTCAAACACCTGTATGGATTTTCCTCTCCTTCTTTTTCTCCTTGACCTATTCTTTCTGTCACAATACCTTTCTGAATCTCTTGAATGATTTATCACAGCCTACTCAACACCCTCAAAAATGTGATAGCAAATATACATGCTTTAAATCAGCACCAGCACCTTTAATTTTGAGAAGAATCGTATAAATCTGCACACTCACCTTAGTATTATAATATCCTTCAATGCAAATTGGTATTATTCCTTATGAATGACTGTCCAAGCTATGGGAAATCACATACCCATAAATCAGAGAAGACAGTGCTCAACAAGCCATACCGATGAGATCTTTATACACTGCTGTCATCCTAAAACGTTAATGCTTTCCCCTTCATTTATCTAAGACCCTGCCGCCAAAAAGTTAGAGCACTAGAGTCAATGACGAGGATCGTTAATGAATGGTGCTCAAGCGGGGTAAATTAATTACACAGCTAGCCCGGCCTGCCTGCCTCATCTGATCTGGGTGAGCTAGTATCCAGTGCAAACACGTTGGTTTGACCATCAGAGGGAGCATCATCTCTGTGGTATCTTGCTTCACCTTACTATCTTACCTCTCACTTCTCATTCTACAGTCATACCTGACTGCTATGAATATGAGGGTCGGTGATGGAGCAACGTCCATTCTGCATCTTTTACTCCATCTTTCCCCTTTGTCAATCTCTCCCCCCCCCCCTTCTCTCTCTCTCTCTCTCTCTCTCTCTCTCTCTTCCTCCTCTCTTTCTCTCTCTCTCTCTTCTCCGTCTTCCTCTTTTTCTCTCTCTTCCTCTCTCTTTCTTCCCCTTTCTGCCTGTGCTCTTCCCTTTCTCTCACAAGACGTGATCATTCTCCCATCTCTTCATCTGTCTGATTCATTCTTTATAAGTCTCCCTAGTGCTCTTTATATATAACAATTGTGCCTAATATATCACCTCTTTCTATCCTTTTGTCTCTATAATGTCTATCTGTTTCTCTGTTTCTCCTTGATTGATCAATTATCTTGTTTTTATAGCTTTTTCATGAAACTTCTACTCTCAGCTCGTTAGTTCCCCATCTTTTCATTGACCAAATATTTTGCCTGTTTCTCAACTGTTTTCCTTGAGCAAGAAGGGTGTTAAATCTATGTGAAATTATTGAGGCCAACACCCTCCAGGCTCTCAGCAGATAGTAACTCATCTCTTTGCTGCCAGAAGGGCATTAACTCTGATGCTCTAACAAAGATCTAACGTCCTTCTGCATGACTCTCAAAAGATGATATTCTTTATTACAATCGATTTTCTCTTTCTATTTTTTAATTTTCTAACACTGTCTGCTTGTGGACTCTCATCCTCTATTCCCTCTCCTTTCTCTCTCTCTCTATCTCTCACTCTCTCTCTCCTCTTCTTTCTCTCATCGGCCCTCATCTATCCCTTGTGTCCTTAACGGGTGTCAAAAGTAATCCAGGCATTTCTGGCCGATTTGGCACGAGCTTTCGTCTAAAAATATTGTCCTCGTCATAATCAGCTATTAGAGCTGAGTCCGGCAGTGAAACATTTGGCTGCCTCCAATTGACTGATTGACTTGAATCGAATAACACTCGGCTTCCCGGCTAATGAGTGCTGCTCACATATGGCTTCAAATATCCAATGTTGGTCTTGGATATGCTCAGAGTGATAGGGTTTAATCTGGGTAAGGCGCATCTTTAGACAATTCACATGACATCCTATGAAATTGTTTGACAGATATACATTGCACAGAACTAGTCAGTGTTCAAAGTCTTTACCACTCTTGACCACTCTTTTTACATATAACAAAGTAAACCCTATTTTTTTAAATATTTTTTTTTTAAAATCAAATGAAGACATGTGAGTACCATACACGTTACATTTATGTGTCTTATAACATAAAGATAAGTGAATAGACATAGGACCTTTTTTATAAACTCACCTGCCATTCATTGTTACAAGTAAAAAAAAAAAATATATAAAAAAAGCATGCTGCGATGAACCGTTGCAGTTTTCTGTGTCATGTTTGAACGAGCCTTATGAACAGTGGTTAACAGATATGCATTACATAACACCAGGGATGCCAACCTTTCAGAGCACAAATCCGTAATCATAAGGCTAAAAATCCGTAATTTGGAGACAAAATCCGTAATTTTCTGCGCGACGCAAATTTTTCTGCACGCTGGCAAGCGCAGCTCCCGCAGGCAAGCGCGATAGCACAACAAGTTAAATAAAAGTAACATACCTGTTCATTAGTTGGTGTTACACGATGCATTTCCATTTCTTACTGTATTCTTCTTTAAAAGTCTGTAACTTCTTGCCACGCTTCTTAGTTGTGGAAGACATGATGATTGATATCTAAATCCAACCAACATGAGTTCAGATTGTCGACGAAAATCGACGAACGCTGTGACAGCCTGTGAGAAATCCGACAGTGTACACGGCGCTAGCGTAGCGAGGCCTGGCGCTGGGCGGGCGGTAGCGGCGCGGCCAAGAGAGGTATTTCACCCGGCCCCCGCTCGCGAAGCACATGTTGTATGCACATGTATGCACTGAAAGGGGTGTGCTAGATAACAAATTGTCCAATCGGAAGCCCTGTGGGATTTCTATGCATGGATTCAAGGATGGCTGCGCTGCAATAGTCAAAAGTACGTGCTAAACCTTAAACGTGCTAAACCTTAAAGTGCTAATTTTGAAAATCGGCAAAATCTGCAAAATCCGGAATTTATGGTATGAAAATCGTACCGCCCGTAATCGGCCGATTTCCCGTAGAAATTACGGGAAATCCGTACTAGTTGGCATCTCTGTAACACCTATCAGTCATGCAAGTGTTGATAAATGATTACATAATTAATTAATCATGCTAACGAGTGAACGGTGCTGTTCATGTGAATCAGACTCGATATCAGCTTGATTCAATAAGTCATTGTTTTATAAATTTCTAAAATGTGAAGCATGACTGGTCTAAAGTAACAGAAATTCATTGAATTGTTCTTGATGCCCATTGCTTATTGAAATTGTTGGCTTAATTACCAAAGGTGAGAAGAAAGCAATATTTTTGTCAAATGATTTTATTCCTTGCTATAGGACCATTTACAGTTGCAACCAAACATGCCAAACCGGGGCCTGACCGCGATCTTTCAGGGAAGTTTGCTAGGCAACTACGCAAAACCACCAAAGAATCCAAGCCAAAAACATTCCAAGTCGGAGTGTAATTTGTTTAAATGTCCGTGTGATGTTTGGTAATGCAAATGGTAAGAGCTGAAAAATTGCAATGTTTGACACGTGACTTTCGGCACTTCCGGATTTTTACCAATTTAATGGCAGGGCCAGGGTCAAAGGTCGGGAAGACAGTACATGTGCATTTCCAACCAAAAAACGCCAAAACATCACTGAGCTTTAATTCAGTCGGTGATGTTTCGGAGTGATAACGGAAGGGCACAAAAACAAATCTCAATTTTTTTTCTAATGAGGTATTTGACAGTATAAATGCGCCTTATATAAACTTTTCAAAAGGTCTAATTATATACTATACATTCAAAAATTGTTCAGACAATGAATGGTTAAACCAAACTTTAAGCTATCAATTCACATTTTTGTTTGCAAAGTACACTATTTTGTTATGACAGCTTGAAACTATTTCCCCAAAATATAACCTGCAGGTGGCAGCAAATAGTGTTTTATAAGTGTTTAAAAAAATATATAAATAAAGATTTGTCTTTATAAATCTCTCTCCATAAACACAGATAATCCTGGGCCTGCTGCAGCATGCCAGTATCATAGAAAGTAGGACGTTGGTTACGAAGCTGCAAGACAGAAAAGCCATCTCATCGGTGATTCACCCTTATATATATTAATGCATGGATTATATTAATACAGGTTTGGATTCGGGAGTGTCCATACAATTTCCATAAATGGTGAAATAAGATATGAATACAAACCTCATTTACAAACTGTCCTTCCCCATTAATCCCATCTAAATATCACGTCTCCTTGGGGATTTTCAATAAAAAGACGTTCTTTGGCTTTTCAAAATGTTAAGATTAAAGATGAAATTAAGAAACAGCGCAATGCAATTACACTGTGGAAGACACTCTCAGGAAGCAATAGGGAAAGTTTGGTTATACAGTTCATCAAAACTAATGCAGACTGTGAGGTTTTAGAATTATCGCAATGAAAAGACGTGCATTAATCCTGCTGATAATCAAAGGCACTGCACACAACATTGAGTGAACTGGACTACACAGATATATGGCAAGAAAGTTTGGTCAAACATTTTCAGCTTCTTGTCAAATGTCCAACATGAGTGAATTCAAAGAGCAATTCTTTTCAATGAACAATTTCTACTATGAAATTTTTTCAAACTGACAAACAAAGAATGAGAAAGCTCACAGTTAAAAAACAAAACAGAACTCAACCTTTTCTTTAAGTCACTCTGATATCTATTGGCAAGTCTCAAGATTATCATAAATCATATCATCTTCATATACACACTGCTAAAACAAAAATTGTATTTATTTCCATAAAAATGCCAGAGGAATTTAGTTTAAATTCTCGGTGTTGCAAAATTCTCTTTGTTCCGGTAAAGTTAAAACTTGCCATCAAGTTTACAAGCATGAAGTAGAAAAAGTGATGCAATGATTTTTCAATTATTGCTCCTTTTCCATTGATTTCTGATATGAACAGTGTTCCATGATATAAAAGTTAACATGAAATGTAATCATTTCAAAGCTCGAGGACAAAGACAAGAATAAAATATTTTAATAAAATATAAAGATATGGGCAATGAAATTGCTTACAACATTTATATGGACAAATTATGTCAGTGTAACTTGTTTTTTCTATACATGTTGATCTGTTTGTAACAAGATATACATGTACAGTATACAAGTATAAGGATGTCTATTATCTTTCCAGTAAATACATGTAGCATTGAAAGGAAACATATAGGCCCATATTCTCCTAAAATGTAAATGCAATACTAGATTAATGCTATGTTTAAGCTTTTGTCTTAAGTTGGGTTTAACAAAGGAAAACAGCCTGAAGTCTAACTTTGTTCCTTTGTTAAACAGACCCAGTGATGGGTTTAACTGAAGAATGTGGTCCATCAAGGCTTTATACACTCACCTGTATTTTCTTCTGAGCCCTGTTGAGGCATTTGTGCTGGTTCCATACAAAGGGCGCAACCACGGTCCATCGCCTTTCTCTTTTCTTGTACATTCTCCTTCTGTTTCTCGATTTTGACAGAATTCCAATGGATCGTCTTAAATGTTTCACACTGCCACCAAAGGCCACAAAAGTTCCCACGGTCCAACACTTCAAAATTTGGCAGGAGAGGACAGATTTCCACCGATGCACGAGTTTGTCTTTTGTTTAGCTAAGAATCTCTAGTGGTTGCTTACATGGCCTACAGACAACCACCATCAACATGGAACAAAAAATGCTTTGGACACAAGGAAAGTCTTAGAACTCCTACATTTTCACTGATGCAAGATTTGTCCTTTTGTTAGTGAAGTATCTTGAGAGGTTTTTTCAGCGGTCTACAGATCCATGATGATCTACAGACCCAAATGCTCACCTGTAGAATACAAACTCAATCTGGACAGAATTTCAGATGCAGGAATTGTCTTTTGATGAAAAGTCTTTTGTTGAACAAAGCACAAAGTAAATTTAGGAGTTGTTTCCAAAGTCTACAGACTATCATGCTGCCACATAGAATACAAACTTCTCATGGACACAAGGAAAGTTGGTTTGCTTTTCTGGAGTTCTCCTGCTTCTGAAGATGACATTGCAAGAGTACAAGGAGAGGTTAGACTACCATATAATGATAACACAGTCACATCAAAGACCACTCCCTCTCTTGAAAAATGTTGACTACAACTTCACAATCCTCGGATGTGAGAACAGTAGGTTGTCATGAAGGTGTTATCAAGATGAAAGTCCTTGAAGACACATTAGTGAATGTACTTTCCTATCAGATTCACAAGGTCCCCAAGACGATGTGATTCTTCAAAAATTACAGGCATTGCTTCTTATGCAGAGACATAATCCATGTTACTATGGCGATGAAAATCTGGAATCAGTTACTTGCATTAATTCAATCAATCAATTCTGTCAATTAAAAACAGATCCATCAGGTTTGTGCATCTTCCCCAAGATGAGTATGGTTCTACATGTATCTCACCCACAAATTTACACATTTTTAGACAATGTAGATCCAAAAAATGACACCAAAATCACCAACATTACCCATGAAGACACCTTTAACAAACAAAACATTAGAACTTTAGAATCCTACACAACACCAGTCTTGAGCCTGCCAGAATCATACGTTGAGTACCAACTAGCACATGATGCTAAAGAGAATAAGACACTAACATGTTCATTTTCTTTTCATGGACTTAGCTTAGTTCACTCACATAAAAGCAGATCTTTTCTGCATTCATGATATATTTCTGGATCTCCATAGAAAAAAACATATAGAGATCTACCTTACCAACAGTCTTACAGGAATCCTAGACATAGCAGTTGTACATACTACCTGGAGTTACTTCTGAAGTAAACACATAACCAATGGAGATCAAACAAAGAGAACACTTCAACTTTCTCACATGACTGCCAAAAGTCCTCCAGGATGGCCTAATGAGACTAAGAATCTACCTCATCCTCCAGGATGTCCTAATGAGACTAGGAATCTACCTCATCCTCCAGGATGTCCTAATGAGACTAGGAATCTACCTGATCCTCCAGGATGTCCTAATGAGACTAGGAATCTACCTCATCCTCCAGGATGTCCTAATGAGACTAGGAATCTACCTCATCCTCCAGGATGTCCTAATGAGACTAGGAATCTACCTCATCCTCCAGGATGTCCTAATGAGACTAGGAATCTACCTCATCCTCCAGGATGTCCTAATGAGACTAGGAATCTACCTGATCCTCCAGGATGTCCTAATGAGACTAGGAATCTACCTCATCCTCCAGGATGTCCTAATGAGACTAGGAATCTACCTCATCCTCCAGGATGTCCTAATGAGACTAGGAATCTACCTGATCCTCCAGGATGTCCTAATGAGACTAGGAATCTACCTGATCCTCCAGGATGTCCTAATGAGACTAGGAATCTACCTGATCCTCCAGGATGTCCTAATGAGACTAGGAATCTACCTGATCCTCCAGGATGTCCTAATGAGACTAGGAATCTACCTCATCCTCCAGGATGTCCTAATGAGACTAGGAATCTACCTGATCCTCCAGGATGTCCTAATGAGACTAGGAATCTACCTCATCCTCCAGGATGTCCTAATGAGACTAGGAATCTACCTGATCCTCCAGGATGTCCTAATGAGACTAGGAATCTACCTCATCCTCCAGGATGTCCTAATGAGACTAGGAATCTACCTGATCCTCCAGGATGTCCTAATGAGACTAGGAATCTACCTCATCCTCCAGGATGTCCTAATGAGACTAGGAATCTACCTCATCCTCCAGGATGTCCTAATGAGACTAGGAATCTACCTGATCCTCCAGGATGTCCTAATGAGACTAGGAATCTACCTGATCCTCCAGGATGTCCTAATGAGACTAGGAATCTACCTCATCCTCCAGGATGTCCTAATGAGACTAGGAATCTACCTGATCCTCCAGGATGTCCTAATGAGACTAGGAATCTACCTGATCCTCCAGGATGTCCTAATGAGACTAGGAATCTACCTCATCCTCCAGGATGTCCTAATGAGACTAGGAATCTACCTCATCCTCCAGGATGTCCTAATGAGACTAGGAATCTACCTCATCCTCCAGGATGTCCTAATGAGACTAGGAATCTACCTCATCCTCCAGGATGTCCTAATGAGACTAGGAATCTACCTGATCATCAGGTTTGCAACAATCCTACACAACGCTGCTTGTACACCTGCCAGAATTACAAGTGGAGCAATAACATTTATACAAAGATATAAAAATGAAGAATCTAAAGTATGGAATTATTTGTTGTTGTGGACACCGCTTAAGTCACTCTATGACATAAAAGCAGATCACATTATACATGTACTTGATACATTGCTAGATCTCCCTGGAGGACCATCGAGAGCTCGACTGGATGCAAGATTCACACGAATATGAGACAAAGCGGTTTTACAAACTACTGGAATTACTTCTAAAGTAGACATATAATCCATGCTGAATTGATATCATAATGAAGGAAAGTTAGAATCTTCTGTTTCCCTGGAGATCATTTCATTTATCCTGATCAATACTTGGAAAATAAGAAAGGTAGCGTGGCATAAGATAAAAGTAATATGACGCCGTCCACAGTGACCACTTTTATGAATCTCAATATTTTGCTACAATGTGAATATCTCAAGGATAGAGAGGCAGTTTTGAAGCAGTCTGGTCTGGTAATCAAGCAAACAACCATCCCATGTGGTGTTTTGAGTTCCTGGAAACGAAACGAAGAAAGGAAAAATCCTCTGGTGAGCGGAAAAAAAGTTTTTTATTGAAGAATAACACTCAAATTAGAGTAAAATAACAAAATCATTCACTTTCTGAAAAAGATGAACCACTTGAAGAACGACACCAAAATCAGAATAAAATCACAAAATGTGAATATTTACTGCCTGTATCAAAATCCAGAGTTGAGAATATCTAACTATGTTTTCACAACACATGTGGACGGTGAATATGAAGAAGTATAGTGACGGCTTGAATCAGAATAATTTTATTCCTTACTGGTCACCTGTGGTAGCAGCATGCTCAACATTCAAATATAAAGAAGAATTATGGCAAATGAATGCAAGGCTGGAATTAAAAACAATTACAATAAGACTTCATGCAGCTGATGATGGTACAGTCTTGAGTCTGGTATTTAAATGATTTTTTTGCACTCGCAAGAAAATTGGCTTGGCCGGCAGCAACCATTTGTGACTTGAAGAGAGCCTTCTTGCTGATAATTAGTATTCACTTCACAGAGGAAAGTCAACTCGATGGAATGATATGCACAAAGTGTGCTGGCTTGGGGGCTAGTTTCATCTGTCTTTCTTTCTTTTTTATTGCTACTCGACAACCTCGTAACATTACGCAAACAATCGTGCTACACAATCGATGTCACATAAAAGCATTTTAATACCTCATAAATGTGCGGACATGCAATGCTATTGTTCTTATGAGTTGAAAAGCATACACTGATGCAGGTCTCTATGTATACCTGAGCGGTGTTCATGTGAAAGAATGACTTCGCTGGGGTCATATTCAGGATAAAGCTAGAAATAGATTTTTCCATTCGATCATTAAACACGCAATTACGTCAGACAAATTTGAGAATAATATCCATTTGTAGGAATACAAATGTACAGCAAAAAAAATTGCAACCATTTTACAACATATACATGATTGTTTTAGAGAGAAAAAGATTGCTAGACAAAATAAAGTAGTATTACTTTAAAAGATTGCATATTAAGAGCAAATATTCTAAATCACTCACTCATGAATTATTGATTTAAAAAACATTATCTATGTATCGAAAGCATTGCTAAATCAGTAAATTAGCTTTTTGATGCTACATAATGCCAGATTTTGATTGGCTTCCTCACCTCTCTTGGAAAACCGAAGAACATGTCATGAGATAATTTGTTCTATTTGTAAAAACCATATCTTTTGTTTAATACCCATTTCTGGGAAAAGAATGATGTGCTTATTAACTAAGTCCCTACAAACAGGATCAACCATCAGCTTCATCGTCTGGCTACAAATCTTTTTTATTTCTAAAATATAAAAAAAGTAAAGGGTCAACTGATGCTAGAGAATTTATTCAGCAACACCCAAATCTAACCCTAAACATTTCAGTAGGAAAGCAACTTGGGCAACTATCATCAATTCGGCAACACCCAAATCTAATCCTAAATATTTCAGTAGGAAAGCAACTTGGGCAATTATCATCAATTCGGCAACACCCAAATCTAATCCTAAATATTTCAGTAGGAAAGCAACTTGGGCAATTATCATCAATTCGGCAACACCCATATCTAATCCTAAATATTTCAGTAGGAAAGCAACTTGGGCAATTATCATCAATTCGGCAACACCCAAATCTAATCCTAAATATTTCAGTAGGAAAGCAACTTGGGCAATTATCATCAATTCGGCAACACCCAAATCTAATCCTAAATATTTCAGTAGGAAAGCAACTTGGGCAACTATCATCAATTTGGCAACACCCAAATCTAATCCTAAACATTTCAGTAGGAAAGCAACTTGGGCAACTATTATCATTAATTGGATTACTGCACGTAGGTCCAATGATTTCACAACTCATACTCCGCCAACTTATGGTGGGCTTTCAGAATAGATAAATTTCATATAACATATATTTTGAGTAAAGACAAGTAAAGGACCCTATTTCAGTAAACCTGTCACTAATAACAAGTGCAAAAATGTGTGGTTATCCAATACCATGCAATGCCTTCAATAGCTAAATACAAATTGTTGTAACTTGTAAAATAAAAATTTCTATGAAACAGGGACGCCTATAATGACCCAGGAATGAAGAGTATCTTTTACACTACTGCAAGAACTGGAAGCAGATTTTAAATTCTGAAGATTTCACAATTTCTCTCCATTCCAGCCCTGTACCTTGTAAAGATAATTCCATAGGGTCAGAACCCTGCAAAGAATTCAATGTTCATTTCATATTCATAGAAATGTACTAACGTAAGTACGCAGGGTATCTGAAGTGCTCGTAATGCACTTGACGTGCTGTGCATATCTTCTGTTCTATTAAGATTACGACTAGTACTCGGACAGAGAATGTTGAACTCTCTCTCCAAGATTTGATATGAAATTCTTGTCTGGAAAGCAAGAGCTATTGGCCAGATAATGTTTCATGTATCAGCTCTTTTTAATCAAAAGCTTCAGTTACAGATAAGACGCAGGATGATTGGAACAATGGTGTGCTAGGATATATGGCAAACACATATTTTTCTCTCCTTTTATTTTCGTCTTGAAACTATTAGAGGCAAATAGATATGAAATGTCTTGACTTAGTAGATATTTATAAAAAAAAAAATCCCTGATTTCTTCTCACTTGACACTCAATAGTAGAACCAGAATGAACCTGTGTCACTGCAGAACATAGCACCATCACATTCAGGAAAACCTTTGGTAACTTTCATTTAGGTCAGTCCTACACAGAAACGTTAAGATATCCAGAATGATTATGAATCCAAGAGTACTCATACATCTTCAAGTGCCTTTATGACACTTATCCAAGGAATGGCATCCAAAAGCGTCAAGAGATCACAAGCTCATTGGTCTATCAGACATGGAATGAACACAGTTCCTTTGTTAAAATAAAAACAAATACAAAAAGATGAGAAGTCGATACATTTCTCACAGATTTGACTAAACGGAACAGACACAGAAGCATAATGTTTAGTGCAATGATCCCACTTTGCATGATAAATTCTACATAATAAAGCAAAAAGGCGTTATATTCAGCTCAAGAAGAAATACAATAAACTGTCGCTTGCTGAGTCTACCTATTAATTGCCCATGAACAATAAGTCTTGAAGGTACTCACACCACCAACTCGTCCATTAAAAACACACATACAAATGGAATATATAGATGGGTCTCAAGTGACCAAGAAATATGTTAATTTGATATTTAACATCATGTTTTGCTAGCAATTACCATAAATATGTTGCTAGGCCATGTGTGGGCTGCCATTGACGCCGAAAAGAAACATTTTGATATTTGACCCTTGCCGCAGGCTGAAGAAACAACGCCAAGAAAATTTGACACGTCTGCGACTGGTTGAGGAAACAACGGCCACAAGAGAGCACCAAGCAACCAAACCAAGGTGGCATTTCTCACATTTTTAGCTTTTTCCCCTTTTTTTTCTTGCCAGGTTGCAGAGACATCACGTTCGGAAGCGATCAGGTCGTGTTTTGCTTCGAGCCAAACTTGGGCATTGTTGAATGTAGCAATCTCAGATTTGAAAATGTTCTGATATGAAATGTAGTTAGATGCATCCACTACCATAATAAGAAGTCACATTTCCCTCTGACATGTTACGGTAAAAACATATTCAAGAGTAATTGGATAATGTCTTGCATGTTCACAATCCTACATCAGATAACAGCATCATCTAAAGAGCTTACAATACAATCAACGCCATGTATAAGATCATAAAATCCATCACTAGATAAATGAATCGACTACATGAATTTGGTCTTCACTCTTATCCACCTGATTAAATATCTCCACTACAAAACTGTCCACAAAGATATGAACACACATGAGAATAGTGATACCCGGACTCAACTTAATATCAAAGAGCCTGCCAAACCTGAAATGTGATGACATTTTCTGGAGATCTGAACAACAAACCCTAAAAGATGATGATTTACCTCATACTACAGGGAGTGGATTGAACGTATAATTGACATAACAGACTGGTAATAGTGAAATATTGAAGTGTGAATATCAGGAAAGCACATTATCGTAATGACAGGATTCACAATGGCCTATAAGCGGTGTCATTCTGGGATAATCGAAATGATGATGAGTTAAAAGAGGGTAATGGTTTGAAGAGGGAGGAGGAGGAGGCGGGTAAGTGATTAAAAAAAAAAGATAATGAGCTGGAAGTGATGATGATGATGATGATGGCACTTCTGGTCTTATTATTTGCACTATGATACTATGTGATTGCCTGCAAGCCCAAGTTTCCTTCCACAAATGTATTTTTATGTTATCCTTTCATCTTTTTCATACTCCTTTGAAATGGTAAAATGTTAAGAGTTCATTTCATGCATTCTAATTATATTATAAACGAATTATTTCAGGTGATTGGTACATTATTAACATTGTTATATGGTCTCCAAATGGTGCATCCTTCCTCTATAGAACTACATGTATACAAGACTGACAACAATTTTGTATGTCCCTGCCCTTCAGCCAGAAAAAATTGAATTTGATACACAAAATGTTGTAGAGAAATTTGAATATGGATTAGACCAACTTGAAATCTCTTGAAAGGTCACTAATTATTGAACCCGTTGACTACTGAATTGTATAGGTCCAAAAAGCTTAACACAGGGACCACCAGGTTCCAGTAAGCAAAGGGTTAAAAGTGATCTGTCTAGTTGTTTCACATCTTCACAAGACAACAAGTGAAATAACACTGACATAAATTTGAGTTTTTGCTCTGATGCCTAAAAAAATACTATATCTACAAGTCTTTTTTATTGTTAACTTGTGCCCAAAATCTAGCAATCTAGTTAATTGAGTAGTATTTTTTTCTCGAATATGACACAAAATGATTGTCTGTAACCTGAAAATCAATAGTGGTAAAGATTGGAAGTGGTCAATAACAGCCAGTAAAACTTAGATTTGACACAACTATCCTGTACCATATCCAGCAAATTTCTTCTATGTAGTTCCCTTTTCCAACTGTATTCACTACACTTAATAATTCCAGACTGGTAGTATGACCAAACGATGATCGTTATTATCACCGTCATGAGCCGACTCTATCACCGCTGTCCCTCATCTCCTCACAAACATTCCAAAACATTTTGAAGCTCCCATGTTCTCCCATCACTACAAATATGATACACCGGTAATCCTATTCAATCCATTATAATTGCTTCTTTCCAGGTTCTTCCAGTTGATGCTCCTCTGTCCTCGTTGTCCATTATCTTACTGTATCTCACCAAATGCTATCCTCACACTTTCTCTTTTTTGTTTGTTTGGTGAAGACAAGCAGGTCCTGACAAACAGTTATCTTATCTCTGGGCTGCATGTGACTGAGAGGACATTAGACTAAACAGATCACAAAGGGAGAGGCAAATCAGAGCAATTATTCAAAACACTCTTTATCTTACCTCTGAGGGACAAGAAAGCCTTCCTCCTAAACACATCACCTATTCCTTGTTTTACTCTTCTCCTTTTCTACTTTTCCCCTATCATTCTTTTCCTCTCCCTTTCCATTCTGTTTCTATCTATTGTCACTGCAAATTTGACTTCCTTTATCCTAGTTCACCTTCTCTCTTTCGCTCCCCCTCTCACTCCCTCCTTCCATCACCCTCCCCCTCCCCCTTTCCAGTAGGTATACTAAGGGCATCTCCCTCTCCCTCCCTCACCTTCTCCCCCTCCATTTCTCCCTTCCCCCTCCCCAGTAGGTATACAAAGGGCAATCAAAATAGATCAGTCACACAGCTTCTTAGTGACAAAAATGCCCTTTGTTTCCAAGCCATCACTCTTGGTATGAATCCACACACTGACAGGTAACACTAGGGATATCATAGTTAACTGTGCACAAGATTACTCTACTCATTTTGTCTATTGTAATATCTGTCAGAAGCAAATACAAATTTTAGGTGAGCCTGTAAGCCAATGTAACTCCCAATGAATTAATCAACAAGTAATAATATTTTTGAGAGATCTGCACTGGGTACCAGTATGGAAAAAAATTCAATCATGATTCTGTTGATTGTCTATAAAGCGCCAATCACTTAAGCCCTTGTTATATTGCAGAATTGTTAAAAACTCCAGTCTCACGAATATACTCGCAATAATGACAAATACAACATGACATGACATGTTGGGAGATCCATTGATCAGATCAAAACAAAAACTTCTCCGCATGCGGAAGAACCTTTTTGCAAAGGATCCCAAAATGTGCACCAAAATCCACTCCATTTTGGAGATTACCACAAGTCCATTGCTTAGTAACTATAGCAAATACATTGCATATGGACATGCCATCACAAACAAGACTGCAAAAATCTTGCTTTTGTACAGATCACAAATATATGTCTAGAAATAAACAAATATTTTGAAGAAATAATCGTAAATTATGTAAAGTTTTGATAGATTAAACAGTTCAAGAAATGTAAAGTTAATCATGTGATGACACAACTTGTTGCAAACAAAACAAAAATGCTAGTATGTTCATCAAGCTACTAGCACAACATCATTTTACAAGTTTATAAACTTTCTACAAATCCATTCCTTGGTAACTATGGCAAAACCAACATTGCATATTGGTCATCACATGCAATTGTGCAAACATTATGCTAAGTTTACAACTTGAAGAATAAAAAATTATGAAAGCCTGTATACTTTACATACATCCATCATCTGGAGACAGAGTCAAAGAGAGAGAGAGAGAGGGAAAAAAAAAGAGAGAGAGAGAGAGAACAAAAGAGATAGAGAGAGAGAGGGAGAGAAAGAGAGAGAGATAGAGAGAGACTGATGGCATGAGGAATTATTACACAAATGGAAGGAAGAAGACAGACGTATTGAGAAGGAACAATGCAAATAATCAGAATAATAGTTGTTTCTTGTATAGTGCTCGTATCTCTGACTTGACACTCCTGATGCTCCACAATTTATACCATAGCTTTAGCATGACTGCCATTATGGCACCTCTAGCGTTTTAAAGAATTAATTCCTGCCACGTACCCATGTATCTTACCTGGGTCAAGTGTAGCAAAGGTAGATGTATGTAATGCCAAATGACACTAGTGCTGTGCCAGGGATTTGAACCCCATACCCTGTGATTCACAGTCTGGTGGTTCATCCACTAGACCACATAACCACTTGCTTCCATACAATCAATCAATGTATCTGTATTAAGTTAACTAATAGCAGAACATTGAAGTCCAAAGAGTTTCTACTGATCAACCAAATGAACAAAAGAAAGTTGATCTCATGATGACTTAACTTTCTCCAAACATAAATACAACCACATTCACCAAACTAATTTGACTTTTTTTGTCAAACAAGGAAACAAGTAATATATTGCATGAAGATAGCAATAATCCAAAGAAATGAAATCTCACTCACATATTCATCAGTAAAAAGCAGGAAAAAAACATTCTTCAAAACTCAAAGTTTCAATTGATCCATTATCTGGAGAAATGACAGATGTCTTAAAAGCCAACAGGGGACACAAATTTTTGTCAAAACAAACATGTTTACTAAGCCACTGGCAGTGTGGCACAATGATGTTCTTCAAGTTTGCAAACTTCCCACATATCTATTACTAGTACTTGGGAACTAAAGGCATCATCACTTAACTGCATGCTGACAGCAGAGACCTAGCAATGATGCAAATCCACTAGCTTCTGCAAAGTTTAATCAACTCTATTAGTTAACAAACAGGATAATAAATACGTCATATGTATGCAACTGGATCCAATTGGGAAAAGTCTGAGGGGCTACTCAATGCCCCCAGTGGAGCCCCTAGTGTGTAGACCATGCTAGATCACAAATACAACAGACGGAAGTAGCGACCAGCTCTATTTTCTCTCACTCTACTGAGACGAAAATAATATTTCCCAAATTCTCTCTTCCCTCACCTCAATTTGAAGTATTTCCAGGATGAAACAGATAGGCATCCTTGACTCTGCGTGTCATCTTCACACATTGTCATGGCAACCAACCACTGTTCTCTGATGTGAAATGTAGTTTCCATACAAGTCCATGAGAAGAAATGTAAATTATTTCAAACATTGTAGTGCTTGGTATTAGTTTCACTATATGCTTGACCTGTAATGAAATATCAACAACAACAAAAGTAATGTTATTTATGTTTCACCATACGTGATGCCCTTGTATCTGAACTTGTACACCTCTTTCATACACATCCTTACCAACTTAGCTAGGTATGCATGACTATTTAAGAATGATGATGATGAAATCCTTTCTTGTGAACTGAAACTTATGAACTTTTGGAAGATCATATAATACTTTGATGAAAGCACTGTCAGGTCACCTCTATGCAAAGGCACAATATGTACCACTCTTTTAAAAATGACAACTGTACATTCCCCCCTCCCCCCCCCCCCCCAAAAAAAAAGACAACTGTAACGTACGTTCTACAAAAACAACTGAAGATGCTTCCATTGAATGTCCAGTCCATTGAAGAGTCCACAAAATAGGTGTCCACCCACGCTCAAAACTAAAACACTCAGCACTGTCTCTCCTCAGTGCTCAGTTATCCTCAAAAGCATATTCAAAATCTACAAAACAACTCATTGACTAGAATATTCCCATTCCCATAGGCTTAATGCAGGAGCCACTTGGTTCCAGCAGGCAAAGGATTAAGTCAAGCTCATCTCTTACAAAGATATAACACACCTACATCAAATGT
This sequence comes from Strongylocentrotus droebachiensis, assembly GCA_035222895.1. NCBI lineage: Eukaryota > Metazoa > Echinodermata > Echinoidea > Camarodonta > Strongylocentrotidae > Strongylocentrotus > Strongylocentrotus droebachiensis. The sequence goes on from JAVYIG010000223.1 coordinate 329,343, forward strand.
TCAGAGAAATCCAAGACCAAGTCCTCCATAGCAATGATACGCTGCTACCTTACAAGTTCTCAGTCTGTTCAGTGATATCCTCTTCCAGTCGACACTAAGAAATTCAACTGAGCCTATGAACTCAAAAGAGAAAGTCAACTAATACAAAGGCAAAGACAATCTTACCATCGGGTACTAAAAAAAGAGACAGGGAGGGGAAAGAATAAATTAAGGAAAGGTTCTCTTATTTGTGTCGTAACACTTCAGCCCGGAGAGGGGCTGGAGGGCTGGTTCTCAAGAGTTACGGCGGTCTGATTTATATTACATCTTGCCCACGAGATGCAGTTCTCCACACGGTGTATTCATTACCACTCCAGGAGGAAAACAACCACAAAAACCTGACAAGAAATAGAGAGAAGATAGAAACGGAGGAAACAATACTCAAGCTTTCGATGAGGAATATTGTCGGGGGAGAAAAGACAAAAGTCCTTTCCCCTCGAGACTAAAAAATGCCTTCATCACCGCATCAGTCAGCCATATTAGATTCTGATTAAAGGAAACACAGTCCACTAACAAAAGTTCCATTCCTTTGATTGGGCGTCACGACCGTAAATTAAATATAGGTAGGGCCAACCCTAAAGCAATGTTTTCTTTCCGTGGGATGATAGAGGGTATTGAGGAGGTACACCACACGTACCCCTCTATATCACTACCGGTGTCTCTTTTGTCCTCAGGTACCCCGAGGCATTCTCTCTTGCCAAGAGGATGCTTCATTCATGTTGATTAGCTTCAGGTTGGCAAGATGCTTTACGCTTTCATTCTCTATTTTGGTCTAAATCAAAGCAGATCTTTGCAGATTGGTATGCACTCTATGCGGGATGGCAAAACTCATTGGCTTTCAAAAAGTAATCCTTTCCTTATATTTCCAAAGATTTCTGTCGATCAAAGATGGGATTTCATAGTAGAGCAGGAAATAAAAGACAAATGAAAGAACGGTATACGATCTATTACGTACTCTCTCTTGTTTTATGGATTCCTATACACATGAACATTTTCCAAAAAGCACTTCCTTACAAAATATGAGCACAATTTCCAAGGTGTCCAATTCCAGATGACAAGTTCCCGGACAATATGAGGTCTACATACAGACTAAGCCATGCTCCAAAGAACATGCTCAATCAAAATAAAGCTTCCTCTTTTTAAAAACAAGAATGGGACCACTAATAGAGATGGCACAGTTTCTTCAGACATCACAAGTCACAGACCATGTCTCCTCCTACAGATAATGCTTTCCACATTGTTTCTTTAACTGTATAAAACAGCAATGGCACCGCTCAAGCTTCCATCATCTATGGTAGATATGAAGATAGTGACATGAAGTTGATACAAAATCTCAAACCAGCCCAAAATGTTGAATATCCATCCTTCCTTGAATGGTGGAATAATTTATTGTTTAAGAGCCAGATGGGAATGTTCATACCCTTTTGCCTCTTAAACAAAAATTTATTCCACTATTTGAGAAATTGTAGAAGAAAGGGAACCAAAACTAACCTCAAACTGTAACTGAAGCACACTCTCTCCAAAAAGGAAGATCAACATTTTTACAAATCACTGGCATATTAAAATGTTATGAATTCATTTCTTACAAAACACTCCCACAACTGCACTTTCTTTAGTTTCCTGAGAACAGCATACTCAATACATTCCTAATTTAACCATTAAGCTTTAAGACCATATCCTCTGCCGAGAGCCAGACAGGTATTCACTTTATCTTAGAATAGTTAGGAGTCAATACCCTTCTGGCTCTCAACAGATGATATCCAGACCCTAATCCTAGCAATTAGGAACCTTCTCAGGGTAGGCTTAACAACTTCTTCTTAAATCATGAATTATTCCATACTCCCTCTGCATCAATAATCTGCTTTGAATTTCAGCTTGAATCAGGCAGGAGGTGATATTAATAATTCTTTTCCTTCGTAATCCCTCTCTTTGGAGACACCATACACAAAAGAGACTGAGATTTAGTTATGAGCTGTCACAACAGTTCAAAGTGGAGTAGCCTATATAATAAGAGGGAAAGGTATAAACCTTATAGTGAATGACTGGAAGGGCTTTCCTTTATATCTCAGTGATGGTCTATAATCATTTTGGCAGACCATATTGGCTCCAGGCAACCCAGGGCAGGTGCTGATTGTTCTCATTAAAATCAGAAAAAGTGCTTCGTTTGATCACCATGAAAATTCATTAATGTGACACACTCATGTTCTCTCTCTCTCTCTCTCTCACCTAGTTTTTGAGGTATTGAACAATAACTGGGGCAAGAAAGTGCAAAGGCTTTCAGAAATGGTTAAGAAACCTGTCTGGAACTTTGTACCTCTCATAATGAGAGTGGGTTAAAAAGGAGAACATAAAATCTCCTAAGTGCCAATAAGCTGTTCACTCAATTTCATGGGCATTTAGATAATATATATTTCTATACAATGTTTCGTGTCATATTCAATGTTTTTCTCTGCCGATCTTATGTGTCAATTCAATATAGTTTGGGAAAACAATATTGATATGAGGAAACCTATTTTGTTACTCTTTTTATAATGAGTTAACACAGTAGCTACAGAATTTAGACTGAATGTGTACTACTACTACTAAAAACTCTTCAGATGTTTTTTTTTCTCGACCATTTGGTTTCTCACCAAGTGTTTTGAACAGCACATCTGGTGTTAAGTGAACATCACCTCATCATTTTGTATTATTTGTTTGTTTTTAAAAATCAAAATTTGAACTTTGAAAACGAAACTAAAACTCAAATGGAAAGGAGGGGGGAGGGGGGCAAACCAAAATCATGATTTGACTGCTAGAGATAAAGAGCCAATTCCATGCCTTTTCTACTGACGAGGGTCATCATTATTATAACACAAGCCAGGATAATTATCAAAATTAATTTGAATTTTTTTTTCCTTCTAATTCTGTTTAGTCATACTCCATTTCAAAATTGTTCAGGTATGACCTGGAATTAAAAGCACTGCCCCATCGCTCTCACATTGCCACAATTTATTTAAAGAAAAATAGGTCTCCACAGACACAAGCATCATTAGGCATTCCAACGAGAGATTTACAGTAGGTTAGAAAGATAAGCCGCCTATTGAAAGTGGCTTCCTAATGCAATAATATTGGTTGAGTGTGACAGTGGAAAGTACAGCAGGTTCAAGTTTATATTTACCAAGCCATTAGGATAGAATTGAAAGATTATATTCCCAGGAATGTCTTTGATTTAAATTGTTTTACTTTCTTGATTCATCCTCTCATTAACCATGCTTCAGTATTATTGTAATCTATTCCCCCCCCCCCCTCTCTCTCTCTCTCTCTCTCTCTCTCTCTATCTCCAACTTTCTTTCTCTCTCTCCATTTCTCTCCATCTTTTGTTTTCTCTCTCTGTCTCTGTTTGTCTGTCTTTCTCTCTCTCTCTCTCTCTATATATATATATATATCTTTCTCTATATCTTTCTCTCTCTCTCTCCCACTCTTTCTAACCCTCTCCACTCTCTGGCTTCATCTTTCCGCCATCTCTTTAAAAAAAAACATCCCCCCCCCCCTCTCCCCATCTATTTAGCTTTTTTCCTTCCTCTCTCCCTACTTCTTTTCCTCCATTCTAGCTCTTGTTTGTTACTTTTGACTATCTTCCTCATATCTGTACAAAACATCACTTGTGCTTTCTCCTAGCTTTCACAAATCTTGCTTTTATTAATCATCATACAACCATCTCTAAACAGTCACGCATATATGTTAATATCTACCATATAATTTCCTACTTACACAATACTTTTTAAAAACATTCTTACAAGCCCTTTTCTGTATTATTTAAAGTAAAAGCAAGTTTTCTCAGAGGCAATCTTTAAATCTAACAGGGGAAAAGCCAGCAAATATTTCTTCCTCCATCCTTTTCTCTGCTTCCTTACCTGAAATCATTTTGTCAACTCATATGTATTTCATTGGTGATCAAACTTTTGCTCCAGCAAGATTGCTCTGGGTGTAACTTAAAGGTTATGATGGAGGTTGAGGAAAGTTTTCAGGTTAGGACTAGGGTTCGGTACAGTTTAAGGTCCAGGATTTGGGTTATAAATATGGCTAGTGTATGAAATAGATAGAGTATTTTTTGCATTGGAAGCATGTATCACAGAAAATGTTGATTGTCATAGAACCGTTTTTGTAAGACTCATAAGACATATTTTTGTCAATGAATGATTTCATTCAACATCAATACTCAAAATCACATTCCCCTTCCCAGGAAGCAAACTGTCCAAAAATCACTTCCGTCCTGATGATGATAAATGTGCAAGCATAAATATATAATGGTGTTAACACAACTGGCATGGTGTATATCAATAAACACTGCATGAACGAAGAAGGATGTTAATGTATGGTATTGATGGACAAGGATAAGTCTGATAGCTCTTTTCATGCTGTACACTAGCTCTGTTCAAATCGCTCTAATTTCTTGTTTTTTAAAGAATGTTTAGATGGTTACCCTGTGAATTTGATTTAAAAAATAAAACAAATATGGTATTTATGAATGATTAAATGTCTCATCTAAAATATTCTTACCCTTCCTCTTTGATGAGGAAGTTTTTTGACCCTTGTCTGACCTGGTGTACAAGTTCTCTCTTTCTAAGCTTTTAGATAATTATATATCAAATATTGTCTTGGAACTGATATCATAAATATGTTTATTGCAAATAATCACCTCAACAATACAGTGCATATAACAAAAATGTACCCAAATCTGGTAGCTTCTAATCAAGTAAGGAGCATAAGGTGTTTATCTCAAATACTGAATGAAATGAAATGAAAATAGCGTATAAAAAAAGTGTACCCAACTTTAGTAGCTCCTAATTAAAAAGTCATAACTAATATGACTTTGAAATCTATTTCATGATGAAGAGCAACTTGTTTTTTGTCCAATGATACCAAATTCATTGTTCATAATATTTCTTGTATAGATGACTGAGCACCAGGGTCTTTACCTTAAAAGTGTTGTCAAAATTGCCTTGTACCAAGTTTGGGCTGATGGAACGAATGTGGATCAGGCCTTATGCATGTGCTCCTTTGTTCTTAAATCATTTAAAAGTTAAATGCCTTGTGTTTCAGTGCTTCATTGTTTAAAATGATGCAATGTATCTGGTCTTTCACAGAACCTTGTTTCAATCCATATGATAACCTTCAATTATTTTGAACAGCCTACTAGTTCTGTCATCTCCGTGTTTCTATTAACTACTATTCTTACTTATAATATCTAAGTTCTCTCTTCTCACTTGTCCACTGCACCATAAGCAGCAGAAGGTATTTATCTCAAATAGCGATTGAAAAGTCAAAAGGTTACTAAACCCAAATACAGGAAAAAAACGCATATGATGATAAGGATCAAAGAAACAGACATAAAAAAGATAACATCCTAAATAACTTTTATCCATTTTGAAACACTCAATAAGAAGGGTTACTTTAAACAAGGGATGCGAGTGAAGTCAACTTGTAATCATCATAACAAAGAGAATATCATAAATTTTGCTTGAATTAAGTATTTCCTCGAGTTTGAGTTGATATCAACACGTTTTCTTTGCAACTGCCTAACAGCCAACTTACATAAGTGAGCAATTGTTTGTAGATTTTGACAATACTTTTTTGTTTGACATGTACTGTACACACTACACATTGATTCAATCATATCATTTATATATTATATACATATCTCTCTCTTATAATAAGGCTGTATGTGCATCCATTTTACTGCTGTCTGGCTGTTAATGAACTACATTACTCTTTTCCTATCAAGCTTTGAAAAATCTTTCTGTCACTTTAAAATATCTTAGTCATATTTCATGTCTTCTCCCTCTTTCTCTCTCCCTCTTTCGGTTTCTTATTTTTCTAAACATCTTTCTACTTCTTCTTTCTACTTATTTCTGCCTTTCTCATCTTTCTTTTTCAAGCCCTCACTTCTAACTTCCATCTGTTTGTTTCACCTTCCATCTTGCAAGATCACTCCAAACAAGGGATCGCAACTCTGCGCCACGCCATACGTGGATCTTCAAATTTGATCAGCGTGCCTTTTGAGACCAATAATCTGCCATTTGCCGGCTTAATCAATACAGCTTGAGGAGGCTTTAGAATCCTACTATTCCCTTCTCTTGTTTCGCCCTGATCAAATTCCCAGCCAGTTACGACTTATCTAATCCCACCGAACAATGCCTTGGAGGGCTCCCTCTCTGCTCTGCCCGACCGAGCGACCAAGCGACCGACTGATTAATGGCCCTGATAATGGAGGGGAGGTGTTTCTACTATAGGCTTTAATGAGGAAAGTGAGCGTTCAGGGGATACAGGATTGACTCCTATTTTGTACTTCATGGGAGGCAAGGTAGGAGGAAAACACTTTCCTTGCCTCATAACTTTTTTTAATTTTCTTTTTTACTTTCATTTTCTACGAATACAATTTAAAGCGCATAGAAACACAATATTAATAGCTTAACAAATGCAACTATTATTATCATTATCATCATTATTACTACCATTATTCTGCTAAGAGCCAGAAGGGTATCAAGTCAATTAGTTTCAATAGAGCTAAGGTCCTTATTGCTCTAAGAAGATGAATTGTAAAACATGGCATCAGGCTTCATACATGTACAGCTATAGGCATTCTCTTTAATGTCACAACCCTTCAATATCTAATATGGGACTACATAATCCTGTCTTTCCATATGCTTAATAAATAGACACTGTAGCTTACATAGGCAATGGGTTAAAGAGTTTCGCTGAAATGTATGATTTACAAAGTGACCTTCACAATATGGACATTCCATCCTACTCTTCAATGTAGCTATGAGAGCTAGAGATAAGCTGACGAATATCAACGAAAAGCTCCTACTTTGTAACGGGAGATCCTCTCAAAGTGGCCGATTTTTGTACGGCCGCTATTGACTCACCATTCTCCCCCAATCATTACTTTCAAGGAGCGGTTAATCTTCTTCCAAGCACTCTGAGTGCAATCGTAAATAAGTCTGTTGTGGGTGTAAACATGCACCCCTCAAAAGTCTCTTGTCTTCTGACAAATACCAACGGGGCATCGTGATGCAGGGATTGAAAGGGTACCTTTGACTGAAGGTATTCAGTTTGGCATGCCAAAGCATGAGAGCTCCTTTACCATTTATGGCACCGATACAGGCAAAATCAATTGCTTTTTGCCAGAGGGTGTAAAAGCGGCGGTAAAATACGATATGGGAGAATTTATTAATCATCAGAAGCGCTCAACATGGAGGGGAACTAAGTTTCTCCAGAGTCTTTTCAATAAAATAGTGCAGGCAGCTTTCATATTTCTTGTACACCTTTCAATTAATGCTATTTCTATCTGTATTTAATATTGTATGTGGAAGTGGGAGTGGAGGGGGTGGGAGGGGGAGGATGCTACTGGAATGATATGGAGGATGACTAAAATCAGTGCACATTATACATCTTCATCTACCTCAAATGGAAGAATGGTCATCCTGAATTTGGCAAATGGCATTATGGGATACTTATTCACATCAACAGTGGAATACAATACCCCCCAAAACACTATTGGCTATGGATATACACCTTACACCCAACTGAAAATATCTCTCTCTCTCTTTCATTGGCATGCCATACATGAACAATATTTTGCAATAATCAGTAACTTCACTTTTCCTCATTATCATAATTGCCATCATCATCACTATCATCGTCGTCGTCGTCGTCGACGTCATCATCATCATAATCACTTTACTGATTTTAGATGCACAGAGCATATATTTGTATACATAATATTGCTTTTACAGCCCCTTACTCCTACAAATTACCTAAATATAAAGCATCAACAAACCTTTGGTAACAGAAACACACCTCAATCTCAAAGACAATTTACTTGTAAAACCATATCATTCAATCCAGTGCATGTATAATGAGCATGATCTTATTAAAAAAACATCCACTTTATGTGGTTGTGCATTACCCCACAAACTACAACAAGGTGAACCATAAACTTTCAGCAATGGTTACGCACAAGCAATATCTGAACACACACACACACACACACAACCTGACTCTTTCACTCACCTTCAAATGATCCTCTTGCACCGAGAAACTTTCAAAGGCAGCTCCCGTTAGTTCGGGCACCTTCAGGATGCCTTGTGTATCAACTACCCTATCACACAGTGCATTGGCCTCTGCTAACAGCGGGCTGAAGTCAGCCGGCGGCTCTGACCCACTCTTCTGCTCGATGGTGGTCTTCTCAAATCTGATCAAAAAGGAAAAAGAAGACAATGGGGCAGTTAGAAAGGGAATGGCAAAAATTGTTAATGAATAAGGAATGGAGGGGAAATGGGAAACGGGCCCCAAGTGGAAGAAATGCGAGTTAGACTCATGAATTTTATAGGCGCTTGAATCGTGATGAAAAGATTGGAATGATATCTATCAATGTGAAAATGACATCTTTCTGAATGACATATCAATCAGAGATAATAGCTAACCACGGAATTGCATAGGGGGAGATGACAAGATTGATTTTACGGGTACTCAGAATTATGCCAAATGTTGTGGTCATTTTACAACAGGTATGCACACCATCATCACATAAACTCTTCTTCTAAAAATGATCAACAAACATAATATTATGTGGAAATACGAGTAATTAAAAGAGATTCATATTCATACATGATGGGGAATAATAACATACTATCCTAATGTCCAGGTTTGACTAAGAGTCACAATTTAGGGGGAAAAAATGTTAAAGACAGTATTGCACCTAAGGATTGACTGCAATTGCAACATCATAAACCTGTTCATACAAATTGGCAGTTTTGTCAGAGGATTGTGAAGTAATCGTGGATAACCCTCCTATTTGTCATGTACAAAAATATCATTAATTTCTGTTTTTCACCCAAGTGCCTTCTCCCTTTGGGCAATACTCAGAATATATTATGGATAGAATATTATCAGAGGTTCTCTAAAGAGAAAAGACCCTCCAGACTCATATTTTAGAAAAAATCTATATTTCAGTATTTATTATTAATCAGTATTAATTGATATTTTTAGTTGGCATTATAATTGCAATTGTGAAATAGATAGGTAAAATAAAGCGAGATGAAGTAGATACATGCACCTGCACATTATATTTTTCAGTATAAAGTATTTTATTTTATTTCTATCTTTCCATCCATCTTCATTCAAAAGTCAAACAAACAAAATGAAAAAACATCAATATAAACAAAGGAATAGACAAATCATACACAAAATTTTAAATATGGCACATGCAAACAAATGCAGCAAACCGTCTGGCAAAATGCATCAAATTTTAAGTCTACTTTACAAAAAACAATCATATCAGTAAAAATCTCCTTTGCTTTTCTCCATTATTTCATTAGAGAATTCCCAATTTCTCTCCTAATTTCATCAGCTCTGTGCAAATCATCTCTACTAGTCTCTACTAGGGCCTCATTTTGAGATATCGGGATAACAAGGCTAATAGTTTGGTTTTCAGAAGTTGACTTCTGTGACCTTTGACGCTTAAACCAGTTACTCCAAAATCTAATCAGGTTGTCTTCCTACATTGATGATTACTAACTATCATCGAATTTGAAGTTCATCACTTAGGTGGTTCTTCAAATACCGTCTTAACAAGAATGCGAGACTGACGAACTAACGGAAGGACGACCCAAAAATATAATGCCTCCGGCACCACCTTCAGTGGGCGGACGGAGGCATTCAAAAATTCAAGAAAAAAACTTGTGCTTACTTGAAACTTGTCTTTACTTCTGTTATTGTCCGTTCTACGAATACCTCCTCCCTCACCGGCTTCCTGAACTGAGCAAATCGTTGCTCAATTTCTCTCCACTGGGTGTTCATTCGTAGCATCACAGGCTCTGCGACCTGTCTGGCACCATCTGTGTTTAGCTGCTGGGCATTCTGGTTCAGTTTCTGGATCTCTTGTCTTTTCTCTTTAATCTGGCCTTGTATTGTCTGCATGGAATCATGTAAGGGATAGAAATGTGGATAAAGGTTCAAAATAAGTTTCTGTATTATTTTAAGTGTGAAGCAGGGTTGGTAGAAACTTGGATGCTGTATAAATTGTTCAGTTCAGGAAATAAATTACGTATTCGACATCAATAAGTATATGCAAAGTGCAAGACAGACATTTTTGTTAGAAGGGGAGAAATTTTGTGTTAATACAGTCAAACCTGAAAATGGTTTCTCATTGAATCATGTACTAAAGGAACCTGTCTACAAAGACCACCTATCTACAAAGGCCGCTTTTTGTGTTTCTCTTGGGCGGTCTCTATTGACAGGTTTGACTGTACAAGTAAAAGCTATCGAGAAGAGAATGTTGTGCCACAATATTACTAGTGGTGCCCCCAGTGATTATAGGCTCCAGATAGTTTTTGTGAAGGAGGGGGACAAACCAAGAGGTAAAAAAAGGACCCCTGACTCTAGCTGCTTGTCCTCAACTCAGAACCAGGGATGATAGTGAGCACTAAAAAAAAAGAAGGGGGAAATAAAACGGAAAAAATAGGGAAGAATAGAGAAAATAAGGGGAGAAACAGGAAAATTAGGATAAAATCAGGAAAATTAGGATAACATCAGGAAGAAAAAAGGAAAACAAATTGGGTAAAATTCTATTTTTTTTTAAATCAGAAAGAAGGAAAAAAAAAATCCGGATTTTTTTTTTTTAAATCGGGGAACCGATTTAAATCAGGTTTTTATCAGGCCTACAGAACTGGCAGGTCAAGGGTGATTTGGATGGGAAGGGTAGCTTCCTGCAACATGTGGCGCTCGCTCACAAACTTGCACCCTGATATAGTTGTTTGGGCTGACTCCCATCCATCAAGGAGGTGATCCCTGGTGAGCTCCTGAGAGCTAGGAGGAAAGGTATCTTGCTTTCCATTTGAAGATGGTTGCTGCAGGGGTTTGTGCAGGCACAGTCACTGCAGAGGTGGTTTCATGATCTGGGTTTTACACCTAGCGAGACAAGGCAGGCTTGGAGAGCAGCTTTAACTCATATACCACTCATATACATTATATTCAGTTCATGCCTTCTGGCTCTCAACAGACTATCGTTTACCAAGAGTCAGGAGGGCAACAACTCATATACATTACATACAGTTAATCCTACTGGTTCTCAGAACATTCAAAATTCAATGACTTAATAGCTTTCCAATTATGATAAAGAGAGACTGTAGAAGACACAAACAGAGTCGAGGATGAAGATGAAATAAGGAAATGATTTCATGCTTAAATCCACTAGATCCCTTAACGCTCTTTGAGCAATGACTCTATGTCATCTCTTTTTAAAACCCAGCCCTGAGGATGATTGAGATGTATGTTCAATCAGTGTCATCAAACACGTCCATAGAGATGAGGAGACTGGCAACAGGAGGAGGAGGAGGGAAGGGAGGAGGAGGAGGAGGAGGAGGAGGAGGAGGAGGAGGAGGAGGAGGAGGAGGAGGAGGAGGTGGAGGAGGAGGAGGAGGAGGAGAAGGAGAAGGAGGGATGGGTTGATGGAAGGGTGTACAAATTTTGTAGAATAATCTAGAACCCTTGACAATTAAATTTTGGCACAGGGTGTTACTCAAGTGGGGCATAAAGTATAACAACAACAAAAACTAACAAACAGCAACAAAAATATGCAACTGCAAAAGCAAAACATGGACTCCTTAACACAAACATAATTCTGCTTTGAGACCTAGTACTGGAAGGAAGTTCATCTGCATGAACCCATACTTCATGTGATGCTACTCAATACAGGCCTTAAAGCTGTTTAGGAAGCATGTACCATCATCAAAAACAAACAAGAGTTGAGGGGTGATGAAGAGATTATCCTCATGTTTGGATAATATGACATAGATCAAGAATCTTTGCTTCAGGGAATGATATGTACCAGGAAACACTTGCATAATATTAATACACAATTGCGGCTATCAAACATTCTTGTTCTTCTTGCAAGGTGTTTGTCATGCTTCCCTTTCTGTTTTTTTTTAAATAATGGACACAATCATCAGCACTGAAACGAGGAAACAAATTTGTTTTGAAAAATATGTCATTAAGAACAGGTTATACTAGATTTTGTTTTGAATACTTCACTTCTTAACTGAAATCAACTTTATATCATTCAAAATCTGAACACTGCAAATTTAGAATACAAAGCCAATACAGGCTTTTCTTCTTAATTCATTACGAGTCTCAAAATGAACACATTATATTTGTCATTGTTTTGATATACATGTATCTGCATTTTATACATTTACTTGATTTGAATGTGTTTTAACAGAAAATGAAATTATCCTTTCTGGAGAAGATAAATTCAAAAATCAGTCTGATCTAGGTGTCATTAGAGGAAACCTCACCCCAAGAAATAACTTTCTAGTTATTCTGAGAGATTTATTGGATTCTTGACCAATCAATCTACAAGATTCCCGCCAAAGTGTATGAGGGAGGCATCATCAAGCAAGAATAATGTACAGTTTCTCAGTACCTAGTTTTCTTGATAATGTGACGTACTATGCAAAGTAGTTTATCAAGGAAATGTATTCAAATTTATGGATGCGTGTGTGTGTGTGTGTGGTGATAAAATATTTAATTCACTTGCTATTATCCTTTATACTACAATTGCCAGAACGCAAATAGAATATCTAAGTTGGTTCTCTTCTTGGGTTAAAGGTTCTGTATAAATGAAATGGATTAAGCAACTGCTATACATGTATTTAAAGATAAAGACCAGTTATGGTCATGCGATTGCATTGTGAAAGAAACATTGTGGAATCGATCAGAAAAGGTTGATCATCTAGCATATCAGTAATTCAGTATTGGTGTGTACTGCAAGGTTCTGGAATCATCAAAATGATAAGAAACTTGGCCCGGTCTTGGTAAAGTTACAAGCACTTTACACAAAAAGATGTATATGGGACTACGCGACACGTGCGTTATATCTATCAGGTCCAAATAGATATAATAATTTACCAAATATATCATTTAGTAGGCGGTTTTCCTGAAAAATTTGTAGGATCACTTATTAGTCAAAACATATTCTTTCACATGATTGGTATTAAAAGAGCTTACATTTCATTTTTTGAGAGGGGGGCGTTTCCAAAACTGGTCTTTACCTTTAAGTATTTTCAACTAAATACCTTATGGGTCTTTACAGACAAAATACACATGAGCGTTCATTTACCCTGTTGATTGCTGGTGAAGGAGATGGTTCAGAGACACTGTTTTGGATCCAGAAGAAAGCAACGCAGGAACACCAAGCTAGGACGTAAGCTAGGATCTCAACCTCAATCTCCAACATGATCAGAACAAGATGACGAGCACACATAACAATCAAGGTCCCTCGGAGAGGACCTAAAGCTGTCGGTCCTCTGGTTGCTTACTAACAAGCATTTATGCTTCCTTAATAGCAGTCAGGTAAAATAACCACCACTACTACTCCTTCCTTCAAGGTGCAACTCCACAGACAGATATCCTGGTTCTTCACAAGGTCAAAGTCACTTTAGTTCCAGAAAGTTTTCTTTGGTTTGCAATTAACAATTCAACATGTTTCCAACTTTTTCTTTCTGCACAAGGCCAAAATCACCTTGAATCTAGAAGGTCTTATTATGATTCGCAATCATCAATTCTAGATGGTCTCCACCCACAGTTGACTTAGCTCACTGATATATTCCAAGGTATAATTTCCAATGTTTGTGTATGATGAATAGGATACAGAAATCTATATATTACAATATCACTGTCTGATTTCCAACAGCAGGCATGTCCACGTCGATACTTGCATCATCCCTCATCCAAGTTGTTTCACCTAATCAATATTTGAACCAAATCCACAATGGATCAAGCTTATTTCCATAACATCTTCAAGAAGTTCAATTTGCAGACAGAAAATGGACGGAATATCTTTCCAAAATCTGAAATACCCTCACTTACTACATCCTTTGTAGGCATGGTGAATATCAGTTGATGATACATGTACCGCTTAATGGTATCAGCTTCAAAAGTTTCTAACTGCGTTCTATGTCAGTGAATATGTTTAATTGTTACAGTAGACAGGTAGAGATAGTAGTATGCTGATGGTCCTTGCTAAGTTCAATGTCAACTATGAAATGACAATCTGCCTGTGGTAATTGATTAGCCCACACACAGATCAACCAAACAATTAAATCACATATGATGACAGAGGTCTTCTATATGACAGTATAATAACAATTCAGATCTGCATTCAGTCAAAGCCTCAAATCACTCAACTTCAATCATACAAAACTGAGCAGCTCAAAATATGCTGGTAGGACCTTACAGTGAAAGTGAGAGTGAGTAAATTAATTCATTTTGATGTTTCCCATATGGAAATTTGCATCTCTACAATTTTATCCAAATTCATCCTTGTATCAACTAGATCTGTAAACAACATCATACACTGAAGTATAAATTGTAGTAAACACACCTATGACATATATCTATATACAAGAGTACAATCCATTCAGTACTTCCAGTTTAAGAATATTCAAAGCTGAGCTATCATTTTGAATATTTTCAAAAGTTACTGCAGTTTCTAGGAAGGATGAGCTATTAAATTTCTCTTTGGCTGTTCTCACATAAAAAAAAAATCGATATGACAATCCTAACACACTTGCGAAGTTCATTCAAAGATCATAACTTAACAAAGAGGTATATCCTGATCTATATTCCAGTGATGCTCAGTTTTCAAGTAATGCAAGATCTCCATGAATAGAAATGAAAACTCTACAATCCTGAGCGTTATAGGCTTCAAATATCCCAATATGAGAAAAAAGGGCAATTAGTGCTCATCAAACATTCCTTTTAATAATGAAATCAGTCCAGTGAGAGAGAGAGACAGAGTGAGACACAGAGACACAGAGAGACAGAGAGAGAGATCCATTAGGTTTTTCCCTAGGGAACAATTATCCAATTCTCCCAAACAATTAAACCTCACGTGCAAACAACTGCGAAAAGTCTAATCCAGATCACTGCACTTCATCGAAGTCCAATTAGGGGCAAATTGGCAACTCCTGCAAACACCGTTCCATAGTATTGCCTTCCTCTCCGGACATATTTCCAAGAAGATATTGATATTGTTTAGAATTCAACAATCCAAACCTTGTTGCGTTCTTCAAAAGTTCAATAAAAGTAGATAAATGTACACACACACTTATGTATACAATGTGGACTGGTGTTGTCCTGCTTTACAGACATTCCCAAGAAGTATTGATACCTTTTCAATTTTTGAACAATTCAATCCAGATTATTTCACATCACCAAAGATTATCAAAGAGGCAACCTCTTAATATAACAGTGATCCCTGCAATGTGCCGTCTCTGCTTCTCCATATGTACTACTTCTTTCCAGATATTGCAATGTTCATCAGCTCTACACGATGTACATGTATTCCTAGACTCAGTACAGCCACATTCAGCAATTCTTGCACAAGGTGAGGCACACAGAACATCTTAGCATTTTCCAAAAGTCTTGTTTCTTTCCACATTTGGACATACTTATCCGTTCTGCAGAATGTATTCTTTACATGGGCAACAGTCACATTTGCTGTCAGTTCTACGTCAATTGCTTCATTGTGTATAAACATCCAAATGCAACATTCAAATATCTGTGCACTAGCTTTTGAGATTCCATAAGGTGATCGCATCAGTTCTATTGAACGGTGCTGTTGTCTAGAGGCATTATGGCTTTCCAAAGTGGACCAGCAGATTCTGCCTAGTTAATAACAATTCCAGTCATAATATGTCAGTCAGAGAATAGAAGACTTGTCTGACATGCCTCACGTGTCACCGAATCAGCGTTTCTATGGTGAAGGTATAAACAGCAGACAGTCTTTCGTGATGGAAAAGATATGCGTAACTACCATGAACATTCAAGCTTGGGTAGAACTGTTCTTTGTATCATACTTGCCCTTTTTTCCTTCCATTTTTCTATAGATGTGTGTTTTCATTGCAGAACAGATCAGGTTTTGATTATTCTCGAAAAAGATTTCAGCAGTTCCTTGTTCTCCAATGTTGATGACAAGACAGCATTATTGAATATAAATATTCTCAAGTATTTAAAATATTTCATACAACCCATCTACCCATCCTTTACATTGATATTGAGTAGTGATCAGTTCAATTACAATGCAGTGAAGGTCACACAGTCTTGTGACGACTTGACCAGCTTAACAAATGTTAAATAAACCAATCAAAGACATACTGTTGGCTCAATATATATCTGAAGTCTGAACATACTTTAGCTCATCCCATCTGACTTATTCACAATTCCGTACAAGGGCATGGTCGATTTCATGACAGCGCAAGACGAGAAAAGAAGAGTATGTTTGCTTTAACAATCCCCAGAGGTGCTATATGAAGATGTCTTTCCACAACCTTACAGCAGTCATTCACCATGAACTCTTCAAAATCCATTGCCAACGCTTTGGGGCTTGATTCCAGCATGGGACATCAAGAGTGATATCCAATACAAATTCTTGTTAAAGGAACGAGGCAAACGTGAAAGTATTTAAGTTTTTTTCACCTAGTTCATTCTTTAGGGTTAAAAAAACAATCATCTCTTCAAGTTGCATTAATTAACACTCACAACCTTGAAAACGATGAGACCTGCACTGGCAGTACTAAATGGGATCCACTACAGTATTAAAAGCAAAGGGGTAACATAAACCCAATGACCTCATCAGATATTACAGTCCATTTCTTATGACATGATCCTGTTGCAATGTTGATGTTTATGTTCGGCGTTTAAACAGTATGAAACTCTTAAGGATGACACCTGGGAGATAAAATGTTAGCATCTAGAGAGAGTTGAGATTTCATGGCCCATCCTGCTTCCCAAAATACATTCACCAGTCTCTTGTAGCAAGTATGATGGAGTGGACTTTCATATTTTTGTATACAGAAGGAGACAGACAAATAAACCCAACGGGAGCTACATAAATTATTTTACAACCATTCCAGAGAGAGGCAATCGTACACAGCAGGGAAAGGGATGTTCTTGAGTTAGCCTAAAGGAAAAAGAAATTACTAGATTACGGTGTTGTTGTTTTCAAGAGGAGGGGGAGAATTGCTTCAGGCAACGAGGCCGAGGAGTGAGTGTTTGCACCTCTTGGCGCACCCTGTAATGGTAGCAAACTAATTGAAATATAATTTGATAAAAATATTGAAACCTAATCAAGATATGAAGCACAGAACAACAGAGACCAGGAGAATAAAAGACCCTGATTTTTTTTTCCTGCCTTAGGGCAATGTCGGAGAAGTATACTTTCTTCTCTCTTCCCTCTTCTTTCTTTCTGTTTTCATTTTTTTCTAAGGACAAGCAGGGTAACTTTAAATTGGATGACTCTGAGAGAACCTTAAACAAACTCCCAGTAATTTTTAGAACCAGCTGCCTGGCGTTTGTTTGCTGGTCATCGAGTGGCTTGCTTGGGTTACTGTTGACTAAGGCATACTTGGGAATCGCATGTCATGCAGTTTGGATGTCTCAGGATGACGAAGGTTGTCATGCAGTTTGGATGTCCCAGGATGACGAACGTTGTCATGCAGTTTGGATGTCCCAGGATGACGAAGGTTGTACAAATGTGGCTTCCCTCCCGTCTCAAATTGGCAACACAGTACAGATCAGGTCAAAGGTTACAACTGTCCCAAGACTAGTCTACTCTTTATTTTAGTACATGTCATGGAAATGAAATCATCATTAGATATGAAGTGAGAGCTAGCTAGTATGATTAGACCATGACAATATCACATCAGGAATTAATAAATATGTACTTCAAATAAGGAAAATAGCAAAATATACATGAACCTATTATTATAAAATCAAATTTGATTTTCTGTTAACATTTTGGAAATTTCACAACTCTCAGACTTGATGTATAATATTCTGTGTTTTAATCGACCTTTGCTGCCTTTGCAAAATGTAAAGAAAATTGAGCATCCATAAAGTGGAATAATCATACACAAACCCTGTCATGCTTTGTAACATTTAAACCCAGAATCCTTATACTGTTTCATTACAATGCTCTAGTTGCACTTCACAGAACCAAGATATATCACTAAGATATCTTTACTATTATGAAATAGCAAGCAAGAAGTGGAGACAGGTCCTCCCAATACTGCAAACAATAAAAGCTCATCCGTGAGTGTCACACACAAACAAATCACAGAAAGAAATAGTTATTAATCCAGAATAAAATTCCAAGGAGGGAAAATCTACGCTCCTGGCCTCGGCAGTAAGACCCTACAGTTAGACCCTTTCCAACTCCAATGTGCTGTAATGGGTCTTAGTCAACAGCAGAGGAGTAAGCATGGACTAACAAAACTGTCTCCAGTATGTGTGGGTGCATAAAAGAAAGACTGTCGGTTCACTACATGGCCAGTCAAAGTGTGTGTATGTATTAGCAGCAGAAGGGCATTTTTGAGGTTTGATTTTTATGGATAGTCTCAGTATTGATAGTTTCAAGTTTCTTATCTCAAATCTTAAGACCTACATTGGTTATACTTTTTTCCCTCTCTCTTGTCTCTCTATCCCTCTTACCCCCTCTCTCTCTTTCCATCTCTCATTATCTCCCTCTCTCATTCTCTACCTTTCTCTATCTCTCTCTCTCCATTCTTCTCTCGTATATTTTCACTACATTGAGAGCCATACAATCTTCTTTTTCATAACATACATTATGAATTCACAACATTCTCTTGCCATCTATGCACCTCTCGCCCCTCCCACTGTCCTGACTAGATGCACATAAGACCCTTTTCTGAGGAGAAGGTCTGATTTTCTCTAACTTGATTGGGACTGATTGTTTGGAGAGCAGAGGGAATGGAATGAGAAATGGGTCAGTGACTCCTCAAGATGTCACTCCCATGCAAGGGTGTAGTTAAGGGGGCACAGGGGCGTATGTCTTTCCAAATGGTACAGAAAAAAAATACTTTAACAATTTGGGGGGCTACTTTTCAAGCTTGCTTGCATGAAAATAACACTCTTTAATTTGTTTTGCATTGAACTCTATGCAAAATTTGGGGGCTCTTTTTAGCATTTCTGGGGCTAATTTGCCCCAAGCCCCAATGTATTTCCCCCCCCCCCTGAAATGGCATATACAGAGAGAGAGAGAGAGAGATAGAGAGAGAGAGAGAGAGAGAGAGAGAGAGAGAGAGAGAGAGAGACAGAGAGAGAGACAGAGAGAGAGACAGAGAGAGAGAGAAAGAGAGAGAGAGAGACAGAGAGAGAGAGAAAGAGAGAGAGAGAGAAAGAGAGAGATAGAAAGAGAGGGGGAATTGAAAAGAATACCTCCAACACCCTCTATGTACATGCATGCTGGCAGGAGCACAGTGAGCATGTTCCCCCAATATAATGACAGAAACAAATAGGAGATAAAAAGGAAAGTGAGGGGGAGGAAACAGATGAGAGAATTAGATGACAGTATTCCTCCTGTAACAATTTGTTTATTCACATTTCATTCATAGTATAAGATCCCCCCCCCCCCCTCCCCCCTTTCACTGGCTGGACTTCAGCTATGCCACAGCCCCTATTCATGTCATCTGTAAAAAGGGGGTCTGATGTAGGGCAGGGTAGGACAGGGTAGTGCAAGGCAGGGGATCACTTGATAAAGCCTATTCCATAAATTGCTTCTGCAATCTACATGTCCATGTAAGAAGAGCCTGTACATGAATGAAAAAGTCCAGGTAAAAAAGAAAACACTTAGCTTAAAGGTAATACAAAGTTTTGGGAAATTTTGAAAATTGGGTGGATAGTGAATCTTTAAAATTTTGATATATTTGGATGCCCCTGTGGATGTATTATAAGCAGTAAAAAAATTAGCCCCTAAAACATTTCTGTTTTCGAGAAAAATTGAATATAAAAATTTACCGGTGCTCCCGGTAAATCGTGATAAATTTCAAATAGCGCCTATGGCCGTACAATGGTAGCTGCGACCATGAAAATCTCAGAATATGTAGTTGGGATATATAATTTCCAAACGGGAATAGCTAATCAGTCGATTTTAGTCAAGAAACATTGTTTCATAGCTAAATTAATATCTTGACCTTGAGAGGGAGATATACAACATAAAGAGTTTATTATTTATAATTTCATAACTTTAGACTCGATTTCAACCGCGACAACGATCAATGTATATTGTAGGAACGCATATGCTTCTAATATGTTAATTTGAACCAAATTTATGACCCCATACCAAAACTTTGTAATACCTTTAAATGCAACCATCAACCCATTACAAGAACCCTATGGTGCCTGTACTAAGCCTATGTGAATTAAGACATTTAGCAGTCAACTGATTAAAACAATGTTTAAATAAAGAACAGAAATCAAAATTTAAAACTAGAGAAGGAAGGAAAACATTGCAACACTCCAATAAACAAAATGACAAAATGTAAATTGTAACATTTGTAGTCTGTATTTATCGTAATGGAAGATAAGACAACAAGCAATAATAACAAATGTACAAGCAGTTCAATCTGATGCATGTACTTCAATGAAAAACATTGGTACACATAGTACCAATGTAAAAATGTTGGTACACATAGTACCAATGTAAAAATGTTGGTACACATAGTACCAATGTAAAAATGTTGGTACACATAGTACCAATGTAAAAATGTTGGTACACAAAGTAATAAATTCTCCTCATAACCCTTGTATATATTGGTAAAGGTTATGGTAACAACTGAAACTAAAGTAGCACATGAATTATTGACATCATCTATCATGATTTCAATGATACTGCATGCTTGCATACTCTACAGTGAATTCTTGCATGTGAAAAGAAAAGAGATTAATAGGCAAGGAGATAGACTTGGAAGGATAACGAACACAATCAGAGAGAGAGGAAAAAAGAGAGAGTGAAGGGGATAGGGAGAGAGAGAGAGAGAGGGAGAGAGAGAGGGAGAGAGAGGGAGAGAGAGGGAGAGAGAGGGGGAGAGAGGGGGAGAGAGAGGGAGAGAGAGGGGGAGAGAGAGGGAGAGAGAGGGAGAGAGAGGGAGAGAGAGAGAGGGGTGGGGGGAGAGAGAGAGAGAGAGAAGGGCGGACAGATAGGAAGAGAGAATGTAAGATTTTTTAAATATAAATAAGAGGGAGAAATAAGAGGGAGAAATAAGAGGGAAATATAAAAGAGCAAAAGACTTGCAAACTCAAAAACTTGTAGACTAGCAAACAATGCTCGTAAACGTGTTGTAATGATTCCTGTCTATGCAGATGACACATTTGACCTGTCAAATCCAGCAAGTAAGAAATCTGCTTAGCTACAATAGAAGACCTTAAGACAAAGATGCTGGCTAACAAGTTGAAATTGAATGAGAGTAAGACAATAGTTTCTTGTAGTTGAATAATGTTGCCTTTATTATACCACTGTCAAGACCATTTTCAAATAACATACATGTAGCTATCAACAAGATTCTACAAAGAGAGATGAAAATGGACCAAAACAAAGTGTAATTCATTATCAGTCGCCTTCAAAGTCAAAGGAAACCTATACACCTGTGTAAACATATCATCGGTCATCCAGCTACTACTGGACAGTAGAATGGTCAATGAACTGACCGTTTAGGAGCAGCTGGCTACAAGCTTGTCACCGCACTGCTGGCTTGAAGACAACCCCTGGAGTGAGGATCATCTAAATGACATTTATGGCTAAAGCCTCGTTCATATCGACAACCAGCAAAACTAACATTGCAGGAAACTAAAACCATCTCAGTCACATGTGATAACACATTGCAGTTGAAGAGAAGAACAAAATTGTAGCTTGGCACAACCGAGGCCCCAAAGTTTTCCGCAGTGTACAAAATATTTTTAACATTTCGGGGGCTACTTTTCAAGCTTGCTTGCATGGAAATTACACTCTTTAATTTTTTGTTTGCATTGAACTCTAATACTCTATGCAAATTTTGGGGGGCTCTTTTATGACTTTTGGGGGCTCTTTGGGGCATTTCGGGGGCTAATTCGCCCCGAGCCCCCATGTATTTGAAGTTGTGAGATTACAGACATTTTAAGCATACCATGCTCCTGTTATTTCATTTTACTGTAGGAGTATTTTGAGGTGGTTAATCACATCAAGTGTGAACAAGGCCTAGTTGGCCTATAGTGTGTTCATATCTAGGGTAGACTCCAGAGTTAGTCCTGGCCATGGCCCACCTTCAAAATCCTACACACTTTTGCATGTATGAAACTTTCACAAATAATGCAAGTGATCAAGATTCATGTCCCTGTCATTCCACATAATATTTTAATTTAACACAATACAAATGGCTAGTATTATGTACACACATGAAACAGTTTTTTTATAAATATGTAGATGAATGGCGAGTGAAAAGAAGTAAAGCAGCAGTGTTGCAATAAACACTCAAACATACTCATACTTTAATATCTGTGGATTATAAGATACAGAAATATCAAACATACTATGCTCATGTCAGTCAGTGTATTTTACTGTGTTAGTTTGTAGAGGTGGTTTATCATGTCATGTTTAACCAAGGTCTAACTGGTCTACAGTGTATTGATATCTAGGGTAGAGGGCGAGGTTTGTAACGCTGGATGTCTTACATTTACAAAAAAGGAATATTTGCCTGCATTGCCTGAATTCCTTAGCATTCTTTGACTGACTGCAAGAAAGCCATAAGAGGTATATACATTGACAATGGTAGTACCAATCTTTCCATAGGCAGCTGACGATATAGCTCTTTCCAGCTGAATTAATTTAAACCCACATGATATTTAGGACTCACATTTACAATTCATAAAAAATGACTAAATTAAAAAAGAATTGAGATTTATAGTATTTTTTCCCTGAATACGTTCATATCTATAGTAGATAGTAGAGCCAACACGTACAATGATCGAGTCAGGCAGGGTCTTGTTCCTCAAACTTATCAGATCATTTGGTCATTTAAGTTGGGAATTGTATTATGAGAGAATGAAAAGGCCAGAGAATATTTCAAAGAGTACTCTTCTACACTACTCTTATTTGCTGAAAGGTCACTGCAAAATTACTTCCTGAAGATCATGTTCTCTAATGTTATTTTGTTGAAGATTCAAGTGCATGCCAGCATTTTGCACACTATTGTCCTACTTGTCTGAACTAATCAGTATGACATTCAACCTATGCCTCTCTCAACACAGCCACTACAAAGTCTTCTCATGTCATAAATGTTCACCTCTCAAGGATCTGTAGACAGGAGAAAATTCTCATAAGGAGAAAAAAATCCACATTAATGTTTTTTTTCTATCCGTATTCTTGTAATATGAGAGTGTTAGTTCTTATGTACGCCCATGCAGTGAAAGGATTTGTGTTCAGAGGATTACTTTTTGGGGGGCCAGATTTTCTATTAAAGCAAATGAAAATGTAATGTATTCTCTCCATCTCCCTCCTACTTTTTTTCTCTCTCTCTATCTATCTCTTTCTCTCAGATCTCTCTCATAGTTTCATAACAACCTTTCTTTCCCAATTCCTTTCTCAAATGTTGTTCCCTTTTAAAAGTGCATTGGCTTCTTGTGGATGAAGACATTGGAAGGAAAGAGGCAGATAATTTCATCACTTTTTTTATTCTCCAATTAACTATTCATCTTCTATTTCTTGCCTCGTCAAAATGTCTTGATAATAGTTTTTTTCTGGCAACTTCTTTTTATTTGTATAAGATGACTAAAAATTACTTCCTCCCAATCCCCAATCTAGGTCAAAGAGTATACAACACTAGTAAAACTCAGAAAATACAATTTAATCAGTTCAAAGAGGGACAGAATTAAATGTTTCAATGTATTCATAATTTCATAGCAAATTTGATGGCATAAAGCAGGAGCAAATGTCTGTTATCTGAGAAGACAGAATTTTCCAACAACATTAACATGTATGAACCGGCCTCTGCATCTCTGATGACTTAACATATGAGGTCATCTGTTATCAGCCATTAAGATGACATGTGAATGCATGCATCACTTTGACAGACTGGCCTTGTATTATGCCATCTCAATGAGGCGTACTTTGTTTGGTTACTAATTGCAATCACCCATGTTGCATCTGCCAATAAAGTTATCAATATACACCCATTTCCCTTAATCTAGGGTAAAGTCATGATGAATAATGCCAAATTAAATCAAAACTCATAGCTACATTTTTCTACTACAATAGTGCAATAGTGCCAATAAATTTTTATCTAGTTTTTCTACAAAATCATGTAAACAATATAATGACAAGAACTGTTTATTACATGGGCTCCCTTGCTATTTATACATTTAAATATAGTAAGTGTTCAATCATAGATGAATGTTTATTGGTGCAAGTGTGAAAGGTTGCAAATAATTCACAAGCTATTTTCATGTATTAAATGTGTATTATATGATGATAGGTTAGACAAAGCTCTAACAAAGTTTTTTACTTGTAGAAAGGAACTTTTGTATTAATATTCTATGTTGCAGAGTTGAACAAACCTCTAGCAAACCTTTTTTTTCTTCAAAAAACATGCATGAAATTAAAATACAGTACGATGTTAGCCCATGGTGTGAATACACCTTCTTGTATTAGCTACCTGCCTACACTGACATCACATGATTGTGGTCCAATTAAGTTGACAGGTGAGTCAACACCATGCACCTGAGCATGTCTAGATACTTGATCCTGATCATATAGACCCTTTCTCAGCTCCTCACAGCTTCAAACCAGGTGTGAGGGGGCAGGGGGCATGGAAATCACATGTTCAGAGCCAAAAGGGTGCTTACTCATCAAGCAATGAATTCTACAGGAGCCACTCGGTCCCATACTCTTAACATGTCATCTAACAGAGTTAATGTCCTTCTGTTTCTCACGACGTGGCATGAAGACAGTGTGGACTCATTCTTCTTGGGTAATCGTCCTGTTGAAGGTAAGTAGTACAAGGTGTGCTTAACCCTGTAACTGTAATACGTGACAGCACACACCTCTTATAGGTTTACACACGGGTGTTGGTCCTTGGTAATGTAATTGATGAAAACCTTGTACCTTTAAAGATAAAGAGCAGTTCTGGTCATGCGATTGCATTGTGAAAGAAACGTTGTGGAATCGATCAGAAAAGGTTTATCATCTTTATATAAGTATTGGTGTGTACTGCAAGGTTCTGGAATCATCAAAATGATTAAGAAATATGGCCCAGTCTTCATAAAGTTACAAGCACTGTACACAGAAAGATGTATATGGGACTATACGCACACGTGCGCGATACGTGCGTTTATCTCTCACAGTCCAATAGATTTAATTTAGATTAATTTACCAAATATATCAATTAGTAGGCGGTTTCCCGGCAAAATTGTTGTCATCATGTATTAGTCAAAACTTTTCTTTCACATGATTGGTAATAAGAGCTTCCATTTCATTTTATGAAATTGGGGCGTTTCCAAAACTGGCCTTTACCTTTAAGGTGAATACATCAGTATCCAATACAACTTATCAAAGAATCGCATGAGTCCCTACTTTTTAGTCTAAAATGTCTTGAATATTTGTGGGAACATTTGCAATCCAGTGTAACTATGCAAAATAAAAATCTTCCTGTGTGTGTGATGTTTTAGACTACTAATCCATGTAACGTCTCTGGTTGAAATCCTGTAGAAATAAAGGCAAATAGTCCTAGAATCACTTTGGAAGTTCACCTTCCACTTTCAAAACATTAAAATCATATTAAGGCCTTTTATTTTATTTTTATTTTCTAGAGAAAGATTTCTCCACAACTATTTCATATCAGAAAGTCCTCTCCCACCAAGGATGGTAGAGGGTCCAAAAATGACACAGGTCTTTAAGCTCCGCACCCAGCAAATATGAACAAGGTGACCTGTTCAGTGAACCAAACTTCTGATGTGATTAAGCAACAAGAATCAACCTGTTTGAAAGGTCGAGCCACTCTCGCCACTCATCCTCTCCAAGCGCTATAGTTCTTCTTAGAACTATAAGCTATTAGAAAGATAATCAACAGTCTTTTTCAAGACTATACCAACAGTCCTTTTCAGGACTACAAACCCTCAAGAAACATTACCGAGAGTCCTTTTCAGGACTCCTCAATCCTCCCTCTCTCTCACATGGTGCACCCGCAAGCCTACCGTAACAAGAATCTTGTTGAGGTTTGCCAAAAAGAATTAGTAAATTCTTTTATTTTTGCGAAATTATCATTGGTTAAAAAATAAGGATGAAATTCCCATCCGTCAGCTTAAAAATCAAGATTTGCATGTGCATGTCCGTAGCTTTAGGACCCTTTTAATTTACATGGGCATCAATATGGATTAGAAAATGTGTAATTACGACATTTGTTTGTCATATTTTTCTTGACGATTTAGCTTCAGAATATGAAAAACCAAGGATAATTAGAAGAAATTTGCATATGCCACTGAATTAAATAACATTCCAGCTACTGAAAACCAAGTTATGGATCCCCAATCATAAACAAATCCATGTTGAAATTTCTTTGAGCTGCAGATGAAATAAAAATGAGTAGGCCTACATGCTCTACACCTTTGGTTGAACTGTCCTTCATTTATAGTTTGCCTCTTCCAGACCACCATCTATCTACAAGTTCAACGATGTGTCAGTATGGCTATTTATCAGGCATGGTGTAAATGTCAACTCTTGTCTGGAAAGTATTTGTCTAGAGATTTGTGAACTGACAGACATGATAAATACAGTTGTAATCAATCATTTATATATGTCACTGACGTAAGACTTCTATATTAGTAATAAATGTTTCTTATAAAGCACTTTACCAGGTACCGTGTGTAACTCAGCTAAGCTTTTATACAGTATTATTACCGCGGTCACTGGATTCTGTTACGTTCATGCACTTTACAGTTCACAATCTCTACTCCCTTGGGAGCATTCCAACCAGTTGCCCTTTTGACAGGCACGTACCCACATGCTAATCCGCACTCATTGATGTTTGCATCATACTGGGTATCCAATCAACACCTGGGTTGAGAGGAGCAATGTAGAGTAAAATGCCTTGCTTTCCGGAAGACAAGTGTCGTGCCAGGGATCGAACCTACGACCTTTGCATTCCCACTCGACTACGTGGCCTCTACATGATAATTATCATTTACATTCTTACAAGGTTTGTAAGCTGGAGCTGTCTGTAATATCATCTTTCTTGATGTAAAATACTGCATTTTACACCTAATTTTGTAAGTTTTTCTGAAAATTTATCATTTAGGAAAAGGAATCATCAAATACTCTTTTATGATCAAAATCAGAATGCAAACAAATGACACTCAAAAGAAAGGGCAGTGTACACGCATTTGTCTCAAACACGCATGAAAACTTTGAGGTTTTCTAACCTCAAAGATTCAGTAAATGCCTGAAATAAAGTCATGATGAAGACTACCAAAGATAAAGACAGAAAACCACTACTTACATGTATTAGTGAATCGGCTACCATGGCAAAAGATAAGAAATAAATTAATTAATAAAAATAGACAGTAGACTCTCATGAAAATAATTGGAAGGTAGCATCCGTAAACTTTGTTAATTTTTAATGACTCAATGACCAGCACATGTAAAAGAGCCTTTCCTTAAATCTGAGTTGACATTACCGGTATTACCTTTTCTATTTTGTGGCACAAAATCAATCCGAATATGTGAGTAATTGTTTTTGGACTGAGATAACATAGAAGGGCTTTTAACCCACATACATTGCTTTGGCCCAAGACTGCTACTCAATCATCCGTGGCAGCAGAGATACAGCAATGTATCATCAGACAGAATATTAGTTACTCTTTAAAATGAAATATGATTAAAGGTCAAACAGGTGATAATTTCTAAAGGGGAATCTGGCAAAGTGAAAATTTAATCAAGACTACACATCTGATTACTGAGGAGGTGAGAAGATGCAACTGAGTTAAAACAAATATGAAACAGTCTTGCATCACAGGTCAATTTATGTATGGAGTAATCTTTTATCAAGCAACATGGAAGGAACAAGTGGAGGGATGGTGAAGAGGTGAATAGGGGGAGTAAAAAAAAAAAGATGGAACAAAAAGTAGGCTTAAAGCCTCACGCCTGCTGGAGTACATCGGCCAAGTCACTCCAACCAAAAGGCTCGTTCACATATGTTGCTGAGAAGTCGCTGCGGATTTCAACCGAGGCAAAAACGACATAAACGTATTGCCCATCATAATTTTGTATCTTATATCGCACAGATAGAGGATAGATGCGCCCGGGTTCATTTCTGCACCCCACTTGCTATTTACTTATACATGAACGTTACAAAAAAAAATAACCTGCTGCAAAAACCCATCACGCTTTCTAGTGTCATGTGCGAACGAGCTCCAAGTCTCCAAACTCACTCAGCCTTGTCAGTATCAGGCATGAGACTTTACTTGGGGATAAACCAAGGTTTCCAATTACAGATTGTCACGTATTTGAGACTGATGCGGATCTATCGTGAGACATGCGAAGTTGCACGTTTAATATTCAGGAAAAAAATTGAGAGTTAAAGGCCATTTGCAGCATTGGCAGGTGTCAGAATATTAAGGGAAAATCATTGTGAAATGTTCTTCTTTTGAATAAAGACATTTTTCCACAAAAAAACTCATTCAAATGAAGTCCACAACGATAGTTACGACAATGCAACTCAGGTTTCCGTGCTTCTTATAGGGAAATTCAACCTTGATAAAAAAAAAACTATTCTAGAAGAAAGCAGAAAATCAGAGAAGCAGACTGGTGAAAGTTTGAATGAAATCAGACAACAAAAAAAAAAGGTATGAATTTTTGAAAGTTGCAATCACTGTAGGTAATATGGGCTCTTCAAAATGTCTCTGTGATGTAGTGGTGGACAACTTTTCCAATAGTTTTAACACACAAAATGACTAAAATTCCAATTTTTCAAAAATGTACGACTTGGAATGAACTTATTACAAGGGTTGGATTGCCCTTTGAACTGATTTTGAAGAAAAAAATCCTCACAACCATCTAGATCAGTGTGTATTAATAACATATAGAGTGGCAGAGCTGCCAACCTTTGGAAAGAGTTTGGAGTGAGACATTGCGAGGGAGCGAAGCGACCAAGCCCGAGGGCGCGAAGCGCCCGAGGGGGGGGGGGGGGTGGTGTGGAAGGGGGGTGTCCCCCCTTGCACGGTAGGGAGCTTTTACAATTTTGCAATTGAAATGGTGCAATCTGGTGCATACTTTAACCCTGATTCCACAAGTACATAAGGCAGGATTCAAATAAGTATATGAGTATAAGTATAATAATTTATTGTCCTTTACAGGAAATTTGGTTTCCACTGGTTACAGAGTATTACAATACAAATATATAAATGAAATATTACAGAACAGTGATAAACATACACATTATGATAAACATACATATTGAATGAGATATTATGTGAGTAAGCCACGGTATATATGGTGGTTATAGAGGTAATATCAGATTCCATTTTACAAAATATGAAGCTAAATTATTTAATATTCATTGATTATCCCATAGTAAATCTTAAAATTATAATAAATACATAAATTATTATTATTATTATTATTGTTATTATTATCGATTACCTTTTTCAGTGGTATAATTAATACCGGCATCGTTATTATTGTTAAGTTTATTGATGACACATAAATTGTACTTACTGGCTCAATCGTTAGTAGATAGTTGGATGCAGTATTCATGGCATATGTTTGAAATTTATATTATATTACATTTATATTGATACATTACATGGTAGGTTCATAGTAATCAAACACGTTTTGCTTTGGAATTGAAAAGATGGATGGAGTCGGGGATAAAGGATCTTCGGAAACGTGCACGTTGGGTTCATGGTGTGCACAGGCGTATTCCAGATCTGTTATAATTGAAGTGCTCATTCAGTGGGTGCGAGGGGTCATGCATGATTTGTTTTACTTTAGAAAGGGCATTTTTCTGATACAGATCTTCTATGGATGTTAGATCGGCTCCTGTGATACGTTTTGCTGCCTTTCTGGGACGTTCGAGTAGTTTCTTGGCAGCAATTTTAGCACTTGCATAATAGCAAATTAGGTTGAAGGTTAGGACACTCTGAATGAGGGACTTCAAGAACAGTTCTATCAACTTACTATCTACTCTTAAGTTTTTCATTACCCTAATAAAGTATAGTCTCTTGTTGGCTTTCTTTTGGATGTCTACAATGTTCTTAGTCCAATCAAGTGACTTTGAGATAGTAGTACCTAAATACCTGTACTCTGTAACTTGTTCTACAGGAGTATCATTTATCAAAATCGGGGTATGATCAAAGGGATTTCGGCGAAAATCAATTATGATCTCTTTTGTTTTAGTTACGTTTAGTATTAGGAAGTGGTCATTGCACCATTTAACAAACTCATCATTCTATAACCTTAACGTATGGGTCTACATCTTCAGAAAGATAACCTGCGATAACAGTATCATCCGCATATTTGATGATGCTGCACTCTCCTACATTACATAGACAGTCACTTGTGTAGAGGGAGAAGAGCGCGGGGGAGATGACACAGCCCTGGGGCGCCCCTGTATTTACAATTCTTGTAAATTGTCACTAAAGTACCACTCTCAACACACTCTTTTTGGAGAAAAAAAATTTAATCAAAATTCGTTCTCAATAGAATACACAGAACATAGTTAATATAACTGCCATATCAATTATATACAAGCACCCTTCCAAAATCATTCTTACTCTCGTATAAACGATCGAAACCATGAATTTCAATATTTCAAGACAAGAGTTTAAACTCACCTGTACCGGCTGAAGCCTGAAGTACCTACTGTACCATATGGCCGATCTGGTCGTAGAGGGCTAAAGAGGACGGCCCAGGCCCATTATCCGATCGCAAACACTGAGCCACCCGGGCCGGGTCGGGCTGGGGGCCGGGTGCGATGTACAGCGATGACAGGCCATGGCATCGACACTCGCTTGTCGTGTCTCGCACAAAAACCCCGCTTCATAGTAAAGTGACGACGTCACTCGCACACGCAGGATAAGCCAATCGCAATTCACTATCTTGTCTTTGCGCGGCAAACCGAAACCAATTTGCATTGATGGTTTAGCTTTGCGCATGTGTGGTTGAAAAAATGTTGAAACTTTCGGCAGGGATATTGAATATCCGATATAATAGATATGTTTTTGTTTTAGTTTCTATTTTCGGGGTTCAGCGTGAGAGTTCCTATGATCAGCGTGAGAGCTTGAGAATGGGGTGAATTGCGTGAGACTCACGCAGATTGCGTGAGAGTTGGCAGCCCTGGAGTGGAGAAGTGTGACGTCATCAAAAATCTATTTTCAGAATTTCTCAATTTTTTCTTCATATTCCGAATGAAAACCCAAAATAATGTCCAAGTATTGGCTGAGATATGACCATCTGAATGAATATATGTCCTATGGGAGCTCAGTGTTATATGCTCTGGCTCCTAACCATTAGGAGCCAGAGCATATAACACTTGAGTTCCTATGGGGAGTATATTTATTCAGATGGTCATATCTCAGCCAATATTTAACATATCCAATTGGTTTTTGGACATTTGGACATTATTTTGGATGTTCTTTCGGAAAATGAAGAAAAAATTGAGAAATTCTAAAAATAGATTTTTATGACGTCACAGCTTCGGTACTCTATGAACTGGGAGGGATAATCAACTGTCCATTTCAAAGTGTGTATTATTGCTTGAACACAAGAGATGTATGAACGTGAAGAATCATGACATTTTAGCCTTTCTTTCTCTTTTTAGACTGCAATCAAGTGGCTGTATTCATTTATATAATGAATAAACTAGCAACTATCCATACTTATATTCAATTATTGTACTTAAATTCCAAAAAAGGTTAGTTTTTCAGTACAATGAGAAAATCTCTCGTTCATGGTTTATCACATCTTTTATATGAATATCCAATGAAGGAAAATATAGCAATAGTGTGCTGCCATGTGTGAGAAGGGGCCTATAGTCATGTTGTAAGACAGACATGGTCAGATCTTCACTCTATCAGGCATGGGATACCACATCTATATTCTATCATGGATATGTGAATGTGACAATATTTCATAGTGTAGTAGATGCAAGAAGCATGCGAACTGTGACTTGCTGCCCTTAAATGTCAGTAGGGAGCAGTCTCTATGTTGCATGTCGGACACCGAGAGCTATTGCGTGAAATTAAAATGTCTGATCATCATGGTGCATCACGCCTTTCAATGTTCAATTGGGAAAAATGCGACAACGCCATGAACCAGACGAGTAGACAAGCTTGCTGCCCTCTATCGGCAGAGGGCAGTATTCATGTTGAAACAAGAGACATCAAGAGCTACTTGTATGAGATCAGAATGTGTCTCTCTCTATCTTTTAGTATTATATGGGCTTCCTGCAAGAAGATTGCTATTGACAATACATAGCTCTTGCAGCCTTCTAGCTGGCAGCCAATGATCACACTTTATTCCAATATTCAATCAGGGAAAATGCGACAATGCCTCTCACCAGCTGACTAGACAGGAACATGCCTAAATTGGATGGGCGTGTTGATAGCATGGTCTTTATCCAGCTTTCATGACGCCAAGGCTCTTGAAGGACATGCTTATGACACGATTAGTTGCCAATATGATGGTTGATGGAGACATACTCAAGTCTGGACTGGATTCTCGCTTTCAAGCGATGCAACATTTCTGTCTCTGTGCAATCTCTTAGATAATGTACAATATTTGTCCTTCTTGTCACGAAGAGGTTTTCCTTAAAGACAGGCAAGGTAGATCTACTACACAAATATTGTATCAATTCAAATAATAAATGAATAATGTGTTATTCAAGTAATCATTTTCTGTCGTTCATCTTGTCATTTTCTATTCCATCCTACATCTACTCATCCATCTTTCCATCTTACAATAATACACTCACTCTAAATAAATAATAATATCTAGCTTTTATATAGCGCTTAATACAATGTCTCTAAGCGCTTTACAAAATATACTATATACCCTATAATACCATCTGTCAATACAATACATGTACATTATCTCATCTCCATTTTCTCATTCTTGATTTCATCCATACCTTTTAACCACCTCTATATTGTTATTCTACATGACTTCATAGAATCCTCCAAACAAACATTTAATATACTATCTTCATTTTCACCTCATCCGTTTCTTCCTTCATCTGCTCAACCAAACCTTAAATCTCTATATCTCTTTATCTTATCTATTCATCTCATCACTCAACTCAAGCTATCAATTCGCACCTCATAACATAATATCCTATCTCCTTATCCTCCACCCCATCACTCATCTGTTCATCAACACCTTCTATCTATCCTTTTGTCTCATCTCTCTTTCATTAACTTCCCCACTCACATCGAATACCTCAAAACCTCCTAGATTGATTATCCTACCTTCATTTTCTCCTCATCCTCCATCGCATCCTTCATCTGTTCCTCTACTCCTTCCATCCATCTCTCCATCTGGTCCGTCTGGTTCTTGAATTGATACCACTGTGGCACCACCACCTGGAGGGTCTCCTTCCTCTTCTCAGCATCCCTCTCCAGTGTTAACCAGCGTTCCTTGAGACCGTTGATCTTGAGCTGTAGCTTCTGTGCCTGAGCGGGATCCTTGCCCTGGGTCATCTGCAGGAGCTGTTCTCCCTGCTGGATCAGAGACTCAACGTCTGGTTCCAGGTTCTCAAGAGCTTCTTCGGTGTCCTGAACACACAAAGAAAATAGTACTCTCCCTTAATATTTCAAATTCAATACATCTATGTCACTATGCACTTTTCAAATAGTTCTGAATTCAGTGCAAAAGTATACAGGAGCAAAGATACATTATGCTCTTATAGGCTCTAAAGCTGCTCTTAAAAAATTATTTTATTTTTCTTACACTAGGAGCACTTTCTTTTGTCTGTAATACAATGAAACATCAGAACATTTTTTAAGACAGAAGTAAACATAACACTGCACTTTGTATTTGTATATTTTATAATATGTGCTGCAATCTTTGAATATATTTTATTTTCGACTCAAAATGTTCAATTGAATCCTTACATTTTTCTTGCAGTGATTCAAAGGTAATTGTCATTTTCAAATTTCATTGCTAGAAGGAACACCTCAAGCCTGACAAGATGTACCAAAACCTACCTTTACATTGGCTTCGACATCCACATCAAAGTCCTTATCCCTGAGCTGTCCATCTTTTGTGAGCCGGTGGTCGCAGAGGTCGATGGCGATGTTTGTCTGCTCTAGGATATCATTGAACTCCTGTAGGTAGCCTGACGCATTGACATCCATGGTGGTCGACGATGTCGGTGGTTTCATGGGGGCTGTCTCTTGGTCCGTCATACCTTGGAACATGTCCTCCAGGTTGGTAGGGGCACACTCAACGGTTGTGACCTCCTGCTTCTCTATCTGTTCATCCACCTAGGGCAGTTATTTTGATTTGATTTGATTTATTTACCAACAGCAATAAATTTCATACAACAATTTACATATACAAGAAGAGAAACTATTGGTTGTTAAAAGGGGCCAGATAATAGCAAATGTGCTAGTTGAGCCTGTAACAAAACAAAAAATAATTAATTTACTTTTACAATTGATACTTTAAAAAAACAAGAATCAATACTCAACAATGTCTTACGATTCACAAACTAATAATGTAAAATATGAATTGTGTACATATGAGATTATTTAACTTGATATTTCATTCATGACTTGTTCAACAAATGACTTGTAACGGAATTCAAAAACCTATTTCTAGACCTTGTCAATCTGACATCAACAGGTACTAATCTATTCATAGCAGTCATATCGGTTTATATAGTTTTTAATTCAACATCAGTTCCATGACACACATTGCCTATGGATACTGAGATGGTCCTTTATAAAGCCCATGGAAATGGGAAACTCAGAAGTTAACAAGTTCAAGTGATTGTTAAACAGTGGCACAGGAAGCTATTCTACTATGACTGTCCTGGAATGACAAATCACTTTAACTCTTTAAATAACCATGGAATCAAATCTTGCTCAAAATTTTAATCTGGTGCATATGGTACTTGAGATATCCCAATTTAAACAGCTTCCATTTCAAACTAACATCAAAAATGTCTTTGAGGAATGTAATATATCTGCATTGAACAGTCGTTAAAAAAAAGAGGTCACTTTTTAAAAATTGTTAAAAGACGAGGCTTCCACTATTTCTAATGATGGAGCAAGGATTAAAATTTGGGGGTCACTAATAATTCAAGGTAATCATTCGCTCTTTAATATCCATTAATGTCAAGCCCTGCTTCCCAAACCTTGCAAACAAATATTGAAGGACACAATATTGTCATGGCTACTATCGACTCAAGCATTCATGCTAATGATAGTTGGCCTCCATACTTTCAAATTTTCAATTATATATATATAAATGCATTTGTATGTGTATGTAGTTCAGTTGTCACTCTTTATGTAAATCAATTATATTAGATTTTATTATTGTTATTTGAATGTGTTGTATTTGATTTATCAATAAATGCAGAAACATCTGCTAAAAAAAAGAAAAGTGGGTGCCTAAACCTACCTCCATTCTGTCAGGTGGGGGCGCTGTTTGTTCCAGCTTCGTCAATTGCACTGGTACCGTCTGCACCACATTCACTCTCTCTTCTTGAAGCGGTGCCTCATTGACAATTACATCTGCATTGTTGTTGTTGAGGTTAGCTGCAGCTGGTGGCGTTGATGAGATGCTGATAGGTTTGGAGTCTACAACAGTCTCCTGCTGTTGGTGAAGGAGCCTCTCTTGTAGCTCTTGTTGCTCTTGCTCCTTCTGCTCCTTCTGCTCCGCCTCTGCCTGAGCACGGAGCCGGGATTCTCCTTCAAGCTCTTGGGCTGTCTGCTTCTGCTTGATTTGCTGTTCCTGAATGGTGCAATTAATAATAATAATAATAATCTTTTAAAGTCCACTCCAAATTTTATTAAGTTAAACCGAAAATGGAAATTCTTTTTGCCCAACTGATCGTGAGCCCGGCAGCCACTGAGCAGCGCCAGATCGATGTTGCTCTATCCCTTATTGTTGAACGCCAAACAAGGTAGCAGCAACTCCCATCTTTTAGCATCTTTTGGTATGACGCGGCCGGGGTACGAACCCACGACCTCCCGGTTGCGAGGCGGACGCTCTACTGACTGAGCCAACACACCAGGAGGAAAAATGTTTTTTAAAGGTTACAAGGGTTGAGAAAGTGATCTGTTTTGCTCTCCTCTTCTTTCAAATAATTCAAAACTAATTTGGTCAGTGAAAGAGGACTAAATATACCGGACACTGACAGGACACATAGGATATTGGATGAGGGGTTTCCCAGCAGTTACAGGGATAATGATGGTTCTAGAACTTTTTCAACTACCGGGGAGGGGGGGGATTCTATTTTGCGTTAGAATGGCAATTATGAAATGGATAGTTAAGTAAAGCGAGATGAATTTGATCAGTATGTGTTCACACCGTTACTCTAACTTGAGTAGATCAACCTCAAAGGAACAATTCCTCAAACTAGTCAAAGGTACTAAAATTCAGCTCCGACATGACCATCTTCTACCAGAACATCAATTGAAAACTAAGATGCAACTTTATCCCAGAATAAAAAATAAAGAGCACTTTGTGACAAAATTCACCCTGTGTTTCACAACAAAAATTCAACTCAAGAAAGATATCTCTATAGGACTTGGTAAATCCTCCAAACAAGCCTTCATGTCCACACTCATTTAATCAATTGCCTACAAAATATTGTGGCTCATGTATCAAACCTAGGAGACGCTGAGAATTTAAAAGCAAATAAGTTAAATGAACTTTTTCAATTCTACAGATGTTCCTTTACCTAATATTGATGGAAAACAACTCAAACATATCAGATCTTACCTTAATTCCCTTACAGACTTGTTCCCACTTCTGGTTAAGAGCAATGAGATCTGGTTCAGTGGATCTACGGCAATCTCCACCAAGTTTCATCAGCTCCAGAGCCTGGTCTCTCACCTCCTCTATTCTGTGGGTGAGGTCATCCACCTCATCTTGGAGTCTCTGATGGATGGAGGGGAAACAAACAACAAATATGATCACAACATCATGACTGTGAATTCAAATACAGTGTACTAGCTGTGCAGTCAAACCTGCTTTGAGCTTCATTCCTACATGTAACACGCTGTTACCTGCCTCAAGAAGCCACAGTAGCAAGTAAACCAAAGTGTGCCTCACAATTCTGAAAATCTTATAACACACATGGAAAAGTGAGTATGCTTAGGGGTTTTGGTTGAGTGCAGCTACTTTTCTCAACCCAACCTGCCATTCATTAACAGGTAAAATGTATTTTTTATTTTGCAGCATTGGTAATTTTAAGATAGTTCACTTATACTTCACTGCATCGCATGGTAATGAGCCTTTAATGATCACCTGTCTATACAGACTGCTCTTTGAGTTTTCCTAGGGTGTCCTTTCTAGACAAGTTTGACTAAAATGTCAAAGACAAATATTGAGAAAAATTGTCAAAGCATGAGAGACACTTGAATTCACCAATATCATTAGAAGAATTTATGGTTAACATCTGCCACCATACTTTAACAACAACTTCACTCAGGCTTACATGTACATGTACTTTCGATGCAGCAAGTCAACATCAAAGTCTTCCACTGTTTGAATAGAGAACTGTACTTAGTGTACTGTGTATTTAATATAAGACCTCTAAACTTTATACGAGACTCAAATCCGACTGCCAACTTCCCACAACTAAACATTTCTCACGGATTTATCCTAAACAATCGAGGAGGAGGAGGAGGAGGCAGAAAAGTGCATTATGGAAGAGATGTCCTAAGGGTATTGAGTAACCATAGCAACTGTGATATGGAATGCAGTGAGGGTTCAAGGTCAATATTAAGAGTCTGAAGTTCAGACTTTTATTCCCATCTGACACAGAATCAAAACTCAGTTGAGTTTGGGTGTATACAGATGATATCCTCTGTGATAAAGGCAAAAGGTTGTAAGAGCATAAATGCAGCAATTTCAGAGTGATATAAGAGCCCAAAGTTTTAAAAATGACAGTCCAGAAGAAGTGAGAACTTGACAATGGCTTGGGACAGGTATAAAACCACCGGAGCAAGTGTTTCAGGCCAATTAACTTTGAAAATTTACTCATCTTTAAGGAGTCGTTTTGAGAATTCACTCCTCAATGTGATACAAATTGCACTGAGGTATGTTTACGGGACTGAAATTTACAAGAATTAAGCTTAGGCCTGTCATATGCTGCTTGGAAATGTGTACAAAATTTACTCTGACACCTAATAATGCATTTAATGCAGCTTAACACCAAAATTATATTTGGAAGTTATGTTTAAGGGCTGTTTTTATTCCTATGTGAGTTGTTGCCATTTGTCATGTCGGAGTATGTAGTGTATCGAGAGACTTGTTATCTTGCCCTGGTAATCATCTGCATGGTTCATATATCCCATGCTATTGATAGTGTACCTCAGATGCAAGAGGATGAGGTGAGTTCAGGAGCTCCACAGCTCAGTCAGGCAGGAAACATACAGGCATACATACATGCTCATGTACAGTACCTCATCATACTAAATGTTTATTCATAATTGATAATTCCCCTACATGTCAAAGATACAGTGTAGTTGATCAGGTCCAAGCTATTTCTTTCCCTTTATTAAATCTATCAACCCCAACTATGATATTTGAGTGCATGTATATCTGATGACTGTATCAAGTTGATATAGTGCTGGAATCAGACAAAACATGAAACATGACATTTCTATGTCAATTTATGTTCATGATTCCATAACACAATTCAATAATACTTGGTGACATATTGGGCTTACCTTGGACATACATGTATCATCATATTCTATGATTTGATATAGAGCAGGCTTTCTCAACTAGTTTATTAAAAGTGCCAAAACAAAAATTTATTGAGGTTGAAGTGCCAACCTGTATGTTTGGTGACTGTGTTGCGAGGGATTTTATGGCTTTTTTAAGGCCCATAGATGTGGCATTTTTAACATCTTTTTATTCCATAAAATATCAATCATAATCTAATATTGATGTGAAATAATGAGTACAATTCCTGGGTAAAATCTACACTGGAAATAAATTTATATGTAGTTATTTTGGTGCAATAAACATGGTAAATGTCACAATCAAGTGAAAATCAAACAAACAAAATGGCTTGCTTACATTTTGGGCTCAACTTCGACTTTAATTTTTTCTTTCTTTATTTTTTAATTTTTATTTATTTTGTATTAACTTTTTGTAACAGCCGCACGCCACTCCGACTTACCGCGCATGCCACAAGTGACGCGCGCGCCGCCAGTTGAGAAGGCCTGCTATAGAGGATATTCCATGAATCCTTCATTTTTCCTCCAAGCTGAACAACTTTTCCAAATTATATCATGCATCAATAATTTATTGGCTTTTGATTGGTTGAGAGCTCATCACGTGACCAGAAATATTTCATCTATTTTAAGGTTGCTCCTGAAAAGTACTATATGAGAG
The DNA here is from genome assembly GCA_035222895.1 of Strongylocentrotus droebachiensis. Classification (NCBI taxonomy): domain Eukaryota; kingdom Metazoa; phylum Echinodermata; class Echinoidea; order Camarodonta; family Strongylocentrotidae; genus Strongylocentrotus; species Strongylocentrotus droebachiensis. The sequence goes on from JAVYIG010000223.1 coordinate 368,824, forward strand.
TACTATTTGGGAGTTGAAAAAAAGTTGTGAATTTTTGTTTTTAATTGATTGTTTTTTTCTTTTTCAAATCTTAATTTAATGAAAACAAAATATTTTAAATCTTTTTTGATACCTTAAATTTTGTTTAGTCTAAATTTTATTTTTTTCCCAAAAATAGGATTTTTGTTTGTTTTCTGTTTTGTGTAAATAAATTTTTGATGCAGGATATAAAACAAATATACCATGCCTCCTATTCAAGGCACTGGTTAAAACTAAGCTCAGTCGCATAGTTTTAACCAGAACCTCTCAAGACAGTGTATATTTGTATACTATTAGGAACACACTCCACGTTTTCATCTCTAGAGAACAATTTGACTAAACATCCAACTCTCTCAGAGGAAATATCATCATTTCCTACAGCTTTTCCTCAACTCATACCTAAACAAAACTAGTTACAGTTCACTGCCAATGGGGCATGCATTTAAAGTCTAGGGATAACAAGCCCCAAATCCTAATACAAATATATACCCCCATCACCTTTGACCTTTGACCTAACAAAGTCTCTCAAATATGTCATCTATACCTGAGGGTGCAATAAAAAGAGGCCTGTAAAGGGTCCACATTCATTGCCAATTTGAAGAGCAAGATTTACACATTTCACCAATGGGATCTGATGTGAGGTAGATGATTCTAAGGAATGATTTAAGATGTCCAATTCATTTCAGATGTCCAATTAATTTCAGATTTTCAAGACTGAATAAATCATTTTTGGGAACAATGGCTCTGTATTCATTGCTGTTCTAAATGAAATGTTCAATTTTTTTAAAACAGAATATTACTTTTGAAAACAATTTTGAAGCAATAGAGCAGTATTATCGGATAAACGGCATACAACATCTGGTATCAATACAAATCGTCAGATAAAAAAAATGGATACAATTTCAATCAAATGTACAACAAAATACCTTTAAATAAGCGTAGGCCTATTTTACAATTAAACAAAAAATTGGGGGAAGGGTTAAGGGGGGCATTAAACAAATGAATATAAACAAACTATTTTTGACTAAAAACACAGTACACAAACAAAAATATATTTGAGACTATTCACTTTCAATTGATACAATTGCAACAGATTTCATTCCACCTGAAAATTACATTTTGTGTGTTTACACCAATGTACATCCAGAATTAAAAACAATTATGAACATTTAACTTCAAATTGGCATGCTTTCTGATTTAATCAGAGTTTGCATTATGAAGTGCTGTTACTTGTATCAACAATGTATTTGTCTATTTGAAATCAAAAATCATAATCCAAAACATAAACAACACATACAACAACAACAACAAACAAAAAGTTACCAAAATACACTGGATTCCACTAAAAACATAAATGTAATACATGTAATTAATGCATTATCTACCATCAAAATAACAGACAAGCAGTAGGAACCACTATTTGTAAAGATTGGAAAGAGATTTAGTTATCTGTGCTTACCTGGTAGGCTTGGCGCTCCTGCTCACTGACCAACTCCTCTCTGTCCAGCTTCTTGGATTGATCCAGCTTCGTCTGAGCCTCTCCAAGCCACTCCTTGACCCCTGATAGGTCACCACGGAACGTCATCAATTGATCCTGGTAGGTCTGCAATCAACAAGATGGAGAAAGATTTAGTTTTGAGCAAAAATATAACTTTAGGGGCTTGATTTCTTCAGAAATACTCCAGTACAGCAAACAGTGTACATAACACAACATTGCTAACAAAGATATACATGAAAATGTAGAAGTAATAAACATAGACAAATAAGGAAAGAAGAGCTGTCAAAAAAATAAAACAAAGAAAGAGAGTGAGACAAGAATGAGGAAAAGAAAGAAAGATGGGGGAAGGAGGGAGGGGGAGGGGGGAGGGAGAGAGGGAGTGAGGGAGGGAGAGAGAAAGAGAGATGGGGAGGGAGAGAGAAAGAGAGATGGGGAGGGCAAGAAAAAAGAGAGGGAGAGGGCCAGAGGAAGAGAGAGAGAGAGAAAGAGAGAGAGAGAGAAAGAGAGAGAGAGATGGGGAGAGAGAGAGAAAGAGAGAGAAAAAGAGAGAAACAGAAACAAAAACAGAAAACATGAGGGAGGGAGGGGGAAGGGAGGGATGGAGAGAAATCTAGAGAGAGATCTAGCGAGAGAGAGAGAGAGAGAGAGAGAAAGAGGGGAGAATGGATACAGAGACGAGAAAAGACAGAGTAAACATAATTTTGTGAGACAGGGTCCAAAACAGAGAGAGGGTGAGGGAGAGAGAAAGAGAAAAAGAGAGAGAGAAAGGGAAGGAGAGAGAGAGAGAGAGAGAGAGGGAGGGAGAGTGAGAGAGATAAGACTGGGTCCAAATCAGACACATATAAATCTCTTTGGTTCAAAAGTGGTATGTGACCTGTAAACAGATCTTGATATTCTCACTCAACTACACCATCTACAATGTTCCTCATATTTACATGTAGAGTTTCAATTACAGTCACAAGTTTGTTCCTATATCAATCATTCTAGATTCCCAATTTTGGTTAAATGATTTATAAATAGCTCACTACTGGATTACACTATGTATGTTTATACATGTGTAACTTTTAAATCTATCATTCGGGTAAAAGATGAGGTTGGGCAAAAAACAAAATTCACTACTACTAATAATAATTTGATGTATCAAGCCTTAAGATTGAGAGGGCCAAGTGTACGATAAGGTTAATAATGTCAATTATGTTACAATTCACCATAAGTGTACTCGAATGATGAGATCTATTAAACTAAATTGGGATTGAATTTATAAAAATGAATTGTGTTGAAAGAAATTTGCTTAATTTTATCACAAGTAGACAGAATCCATTTCTACACCGATATACATCTCCGTCAACATTATACATTAGAGGTCTGTACTATGTTGCATGACTGATAAATGCTTCACAGATGACAAGCAGGAGCTGTGAGGCATGAGTTGTCACCATAATGGTTGACACTATCTCACATGGTAACTGTTTAGTCTAGATAGATGCATTATCTACTGAAATAGTGCAGCTTGGCTTCCAGGTCTGTCATCAATTGCTGGTAATGGGATCAGATTGAATACTGTTTGTAATAGGATCAGATTGAACACTGTTTGTTATGGCAACTCACATCTGAGTTCTTGCAAATCATTCAGCCCCATTTGATAACTACATGTATCATCATCTTCATCATCACCTTCATCATGATCATTATCATTATCATCATCATCACCATCATCATCACCATCATCACCATCATCATCACCATCATCATCATCACCATCATCTTGATCATCATCATCATCACCATTATCATCATCATCATCATCATCATCATCACCATCATCATCATCATCATCATCATCATCATCATCATCCTCATCCTCATCCTCATCATCATCATCATCATCATCATCACTGTCATCATTAACAATGTCTTCATTGGCAGCAGCTAAATTGATTGGTCTCATCACTCCACTTGGCCACTTTTATCATCATTAGTGTCATCAAATAGTGTCATTGTCACCATTATCACTTAAATAATCACTCTAAATACCATCCTAAAACTTCAAACTGAACTTCATCTTCATCCTCCTCATCTCATCATCCTCATCATCATCACAGCAATCAATCATCCAAATAACATTGGTTTCATAGAAACCACATCAATATATTCATGCATCTAAAACATGCAACTACTTAGTCCATAAGTATAGACTTACAACTTCACAAACAATCATCATCAACATAAAAAGTGAGACGAGAAATATTTAGTATCCTACCTGGATATGTGCTCTCCTCTTTGCCAGCTTGTCTTCTAACTCTCCCGCCTGATGCTGCAGTGCCTCCGCATCAACCTTCATTGCATCAAGACCGCCCTCTGGAGACAGCTTAGTAAGCTGCTCCGATAGCACCAGGGCATCACTCAGCGCCCTCTTGTGTTTGCTGATGTCCTGGTCCGTCAACTGAAGGAATGTGGACAAGAAGCAGTCCATCCATGTGAGGAATGAGGGGAATTATAATTGAGAAGATTAGATTGACATTTCACAAGATGTTTATTCCATAATGGTCTAAATTGTTTATAAACCCATCAAACAATACGAAAATAAAGATACGAGAACTGTTTTGTGGTGTGATATACATGTACCATGTAGTGCTTAATAGTGCAAGACATGTCCAGTACAAGTAAATGTAAATGTATGTGTCACTTTATGTTAAAATATTAAACACAAAGGTTTACAGTTCTTTTAAGTGTAAAATATACTAGACTGCATGTATGGTGAAAAGGTCATCCATTGATCTTCATTTCTGGATATCTATTGGAAGTATTATCTCAGTCTTTCTAATAAAGGTTTAAAATCAGTCCAAAAGATGAAAATATTTCAAAAAGGTTAGACGAGCAGGCTGAAATCACGTCACTAGTAAGGATGATCTATGTTCTCCACACCATCATACACAGAGAATTCTCAATTTGAAAATATATTATTCTCTTCCATATGAATATTCATTTATCTTAAAACTTTCAGGGAAGCATTTTCCTTGATTCAAATATTCACAAACAATATCTTTTAAAAAGTGTCCAAATGTTGAAAAGGGTACCTTTCATAACAAATTACAACAAAAGTTTCTTTATCTTTTTTCAACCAGTTAGGTATTTACTGTTTAGAAGTTAAAGAATGCCATGGCACATAAAAATGTAACATTGTGAATTCTGGGATTTTGTGTTCTATTATCTGACTATCTGTGACTAGGTAAAGCATTCAATGACTAAAAAATGTTATTTCACTAAAGTTATCAATAAATTTAAGACAGAGTGTGAGTGCAGAAACATTGAAATATTAAAAACTATTATCAAAAATACATTATTTTGAATAATTGCCTACTTGAACAGGTGGTATCTGTACAAATGAAACCCTAGGAGAATGAGAGAATATAATAATCAATAGGTTGATATTTACTTTTGACAACTACTATTATTATAACAAATACAACCATATTACAATAACTTCATGTATTCGGATAGGTACAGCTACATGTACAGCATCTCATTTGTGGAAAGAAAAACACAGTGTATGCTTATGAATGTTAGATATAAACGCTTTTGCTTGTAATAATGGCAATGATGATAAAATCATAAATAAAAGGCGTAAATATATGTAAATATGAAATACAGCTTTAATCTAGTATAATAAAAGAAAATCATAATTATATTCACTATGCAAAAAATACTATGTCATGAAAAAATGGTGACAATATGATAAAATATAATGTACTGCCTATGATATTCAAATTGGATATTGGTACCTGTAAAGCTCTTGAGAGTAACAAACCTTTTAACATATATTTTGAAGAACCATAACTTTGACAACATTGTGACATAACAATTGAAGGAGAAAAGTGAGGAGGAAAAAAGCAAGAAAATGAGAGAGAAACGGAGGGAGAGAAAAAAAGAGTGAGATAAAAAAGCGACACAAAAAGAGCGAGCAAAATGGAGAGAGACAGACAAACAGATCAAAGAAAAGAGGAGAGAGAGAGAGAAAATGGGAGAGAAAGACACAGGGAATACAGAGAAAGAGAGAGAGAGAGAAAGAAAGAAAGAAAGAAAGAAAGAGAGAGAGAGAGATAGAGAAAGTAAGAGAAAAAGATAGATAGAGAAAGTAAGAAAGAGAGAGATAGAGAGAGAGAGAGAAAGTAAGAGAGAGAGATAAAAGAGTGTAAGAGAGAGAGAGAGAGAGAGAGAGATAAAGAGTGTGAGAGTAAGAGAGAGAGATAGAGAAAGTAAGAAAGAGATAGAGAAAGAGAAAGTAGGAGGGAGAGAGAGAGAGAGAGAGAGAAAGAAAGGGTTAAGCACACACCTTACACCACTCCTGTTCTTCGTTCAGACTTTGGGGTGCTTGGCCCGGTTTATCATCAGCCGAACGCTTGTCGATGGTCATACCGGCCTCCTGAAGCCAATCACGATGTATCGTCAGTTCTTTCTTCAGCTTACGTGAGATTTTGAGTGCCCTATCTAGCTTGCTCTACAGTTGGTGAATAGTGAGGAAACACACACAAACACACACACACATAGAGTGAGTGAAGATACATGTGGAAATATTATGTTAGGTGCGTTACCTTCAAAACCACTTTCATATTCACAGCCTATGTAGGTCGATCAAGTCCAGATTCATTGCAAAAGCAAATATCAAACATGTCCACATGTTTTGCTCCACACTCCTAATACTACATGTACATTGGAAAGTGTGTGCAAATCTATAGCAGGTTCTTAATCTCTAAAACTCAGTCATGGCTTATCAAATTTGTAGATAGATGTACACCTGTACGCGCTGAATGTTTAACAAAAAAGCATGACAGGAAAAATTTAGAAATATTTTGAAAATCATGCAACTGCTAAGGGAATGACTTGGTCTCAGAACCATACAGACATTCTGACAGTTGTTTTATGAAACTGTTACTCATTTTTCAGTTCATAATGATGAAAGGATTCTTTACCCCAAACTGTTCTACACAGGCTATAAGTATGAAAGCAGTTATATTTAAACACAATTGATCAAAACTCATGAAATCGTGGCCTTAACCCTATTTAGCCCGGGGGGGGGGGGGGGGGGCTTGAGAAGCCCCCCCCCCCCCCCTCGACATTTTTCGCGATAATCTTTTAACGCAAGAAAATCTTGCACTGAAATTTTGTGACTTTTTTCTTTCGAGTCTTGCGCAACTTTTGAAAGAAATTTTTCGAAAATCGGACCTACCATTACAAAGTCACGTGTCCTTTTGTCTTCGCATGTCAGCCCGAAAATCGCTCATTTTTGTGATTTGTGTACAAAACATATGGAAATCTCATTTTTCAAATAAAGAGGTAAAACATTGGTTATTTGGTCTTGTTTAGATTTTAGGTGTTTATTTTGGGGTCAAAATAGTTGAATTATAGTTGGAAATGAAATAAAACAACAAAAACAATAAAATACATAAGTTAAAAAAACAAAGAAATACATAAGAAATTATCAAAACAATAGATAACATAAGGAATAACCCTGGTTTTTCATATTTTTGTGTTGTATTATTATTCCAAATGGTCTAACAAATATATGTAGTGAGAAAGAATGCTTAAATATGAATAATGTCTGATTTATGGGCAAAAATGTGAATTTAATGACCTTATTTGCATAAATTACCATAAATATGCAAATAAGTGAATTTTTCAAAAAAATTGAAATTACCATAGTATTCTATACACTTCACTTGACATGTATGCAAATTTTCGCGGCGATCGGGCGTTTCACGGCCGAGATCATAGGGGGGGGGCCTGAGAAGCCCCCCCCCCCCCCCCCCCGCGGGCTATGCAGTTTCAAAATAGCCCGGGCTAAATAGGGTTAACCACTGATTTGCAATGGGCAGCTAGAAAATACAGTTGTAGGTCCAAAATGTGCAACAAAAATCCAAAATCTATTCCTTCTGTTTAAAATTAAAATTTCTTCATATTTTTTCTCTGTTTTGTTTCAATTTTCCACTTTGGGCTGACTGACAATAACAAACATTCATGAATAGAGAGAGACCAATGACTTAGTATTGATCCTCTTATCACAGTGAATTCTTTCAAAATGAATAAATTATGAAAATATACTGGAACTGGTTGAAACTCAATGGCCCGAATTCACAAAGGAGGTTTGTCGACAAACCTTGCTTTGTGAATTCGGGCCAATGTCACCGAAATGACATGCCCAGAGTTTCTATAAGCTTCTTGTAAAAGACTAGGCTTCTGCTATTTCATATTCATGTACTGATCAAGCATCTCTATTGGTTGAGAGACATCACATAATATAATTAATGCTAAGAAAGCAGTAATTACAATAATGTATGATTTTTTTTTTTTTTTTTTCTTAAATAGAAAATGTGGATTTCCCATCTACAAGTTGTGCATACATAAGACAAATTGACAAATAAGGATTGATTTAGTGTTTTTGTTTATAAAACTGCAAAGCTGTGAAAAGGACAAATTAAATACCTGAGACATAGACAATGTTAGTAAAGTGCGTGATAGCCCCAGATAATTATAGTCTGTCAAAGCTTCTGCATGTGTGAGACCCACTGCATAATTATATGAAACCCTTGCAGAAAAATATTTTTATCCTGGCTGATATTTGACATTATCAGGTAATCATATACTACACTCAGCAAGCAAAATATAATGTTTATGATGTGTATAGAAGCATTGTCATTTAAGATTAATTTAAAGTATTTCAAAAACATCATACCACTTCCTGCAAGACTTACATACATGTACATCTACTAAAGATATGTCATCTTTGTTTGAACATAATGGCCCGAATTCACAAAGGCGGTTTAGATTTAACCCATGGTTTAAACCCTCATTTACATTACCCATGGTTTAAAATAAGCGCAAAATAAGCGCCACACAAGTCAGATGTCCAATGTTAGACGCGTGCAAGGCAAGGTACGCTTATTTTGCACTAATTTTTAAACCATGGATTATGTAAATGAGGGTTTAAACCATGGGTTAAAAAATCTAAACCTCCTTTGTGAATTCGGGCCAATGACGTCTCAAAGTTCAAACCAGTGAAAGACACTTAGAATAGGCTATTGCTTCTGTAGCTAAACATTATGTTCAACTGACCTTTCCATCTGTGACCTTTGCCCCCAGTTCATTGTACTGCTTTTTAAGTTGATTGAGTCGTTCAGTAAGCTGTAGTTGAGCTTCTCCTCTCTCCCTCTCTACCAGGGCTCGTCCTGTCTTGATCACATACTCTACCTCAGGCTTGACCTCACTCATTGTTTTGTAGAAACCCTGCAAATTTCACAAGAAAATGAAGCATAAAAACAACATATTGCATTAGACAATAAGATTTATGAAATACAATGCCATCGTCAACAGGCCTTTTGTGAAAATTTATTTGGAGGCAAAAAACAAGATCGACATACGGTGTAGTTTTCCTTTCTCTGCGTGTTTGTGTTTATTTGTTTGTTTGTTGTTTTTCTTCAGTAAGCTCTCATGAACCAAAACAACAAATTATTTTCAATTACTTTTAAACAGTGCATTTCCTCAGACATAGTGAAGCATTGTATAACTTGGGTACACTAATGTTCTTATCTCTTCATCTAATAACCATCAAACTTAAGCACATCTTCATGGAGATCCTTGCAATAGGGAAGACTGTCAGAATAGGTAATTTCGTTAACACAGTTTTGCAAACTCAGTCTCTATGTTTGGAATTTTGTTAACCCCCCCCCCAAAAAAAAACACCATATACATACAATGGATATCTAAGTATGGATACAGTTTGATAGATAATTAACACAAATATTCACAGAAACAGCGAAGAATATGATTCATATCCCTGATTTTCAAGTTATTCATCACGACAAGGAGCTTTTGAGATTTGAACCCATGACTCACCATGCAAGCATCAAGCTGGGTTTGAATCACCTCTGGTTCTCCATTGCGTAGTTCCAGGACTCCAATACCTTCCATGACTGAGTCCAAGATCTCCTTCACATGGGCCATCTTGGGCTCAAAGTCGGCCGGCTTCTGGAACCTACGGAACTTGCCATGGACATCATCAAGGTTTTTCTACAGATGGAGAATGACATTGATAAAGTTGTAACTCATCGAAAGGAAATATAGTGTGAAAATGTATTAAATTGCCTTCAATTGGAGCCTCTTCTTAATATTGAATGTAAAATTTCGCTGTGACAGCGTTAGGTTCTAGATCAACTCTCTTCACAATTTTTCTCTCTTCCTAGACGGTCTATATTTTTAAAATCTGTTTTACTCACCCCAAGTATTCCTACTTGTGGTCTTTGATTGAATGATCAAGCAGCTCTAGCTCTTGGGTTGTTATCAATGCAATGACCCCCCCCCCCCCTATCCCCACACACTCTCTCTCTCTCTTTCTCTCTCTATAATCTAATTGTCTTACCCTGAGTATCTCTACTTGTTGCTGTAGTCTCAGATTAGCCGATGAAGCAGTTTGTTCCATCAGTGCTTTGGCTCTTGTGTTGATGTTGATGAAGTCGGTCTCTCTCAAGTCAAGCTCAACCTTCCATTGCTGAGTGAAACAACAAATGAAATATCATCAAATCTGTTCTAACTTGGAAGGCTTAGGTCTATAAGTATTGGATACTTTGCTCTTTTGTCAGAGTGACAATTTGATTGTGATGGTTACCATGGTTGCTATGGTGTGATGTTAGTTTATGATGTAAACATTTGAATGATGAACATGAGAGAGAGAAAGAGAGAGAGGAGGGAGAGAGGAGAGAGAGAAAGGAGGGACAGAGGAGAGAGAGAGAAAGAGGGAGAGAGAGAGAGAGAGAGAGAGAGAAGAGGGAGAGATTCACAGAGGAAAAGTGCAAGAGAAATGGGAAAACAGAGAAGAGAGAGTGTAAGGGGGGGGGTAGAAAGAGGGAAAAGAAAAACGGTGGGGTACCATAAGAGGAAACAAACAGACTAAGAGAGTGACATACAGAGTGACAGAGGGACTGATTAAGAACCCACGAAAAGAAGAGGATTGCATAAAGATTTTTTATTTAATAAGACATGGGGATTGAGAGATAACAAGTTTTTTGAAGAATCATAATGGGATGAGACAATGCAAGATCTACAAATTCTGATTTGATTTAATAAAATTTAATCCTCCTCATATATATATATACATCATTTTGCATATTTCAATAATTGAAAGGCATTCTGAAAGAAGAGAATGTCATCTTCTTAACTACTTTCATAACTCTTCAGCAATGTTCATCAGAATCACTATCAAGTTGACAAAATTTTAAAAAAACTTAGTTTATTTACCAAATTACACTGCTAGTTTAAGATATAAGAAACAAGAACCAGAGTTTCATCCTCTTGTTTTTAACAAACGTTCTTCACACTTGACCTTACCTCATACTCGTCAGGCAGGTCAATGGCCGATAGTCGAGCGGTCAAGCGAGCATTGAGGGTACGGTCAGCTGAAGATATCCAATTTTGTAGGGTCAGCATGTCCTTTTCAAGCCGCTGGAGGAGCTGGACATTGTTCTCCAACTTCTCCTGTCTAGTCTTTGCCTGAAAATGGACAGAATAACGCAGAATGGTCAGGGATATGTGAGTTGACCTACAGACAGCTCTCTTATCTGGGTTTCCAGTTGATCTCTCTCTCTCTCTCTCTCTCTCTCTTTCTCTTAATGGCAGATCATACACCAGGGGGTTGTTTCACAAAACTTGTCATCAGTGACAAATGACAGTTTTTGTTATAAGCTACTGAAATCCTTGCTTCTGATTGGTTATCAGCAGATTTGTCACTGGTTTTTGTCATTTGTCATTGAAAAAATGCTTTGTGAAACAGGTCCCTGAGCCATCTTGTTTGTTCTCTCTTGATTCCCCTCTGTTCTGAGCCATCTGCTTCATTGTGTCATTTGCTCCATCATCCCAATGCACAGTCTATCCTTTCCCCATTGGCAGCCATCTTCCCTTCTAATACATCTCTAATGTTATTCAACCTTCATATGAATCCCACCTAGCTTTTCTTACATATTCTGATTGGTTTCCCAAAGTTCTTTTCTTCATTTTCTGTCAGTATTCTTCCTTGGTGACTCTGTCCCTCCAATTAATTCCCTTCACTCTTCTCCACAAGATCATTTTCATATTACAATCCATACATTTTTCCAAGAAGATTTCAAGACAAAACAATCATATATGCAAATCATGTCCATTTTCCTTGGTTTATGGGAGAAATGTAATTTTCTTTTAGAGGGTACTCAGACAATCATTCAACATTGGCCCGTTTCATAATTTTTTTTATCTATAACAAATGCTAAATTTCTATGATAAATTTGCTCACAGCCAATCAGATGCTATGATTTCAGTAGCTTGTAACTTGTTATTGATAACAAGTTTGATGAAACATGGCCCAGAAGGTGAGTGGTATTCCTACCTGTTGTGAGATGTCCTCAGTCCTCTCCTTAAACTGTTTGACTTCTCTCTCAATGGTTACAATCATGATGCCTTGAGTGATGAGGTTATCTGCAAGCTCTGTGATAAGGTCCTTGTTATCTCCAACATGCTTCATCACGGTGGACTCAAGAGCCTGGAAGAGAGCAACGTGTTTGTGAAAGATCATCATCATCATCATCATCATCATCATCATCACCATCATTATCATCATCATCATCATTATTATCATCCTTATATTATCATTATAATCTTCACTATCATCATAATCATGATCATCATTATCCCCACCATTCTCTTTTCACCTCCGCCACCATCATATTTTGTTATACTCACATCTATCTCTTCTGAAATCTCATCAACATCTGAGCATTTGATGGGTTACCAAGCTTCTTCTCAAAGCTGCCCTTACTACCTATTATAATCACCACCATCATCACCACCACCACCACATCTCTTAAATACTCACATCAATCTCCTCTGATATCTCCTCCGCATCCAGACTGCTGGATGGGCTACAAAGCTTCTTCTCAAAGCCGTCCATCCAAATCACTTCTTCTGTCAGCATCTGCTTCAGTCTCTTCCAGCTCCCGGAGGCATCAGATAGAATCTAGGCCAAGGAATAAGGAGGGATAGAGATAATTATATTCCACTTACTAAGAATCTTGCTCTACGATTGGTCAAAAGTAAATCATGTGATGAAAGATAGTTCGCCCATCATTGCTGGGTGAAGCAAAAAGTTCATTACACTGTGTAGATAGTAGTACTATCTACACAAGGCAACGCACTTTCACTGAAGATAGAAGTCCTATCTACACAGGGCAACGCACTTTAATTGTATACGCTGCGTATTGCTCTCCTCTTTAAGCGCTTTTAGTGTTAGTACGCGAACTTTGTCAACCGCAAACTATATGGTCACACCACCATACTGCATGCACTGTACGTATCGTACACCGTTTGCTAGCTGTTAATTGATGACTTGTTGCTCTAAAATAACGGAAGAAGTGAAATGTTTCTGATGTGGATGATAAAGCAAATAATCACCTTTTGGTTTTTTAGGTGATGGCAACCTATCACTTCCTCGGCGATCTGAATGTATACGCTATCTTTCCTCAGCTTCGCTCCGGAAAGATAGTTACATTCAGATCGCCTCGGAAGTGATAGTTTGTCCCACCACCTTCACCAACGGTAGTTATTTGCTTACTACACATCAACTCAAAGACCAGCAATAAGAACTATTGTTGGTGTCACCTAGTTTACAGCCATGTATACCCAATAACATTTTGAGGAGATCAAGAAAAAATTTAAACTTACTAATGAAAACTTGCAGGGCGAGGAGCTCCATGTCACCTTATCAGCAGTGTAAGATCTTTAACCAATATTATTGGGTAGATATAATTTATTTTAAGTATTTAAGTAAGATTTGAATTTGAGGAATTTTTAATTTCCAAAGTTGGGATTCCATGTAGCATGTCAAGACAATCTTGAAACAAACAAAGAAATGAATGGCATCCAAAAATGAATGTACTGGAGTAAGAAAAGTTTTCTAGTATTAACCTTGTGTTTGGCAGTGACCTGAGCTCTCATTACTGTCCACCTCTCAACTAAGGTCTTGACCTCTGAACTCTGGTTGACCTTCTCAGCGACCTCCTGGATCTCCGTGATGACCTTCTCCTTGGCTTCCAGCTCCTCCAAGGCACTCTGTAGAAATAAACATAATGGAGGCTGAGTATCAATATATAGTGTCTATCAATAGACCATCCCAATCAAATTAAAAAGAAAACTTGCTTGTGGCTACAACTTTGCCTCACACAAATGTCCATCTCCTACCCATTTCCATACATTCTTAAATGAACCTCTTTCTATTGAGTATTTAGAGAAGGAAAACAACCATTGTTTTTTCTATTAATGGTACAAGACCCCCAAACAAAATCAGAGATGTAATTTCAAGCCATTCTTGGAATCAATCGTGATTTATAAAGTCACTGTAGGTAAGTCCCAACTCATTTGGTCCAAACTTTAACCCCAAAAAGCGGAAATCTCTTTGTACTAGTCAAAGTGAAGTCAAGAGTAATTTTGTATAAGCTTAAATCAGTTCATGAGTAAAATGTGATTTAGTTTCCACTCAAGTTACAAGAAACAAAAATGGTGATACAAGTCAAAGCCGATATGCTCACGAAAACAACTCTGCCAAATACTCATGGACCAATGTCTCTTGACTTACCGTATATTTCTTTAGCTGGGTCTGGATCTCGGCTGGATCTTGGATGGAGAACTTCTTGCCAGGATCCAGGTCTGCCTCGCATCGGTCCAGACAGCTCCCTAAGTCTTGCATATTAGCTGCGGGGAAATGGGAACAGCAATACCAAGAGTAAATCATAAGAGGCAAACCTAGATGATAGTTATTTGGGTTAACTTTCTCATAAATATTTTTTGTCATTTTCTTATCTATTTTGTTATTTATTTTTGTATTAATGTTTTTTATATATCAAATTTGTTATGATTGTAAAGCGCATAGAGAAATTTACAATTTATTATGCGCTTCATAAATATTCTCTATTATTATTATTATTATGATCATATTGGTTTAGTTTTATTTTGGGGCTATTTTTCTAAAAAACACAAAACTTCTAACTCTGTCTTTAAAATCAATTGGTAAAGACAGCATAAATTCAAGTCAGATATCAAATGCTGCGAGTCAAAAATATGGTTACCGGTACTCTGAAGAGAGCAATTCCATACAATGTCTCCTTTTTTTCACATATTTTGTCCAAAAAGATAAGACGAATCTCCTGACACAGCGGTATCACTATCATCAGTCATAGCCTTATCAAGAGATTTTCATACATGGATGAAATTTTTGGATAAAGTGTACATTTTATATGTCATACAGGACACATGGCACAGAATCGTCTAAAAGTGACATCAATTAAACATCTTCTGGCTCTCGGCATACAATGTATTCTAACTGCTCATCTCTTTCTCTCTCTCTCTCTCTCTTTCTCTCTCTCTCTCTGTATCTTTCTTTCTTTCTCCCTCTCTCTCTCTCTCTGCCTGTCTCTGTCTCTCTCTCTGTATCTTTCTTTCTCCCTTCCCCCTCTCTCTCTCTCTCTATCTCTTTCTCTCTCTCTCTCTCTTTCTCTCTCTCTCTCTGTATCTTTCTTTCTCCCTTCCCCTCTCTCTCTCTCTCTCTCTCTCTATCTCTGTCTCTCTCTCTCTCTCTCTCTCTCTCTCTATCTTACCTTTGAGAGTTTGACATCTTTGGTAGGCTTCGGTGAGGTTTGTTCGATGCTCTGTGGCGAGACCCGTGACTCTCTTCCATCGCTGGTGGAGGTCGTCGAGCTCGCCTCGAGTGCGGGATGAGAAGGCGGGGTCACCGTCCCGGATGAGACGTTCTCCGGTCTCTAGGATGTTGTCCATGTTGGACTGCAAGGTTTTGATATCATCTTCAAGGCACTGAGTCAATCAAAAAAATAATGTATTACTATTGATTCTCATATCGGACTGAAGTTTATAACATCTTCAACACACTGAAAAAATGACAATTATAAAATAATATATTATTCTATATATATATTTTATCATTATATTGTCCCTTGTTGGATGGCTGGTTATCTGTCATCTTCAAGAAATTGGGCAGAGAAAAAAATGAAGAAAAAGAGGATGAAAACTAAGGGCACAGGCAACAAAGAAGAGGAATATGCGCACAGAAAGGAGGTGAGATCAGGGGGGGGGGAATAAAAGACAGGAAGAGAGTAGATTTCTACTACTTAATGTTTAACTTGACAAATATTACCTTGCTCTGATCCAGTTGGTCCTTGAGTACATCTATATCACCCATGGCAACCTCCTCCGCTGTGAAGAACACGTCAAGGTCATCCATCCAACTGGTTAGACCACTCACTTCATCCTAGAGGGATGAGCAGAAACAAAGATGAGGGATGAACAGTAGAGAGGTGTCTACATGTATATCTAACACTGCAGAATGTACACACTTTTCAGGTATTTTGAACCTTGGGTTCAGTTTTCAGATATTTAATGGAATCTCTTTTTATTATCTGAACGAAACAATCAGTGATGATTTCTGTGTAGATTCAGGCAGATGATTTTATATATTGAATTACAAAGTTTGTTTTAAGAAACATGTATTGAACATTGAAAATGTGTAGTTCACAATTGCCTTTAATCGTCAGAATAGATTTTCAACTGAAAGAAATCCTTACTAAAAATTCATAAATATTAGTAAAAATGTGTAAATCAGCAAACAAATATGGACACTATTTATGCTTTGTGATGAATTAAATCATCATAAAAGAACAAGGATATTTAATGAAAAATAAAAATACAGTATTTTCATTTTGAGATGGATGATGACAAGGAAACGTATGAGTGGGACTGCACATACCAGCCAGAGTCTAAGTTCATTGATAGACCTATCTAGAAGGGCCTTTCTGTCCTCACATAGCCTGGTCACATCTTCCCAGTTTCTATTTAGTTGAGTTACATCCTTCTGAATGTTCTCAGCTTGCTTGGAGGTCCTAGCAGCCACCACAAGCTCCTTGCCTGTCCTGTTAACGTAGTCGTAGCTCGAGCGTTGCTCACCTATCGTTGTTTCAACCTCCTGCAGATATGGGTTTGTGTTGGGGAGAGGAAACAAAGATTGTCTTGATCCAACTTTTTTACACCGAACTTTACTAATTAATTTAAAATGATGTTCCCCAGGGTGGTAAGAACATTGTGGGTAATAGATTCTCAATTGATGGAAAGCAATCTTTTACTCAAGTCGTTAAAAGTAACCTTGCTCACTCATAGTACATATTTGTATTGCACTGTTTAATAGATTATATTGAGAATGCATATTCTTCAGCAATAAATTGATGTCAACTTTCATGATGTACAGCTTTGTCAGAATGTCACTTACAGGAGCAGCATGGCCCCACCAGGAACGCAGGATTTATTAGGAAAGTATGGCAATTTAAGGGTGCTGTTACCAAGTCCCATGCAGGGGGGGGGGGTATCCCATTCAAAAAAATGATTCCTACAACGATTAACCAGAATTATGGTATGAAATTTTTGAGGTAAATACAAATTTAAACTTAGTTTTTTCCTTTAAATTTGATAAAATATTGAAGAATTTGGTATCAGTTTGTAGAAAAAAAATAGTTTTCGAACAAGAAAATAATGATGATTTTGTTTGGTCTTGTAGCATTGCACCTTTCCCCCGTTTTTTTTGTCTACAAAATGTCAAAATCGTGGGTGCTGCCTATTCAGCACTGGCCTAACGCCGGCAAATACGGTTATTAATAACCAAATATATCATAAATAGCATTCCTGTATGCAAAAAACTGTTGATTGTAAGATAAATTTGAAATTTTGAAGTTCATTTTGTAGATTTGGTTGCACAGGAAGAGTTGAGCTTGCATACCTTGTATCTTTGCAACTGATCCTCCAGCTCATCCAGATCAGACACAAAGATCTCCTCCTCCTTCAGGGCTTCCTGCACGCTAGCTAACCACTGGGTGAGTGCCTTGAGCGCCTCAAGGTAGCGAGCAGGAGGTGCACTGTTCATCGCCTCTGTCAGGAGCTTCTCTCTCTCATCTAGACGCTCCCGGGTCGTGTCCCAGAGATGCCTAAACTCCTTGAGGTCACGATTGGTCGATCGGGAGAGAGTAGAGTCAAAGGTCACTAGGGCTGCTGCAGTGGTGGATAGTCGCTCCATGTGGCTGGCATTGATGGCTAGTTCAGTCTGTTTGGCCTTTATGGTAGGTGAGAGACATGGGAAGAGATACAAATACTAAGATCTGTCCAATACAAGTCCTTTTTATTCTAATCTTACGTTATCTTAGGCTAAACAAGTTGATGCATAGAAAAGGTTCACTGTCTCTCTAGAAATAGTTCTGTGATGTATCATCTTGTGTATATGTATGTTCGAGACCAAACATTTTATCCACTAGTGAGCTTTACCAATATCTTGGACTGATGATATAAAGAAAGTGTCTGGACAAGGAATGAAAGGTGCAACACAAATGGCAGGTGAAAGAGTTGCATGGCATGCTCTGGTGAAGACCACAGCAGCGCTTTACAGCGCCACCTGAAGTTGATGATGATGATGAGCTTTACTTATCCATCTATTTCATAATTGCCATTAATGAGCCCTTACTACCTACCCTACTAGGGGATAGATAGAGGATTGGGTGAGGAGTTTCCCAGCCGTTACCAGGGCAACGAAGGTTTAAAGAACTTTTTCAGCTACCTGGGGTAACTCGTTTGAGTGACTCACCCTGCACTGATCTAGTTGCATCTTGATTCTCTGAAGGTCCTCGGTCACTGGTTCTAAGTCCTCATCTAGCCATTGCTTGATAGGTTCTATGGCCTTCTGTAACCGCTTCAGCTCCGTTTCAAATGCCTGGTGCCGCACGGCCTGGTCTAACTTGCGCTTCCGATCATCCAACATCACATGGACATCATTCCAGCGATTCTGGAAGCTCTTCAGAGAGTGCTGGATTTGTTCTGGGGAAGCACCATCTAGTGGTAGATAAAGAGAGATAATGCAACACCTGATAAAACAAGACTCACATTTCATCAGATTTGTTGAAAATATATTCCAGATCCAGATACAGAGCCAAACTAAGCTGACTCCTAATGTTCAACACAACTTTTGTCGTAGATGTATAAGCAATATATAATGTGCAAAGAGAGAGCAATAGAACATGTGATATCAGTGAATATCATTTCTAGGATGGTTTCATTATCTTGCTTACATTTGCTCTACTGCTTAATAAACAATTCAGGATCATTGTGAGTCTGTAACTCTCCAATTAACAGAACTCTGGATGAGCTTTAACGTCAGGCTCTCACAATGAAATGAAATCATCTTCAAATCCCTGACTTCGAAGGCTGTTCCTTGATCTTACCTTCTTGTGTGAGATCAATGAGCTTATCAGCAAGCTCTGATACCGTCTTCACCCTACTCTTCCTCTCCTCCCAATCATGGTCAAGGTTCTGAAGAGAAAAAAAAGGAAGAATCAACAAGGGTTAATGTGATGATATTCGGACATTTACCCCTTCTTTACGGTTCACTACTTACACACCCCATTCTCTTTTTTGATAATTCTTCCCCCCCCCCCCTCTCTCACTTTCTCTTAAGTCCTCTATACTTCCCTCCATTTTCAAAAACCATTCTCTCTATGTCGTCCCTACCCTTTCCCTGCCCTATAGCCCTGATCTCTTTCCCCATCTATGACAAAGATTGAATGCGTTTAAAGTTGCTTTCCCAATAGTTCATTTCAAAAACTGTTTTGGAAAGGTTCTGTAAAGTGATTTTTGCTAGTATACATCTATCACTACTCTTTATACCATTCCTCAAACCTCTTCTTCAAGTAGTGATCGAGTCATTTAGCTGTCCTAAAATTCTAAATTTCTTTATTACATATAATTCTGGTGTGATATGGCCTGTGTTATTGTTAAAACAATGGAAAGAGAATATCTGCTATAAAAGAGATAGATCAATAAATTCAATTCGATTTAATCTGCTACTCACCTCATAGATTGTCTTGCACAGGTCCAAGTCAGGTGTCTCAGGGGTCGGTTCGTCCTCTGACATGATCCTCTGCTCTGTGTCCTCTACCCACGCCACCAGACTGCCCAGCTCCCCGTCAAACCTCCGTCTCAACTCACTATCCTCGTTAGACCTCTTCCTAGCCCCGCCCATCGGGGGAGGTGACGGTGAGGAGGCTGAGGTTGGAGAGGAGACATGGACGGTCTGGTGGATGGTCTTGGTCAGCAGGGTTTCTGTGACGACCGCATCGTTGTGCGAGTAGGTGGTGGTTGTGGTGGTGGAGTTAATCTCGTCGGTGACGGGGACGATGTTGAGGTTGAAGCCGCTGCTGGCAACCTGTGTGGAGAGGTCAGGTGACATCAGACAATCACTTACAACAGAATTTCAATTTTCTTTTTGCCCACTTCCAGATGCGATTCATCAACTTACAAATATGTTTTACACTTACTGGGGTCCATGAGCAAATGACCCTTTGGAATTCAGAAAGATCCCACATGTTAACACTCTGTCACAAGACTTCTTGTTTCTTCCAATCATAATTTTAAAAAGAAATTGAGGAACATCACCATTAATTTGAAGAGAATTAGACAACCTGACTCAATGGGTGTTTACAGATCCTAAACATGTTCTCTGAAATGATTCCTTTCAACTTTGGGATACTCACCACTTTGGACTGGTCCTCCATCTGTTGGACGATGCTGTCCCATCGCTGTGAGAAGTCTTCCAAGGCAGTCTGGATGCTGGCCACTCCAGGATGGTCCTCTTCAAGGTGTTGTACAATGTTCTGAGCCAGGGTGTTCAGACGGCAGAACTCACTATGCTGCAGCTCAAGCACCTGCTCTAGAGCCTACAGTGGACAGGTCAAACAAAGCAGATCAAGAATAGAACTAAATTGTGCCATGCATCAGGTAGCCTTCATTACACTTTCAAAGATTTGTTTTTTCATGGTTGATAAGAGTCCAACCTCATCGGCAGAATCTGAACATAAACACTTTCATTAATTCATGCTTTTTGATATGTGGCACAGAATTTTTATCTCTTGAGCATTTCTATTTGAATGTGGTCAGAGATTACTCGAAATGGAACATTTCTATACACTAACAGTACTATAGTTTCAACATCTGGGACTAAGCAACAGTCAACACTTTTGTCATGATTTTCAATATATGGGACTAAAGAAATATACCTTGATCTTCTCGAGCATCTCGATGTTATCTATATCTGACTGACACTACGTCAGTCTCATAAACGGCTCTGAAGCCTCAAAGACATTCGTTATTTTCAGATCTGGATATCATTTTCAATAAATGGCGCTAAAGGCACATACCTTGATCTTCTTGAGCATCTCCATAGCATCCGTGTCTGAGTGTGGCTGGGTCAGTCTCATAATGGCCAGCGAAGATTCTGCTTTGCTCAACCAGTCTTCAAACTGGCGCTGGGCATCTGCATATCGCTGCCACTGGAGCTGGACATCCTGCAGTACTGACCACTGCTGTTCGGTCCACTGGCACACGCTGGCCCAACGCTCTCCAAGACTGGTCAGTTGCTCTTCTAGCACTGCAGTTGCTGCAATCAAAAATAAGATTGAGAATGGATAATGGTTAACATTAAGGCTGTGCACAACAGTGTAACGAGGTACTCGAGTACACTCCCAGGCTCACAAGCGAATACTCAAATATTCGGACGGCATGTTTTTTTATAATTTTTTATAATTTGTTAGAATTTTTTGATTTTTTGATCTTTTTTCTTTTTTTGCCACCACCATACTACTGGTGCAGTATCCCAGTATCGCCGAAAACGCATGCAATTTTACTTCGAGTTGCAGTTGAAGGCGCCGATTTAATAATAATAATAACAGTAAACAATGCTGTTTTAAAAACCAAAGATGGCAGAATAATCCATTTTCCTACAAGTCCAAACAGAAATCCAGACATTTGGTCCCAGTTTCTGAGTGGTGAGTTTGACAGTGCTTAAGTTGGGAAACATTTTTACCGACGGCACCATGCCAGCGGTCGCCGCTCACCCAGGCACGGGTAAGCGTCGGCCTGGACAGATTTTTTTTTTTTTTTTGTGGCCGAATATTCGGGTACGAGATATCGTACCCGAGTAGTTGTCAACCATGTGGGTACTCGAGCATTCGACTACACGTCGCAGCCCTAGTTAACATACTCGACTGGTGACCTGACATTTTTTTATTTCGGGGTTATTTTGTGAGTGGGTTTAGGATTAGCGTTAGGATTGCAATTGGGTTTCAGAACAGCTTTAAGTTCAGGCTTAGGGTTGGATATAATGTTTTGTCCCCCGTTGATGTTTAGTATTAGCTAAAAGTAATCGTTGAACATAGTTACGAATGCATCATTAACATAAGTTCATACTGGTTCCAAATTTAAACTGCTCCTTGCCTAGGTCGTATATGATATTGCTATACACTTTAAAAACCAGAAATGGTATTATGGGTAACTGAAGGGCTTATGATTGGAAACATTCTATAATCCTAATGAAAATATTGGTTTTTGTTGTTGTTTTACTTCAAGTAACTTACCATTTTCTGGACTGCTCTCATCGACCACTACCACCATGTGAGAAAGAGAATTAACCTGTCGCTGCTGCTTCTCAAGGTCCTCCTGAAGATCCTGCATTTAAACAATAATGAAAACCAAACAAAACATGAAAGGATTTCAATAGCAATGGTAGTGTTTTTAACTAGTTCCAGTCAAGGCTCTGGTTTTTTGGCATCAGTCATTTTATTAGTGGAGATGGCATCCCACCGCTGCCATCATCTTTAAAGATACTATGTCCCTTTTACAGTCAACATCAAATGCTGTAGAACTTTGCAGGAATTATGAATATGTCATGTGAAATTTAAACGTTAGCAGTGTCCTCATATTCAAATTATGCAAGGAAACCCGTTTACTTGCTAGACTTCACTGTCAGACACTATTGAGTGACTGACTGGTTTTTTTTCTTCGTTGGTAAGAACATGTTTAAAATGAGCTGTAAAGGGTACATCAATAACCCACTTCTTATAATGGCCAAAATTAAACTGATTGAATCTTTGCGCAGCATAAATTGTACGACCATTCGGTACAATGGTCTGAAAATCAGACTTTTACTCACTGGCTCTATAGCTCTTAAGTCGATTCAACAACTAATATTCGTTTTTTTCCCACTTGAAGACATTTTGAAGCCCCCCTTTTTTTAGGGAAGTTCTAAATTAGTATTATCTTTCAAATGCCGTTGTAATCCAACTTTTTCATTTTTTTGGCCTGCAAATGGGACATACCGGTAGTACCTTTAATGTAGCAAGAATTTACACATTGAATGTGCAGTTCAGTTAAAGAGCATTTCTCGTAACTGAAATTCAGGATAAATATAGCTGACTGAAATGTGAACAGTGAATCTTGTTGACAAAGGGCAACTAATTACAGTACACATTTATAAGGGTGTTAAGATGCTGTATTTGACAGATTCTGATGAATTGTTTTGGGGGTGAGGTGACTGAACAATAATTTCTTACTAATATGTGTTCAAAATTAGTTTTTCTCATATTAACATCTTTATACAGAAAAACCAGAGGTTTCTCAGAAATTGTAGGATCATTTATCAACAGGGAGATTACTTTCATTTAAATGTCTAAAATCACTCATGTAAAATTTCAGTTTTTTATTTTAAACAATAGAATGTCGTATGAAAATGGTTAATATTTAAGCTCTTAATAAGAACTCACTCTTATATCATCAATCTGTTTATTGACAGCTTCCAAGCAATCCCCAATAAAACTTCTGTCATCGATGAATTGTTCTGTTTTTGTCAGCCAATCTCTCAAGTCTTTTAACTGTTTCTGTTGCAGCTGCATTAGTACTTCATGTAATCTATACAATCAAACAAAAGAAAGAAAAATGAGAGTTAAAGATAATTAATAGAACAATAACAACATACAAAGAATCTGTATTTCCTCACTAATATTGACAATCCTCAACTGGTGTCATTGGCAGTTTTAAATAGCTTTAGATGATATGCGAATGAATAATACTCTGAATCTCAAAAGGAATGTAAAAAGCAGGGCAAAGCTCTGCTTGAAATGAGAAAAACTAGTATTTCAGTCATATATATGTGTGGTGTAAAATGGATAACATCGACTGCATTCTTAGTTACAAACAAAATCACTTTATCTATCACGTAATCATGAGCAGTGACAACAGTCCTATATTTTACAATCACTAAAAAGTCATATTTGAATCCTAATCTGCATTGATATAAAAAATACACTAATAACCATGTTAGCAGTAAGCACTCACAGTGATTGTATTGCCATTACCAATAAACTAATCCGTGTGAAAACTGTAGTCCCACACACTAGCAATCTTGTTAGTACTCACAGTGACTGTCTTTACATTGCTGATAAAACATGCAAGTGAATATTAGTAATATACACAATCCCATAACACCGTAATCTTGTTAGTACTCACAGTGACTGTCTTTCCATCGCTGATCACACATTTATGTGAATATTACTAATATACCCAGTCCCATACTATCATAATCTTGTTAGTACTCACAGTGACTGTCTTTCCATGGCTGATAACCTGAGAGCTTCCCAGCGGCTGTTGAGCAGCGTCATCTGCTCCCGGATCTCACTCTCCTCCTCCTCGTTGACCTTTTCTTCAATGATGAGATGGTTCCCTTCCTGCAGGGCACTCCCAACGCTGTTCTGATGGGTCATCAGCTCAACCATGAATTTCTGATCGGGACAAAATTAATACTCCTTTAAAATTTGATATTTACTCATTTTCATAGAACTCTTTAATATGTTGTACATAGTGAAATCTCACACACAATCATGCAAGGGTATTCCCTCTGAGTGAGTGAAGAAGAAGATGAAGGATAGTTTCTGTCCGATCTTAATCAGTCATTTAGCAAACCTTGTGGAGAGCAAAAACACATTAATAATACAGACTACCTAAAAAAAAATCGTCTCAAGGAAATTGGTATATGATCCAAACATTTGTAAAGAATAGTAGAGCATTGAGTAAAAAGGGTTTCATTAAAGCAAAATACAATGTTGTTGTCTGACTTTGTTTCATACTGATGAGAGTGCTTGCTATTTGCTATGCAGGAGGTGCATTACCAGGGGAAGACGTCATAGACATATTAGGAATTCCCCTGCTTGTGCGATTTTGCCATGCACTCCATATTTTTGTTATATATCAATATCCAGTATCATTCATAAGTTATGAGCCACGTCATAACAAAAGACGATAAAAGATGGGAGTTGCTGCTACCTTGTTTGGCGTTCAACAATAAGGGATAGAGCAACGTCGATCTGGCGCTGCTCAGTGGCTGCCAGGCTCAAGATCAATTGGGCAAAAAGATTTTCCATTTTCGGTTTAATTTAATACAATTTGGAGTGGACTTTAAAAGATTATTATTATTATTATTTTCCTTACCTCATGTACGTGGAACTGCTCCTTGACCTCATCTACATTGGTAGAGACCTCCTCCTCATGCTCCAGGTGACTCTCTGCATTCAGGAGCCAGGCCAACACAGTCTCCATGTTCCCCTGGTAGCTCTCTATGTCTATCTCACTCATGTCGGATAATGACTGCAGATAATGGAAGTAAATTAGACTTGTGTCAAATGTCATTGTATTCAACTTGTTTGAGGTCCTTTCTAAATTTTTGTTCTATTGTTCCATCAGATAAATACTGATATGAGGAAGTGCAAGACTATCTTACCAAAAATGGATGACTTCCCTGAGAAATCAATCAACTGACCAATCAATCAATTATTCAACTTATTGATAAACAAATCAATCAGTTGGTTAATTAGTCACTCTATCAATTAGCCAATCAAATGTTCAATCAATCAATCAATCAATTGGCTCACTAAGTCTGGTGATGCAGGAGTAACACTGCGACTGAGATTGAGTGAAGTTTAAAACCAGACTAGTTGCTTAGTCTCTTGTATCAAGGTAATCGATCATTAAACTCATCTATCAATAAACCAATCAATAAATCACTCAAACAATTGACCAATCTAATCAATAAATAAATAAATCAATCAATCAACCAACCAAACAATCAATCAATCAGTCAAACAATCAATTAAACTCATAAAATAATCAGTCAGATGTTCAATCAATAAATAGATTTGTTATCAATCCATTAATCAATCTTTCAACTCACTGAGTCTGACAATGCAGTGAAACTCTCCTGTGCTGAAACTGAAACTTGTATCAAGGTACTCAATTAATCAGTCAGTCAGTTAGTCAATATTAATAAATCAATCCATCCAACAATCAAGTAATCAATCAATAAACTCACTAGGTCTGGTGATGCAGTAGTAAAACTCTCCTGCACTGAAATTGAAACTTGTATCAAGGTAATCAATTGATCAGTCAGTCAGTTAGTCAATATTAATCAATCAATCCATCCAACAATCAAGTAATCAATCAATAAACTCACTAGGTCTGGGGATGCAGTAGTAAAACTCTCCTGCACTGAAACTGAAACTTGTATCAAGGTAATCAATTGATCAGTCAGTCAGTCAGTCAATATTAATCAATCAATCCATCCAACAATCAAGTAATCAATCAATTAACTCACTAGGTCTGGTGATGCAGTAGTAAAACTCTCCTGCACTGAAATTGAAACTTGTATCAAGGTAATCAATTGATCAGTCAGTCAGTTAGTCAATATTAATCAATCAATCCATCCAACAATCAAGTAATCAATCAATTAACTCACTAGGTCTGGTGATGCAGTAGTAAAACTCTCCTGCACTGAAACTGAAACTTGTATCAAGGTAATCAATTGATCAGTCAGTCAGTTAGTCAATATTAATCAATCAATCCATCCAACAATCAAGTAATCAATCAATTAACTCACTAGGTCTGGTGATGCAGTAGTAAAACTCTCCTGCACTGAAACTGAAACTTGTATCAAGGTAATCAATTGATCAGTCAGTCAGTCAATATTAATCAATCAATCCATCCAACAATCAAGTAATCAATCAATTAACTCACTAGGTCTGGTGATGCAGTAGTAAAACTCTCCTGCGCTGAACTGCGACTGAGATTGAGTGAAGTTTGAGACCCAACTACGTGGTCAGTGTCTTGTATCAAGGTGCTTTGGCTAGATAGTACTTTATAAAGGGACGTTACGTACATCAACACAGACTTCTTGTCTGGTTGGCCCACATTGATGTCTGAAAAAACAAAGCATAAGAAAGGAGATGTAATACAAGAGAAATGTTAACTATATTGAGTAGAAAGAGAGAGGCACAAGAAAATATTTTTACAAAGGGACTTGGTTTCCCCAGTTTTACAATATTTCAAGAACTTAAAAGAAAGATGCATGTAAAACATTTGTTAAAATAGGACTTTGGTACACATATTTCATAGTACTTCAGAGGATGTTGTACTTTTTACAATTGACATGGTCTCATGAACTTTCCAACCAAGTCTCTACCAGCTCGTTACTCAGTCTCCATAAATACCATTCATCCGTACTCATGATCACTGACTAAAATTTTGTTTGATTCTGTGAATGATTTTGCTTGCTTTTGGTGTTATTACCAGAATCAAAAATTACTTCTAATATATTTCTCAAACTTCCAAACGCACTTATTCAAAACATGAACTATACATAGAACACAGACATTTATACTCCACAGGATATATTTCCTCATCCAATTATATTTAATACGCCACAAAAACCTTTAGGATGTAAACATCGTTCAGAATCAAATTATGTTGAAAAAACTAAGTTCTACGATAAAGACATGTTTTCGTCTTTATTATGGCTCTTGTTTATGAGATGTCATTGTATACAATACTTCAATCTGTTTTGTGAGACAGTAAGTTTGTACAAACCTTCTGGATCTAAGAGTCTATCTACGTTGAAATGGCTATGTGCTACTGTGAAGGCATGTTCTAGTCTTGCTTCAGGCTCGTCCTTTAAAAGGTCGTGATAAACAAAAAGGTCAGGTCTGTATACAGAAGGAGATAAAAGAAGGAGCAGGAATTATACACAAGTATCGGGTTATCTTATCACAAAGTCCTCCTATATGGGGATGTCAGGAGAAGAATTGAGATAAAGCACGCTCTGAGAGAAGGATTAGATTGTCTGAGAGGAACCACACCAGCGGTAAATTGGTAACTCATATTGGTTATCACATGAGTTAAAGAGAAGGTTGAGTTCTGGGAAGAGGTGAAAAATAATTTGTGAGCATTATCATTCTTATTATGCAAGTGTGGAAGAACATCAGATAAGACATGTTACATGTACCTGAAAAGCATGGCCTTCATATTCTAAATATGTCTTTTATCGGACGGGCAGTTTCACCGATGTAGGATCTATCACATCCTTTACAAGGGATGTTGTACACAATGCCGTCCCGTCTATGTGGAGGAATTGGAACCCAGGGATCAGAAGGTATACAAGACTTTTACAGTCTTGCCGTACATTGATGGGGTCTCCCAACAACTCAAGCGCCGCCTAGAGAGCCATGGCATTCGAACGGTTTTCAGATCAGATACCACCCTACGTCAACAACTTACACGCCCCAAGGATCCAATTCCTCCACATAGACGGGACGGCATTGTGTACAACATCCCTTGTAAAGGATGTGATAGATCCTACATCGGTGAAACTGCCCGTCCGATAAAAGAAAGAATCACTGAGCATAAGAGGGACGTCAGACTCCGTCGAACTGACAACTCAGCCGTAGCCGAACATGCTTGGGACAACCAGCATCAACCAGACTGGGACGGGGTTCAGTGCCTTTCCCAGGAACGGCATTGGTATACACGGAGGGTAAAAGAAGCTATCAATATCTGTCTCAATCCTAATAATTTCAACAGAGACAACGGGATCGATATCCCCGAATTTTGGATGCGGACGATACGCCGCCATGACACTCGCCGTCCTGCCAGCCAACAACGGTCGATTCCATTCAGCAGACGGCCCGAGCCAGCGGCCCGTTGATTGGTTGAGTACCGTATGCGTCGGCCAATAGGCCTGGTGCATCAGCCGAACCAGCGGCCGAACCAGCGGCCTTGGTGATTGGTCGATCACCGTGTGCGTCGACCAATAGGCATTGGGCGTTATTGTTCCAATTATCGATCGAATTTTAGACCGCTTTACGGTCCTCCCGTAAAGTATAAAAGACCCTTGCTTACAATAGTTTTCATCACCTGACGAAGTATTGCAGTAGCATACGAAACGTCGTGATCTTTTAGATTCCTTATTGACCACATTGCGAGACAAACGAATATCACTAGCGATATTATTTTCGATATTATCATTCTTATTATGCAAGTGTGGAAGAACATCAGATAAGACATGTTCCCTGAAAAGCATGGCTCTTCAAATGCCTTCATATTCTAAATATGTCATGTAACATTGTAAAACTCCGGGGTAGGATTTTTACGCCACGTGTTAGTGTAGTCCCATATACATCTTTCTGTGTACAGTGCTTGTAACTTTACCAAGACTGGGCAAAATTTCTTATCATTTCAACGATTCCAGAACCTTGCAGTACACACCAGTTATATGCTAGATGATCAATCTTTTCTGATCGATTCCACAACGTTTCTTTCACAATATGCAACGGCATGACCAGTACTCAACTTTATCTTTAAAGCACTTTGGGATGGCAACAGATTATCTATTCAAGTCATGATCAACTGGCTCCACTGCTAAATATATGTTGGATTTATTCCAAATTAGAGGTCTTTGGTAATCATCATCAAATAAAACTTGACACAGATTTAAAACATAGCAGATAATGATAAAATGCTGTCTAATTTCAGAAAAGTGATGAATCTTTAGCTTATACAACCTTCTGAACTTTCATTACTAGGCAAAAATCATAACAGGTATTTTTTTCCAAACCAAGGCTTCATTGTGTTGCACTTGTCACACCATGTTGCACTGATAAACAGAACTTTATAAAGAAACTTACAACAATCGCTACATGTGGATCTACAGTATAGTCTTAGCAAACCAAAAAGATTCAGGCTTGGAAATAACAAGTCTATTATTTGGCTTTGATACTGACCTATGTCTATGTAAGATGGCATTGAAGGCTAAACCATCTCTCCAGCTACTGGTGAAGTTTTTGACATCTACTCGCTCGTAACTGAAAAGAATATAAAAGAGAAAGAATGAGAGAGAATGAGAGACACACATAATAAAGCTGTTATGAATAGAGGAAGTCAAAATCAAGTTAGCACTTAAAGAAATGAGAATATAGGTATGCTAATTTTTTGTTATAGATAATGTGTTACTATCTAGATTTGTCATGTCAACTGACATGTATTTCAAAAATACAAGATGTGTCTTCTCATTAATTCATGTATACAGATGTACACTAATTCTTGCCATATTGTTTATTCAAATACATGTATTTGCTTACTCTTGGGTTGTTTCTTTACACCACATTAATACAGTCCTTTCATACCGCTATTTCATACTATTTGATGTTTGATTTTTGTCTGTCTGTCTATTTATCTGTCTGTATCCAATTTAATGAAATTATTTACTTGTGTTATTTCCTTACACCATGGACCTACTACGAAGTAGGCCCATGCTTTAATACACCATGTTGATGCAGTCCTTTCATACTGCTGTTCCATACTATTGGATATTTGTGTGTTTGGTTGTCTGTCTGTGTCTGTTTTAATAATGCTACGGTCACAAAGGTTCGTACGAACGATAATTTCGTACGAATCTTCGTTTTTCCATTTTCTTCTCGAATTTCCATTGTCTGAAAATCGTTCGTACGGCGTTCGTAGCAGTTCGTAATGGCATTTGTGACCGAGGCTTTAATGAAATTCTTTACTCACCCTCGCGTTGTTTCTTTACACCATGTTAATACAGTCTTTTCGTACTGCTGTTCCATACTATTGTCAGTATCTTTTAAGACAGCTTTGGCCTACACAAAAAATAAACATCAACAAATACTGATTGTTAATTATCATAAGTGTAAATGATGGTGTCATTACTTTTACACCTGCAACAATTAAATCAATTCTATAACAATACTTACAATAATACATATTACTTCTAAACTTAATTTCCTTTTATGTTGACACATGTACATCCTGATCCATACTGATTAAACAAATGAGAAACACTGAAATTGAAATAATTAATATGGTGGGAACCAATAATACTTATGACCACTTGGGAAAAATCTTTTGCTAGTTATGAAAACGAAATATACACTAGTTTATCGATTTTTTTAAACATGAGCATAAATTGTTCATAATTTTAAAAATAATTAAGGACAATCAAAGAACTAATACAATATCTTACATGAAGCAATAAAACATCACAAGTTTGATAACAACAATGGTAATAATATATACTGCACCAAGAAACAAAATATTAGGAGCTTTATAAATGTGAGCTATTATTATTGTTATTATAAAGTAATATTAGATTTCATTACAGCATTGTAGATTAAGAAGAGAAGGAATGTATTACTGACCTCCCAGTGAGCTATGATGCTCCACACAAGACCAAGAGTTAGCTTGGAGTTGCCATCAACGATATCATTACTGCTAATATTCACCAAGCGTACCTGAAAATAACAAACAAGAGTATTACAATATCACAACCATAATCATAATAAATCATTGTCAACAACAGGGGAAAAAATACTTTCACAATTTCAGGGGCTACTTTTCAAGCTTGCTTGCATGAAAATAACACTCTTTAATTTGTTTTGCATTGAACTCTATGCAAACAAAATTGGGCTCTTTTTAGCATTTTGGGGGCTAAATCGCCTGAGCCCCCTTGTATTTTTTTCACTGATCAACAAGATTCTTTTTTGTCAAAGGTTGCCATCAAGCTAATGGAATATGTCCACACAAATACATTTGTGTAACGATCAATATTTCTAAGAGGTTGATCAAATATTAGCTGCCATGTCATGAAGTGAGGCAGGGCGGTAATTTCCCAAGAGCACATCAAAACATTTTTTCAGAGTGTACCGGTAAACAAATCAAATAATAATTACTTGAGCCTAATTTCTGAATCATATTGAAGCCAACAATTCTGTATTTATTATTAGATCTATATTATACTTAGTGATCATGATATTATGACTAAAGTAACAGCTATGTTAATAACTCATAAGGAGGTCTTGTGGGGAAGAAGATACTTGAAGCTATAATGTAAGTGGTAGACAAGGATGTCTCTTCCATAAACAGTCTAGAGTAGTTCTTATCAGCTAAACCATTTGAGAAAGATAACAGATACACAATACGGAGAGGGATCAGAGCAAATATGAGCATGTCGGCTTTTAATGGCAGGGTAGTAAATGACAAATTAATAAGGACAGGAGTTCTCAAAAGTACTGAACTAAAAAAAAGTACTTGGTACAATTTGCAGGGAAGTAAAGGAAGGGGCAGGAACATGAACAGAATGAGAGTGCAAAGGGGACAAGAGAGGGGCAGAAAAGGGAGTGGAAGAGATAAATATATGGCAATAAAAACAGAACAGAGTAAAGGAGAAGTTAACAAGAAAAAGAGCAAAATATATGAAATATATATAGGAGGCAAAAATGTGGGAGAACAAGAGAAACAGGGTGGAAGAGGGAAAGATGGGGAAGGAGAGAGAAAAATAAGAGAAATCTAAGAGAGAGAGAGAAATATATGTATGAGACAGAAATAAAGCAATAAAGGAAAATGAGCAGACAGCATAGGGGAGCAATGATAGAGACAAGGGGAGGGGGAGAAAATGTGGGAGAACGAGGGAGAGAGGGAGAGAGACAGGGTGGAAGAGGGAAAGATAAGGAAGGAGATAGATAAATAAGAGAGAAGGAGAGAAGGGAGGAAAGAGAGAGGAGAGAATGAAAGGAGGGAGGAGAGAGAGAGAGGAGAGAGTGGAGAGAGAGAGAGACAGAGAGAGACACAAAGAGAGAGAGAGAGACAGAGAGAGGGAGAGAGAGAGGGAGAGAGAGAGAGAGAAAGAAAGAGGGGGATCATTGAGGTAGCCTCATCTCAGCGTGATGGATTATAGAAGGGTAGAGAATGGGTCTGTGTTTACTAAACATTGCATCAGAGCGTGTCATTAATCATGATGGTGATGGTGACAGTCAGATCTCATGGCTATGTCACCACTATCAACAGGATGCTTTAAATGTGTTCACTCTACAAGTAGAATTAGTAGAAGTAGTAGTAGTAGCAGTGGTAGTAGTAGAAGTAGTAGAAGTAGTAGAAGTAGTAGAAGTAGTACATGTAGTAGTAGAAGTAGTAGAAGTAGTAGTAGTAGCAGTTGTAGTAGTATAAGTAGTAGTAGAAGTAGTTGTAGTAGAAGTAGTAGAAGTAGTAGAAGTAGTAGAAGTAGAAGTAGTAGAAGTAGTAGAAGTAGTAGTAGTAGTAGAAGAAGTAGTAGTAGTAGAAGTAGTAGAAGTAGTAGAAGTAGAAGTAGTAGAAGTAGTAGAAGTAGTAGTAGTAGCAGTGGTAGTAGTAGAAGTAGTAGAAGTAGTAGTAGTAGAAGTAGTATAAGTAGTAGTAGCAGTTGTAGTAGTAGAAGTAGTAGTAGAAGTAGTAGTAGTAGTAGTAGAAGTAGTAGTAGTAGCAGTGGTAGTAGTAGAAGTAGTAGAAGTAGTAGAAGTAGTAGAAGTAGAAGAAGTATTAGTAGTAGCAGTGGTAGTAGAAGTAGTAGAAGTAGTAGAAGTAGTAGCAGCAGCAGGTGGCGGTAGAGGCAGCAGCAGCAGTAGTAGCAGTAGTAGAAGTAGTAGTAGTACATGTAGTATTAGTAGAAATATAAATTATTGGATAACTTGTTTAGCACAAGCCCAAACTCACAAGGCTTAAATTCACAAAACTTGATTTTAGAGAAGTTTCATTTTGTGGACAGAAAATCCTAATAAATATTATTGTCCCTCATTACTTGCTCAGGACAAAGTAATGAGATAATCACCTCGTTTGAGAAAAAAATAATAAGTTTTTCCTCCTTTATCCCATTCCACACTCACAACAATTAATGAATGCCTCTGATATAGCAATTAATCGGTTCAAAACAACATTAGGCCAGTAGTGGAAACAGGACCTATGGATAGTGAAAGCAGGGTTTCTGGCTTGCCACATGTGGCGACAGATCCGTCTTCATCATGCAGCTTATGTGTACACTGGATGAATCCAAATTAAGAAAGTCTATCTGCTATGTTACATGTATCAATGAAATCAGACTTGGGCAAAGATGCTCTGGAGATGGAGTTGGACTTGTTGATATATATTAATTTTGATCATCTAATAATAAGCATGGAAGATGCATTAGAGACTGGAGAGGTATCCTCTTCTTTGTTTCAAATGTAGCAAATATAAAATGTACTTTAATTTGGAGAGTCAAAATAATGTACTTATTTATTCAGGTATTGTACAGGGGTAACCGTAATCAACAGCAGAAAGCACATTGTTTGGGTCAGCTATACCATATTTCAAAGAGATGTCGGCATTGTACATATTGGTTTTCATTTTCATATCCTGACTAAGATCACATAAATATTAAAAAAGACGCATGTTGATCTTTTTGTTTGTACATGTAAATAACAGGGTTTATTTTTCATAGGTAGCCATAACTAACTGCACTCACACAAACAAAATCTGACCCAAACAAGAGGTGATCTACTGATCTGCTGCAGATCACGTGAAAATGAAAATAAATGCCTGGCCAAATGCTATCAGATTATTATTCATGACTTCACACATATACATTTCAATACGCCCATTTATTTTCTTAACAAGGGACATCCACAAATAGCATCCTTTGCAAACCATCACGATTTCAACATAAAGCTCTATTGCCTCCAGACTGCAAGGCGAGCAAGCATTTCTATCTGAAACCGCTCAGCTCATGGGTGTACTGTCCGTGTGTTGATATAAGACATCAAAATCTGCGCTAGAATAAATATACCTCCTACGATCATGGCTGACCAGCCTATCATTGGCTTATCATACTGAGATGGTGGCCTCAAGACATCATTTTATGACCAAACTTTATATCAACAATTTCTTCTCCATATCTCCTTCAGCATGCCTTATTACATGCACAGTTATGAAGAGTCATGGTACAGTTTGCGGTGTGTAGAATACTGTAATACACTGCTTAATATTCAATTGGGATCTCGGGATATTTATAGACACTAGTATTTTATATCCTTCAAAAGCACTTCATATACAAATTTAGTGGATCAAAGTATTCTATTTTATGAATTACAATTTATAATGAAATATGAGTCAGTATTGAAATGTAATGATATTTCTGGTATATCCCCTTCATTGCTGATGTGATATGTTTCGGTGATCTTCGTCAATCACTTTCCCTTTTCACAATTAATAAATGATAAGGATAATAATGCTATAACTACATGTACATTATATCGTGGGTCTTGTAAGTGTATTGGTTAATGCAACTGAACGGTGCACTGGTACCTGGAAAAATATCAAATGTTATTTTCACATTCCTTTCCTTCTGTTATATGCTTTCTCTTTTTGCTGTTTCTCTACTTTTCAATTTCGTGCTTCCTCTTCCACATGATTTATCACCGTTTGTCTCTGTTCATCCGTTACCATTTATGCTAAGTCTATGTGCTGCTCTCTCTCTCCCTCTACATGTATCTTTATCTCTCACTCCCCCCTCCTCTCTCTCTCTCCCCCCCCCCCCCTCTCTCTCTCCCTCTCTCTGTGTCTCTTTCACCTTCTTTCTCTATATTGTCCCCTCCTTCTTTCTCTAAATGTCTCTCCCTCTCCACCTATGTATCTTTATCTCTATCTTTCATTTACCTTTCTCCCCTACTATCTCCCATCCACCCCCTCTCTATCTTTTTCTACATGTATCTTTCTATAGCTCTCTCCCACACCGTTTCCATGTCATTCTCTCTCTCTCTCTCTCTTCATTCTTAGAGAATAGCACCAACGTCTTCAAGATAAATGTGTTCAACTGAAGCCTGTGAAAAACATTATTTATGGCTTCCTCTCACTCAGAACCCCATCCAGACAGCATTATGAAGATAGAACGCAAGGCAAGAGAGAAGCGGACAAGAAATACACACCTATTCCCCTAGAGAGCGGGGGAATCGAGTTCATGTTTTTTCAAAGCTATCCTGCAAGATTAAATGCAATTTGGGAAAGGACTAACCCAGAGCTTTGCATCAACTGCATGAAAAGCTGCATGTTTTAATAGCCCAGATGTGATATTTGCATTCCCCTACATCGGAAGGAATCCATTCCAGGCAGGGAGAGAATTGATACCTCCTAACAAACCGAGGCTATGCATGCTTAACCCAGCAACTACTGGATACTCTCATTGCATGCCATAGGCTCATGCACAACCCAGTCTCAATAGACCAACAGGTTAAAGGTAATACAAAGTTTTGGGAAATTTTGAAAATTGGGTGGATAGTGATTCTTTACAATTTTGATATATTTGGATGCCCCTGTGAATGTTTTAAAAGCACTAGAAAATTTAGCCCCTAAAACACTTCTGCTTTCGAGAAAAATTGAATATAAAAATTTACCGGTGCTCCTGGTAAATTATGATAAATTAAAAATAGCGCCTACGGCCGTAAAATGGTAGCTGCGAACATGAAAATCTCAGAATAAGTAGTTGTGATATATAATTCACAAACGGGAATAGCTAATCGGTCGATTTTAGTCAAGAAACATCTGTTTATAGCTTAATTATTATCTTGACCTTGAGAGGGAGCTATACAACATAAAGAGTTTATTATTTATAATTTCATAACTTTAGACACGATTTCAACCGCGACAACGATCACTGAATATTGTAGGATCGCATATGCTTCCAATATGTTTATTTTAGGCCTGAGTCATGTCGGGATTTTCATAAACCGGGTCCCGACGGCCTTGCACCGATCGGGACCCGGTGTCCCGAAATCAGCTCGCAGGATTTGTCAATTGCCTCTATAAAAAGCGCATCATCAGTATGTCCCTTAAAAGTGACCTTTTTTATCAGTCAAATAAATCAACACATGCATACCTCGGCACAGATCGGTATATTCTTCCATTTGACATTATTTTTATCCATGATTGGCGATCTTTAGTGTCATTATCGTGCCTCTAAAAGTAAAAAAACTGGAGCAAAAATAGAAAGACAACGATCGAGCCGCCATTTTGATTCATGCAGGTTGAATAAATCGGGTCAGAAAACATTAATGTTTGAATAATAAAACGGATTTCTAAAAAGTACTCTTTTACAACATACCGATCGAATAATTTTTAAAAATAAAATGGATATTTTTTCTTCGATTTTGAACACCGCATGCTTCTTTTAAAAGCTAAAAATTACTTGGTAATCACAAGAAGTTTCGATACGGATAGCTGTTGCAAGGCAAGTTCAGACTAGTCTTGGAAAAATGCGCAGTGCTCCTTGTTAGCTGTAATGCGTGCCAGAACGAACCCAAACAAAGACGTGATCGTAACGAGAAAAAAATCATTAAAAACTACGAGAGCACAATTGGAAAGACAACTACTGCTCAAAATTACGATAATCAGATAAATAACTTGGACAAAGAATTCAATAATCGCCCAAGAAATGCCAAAGAAATTGTGATAATCGAGGAGTAACTGGGTACATTTTTATCGCAAGGGGCTTGCTGCAAATACTCGAATCCTTTGTTATACTGCTTTTTACCGCAGAGGGCGTTATTTGGTTTCTAGCCTCGTGTTAGAACACGAGGCTAGAAACCAAATAACGTGTAATTCGGACATATCAGTAGTCAGTACCTATCGTAACTCCTTAAATATCACTATTTCTGTGGCTTTTCTTGGACAACTATTGTATTATTCCTCCAAGTTATGTATCTGCTTACGATAATTTTGAGTAGTTGTCTTTCCAATTGTGCTCTCGTAGTTTTTAATGATTTTTTCTCGCTACGATCACGTCTTTGTTTGGGTTCGTTCTGAAACGGATTACAGCTAACTACTAGGAGCACTGCGCATTTTTCCGAGACTAGTCTGAACTTGCCTTGCAACAGCTATCCGTATCGAAACTTCTTGTGATTACCAAGTAATTTTCAGCTTGTAAAAGAAGCATGCGGTGTTCAAAGTCAAAGAAATAATATCCATTTTGTCTTTAAAAAATTATTCGATCGGTATGTTGTAAAGAAGTACTTTTTAGAAAGCCGTTTTTTATTCAAACATTAATGTTTCTTTGAACCTGATTTATTAATCCTGCCGAGAGACCCGGCCAGTACAGTAGCTAGCTAGCAGCTGGCAACGAAAACCCGATGGGGCGAACTGCTTTGCAACCCATATTTATATCAGCAGTTCGGATTGATTCAGGATGAGCTAGAATATGATTGGTAACAATTAAATACTTAAGTTTCAAGGTGGAATGATTTTAGTGTTGTGCAAAACTGCAATTTCTTACATATTTCATAATTTTTTTCGGAGCGTCGATTCTCAAAAAACGAAACCGGGACCCGACGGCAACGGTCGGGTCCCGGTGTGATCGACCGTACCGACTCAAGCCTAGTTTATTTGAACCAAATTCATGACCCCATACCAAAATTTTGTATTACCTTTAAAGGCACACTGTCCTACTTGTAGCTACTTGCTCCCTCTATATAGAAAACTTCCCAAATTGGTGCCTGTTGGTCCCCCATGATCCTCTTTTTCTTATGTTAAATGAGAGCTGAGTTAATGAGATAGCCACCTGTCACGGTGACCTCGATGGCTCGCTGTGTGGTCTAATCCCTTCTAGCTGCAGTAGTAACGCCTACCTTTAAGAAGACAGACCTGTAGGGTGTGAGTTAGGCTTGTTTCTCAAGAATTAGGCCATAGGATAACCCATGGAAACATTGAAATCTCTGTCTTGTATCTGCTTGGAGCCATAACTGAAAAATTCATGATCCACCTAGAAAAGGGGATGCAAATGTCTGAAATTCATGATCGGCCTAGATCAGGGAATGAAAATTAAGGGCTAAAACAATTGAACCTTCTGTGCCACAAATATTGGGTAGAGAGAGAGAGACAATTAAGGATAAAAAATTATTCTTACCTTGTTTTGATGCAATACTTGTAAAGCTCTGTTGACGTTGTTCAGTTGATGCACTCGCATAAAACCTCGCTCTCGTTTCTAAAGAGAAACCAAAAAGGATAACAAGGATAAACTTTGTATTTATATATTTTTGTAGAAGGGTGTATGAAGTCACCTATAAGAATACTGGAATGGATTTTTTGAAGGACCACATATGTACTTTGGTTTATATTGCTGGATCCTTGACTCTGTCATTAAGTGCACATTAATGTTCTTTCAATATTTGGAAATTAGACATATTATTAGCCTTTACACTAATGTCAAGTTCAACCTGGCTCACAAATAAAATAATGTGAGTATTTTCCACTTGTACCTTTTGTTTTATTTTCCAATCATCAGCATAATATAATATAATTTTTCACCAACTTCATCACATTTTTCCTTGACAATAAAAAATATGTCAGGAATCTTTTATTTCTCCTCTTTTATTTCATGTGTAAATCATAAAAATCAGTCAATAGTAAATAGTCCATTCACTCAATTGGAAAGTTGATGATCAAAGTCATTACATATTCATAAACAAAACCGGTGAAGCAGGATTGGAAATATAATATAGGACTTTTGAGGTTTGACTGTAATAACATATATGATGTCTCATATGTTAATGACATCATAAAACATTTCTTTATACAACTTTTTTATAAATCATCTGTTTGGAGCAAGAAGGGCACTAACTCTGTGTTAAGGTACCTCCTGAAAGGGCTATCAAACTGAGTGCCCAACCAGCAAATTCAATATCAAACAATTTGTCTATCTAGAGCCAAAAGGGTGTTAATTGTGTGTAAAATGCAAACAGATGGATTCTTATACTACTGCCTTAAAGATGAAGTTGAGTTCTGGTCATGCGATTGCATTGTGAAAGAAACGGTGTGGAACCGACCAGAAAAGGTTGATCATCTAGCATATAAGAATTTGTGTGTATTGCAAGGTTCTGGAATCATCAAAATTATAAGAAATTTGGCCAAGTCTTGGTAAAGTTACAAACACTGTACACAGAGAGATGTATATGGGACTACACGAACACGTGGCGTAAAAAGCCGGCCCCCCCGATTTTTACGATGTTACATGCATATTTAGAATATGAAGGCATTTGAAGAGCCATGCTTTTCAGGGAACATGTCTTATCTGATGTTCTTCCACACTTGCATAATAAGAATGAGTAACGCTCACAAATTATTTTTCACCTCTTCCCAGAACTCAACCTTCTCTTTAACCACCAAGCTACTGCCCCACGTACATCATTGCATCAAAGCAATGCTATAAATAGGGTGTTGTATAAGTGGTTCAATAATGTATTCATTACCATATTGAATTTCAATGTTTAGGGACAAAGACAGAATAATGGATGGCAAGCATCTTGGGAGGTACTAACTTCACATCTACCGAAGATGAGCATTTTAAAGAGAAGGTTGAGTTCTTGGAAGAGGTGAAAAATAATTTGTGAGTGTTATCATTGTTATTATGAAGTGTGGAAGAACATCAGATAAAACATGTTCCCTGAAAAGCATGGCTCTTCAAATGCCTTCATATTCTAAATATGTCATGTAACATCGTAAAAATCGACAGATTTTTACGCCACGTGTTCGTGTAGTCCCATATACATCTTTTTGTGTACAGTGCATATAACTTTACCAAGACTTGGCCAAATTTCTTATCATTTTGATGATTCCAGAACCTTGCAATACACACAAATACTCAATGCTAGATGATCAACCTTTTCTGGTCGATTCCACACCGTTTCTTTCACAATGCAATCGCATGACCAGAACTCACCTTTATCTTTAAATTCTGCAAATCATCTGTTTGAAGCCAGAAGGGTGTTAACTCCTATCATTTCACACAGAGTTAACCCCTTCAGACTCCAAACAGACAAATTGCCTTCCTGGCTCTCAGTAGATGTCACATTTGTTCACCTACTGAAGATAAGTCTGACCAGCGAGAGCTATAGAAGGGTGTTACTATATTACTTTACAGACAGCCAATTCTCTTTTGGCTCTCAGCAGACATTTATTTATGACTTCTCTCATCTCTAACTTTTGTTTTTGAACATGCTCTCTTCTCCATCCCTCTACTATCTCTCTCATTTCATACCATTTCCACATTCAAAGATAATTGTATTCAATAACAAGAATGCAGACTAAATTCCAGAACCAGCCCTACTTTTGTGGGTTGGAAACTGCGGGAGGGGAGAGGAGGGGGGGGGGGGGTATTTTCTAGAAAGTAAAAATGCAGTTACATATTTCTCTCAAGTTTTCTTCTTCTTTGGAGGTCAACATATCAACATGTTAATCCTTGGGTAAACAGCTGCACCTGTTTTGAGCATGAATGACAAATCCATGTATAAACCTGTACAGTGCACATAATATGAACTCCTTCAATCTAAATCATGGCTGTACAAACTTTGCTCTGCCCCAAGTTCAGGCTCAGCTTATATCAGAGTAACATTCCACAAAGGATTGAAA
Source organism: Strongylocentrotus droebachiensis (assembly GCA_035222895.1). Taxonomy (NCBI): domain Eukaryota; kingdom Metazoa; phylum Echinodermata; class Echinoidea; order Camarodonta; family Strongylocentrotidae; genus Strongylocentrotus; species Strongylocentrotus droebachiensis. The sequence goes on from JAVYIG010000223.1 coordinate 409,862, forward strand.
TCTCTATATTGAAAAGAAGTTTTAAAAAATATCCCAATTCGTTCATTGTTTTGCGTCTGTTTTCTCTTTCTGATCTTAATCTTACTCTCCCTCTCTCTCTCTCTCTCTCTCTCTCCTTTTCTCTCTCTCTCTCTTTCTCTCTCTCTCGCTGCCTTTCTCTTTTTTTATGATCAATTTTTTCCTCATCTTGTTCCACCTCTCCCCTTCCCCTGATTCTCCAGTTTCTATTCTTCCTCCTTTCTCTTCAACTTCTTTCTTCTCCTCTTTTCACTTCATGTCTGTCTATCTGTAGCTCCTCAAATGTGTCTGTGTTTTCAATTTCAATTTCTCACTCAACATAAGTCCATGCTCTCTCTCTCTTTCCCTCTCTCTCTCTCTCTCTGTCCCTCTCTCTCTCTCTCTCTCTCTCTTTATTACACATTGATGTGACAATATAGCCTTGTTCAGACCAGCTGTTTTTTAGAAAACTGATGAGGTCAATAAAATATGAAATGAGCCCAGAAAATTGAAGGTTGTTTAAAATACATCTTCTAGAAAACTTTGATTTCATTTCCATAAGATAAGTAATGTGAACTGATATTGATACCCTTCATTTTTAGTGCTTAATAAGTATTGCATCAAGATCAGAATATATACGGGAAATATCCAAGTTAAATTTGATAGCCTATAATGGCTTTATGAGCGATAGTTTCATTGGCTATTGCACTTGAATATTGCATTTCATACCAGCGTTCAGCAAAATCTAGCAATATAAATACAGAACCATTTTAATAGATTTATCAATAGTGATAATGAATAAGGAAATGATGATGATGGTGATGACGTTGACGTCAACAACGATAAGGAAAATTTCTCTATGTACTATCTGCTAGAAAATCACATTCTTAAAGAAAAGGTTGAGTTCTGGGAAGAGGTTAAAAATAATTTGTGAGCGTTATCATTGTTATTGTGCACGTGTGGAAGAACATTAGATAACAAATGTTCCCTGATGAGCATGTCTCTTCAAATGTTTTAATATTCTTAATATGGCATGCAAGTATGTTTGTGTAGTCCCATATACATATTTCTGTGTACAGTGCTTGTACCTTTACCAAGACTGTGCCAATTTTTGTTATCATTTTGATAATTCCAGAACCTTGCAGTACACACCAATACTTATATACGAGATGATCAACCTTTTCTGTTCGATTCCACACCGTTTCTTTCACGATGCAATCACATGACCAGAACTCAACTTTATCTTAAAAGGAATATAGCTGACACATAATCTCAAGCCCCCCCCCCCCCCCCTCGAAAAACTAGAAATAGCAAGCTGACCCTGAGAAAAAGAAAAGAAATGTGTGTTGAGCGGACACAGTCAGGATGCTAGAGAAATGCAGCTGCTTCTTAGTATCAAGGTTGCTTCACACCAAATATAATGTTGGTAAATGGTTTTATGCTAACAAAAAATCCATGGTTCATATATAGCCAGGTGAAAGAACTTAATAGATCTGAAGAAAATAAATATATATTCACAAATTGTGCACGTCTGGATAGTATTCTTATTAAATTAGAAGTCAGGTGAAACAAGTTGGTGCTACAAGTTTGGCGAGCTGACAATCCCGATATTAGAACCTCACTGTATATAGCACTGCCTTCTTTCTGCAAGCAGGGAACATTATAAGTATCCCTATACACTCATTGAAATCAACTTCCATTTTGAGTGGGTATTTTGAATTCTAAATGCAAAACAACAAAAAACCTTTGTATCAATGAAAGTATCAACATGTGAACATTGATTGATTGGTTTAAGTGTGTACTCGGTTTTCCCTCTCACCTGTCCTTTCACACTAGAATTATTTCCTAACTGAAAACAAACCCAATTACATAGGGCAAAAAATCCACCATGTCAATAAAAATGTGATGTTTGAATCTTATTATTAGCCTGCAGAATGAATAGCTTTATTGATTGGATACATAATATAGATTTATTCTTTCAAAAATTACTCATACTTCAAATGTTCATCAATATTTCTCATTGAAAATGAAAAAGTTACTAACTTTCCTTGGCGTGTGAACAGGCCTATTGATTGGCATTCATAATACGCTTTTCTTCCTCTCACCTGTCGCTTCACAGTAGATATAAGTCTGTACATTCACATACCATACATGTATGCTCAGTTGATTTGTGTAATGTGAGAATAGCGGAGGAGGCGAAGTGTTGTTACAATGCTCACACTCGCTGAGAACCAGAAGGGTACTAACCAATACCACTCCATATAGAGTTAACATCCTTCTGCCACTAAGCAGATTATATTTACAGTTTGGTGGGATATGTTCAGATGACTGTTATATCACGCCCACGAAAGGAAGAACTAATTTGATTTCCTGTAATATGAATGATGTTAAAATGCAATCAATAATACTGATTAATCATGAATGCTCACTCCACATGAGGCAATTGATGTAAACGTATCAACATTATTCCACGTATTGAAAGTGCTGGCTATAGTGCCAAGTAGGGGGTATATCATGATAAAAAGACATTTTGTCAGATTTGAAGCAAATTGCCCCAATTCAAACAAAGTCTTATCACTATTTCACCTCATAAAGATATATATACCACTATCTTTTTTTCTTCAAACAAGCAGAGCATTTTCTCATGTATAAGGTGCAAAATGAAAGATGTCTACACATTTGTGGATGTACATGTAGTTCTTCGATCATTTCCAATTGGTTTTAAAATAAATATGTACATCATCATTTGAAACCTATCTTAGTATCGCATGATCCAGACTTTCCTCTGTTTTAGAGAATGGAATAGCAAATTTCGAGCAAGAAGGATGGTAAAACTCAAGAATTATGAAACATCATATACTGGGTTCACACAAAGTACAATGATGCCCTTCTAGTAATGCAGAAATGGGTCAAGACACCTTGTCACCTGGCTTCAGTGTACATGTATATGTGTTTTACAAATTTCAAGATGAAGTTATCAGCATCCCCTTGCTTCATGCTAAATTCAGGCTTTTTTTTTACATTCTTAGAAGATAGGTATTTTGAGTGTACATTGAATCTGCACCTGTAATGGTTTCTCTACGATGTATCCATGCTTTTTTATATGGATCACAATATGTTGTGGTGGAAGATGAATTGTATGTTTGAACGTTTGAATCCCAGCAATTGCAATGATCTTGTTACCATGGTAAGAATATATGCAGAAGATAATATTATGATGTGCTCTGGCAGCTTTAGATATGACGAGTAGTATTTTCTTAAATGTTGATACACATTATTAAGCCAGACTCAATCTCTGCATACTTGCCCCACACCCAATCATGAATATGAAACAAACCCTGCACAAATCAGTGATACATGTCCCCTGCTGAAGGTAAGAAGGGGGTAAACTCTGTGTCAAATAATAGGAGTTATCACCCTTCTGGTTCTCAACAAAATAGTACATGTTCTTCCTGAAACCACAGAGCTTAGAACTCCGAGTTCAAACACACGCCCTACTAGTAAGAATAAACTGACAGAAATCGGACATAGGATGGAGTAAGTGTTCAAGGAAAAAATGTTTTACCGATTCTATATATACATGTTCTACCAAGGAGCTTCTCCGAACTAAAACATAGATGTGAGAATAACTGACAGAAACCATACAGAGAGTTCAGAGACAGGACAAAGCTCGGAATGATTTTCGGGAGGAAATGTGACATACAGCATGTTGGTGTTAACCCCATCTCTGTGCGCTAGGACTAATCCGATTGATTAAGGATTTGCAAACATCAGAAGGGAGAGATTCTAACCAGCTTTACAAATACCAGCTGGGAATGCTGGATGACAGATGGAATTGAAGATGAAGATGAGGAGGACAGGCAGGAATTGAAGGAAAGAAGGAGGAGAAGGAAAGAAGGGGTAGAAGTATAAATGGCTAGAGAAAAATAGAGAAAGAGAAATTGTAAATTGAAATTTTCATAGCAATTTGAAAGGTTTGATAGCTTTGTGATAGATCAAGGAGGAATGCCAGGTGACAGGAAACAATTCAGAAGAGGAGAAGGGGTGTGGAGGCCGACAGGATGAAAAGGAAGAGAAGAAGGAGGAATAAGGCAGTCGTATCAGTGGAAAAGGTTAAGGACATTCATAGAACTAGAAGGATTGCAAAATGAATTTTATAAAAACAAGCCAGAATTCAAAAGAGATGGGGGGAGGACGAGATAGTGGTGGAGGAGGAGGAGGGGAGGGTGAGGAGAAAGAGGAGGAGGAGGAAGAGAAGGAAGAGGGAATCAGTATTGGTAAGATAGATAGAAGAGTCAGATAAATTCTGAATTGAAATGTATTACTAAAGAAAATACAAATAAAGAAGAACTTAAAATGAGTGCCAGTGTGATAGAAGATTGAAAGATGAGCAAAGGTAAAAGTTGGTGACAAAGATGGGAGGAGGAAGATAAGGAGGAGGAGGACAAGTATATAACAAACAGATGAAAGAAAAAGTGAAAGGAGTGATGATTTGGAGCCAATTGGAGGTACACATGTAGATCAAGTGGGAATGCCGATAACGATTGGAATTCGAGAAGGGGATGAGGAGGAGGAAGAGGAATAGAAGGAGGAGGAGGAGGAAGACAGGGGTCTCAGTATGAGTAGGTCCAGAAAATCACAGAACTGTTCGAGAAATTGGGAATCACTACTTCTAAAGAAAAAGACAAAATCAACATCTACAAGCAGAAATAAATCCAAAAGGACATTGAAGATGATCTTCTGATTTGGTTAAACTGCCAAAGGCACACCATCCCACCCAATAAATATACAAAGAGTAGTGAACAGGAGAAGAAAACTCAACCTGACCTCCCAAATGAATTGATAATTTGAAACAGCATATGGTTGAAGCCATCAGACTACAGCCGTGACACAAACTGATCTGAGAGAAATACCCTCAGATTACTGGTGTCAGAGCCCATTCCCTCCAACCAGATGCCCGGTGCTACATCTAGGTTTGAGAGAATAGCTCGAAAATAGCACAAAAATAGGGTCACAGTTTTGTAAATCTACCCAAGTGTCTCACAAATTTGATCATGATATATCGAGTTCCGGTATGGGTACAAAATTATTAATTAACCCATAGTTCATACTCTTCAGCTATTTTCTTGTCATATTTCAAATACAAGGGCATTTGAAGAGTAATCCTTTTCAGAGGACATTTCAACTATGATATTCTCCCAAACTGACAACAAAAAACAATGAGAATGCTCATATGTATTATTTACCACCATTACAAGATCTCAACCTTCTCTTTATAAAAGTAAGTTTGAGATGATCATTCATGCTTGATAGAGCAGCGTGAAGTGAATCAGGTCCGCTGTGATGTGGTTGATGGAGTATGAAATACAGAGTGATGCTATTAGGATACAGACTCCCTACATCTACAGGTAACTATTAATATAGATGTGATGGGAATACAAGTTCATTTATTCATGAGTTGGAGCAGCCTTGCTTCATGACTATCGGCAAGGGGTAACTGATGTAGTAGGCACGTATCTAGTAAGATAAATGTATAACCTAACCGATGTTTATTCAGCTTGCTCAATGACTTAACCTGCACAATTGTATGCCAAGTAATTTCATAACCAGTTACATATTTTTGATTACAACATTTATTTTTCTGAGCAGTAGAATGATCATGACCTTAAAGTAAGTTGCACATAATCATGTTAGCAGTATAAGCAGCACACTCAATACATCAAGAAATGCATGGCAGAGTAAAAACAAGATCGTTTGGGTATTCTGAGGATGTTCGTTGCCCAGAGTGACATATCGTGTATCAGCTCAAGATACAGGTGTGTGTGCTTCACGAGGGGAGAGGGAGAAGGAAAGGAGAGGGGAGAAGGAAAGGAGAGGGGAGGAGGATGGAGAGGGGGAAGAAAGGAAGGGGGGTAATAACAGCTGTTATCAAACCAGCTCTAAATCAATTTGAACTTGGTACTTCAAGAAGGGAACCTAGCTGTGCAACTTTAGTGCTAATATAATAAAATATCTCAACAGGCACAACAGCACTATCTACATATATTTTCATCATGATTTTAATATTCATTTTCCTTGCAGTAGATTGATTTCGATCTAAAAGATAATAATGCATATGATAAGGTGTGGGCTCGAGCCCAAAACTCAGCAGAGTTGCAAAGAAATTATGCATGCATGTTAAGAACGTGATCAGCAAGGAGCATCCGAGAGTAAAATTAGGATCCATTTTGTATTCTGAGGATGTTCGTTGCCTAAAGCAATATACAGTCTATCCCTGATCAGTTTGCAATACAGGTGTGTATGCTTCATAAGGAGGAGGAGGAGGAGGGAAGGGAGGAAAGATACATGCTTAAATCATCTCATATTATTCAATTCTATCACTAGGCATCTTACAAGTACGTCATTTACAACTTCAATACATGTAAATGTGTTTTCAATTGTTTTCAAAGTTTGCTTCACTATTGCAGTAAAACAATGAGCTCTGAAAACATCATCATACATACAGGCCTATATGACATCAATGGTTACAAAACAACATGTAATTAATACCTGTAGAATCAATGTGAGCATGACCTTGTATTTGACATTGAGGGGGACAGGCAAAGGAAGACCCTGACTATAGGCCTCCAATACAATTCTGTCTCACAAAATATCTATCAAAGATCAATAAGAGAATCTTTTTAACTAACACAAGTGGCATGCGTAAACATGTTAAAGGCCTTCAATTTACATGTATGTACAAAAACAATCAAATCTTCATCCCTTATTTGCTTAACTCATACTTTTGAAGTAAATATATCTCCCAAAAAAAATATTTGACAAGTAATGTGAGAATAATTGCCTTAATTAAAAATCAGACTCTATGTTCCTAAATTAAGAGCACTGTAAAAATATGTACACTTTTATATAGTGCCAGTCATATTTTGGGCACTATTATAATTAGGCATTATATTGCTAAACTTCTGCATTCAGAATTTGAGAAATCCAGTATAAAGAAAGTAAGAAACAGACATTACATGTGCCTTCATATTAAAATGTGCCAGGTGATTTCAACTACATCTTATATAAGGTGAAAATGGGGATTCCAAGTAATGCCATCAAGGTCTAATATTGAGCAACTTTCCATATTATGATAGAAAAATGAATTTCAAATTAAAAAAATATAAAAACGTTTTTCCTATCAATCATTCATCAAATTCATAAAAAATTGTATTTTAAATAGCTTTGTATAAACAGACAAGTACATGTACATGTATATGTTGTTCCTAACCAAAGTATATACAATTCAATATTTCATGAATTTGATTATGGTTTATAGAAAACTTAAATGTGGTGAAAGTACCTCATATTAGTATAATAATTTCATGAATTTGCATACTTTTATCAAAAGGTCTATGATATTTTTTATCAAAAATAGAAAATTCTCTTGAAATGTCATTCCATAACGCACGATATTGATTTCTACCTCCTTGATGAACAAATGAAAACAAGCCCCTGAAACTCAAGTGTAAATAGAGTGATGAATAAATCCTGAATGTATTTATATCTATCTCAAAGCTAGGCTGAATGTCAAGGCTCTTCTTACATTCCATGAATAAACCATCTTCTTCTTCTGCTACTCCGCTGCAGGAAAACAAGTGCCACTAGGTTTGATTTCAGTAGCCCTAAATGATCAAGCATTAAACTCACTTGTGTTGTGAAGAGAAAGAATGGTTCAGTTTCTATTATAGAAGATCGTTAATTCTGTGATGATTATGAGTTAAAGATAAAGGTGAGTTCTGGTAATGCGATTGCGTTGTAAAAGAAAAGGTGGGGAATGGATCAGAAAAAGTTGATCATGTAGCATGCAAGTATTGGTGTACACTGCAAGGTTCTGGAGTCATCAAAATCATAATAAATTTGGCCCAGTCTTGGTAAAGTAACAAGCACTCTGTACACAGAAAGATGTATATGGGACTACACAAATGGTGTCGGGGCTAGCTTACCTTGATTTCCTTATCTTTCTATGCTCATTACTCAGCCAGTATACATTTTCTTCCAAAATTGTTTGGCGCATGACATCAATTTGTAATCTTGAACATTCAGTGTAAGTTTTGTTTGATTCTGTGAGAATTTTTTTAATTTTTTTTTACCAGAACTCAAGTTTATATCCAGTCAGTATGAACTAAAAACTTATTGAACTCGCTAACAAGAAGTGGGGTAGACATTTAAGCATGTCCATGTAGTGTAGTACAAGCTGTGGGAGGGGAGCAGCTTTGTAAAATGACACTTGTTGATGATTTACTTATTGTGTGGTGCCATATTTTAGCTAAAACATTCAAAGGTGTCTATCTACATACATGTATCTACTGAAATAGTTTTAGTTTTGAGGCATGATTTACAAGTGAGAGTCTATTTCATGAACAAAAGAACGAGTTTACTTCAAGAACTAATCATACCCATCCAAAAGTTAAGTCAGAACTAAAATACCCATCTAAAAGTAAATACCGGTACAGAACTTTAAATACGGTACTATCAAAAATAGATGGATGATGAGAATAGGTCAAAAAAGTTGTAGGTGACTTCCAATAGTGTTGAAGAGAATTAATTCAGCAGACTGTGGTGAGCAGCAGAACCTAATCTAATCTACTGCTTTCTAAAATTGCTCAATTGCAGCCAATCAGGAGAAAAACGGGATAGGATTTCAAACAATGAAGAGTGACAGACAGCAATTTTGAAAATAAAATATTTTTCTGTGAACTAATTTTGTTCTGACCACATGAATGATGAATGTGTACAAAATAGGTGGTTAACATAGCCTTAAAGGGATAGTTGAGTTCTGTTGCAGAGGGCGCTACACAAAATAACTTTTTTGTGAGATAATTAAAAAAATGAGTATCAAACTTGAAACAAACATACTATTTAAATGACAAATCATCTTTGTTTGATCAAAATCGGTTCTGAGACGGCTGAAATATCCATAAATATAACAATTTCTAATATTTGTGTACCTCCACAAATATTTGATAAGTTGAACCAGCCGTTGAAAAAAAGAAATAGCACCTTATACGATACATTTTAGCCAATGCCGATGTTGGCATTTTGTTGGCTTCGTGTTGGTTAGTATACGCTCAACCAGCTGGCCTGTGTATTATTATAATTAATCAATTAATTAATTAACGATCAACATATTTTTTTTGGAAAATTGAGCCGAATGAGTAAGATCATATTGGCTAAATTTCACTCATTTTGGGGTCTAAAATTACCTTCATAGCAATTTTAGGTCCTAAAAGGGCATTAAAAATGTCATAAATAAGAATAAGAGCATTAAAGGGATCGTTTAACAATGTTAAATCTGAGATACACGGCCCTACATGTTATCAGTGTCTGTGATATGGTGTAATATTGAAGCCCTAAAAAAATTGCGCTTCAAATGATCAAGAAGTGCCTAAAAAAAGTAAAAACCTTTGAGTGACCGGTTTTACCATACTCGTTTTCCCCAATAGACTGTAGTGTTATGAAAACCGTCAGGCGAACGGTTTTCAAAATTTGTAATTCCAATCATAAATATCTTGATAATCAGACAGGCGATCGGCTTGTAAAAGTCATGGGGTTCCTGACTGACCTAAAGGTTTATAATTATCATTGCATCATGAGCTAAATCCAGAATTTTGTTTCAGAATCTGAGACAAAGTTACCGGATCCCTTTAAGCATGCGCACTCGGTCTGAAACAAGAACTCAATTATCCCTTTAACCCATTGTCTACTGGAACTAAGCAATCCCTATATTAAGTCTATGGAAAAGAGAGAATATAGTGGTGAATGGGGTAAATAAGGGGGATCGTAGGTTATATATGGCACATGTGTTCTTGTTAACAATGTCCTTCCATCAATCCATGGTATAATTTAAGGCACAAATTCCTTTCTAAAGAAAAGAGTCCAGGAACGGATCTGATACTTGTGTATATCATCTGTCCAGAGCAAGTTCTAACTGTGTATTCAAGTACATGGATATGAGTTAATGTCCTTCTGGAACCTAACATGTTGCCTTCTTCTCCCCAGCTTTTCAGTGGTCAGCCTTTCAGGGGTCAGCTTTTCAGGGGTCAGCCTTTCAGGGGTCACATTAACATCATCCAGATCATCATCACGGGGGGACCAATGTAACTGGATTTCCTGGATCCAGGATATCAATATACATGTAGTTCTCTTTACAAAATGATGATAACTCGCAAGTCCAGCTTAACAACAGTCAGTTGAATCATGCAAAACGACCTCTTGACCTCTTTCATTTGTGACAAACAACAACAGATATACAAGAATCTTTAATGTAGTTCTCTTTACAAAATGATGATAACTTACAAAGTCCAGCTCCACAACAGTCAGTTGAATCATGCAAAATTAATATTGACCTTTTCCATTTGTGACAAACAAAAAAGGAGATAGGAAAGAATCTGTAATTGTAGAAATTTCTGGCAACATTATATGATCACTGATCTTAGTATATATATCAAACACACTTCTACATATGTACATACAGTATGGTATATGAAACTGAATTAAACTTACTAATTTTTCTCCGCTGAGTACTTCAAGTAGCGCAAGAAGGATTGATCCATCTCGTAGGTCTGAATATAAGTCCTGAATTGGGGGCTTGGATTCCTAAAAGAAGAGAAAAGATTTATCATTTCAAAATAAACCTGAAAAATAACTTACTAAAAGTCTTTTTCGAAGGGCAAGTAATAAAATTGCAAATGGTTTCATGAACTGACATAGAGGCATAGGAAAGGCATTGCACTTTAAATGCCAGTTAACAAAAACAGTAAAGACATGTTAAACCTTGCGCTCATCACTGAAATAAAAGACTTTTTATTTTAGTACCATTTAGTGAATTAGATTACGGTACATGTTATACAAATAAATTATAGGCAGTAAATGAGCTGAGAGGTTAGTAACTCTTACAGACCCATTTTCACTGCAGTAGTACAATGTAAATGTGCTTTGTTACAGTAAGAAAAATAAAATATGAACTCTCTATACATGTGGAATAATATCATTGAAGTAATGTGATACAACGATTCCTGCATATATATCCAGATTTGTTACAATTTTCTTAACTTGCAACAAAAAAGAATGATTTTATGGAGTGATATCCTAGTAGTCATATACATACTGAATCACTTTACCTCATCTGTTTAAACAAAAAAATTACAAGAAAGATTGCATATCTTTTGTCTTAAAGTACCAAACCTCTATACATGTAGGAACCGACTTCCAAGATTGACTAAATTTGAGCCTCCTTTGATCTCAAAGAATGCTCTCAGAACTTTGAAAGATTGGGTGCCTCAAAGATTCATTATTGCTTACAAGTATCTTGGTAACATGATCTCACAGTAGCATTCAAGTCTGAATAGTCATGTCTACTGCTGGAATTTAATTTCATTAAAATGAAGTGATGCAACAAACCCCTGAAATGTCTCAATTGAGGCATTCTGTTACATACCTATAGAATGCTAATAGTAGTAGCACATTTAGGAGGAGAACTCAGAAATTGGATCCGATTTAAGAGTAGTGGTTATAAGAATTGGAGCCTTGTGGGGGGGGGGGGGTGTGACTTGACATGAGCAAAATTCATAGTTTTAATATGTGACTTGTCACATAAAAATGAGACAGAAGTCACATTTTTTAAAACTCTTTTTTTCTGATTGATTCTGATTCTACGTTTATTTGATAAATAGCTCAGCTCTAGAAGGAGTATTAGAGAAGATAATAGCTTTTAATTTGTGAGAGGAAAAGAGATTTAGAATTCTTTTTTTAAACGCTTCCAAAGTTTGACTTTGGCTTTGTCTTCAAGTAGTAGTAGAAAAAGGCCCTAAGCAAATAGCTTTCTTGAGCACGGGACTTCGCTATAAACTGTCCGCAAGAATAGAAGAGCTTCATACTGAAAGATGGAAGACAAAAACACACAATTTTTTTCCTTCTATTTCAACCCTTTCTAGCTATCTTTTTTACTCACTTTTTTCCTACAGGATATTTCACTAAACATTAAAAATCTGAGAAATTTTCTTCTCTTTTTTAATTCACAAAAGTTTGATATTTGTCATGATTTCCCCCAATTTTCTCAAGTTTTAGCCCAGCGACTTGTGTCTTAATTTTTTGTGATGGGTTACATGATAGACTGCGGTGAGACAGAAGCCCTTGGCTTTGGCTCCACGATGACAATGAACAGTATATGCCGTCATAGTGACTAGAAATACATCCTGAGGAGCCATTGAGATGTGTACATGTATGCGATAAACATAAAACTGTACATACTACTTACACATCTACTGAAGACAAGTCTAATATTAACCGGGTGTACACAACAACAAAAACAACATTACTATCATCAACAACAACATCATCATCTATTCTACAACAACATCAAAAACATCAACAACAACAAAAACAACAACATCATCATTTATCATCTACAACAACATCAAAAATATCAACAACAATTAAAACAGCAGCAAAAATAAAAAACAACAACGTCTACAACAGATGGCATTATTTAACCCATACTGTGCCAGTCTTTTAAATAAATTTATCATAACATTTCATTTAAAGTGTTGAAATTGGACTTGAAATAATATTTATGTTGTCATTTTCAAATTGGACCTAAAATCTATTTAACACAAATAAGCTCCATAATGGGTTATCTGTTCGTCTTTCATCAGTATTTCTGCTGTATTCCAAAATGCACTAAATATATTTCTTCGGGTATCACGCTTTAGTGGATGGATGGAGGATTCACATACATGTACGTCTATGAAATGTTTGTTTTAGCTATAGAAGAGTAATTTATAAGCATATACAGTGAAATGCAAAAATATTATCTAGCAATTGTAAATTGACTGCAAGACAAAACTTTTGAAAAAAAGTCTTCTCTTTATAAGTCCCTTGAAGAAAGATTGTATTGAGAAAACAAATATAGCTCAACATGGTAACATGGTATCAATTGGAAGTGGACATTTAAGCTCCATTAGATTTGGTTTTGCCAATACCGGTCAATAGTCACTGTGTTCAGCTCAACTTGTTTTTCTTCATACGTACACCATACTTGAAGATAGGTTTAGGAAACATTAATCTTCTAATTGAGTTGCACAGTGTGCTTGCTATGATTCAATTGACTGTGACAACACTGACACTTTAGGTATCTCTACGCTCATCTCTTTCTCCATCTTCTCTCTCTTTGTCTCTCTGTCTGTGTTCCTCTCTTTCTCTCTCTCTTTCTCCTTCTCCCTATCCATCTTATGTCTCTTTCTCTTTCTTGCTATCTCAACTCAAATGCTTTCTTACTTGATATCTCTTTCCCTCTATCGCTATCCATCTCTGTATCTTTCTTTCACTCTCACACTCCTATTATGTTGCTTCATATTTCTGTTCAAGTTTCTTTATTATCCTCCTTTGTGCTTGTTTGACATTATCTACATGTAGGGTGTATGCATTTATCTTTCTACTCGTCTGTTCGTTTGTCTATGCTTCTCTCTGTCTCTTCCTGTAGCAGTATATTTCAATCCACTCTCACCCTGAATCCTTTTTGGGGGGCATTCTTTTTTTCTAGATGCATTTCTCTCCTTCTTTATACTCTAAGCATATACGTCTTTGCTTCATATCCCTCTCTCTCTCTCTCTCTCTCTCTCTCTCTCTCTCTGGATCTTTCTTTTCCTCCGTACCTACTCTCTCACACAACATTCCGACTCCCTTTCAATCTCCATCTTCCTTTCCTCCCCTTCTCCTGGCTCTCATTCTGACAGACCTGCACAACTAATTGAGTGACGACATGAACAGTTAACAAAATCATGATTATATGCGAGTGGTCACGAATGGGGCATGCCTGCACATACATAGTCACAGTGCAGGAATGAATGCCCCACATTCTTCACTCATACATTCATATATGTTTACCTTACAAAGTGCATTCTGCTATGTCAATGTTATTAACTTCACTAATGATATCTACGACAGTGTTTCAGATCGGCAAATACCCATGCTCACAAAACATACTGCTTGCTTGGCTAAATAATGAAATAATCATTACATAAAACAGGACAACATGCAGCAGGTAAAAGATGGGTGGGGACAAAATAAAATCTTGTAGGATCTTGTGACAATGCTAGGGCAGAACCAAGGTGGGTAGCACTGGATTTATACTGGAACCGGAAATAAATTAACATTTTCATTACAAGATAAATTATTTGGTTTAAGAGGTTCAAAGAATTATGCATTGAGTATGAGTTTGGATAATACATTACTTCAAAAACGAAAAGTATATTGCAGATTCAAATTGTAGAAATAATAAATTCACAAGAAAACGGTTTCAATTCAGGAATTTGTTCACATAAAATGATATTTTTCTGTATTTTTTTTTCTTTTCATAAATATCAGAAATGAATTATTGAAGATTTGTTAGTTTTCTGTTAACTCAACAGTTCAACAATACTTGTATCTTGAGTAGCCAATTTTATTTATGTTATAGAGTGTACATGTAAATTATCTTGAATATATATTTGTTAATTTGTTTCAAATGGAAATCAATAAAATCCCTGTGGAGGGAAAAATATGGAAGGAAAACAAATGTGGAACGATACGATGCTCCTAGATTGATGACTTTTGTATAAAGGCTGTTCTTTCCCTTCATTTTCTTTCACCAGGACTCTTCTTCTCTTCTTTTTGTGTTTGATCTCTTTTTCTTCTTCTTCTTCTTCTACTTTAATTACCCAATCCTTCTTCTTGATCTTCTGTTCTGTATTTCTGCCTCCTTCCTCTCTATACATCATTATACCTTATTCTTCCTTCTCCCTTTCAGCTTCTCTGTTTTTACATTGATCCTCTATGGATAAATTTTTCTCAATAATTGGGCGCCACTTTTATTTTATGCAGCATGCAAAGCGCATGTGTCAATATCGTGGAGTTTATGTCAGCATTGAGAAAGAAAAAAAACAGTCTTGTAATTGGGATTATTTTTTTAAAGGTTTTTTACTGTGATTATGTATGTACATGTAAGGAATCAACAAAAAATCCCTCACAGATTATCCTGTCCAGGTACATACATACGTGTACATATGTATTCCTTTCCAGGTTATAAATTCTCATGTTTCAAATACATGACAAACAGAATATATTCAACTCAAATCTTAGATCTACCTGTCAATGAACATTCTAAATCAAATACTTAGTATCTATCTCCAAATCACTACTTGTTTGTTCTTCTTTCAGTACTTAACTTCTATTTCAAATCTAAAAACAAAGCCCAGAAATACAAATCCCAGAAGAGTAGACTATTCTTACATGTAAGACATCTTAAAATGCAATCTGACATAACTGATCTGCTTGATGTGTATGGGTGCCAGGACGGCATCACAACCATTGCTAGAAAGCCCCCACTGTATATGAAAGACGATATTAGCTCTTGCTCTCCTGGTGCTCATCAGACATCAGAGATGTTTCTGATTGCTATAAATAAACTCGTCCAGGGTATGGGGGTACTGCTATTACAGGTGGATGCTTACAAGACAAATCAGTCAGCTGAATTCAGATTTGGCTCTGCGTAAGACAATATTCCTCTGCATAATGCATAATTCCCCTCAAATGGACATTTTCTCATGTGTCCGAAAGGAGCACATCATGCAATTTGTTCTGTCAGTGGGTTATGGTGCAAACGATTGGTATTCAATTTGGGGTACAAAGCAAATATTTAATATTGATAGAATGTTATAAAGGATCAAATTCTTGTTAGATGACACAATGTTCACAGGCATGTACATGTAGGGAATTTGACATTTTGAAATCAATCTTAAATGGCTAGGGCAGCATGATTGTTAGAAGAAAAAAAAGACATATACACAAGTATGCTCCATCTAAAAAAGGAATCTGTCTGTAAGAGTATTGTCATTCATGGCAGGTTTGAAGCAATGGCTTATGACACATTCAAATAGAAAAAACAAATTGTTTACCTTTCACTATATTTCAAATATTTGTAACAATAACTCTGCTCATGAGTGACAGGATTCCTAAAAATCCACAAATACCATCATAGTGAAATATATTTTAAAAACATATTGGATTTAAAAGTATAAATTATCTGAGCAAATACCTAAGCCCTTTCAGACTAGCAGCATAATACAACAGATTTCACTTCTCCATAATGTGTGAATGTAGGAATTCTTTTTTTCTTCATAAAATCAACAACTCAAGATATGTTTTTCTAGAAAAGCAGCTTCAATACAAGAATGTGTAGATAATCTGTATTTAAAACTCTTGCTTAAAAACTAACAACAAAAAAGCATCAACAAAACTGTGTTTTGACCTCCATTCTGTAACACTAGAAAAGACTCCATCGTTGGTTGTCTATATGTAAATCTTTATTATAACTGTGAATTCTGGATCAATACAGACCATTCACACTAGAGAGATAAAAATGCTCTAATATAAACAAATTAAAAAAAAAAGTATAACCAAAGCATCGAGGACAAAACATATAACATGGAAATAAAATATTGTTCTAACTGGTCACACAAAGTCGTACTCAGGAATACAGTTCTTGTACATCTAGATTTAACTGCAACATGTACATGTATATTGTACAGTCGTATATTATGGTCCTGTGACAATTGTTCTGTGGTAAATTCCTACATTAAAGGTAATACAAAGTTTTGGGATGGGGTCATGAATTTGGTTCAAATGAACATATTGGAAGCATATGCGATTTAACAATATTCAAATGATCGTTGTCGCGGTTGAAATCAAGTCTAAAATGATGCAATTGTAAATAATAAACTCTTTATGTTTTATAGCGCCCTCGCAAGACTGATATTAAATTAGCTTTAAAACAATGTATCTTGATTACAAATGACTGATTTGCTATTCCCGTTTGGAAATTGTATATCAGAACTGCATATTCTGAGATGGTCATGGTCGCAGCTACGATGGAATGGCCTTAGGCGCTATTTGAAATATTTGAAATTTACTGGGAGCACCAGTAAATTTTGATTATTCAATTTTCTCGAAAGCAGAAGTGATTTAGGGGCTAAATTTTCTAGTGCTTATCAATACATCTAAATAGGCATCTAACAATATCAAAATGTTAAAGAATTACTATCCATCCAATTTTAAAAATTTCCCAAAAATTTGCATTACCTTTAACCGATTTCCTAAATTAAACCCTGGACCCAACGCTTGCAACCCTAAGCCTGACCCTATACGTTTGATGACATGAATCCCAGAGCAAATGTTAGATCCTGATTTTCAAAATAAAGTTCTTATAATACGAGGGAGAAATGTCTGAACCTCTGCTGTGCTTTAAAGATGAAGTTGAGTTCTGGTCATGCGATTGCATTGTGAAAGAAACGGTGTGGAATCGACCAGGAAAGGTTGATCATCTAGCATATAAGAATTTGTGTGTATTGCAAGGTACTGAAATCATCAAAATGATAAGAAATTTGGCCAAGTCTTGGTAAAGTTACAAACACTGTACACAGAAATATGTATATGGGACTACACGAACACATGGCGTAAAAATCCAACCCCCGAGTTTTACGATGTTACATGACATATCTAGAATATGAAGGCCATGCTTTTCAGGTACATGTAACATGTCTTATCTGATGTTCTTCCACACTTGCATAATAAGAATGATAACGCTCATAAATTATTTTTCACCTCTTCCCAGAACTCAACCTTCTCTTTAAAGAGATGGTTCATTAGGCGTGTCTGCATCTCGAGATTGCCAAATATCCAGCTATTTGAATTATCCCGATCGCAAACTATCCAGCTTATTTGCGTCTTCATTAGACCGAAGTAGCAAATTAGCTGGATAGTTGGTCGGGATAATATCCCAAGATATCTCGGTCTAGTTTGCGGTTTTCCGTGTTTACTCGAGGTCAGTGGTTGCGAGGTCAGCGCTGAGCGGTATAGATCGCATGTGCGAACCGGAAATCGTTGTGCATGATGGGATCGGGATAATTGACTCCGTACTTCGGTCTAATGAAGACGGTCGCAAACTATCCCGCTAGTTCGGAAATAGAAGGATATTTTGCAAACTAGACCGAGATATCTTGGGATATTATCCCGACCAACTATCCAGCTAATTTGCCACTTCGGTCTAATGAAGACGCAAATAGCTGGATAGTTTCGATCGGGATAGTTCAAAATAGCTGGATATTTGGCAATCTCGAGATAGTGCAGACACGCCTACTGAAATGTGGTAAATGGGCAAATTACACCTCTACAGATTGCTGAGAACATTAACAAAATGAGCAAAGATCATTTGAAGCCCTCACTGTTGTGAGGAATAAATTAAATGCAATTTTGTTACCCTTTCCTGAACCCACTCGCAAAGTGAATTGACGGCGTTATTTTACATGCGAAACTATGACGTCACAATATGAACAACCTACATCACACATTCGGGACAATGTTGGATACCCATTGCAATTTTGAGATATGGGTTTAACGTTGTTTGTATATTTACCGCCAATGGTGATATTTCCTCTATTTTTGGCATTTTGAATGAGATACACTGAATAAATGATATTTTCTACAAATTGTGTTCGATTTTTATATTTTTTTCCGTCACATTTGAGCATAAAAATCGGAAAACTAATCACATATTCTGAGGGCACTTCAGCGTCTGGGAAGGCAAAGAACATTTTGCATACTGACCTCATGACTCTTTTGGAGTAAAGTAGGCGACAAATTTACAAAGGATTGTCCAGATATTCATTACAAAAATGTGTGAGTAGGCTGATTAATTTACATTTTTGATAAATTAAGTCGTAGGACCTGATAAACCGAGAGAAACAGTCCGGTTCGCGATTCACGGCTAGCTCGAGCGCCGGGCTACGGGCTAGGCTGGCTAGCAAGCTGCGCTAGATGTGATGCACGCATACTACGTACGTGCGATATTGCACACACAGAGTACGCACGCACAGCTACTAGCTACGGGAAACTTGAACGCTACATACATCGACGATATATTCACTCGCTTTTTGGAAGTTATATACCATTTATCTAGACTAAAGTCAGATTAAGAACCAAAACCATGCCATGGAGGAGCCTTCTTCTATCTCCTCAAAACTCAAATCAAGTATGTTTTCGTCCATATATCCATATTTCCAGGGGATTTTGATGAAGGTAAATAGCGTTAGGTATAAATCGGTACGGTACTCGAGAGTCAATGCAATACATGTGAATAGCACGCAAACTACATCTCGCACCGTCGTCAATCATTTCAGCTGAGCGGCCCGCTGTTCATATTGTGTCGTCACTTCAAAAATCAGCTGACTTACAATGTTTTCGGGGCGTTGAGTGGGTTGATTTTTCGTCAAGTTCAATCAACTTTTATAAATTTCGCTCAAATGTAAAAGTTGCACAAATGTAATGATTTTACTCAGTGTAATGTTTCGATTGCCAAATTCAGTCAAGTTTGAAATCAATAAACCATCTCTTTAAGCCATTCACACAAGCAAAATCTGATTTTAAGTATTAATCATACCAAACGTTATTCCTTCCAGTGTGAACAGGTGTAGTGATGCCATTATAATGGGAAAAATCCATTAGTGACCCTTCATTGTATAAAGCAAGGATGAGCATTGTAGATCTCTTGAAAGTCATTAAATGAAATGGGAAAGAATTCCATTCAAGATTTATATGGTATCCTCCACAAAGACTGTAACCTTCTTCTTCAGTCAACTGCTCTTACAGCAGAGGCCTTCAAAAACATTTGAACAGACAAAATGCCCTGTGTGGAGGTAGGATCTCTATGAAAACCAGTTTGGACATGGCTGTCTGCCACATACAGTGATTTTAATAATAATAATAATAACAATCTTTTAGTCCACTCCAAATTTTATATCGAAATGAAAATTCTTTTTGCCCAATTGATTGGGAGCCCGGCAGCCACTGAGCAGCGCCAGATCGACGTTGCTCTATCCCTTATTGTTGAACGCCAAACAAGGTAGCAGCAACTCCCATCTTTTAACGTCTTTTGGTATGACGCGGCCGGGGATCGAACCCACGACCTCCCGGTTGTGAGGATGACGCTTTACTGACTGAGCCAACGCTCCGGTTGCAACTTTACTTCAAAATATTGAACAAATGTTCAAATTTGGGGATGTGAACATTCATCATTTGTTCTTTGATATATGTCCATTAATCATTTAGGACAAAATAAAGTACTTCCCAGGTGGGGACCACGGAACTGAAGAATGTTGAGGCTTGGCCCATGGTCTAATGTAGGTGTTACATTGCAGAGTTTATTCAATAAATATAGAAATATATTATGAATGAAAGAATGAATGGATGAAAAAAGAAATGAATGACTGGGCCTATGAAGAAATACATTTCTATAAAAACGATTGAGGGAAGAAAAAATGAATGTTCTTGGTTTGCTTTTTACAAATGTGTACACGTATCAACTGATGGTGATCAACACTAGCACTAGCCATAAGGGTATTAACATATAACCTTACACAAACAGAGTGATGCCCTTCTGGGTCTAAACAAATGAAATGTGAGGTAACACCTTGGGCATACTCGCATGCTGGGGACCTTATATCTGGACAAGTCAACAATTACCATGGCAACCCATTCTTTCCATGAAACAAGAAATAATTGACATTGATAAATGGATCCTTACCTGGACTAGTTGTGCATTAACCCACTTGCTGAAGGTTTTCTTTTGAATATCTCCTCGTTCATCTGAAAAAGATAGAAGAGAAAGTAAAAATAATTAGAAATGATTCAAGTAATATGATAAAAATCAAAATCACATTTGATGGCAATGCACTATCAAGGAGTAACATGTACATCAACCTGAAATCTGAAGATATCTGGAGAATCTCATTCAACCATACATTCAAATTTTATTCATCTAACTCAAACACCATAATTGTTACTGCAAAAAGCTGATGGACTGGCAAGCATGCACATGAACCATTAAAAACTTCCCATCATTTTCTCACACATATCTTCCAATTGGAAAAAGATGTGAACATATTATATCTATGAAAATCCATATATCCCTTTGCATCTGTGCACCTAATATGTTCTGGTCTTTCTGAAGTTATGGTGAAAAGTGGCTGTTTTTGTTAATATACTTCTGACTACCATATCAGGGCAAACATGTAGGGCACCACACAATCTTTTTAAATCTGAAATCTTTGGGGGCTGATGCATGCATGAGCCACCTGATTTTTTTCAATTATGGGTGTCAAGAGTTGTGGACCTTGTTCTGTCGAGCCTTGACGAAGGTTTGAACTATTTGTATTATATTGCTATAGCCTTTAACTAAATAATACCTGCAGGTGCGGCTTTAAAATTTGAGAGCTATACAATTCTCTCAAGTGGTCAGTTTCCTGACCACGAGTAAAAGCACAGGGTCTATCATTGTCCAGACCATAGACTGACCAACCAACGATTGAGGGTTAGCGGAAATTACTTTCACACCTCCTTCAACAAACAATCCTCCTTCAACTGGTGCTTGAGGGTTTACTAGGTGATTAATAAGGGTAATCATTAATCCTCTTTACAGCTTTATGGGAGTACTCACAATAAAAGCTAGTGTATGTTTCAGCAACAAAAAGGAAAATCTAAAGATTATGTAATAGATAATAAAGGACAAAGTTGAAGAGGGTACTGCAAAATAAGACTTGATAACATTTGTTTTTAATTATTCAATATCATTTTTCCTTGCTAAACACAAAGGTGATTAATTCCTTAAATTGTATGGTGAGTACTACTATTTTTACCTTTCTAAGTTAAAACCATGTCATAGTCTCACAGCATTATCAAAGGTACAATACATGTACATGTAGTTAATTCTAATTAAGCAAGGATGGATTAGATTAGCAGGATAATGAAATAGACAAAATAACAACCATGGTAATTAACAACAACAAAAGAGGAAAATAGGGATAAAAGAGTGGAAAGAAGCCAAGCCCCCCCCCCCCCCCCCCCTCTCCTCCGACCCCCCACTTGATATAATTTCAATTCAATAGCAATACACACATGTTTACGCACATGTTTACAAGCATTTCTACAACAGTCCAATTTGTTCATGTTGATGTAATGCTGTGTACAAAAGCTCACTTTCAATCAAAATTACTGCTGCACATTCTGAATAGCAGCAGTTTTCCTCTCTCCAGAATACAAAAGCAATCAAATGTGGTTTCTAGAAAATCAATCAGGTTGGGACAAAGGAAAGTATGAAAAGGGACCTCAAATTGACCAGACAAAATGAGAAATGAAAAAAGAGGAACAGTGGGAGGGGAATGGGGGTCTATTGAAGGGGAAAGGAGATCTATTGATGGGGGTGAATGATGAAAGAAAGACTATTTCACGCACTTTTAGACATGGCAAGCACACATTGGTGGACCAGCACATATGGGTTTCATACTTTACATGCAGAAATTCTCATTATGTGGTTTTTACACTCCCTGCACAAGTTAATGCAAATTTTGTACGCAAAAGTGACAAATATAAAACACACTTCTATGCATTTTGATTACAAGCGGTATTTAGGGTGCTTTTTTTATGGAAGCCAGTGATACTTATTTTAAATATACAAAATATCTTGTTTCACAAGTAATAAGTTGGCTATTTTTTCAATAAAATCTCATCCCTAAGATAAGTAAACCATCACACGAGGGCCCACACACAATCACAGGTATCAAACAAAATACATGGGAGCAGTGAGCTATTTAGCTCTCAAAAGCTCAAAAAATAATCAGGTGAATTGAAAAGGAGCTCTACTGAAAGACAATAACGTATTTTAGCGAAGCATGATCATACAATACCAAAGAACTCACAAGAACAGAAGGTATTTTTAAACTGCTCACAGGCGATGGATTTACTGTAACCATGGACCTACTTGTAACTCTGACAAATTGGTTAAATCCAAATAATTTTGTTAATTTTCCCTTTTCTGCAGATAAAGTCTAACGTCACTGCAGTATATAAATAAATGAACATGTGGCGTGGTTCTATTTCTGTCTTCTCCTCGCATCATTCATGTTTACTCAAGTCAATCTTGAGAAGAAGAATCCAAACACTGTATCATCTAATGAGCTCATTGAGCTGCTTTAACATGTTTGTCATTCAGATTTACCATCTCTCTCTCTCTCTCTCCCCCCCCCCTTCTCTCTATCTCCCCTTCTTCAGCTCTCTCTCTCTCTCTCTCTCCCCTTCTCTCTCTCCCTCCCTCTCATTGATTATGTAACAATAATTCTACAAAGATGTATTAAATGTCTTCCAATTTTGTTCTATAAATTGAGGATTTGCAATAGTTTAGTTTTATATGTTTGAGTGGAGAGTGAAGAAGTTGATCTCTAGAGTTTTTTATGAGACACACGCCAGAGAGAAACAACAAAAAAGCCTTTTCACAAGTGGGCAAGTTTCTGTTGGCCATTGCATATCGGTAAGTTTGGAATCAGTTTGGCTGTGTGACATACAGCCTTTTCACACACAGCTAAAATTCATCGTATCTAGAGATGATTAGAATCATCGTAAAGTTTTAAACATGTTTATAGACAAAATTTCCCAGTGTGAACATCGTTTATACGATGTTGGGATAGATACGAAGTCGCGATCCATACGCCCCTAAAAGCAGGCTGCAGATACGAAGTTCGTATCTAGTGAGCTTGACATTTTGTGTGTGAAAGGTTATTCGTGTTTAAACGTGTTTAAACTGAATGGAGCGTGCGCTTTGATTGATGTGACATGACCTTCAATGCGCAATGGCACTACTGCGCATTTTACGAGCAGTAGTTAATCACGAAACGATTAACGATCGCACCGAAATTTCTGTGTGTGAAAGGCTCGTGATTAGTTTAAACACGTTCGAAACACGTTTATACTAGTCATGTTTATAGAATTTTAGCTGTGTGTGAAAAGGCTGTAGGTTTACAGGCTTTATATTGAGATGTGAAAGAGACTGATATTTACACTCTAGCTTAGAGTGGATGCTAAAGAGAAAAGTGGACTTGAAGAGTCAACACTACAGTGCACTGGTCAAGTTTCTTTCTCAATTTCTTATTACACATCTCCCTTGACCCGCGGTCTGGCAAGTTTGCATCTCACTCCATTTATTTCTCTTCTTTATTTCAATGTTTGACCTTAACTTCAGAAACACGATCTGAAAGGTGATATCAACTCTAGGTAGACATTCAAAATGACCATCAACAAATATGCAGATCTTTAACCATCACAAGAAACTTGACCCTTCATAAGAAACTGGACCCCAACAAAAACTTGTTATCAAAACATGAACAAGAAAAGTTCACAAAGACTTAAGGATGACGAAGCTATGATAGTGAAAAAGTGCCTGTTAACCCAAGAATATGATGATATCTAAGAATTATAACATATCTCAAAAAACATTTTTGATAAGTAAACAGGCTAATCGTGCCCTTATATATTTAGTCTTTGAAACATTGAAAGATCATTTATATGTAAAAAATTGTTAAAAAGTTGTTTTGGGGGCACTTGAAAACATGTACGTACAATTACTGTACATGTATCTCTCTACAATTCAACAACTTTCAGTTTTATAATCATTTCCCATATTAATCTTCAAAATTAAAATAAGAGTTCAGATTCTTACAAGAGAAATGGCAATATGGATTGTTTAATCTTATGAAATTCTAAATGGCACCTTTAAAATTGTGAGTTGAGCTAGGCATAGATACATGTATAGCTTATACACCGGTAGTTTATATAGTAACAAGAGAGATGGCTAAATGGCGTCTTATGAAATTCTAAGTAGCACCTTCAAAATTGTGAGTTGAGCTAGGCATAGATAGTTTAGATAGTAACCAGAGAGATGGATCAATGGAGTGCTATTCCAGCTGCCATACAGACCATCACACCCTTGTACTGTGATATGATACCCCCCTCAACCAACAATTATAATTCCATCTCACAGAATACTCCAGTGAGCTTCTCATGGTAACCAGTATGGAGATGATAGCCAAGATATGAATCATGGTACAAAGTAAACATGCCAATGCTACCTCCAAAAGCAATGATGTACAATGTAGATGATTGTGTTTATTAAATGGTCAAGCTTTGAAATAAAGTACAAGAGTAGACGAACATGCAAGGACGCCTCAATTTGTTTCTATGAATGATATTGAAAGAGTAATTCCTTTCTTTGCACTTGTTCTTTTTTTGTGGGAGGGTAAAATCTTTTCTTTAAGGGTGTATTAATTAAATTTTAAATGCTTCATGGTGACAAATACATGTTATTCATAGCAATCATCTTAATGAAGATCTCCATTATCCTACCCATCATCATCATCATCATCATCGTCATCATCAGCATCAGCATCATCATCAGCATCATCATCATCATCAGCACCATCACCATCACCATCATCATTATCATCACTATCACCATCACCATCACCATCGTCATCATCATCATCATCAGCACCATCACCATCATCATCATCATCATCACTATCATTATCATCACCATCACCATCATCAACGTCATCATCATCGTCGTCATCATCATCAGCACCATCACCATCACCATCATCATCATCACTATCATCACCATCACCATCACCATCACCATCGTCATCGTCATCGTCACCTTCATCGTCATTATCGTCATCATCGTCATCGTCATCGTCATCATTATCATCATCATCATCATCGTCATCATCACACCATCTCTTCACCACCACTACCATCAGTCCATCACCTAGCAAACAGCTACAGTAAATGGACAGTTCTTCCACAGGGTATGGGACACATGGAACTTTCTTATATTCGTCTATAGATGAGCAATTATAATTACATTATCATTATCAAAAATTAATCTCAATGGAGCTCAGTATCTCAATGTCTAGATGTAGATCTAATTTTATGTAACAATGTCAAGTGTATTCCATTTTCACCAACATGTAAGAGAGCATGTGGGCCTACATGACGGATGTCTGGACTATACATCTACACTGTATGCAACACAACTCCCATCTCTCACCCAACGTGTCAACACCTGTGCCTCTGAGCTGCATGCACTGTAGAGAGGGCAAGCACAGTTCAATATGTATGCTCATCATAATGCTTCTTACTCATCATAATGTAAAAGATATATTGAGAATACTCTCACTCCCCATTACTATCTTCCCCACATCTTTTTCTCTCTCTCGGTCCTCTCTGAAATGCCTAAAGCAAAAGGGCTCATCCTTCCTTCGATGCAGAACGGTTTTCATTCCATTTTGTCAAGATTTACATGTTGAAGACAGTTGGTGAATTCACATCATTCATTATACTAAATTCAGAATCAATGGACAGGCTAATGAAAATCTAGGGCCTACATGTAGATATTTGACATGCATGGTAGGAATAACAAATTGTGCCTTTTTTATCAGGACAAATTTGTCAAGGACTGAAAAATAGTCAATAAAATGGTTCAAGAATTCTTCCAATCAAATTCACTACCAACATGCACATGTACAAATGTTAACTTTATACAAGTATC
Source organism: Strongylocentrotus droebachiensis (assembly GCA_035222895.1). Classification (NCBI taxonomy): domain Eukaryota; kingdom Metazoa; phylum Echinodermata; class Echinoidea; order Camarodonta; family Strongylocentrotidae; genus Strongylocentrotus; species Strongylocentrotus droebachiensis. Next base: position 436,368 of record JAVYIG010000223.1, read on the forward strand.
TATCTAGTTTTTCTATTCACTTTGTTGTTTCTTGACTTTTCACATACATGTATATGATATTTCACACATTTGCAAAAACAGACAAGAGATTAACACAGGCATTGTAGACTCATGGAAAATTTGAAGAACAAAGTTTGCTCTAATTTTAAACCATCTCCTTTATAGGATTACTATGAACTATACTGTACAGAATTCTTGATGAAGATGTATGCTTTCTTTCCAGGCTGCTGCATTCAGACTACCAAGATTCATCATAGAATAGTACAGCTATATCATATGATTAAAGTAATTAATTTTCCCCTAATCTGAACATTTTATAATGAAATTTGGTATCGCAAAGCGCCTGTTTGACCATCGTTTGGAAGGAGAATTCAATTAAGACTCGGCATCTACATGTAGTTTGCACGTTGTATCGTACAAAAATCATATAAATGGGCGGGTTTATCATGAACATACACTGATGATTGGCTAGCTGTCATGTCAATCAACCTCTTGAATATTCATGTATTTATACAAAGATTGTTAATACAACACTGTTTGCTAGTCTAGCTGTACGTTCCTTTCACTATAATCTTTTTTGTATACATTGCTTCTAGGGTCGTAAGAATTTCCATTTCTGAACAGGCTATATTTCACCTTTAATACTTTCATCTGCAGTTGCAAATTGCCAATTTGAAATCCATATACTGGGAAAATAACCACCAATAAAATAACTTCATTTTCCCAGGACATTCTCTGAAAGCAATTTGATCCCTTTTGACCAAATTCTTTTCTCCCTAAAAACCTCCAGTTCTTTCTCTATCAAAGAAACCTTAAAACATAGTAAAAATAATAATAATTTATGAGATTTATAAAGTGCACTTGTAAAAAACACCCAAACAAATAAGATATCGCATAAAAGCATCTGCATTATATAAACAAAAGAACAGAAGTAAGATAGAACATACAATTATAATATTTACAAAATACTATTTTTCTTCAAAAGGGCCACTTTTGGGACACTCCCTCTGTTTTGGGGGGTGACCGCTAAAATTTAAAAATAACAATTGTGAAATATTGTGTAATGTGTATTATGATAAAATCTTTTGAATAAACAAGGTAGGTGCTTACTGCTTAGTTTGTGAAGTAGTGGCAAGCAAACCCCTCTTTTCTGACTTTAGCCCTTTGCTTTATATATCACGCACAAAAAATTAGCTAAGTTTACATAAACGGCGTAATATTTCTGGTCACATTTGTTGTGTCATGTCAAACAACATAAAAAGTAGTGATTCAGTTCCCCCTTCCCATTGGCTGTAAATACATCATGAGATTGATGGGTGGGCTTCATTGCTTTTAGAAATATAAGACCAGGTTGTGGTGGATGTGGTATAGTTTGCTCAATCTATTTCAATAGCGAATAATAATGTATTATCGTAAAGACATATAGCACAACTACTGTAGCCAATACAATAAAGGTCATGGGTGGAGAAAAGCATAATAATTGTCTGCCTCAACAAATCTTATCAATGAAGGCATTTCATGCTCACAGTTGGGGCCTATTCTTTCCCTATATTTTTCTCTAGCTACCTGTTTCTCTCTCTTTCTCTCTTTCTCTCTTTTCTCTCTCTCCATCTCTCTCTCTCTCTCTCTCTCTCTCTCTCGTTATCTCTCTCTATCTCATTATCTCTCTTCATCTCTCTCTGAATCTCATTCATTCTCTCTCTTTCTCTCTCTCCGTTTCTCTCTCCCTGACCTAGCTTTCACACAGCTTTATTTTGTCATACATGTGTATGCTTGATTCTCTTTTTGAAATTTCTGATTCATATATACAATTTTTCTTCATCAACTTAAACATATCCTTCTCTAAAACATGTGACTCATAAAACTAAATGCTGTTATTTCTTATGAGTATGCAACCACATTTTGAAGAAAGAAAAAAATAACAACAGTTGACGCTACAATTTTAAACCTCAAACTCACAAAAGGCCTATGCCTAATACTACTACAGTCATAGCAATGAGACAGACATATGGATGAGAAGAGACAACACAAAAATTCCAAGAATCGGTCGGTTTGGAGTTGGTTTGGCAGTAGGACTGAGCCTGAGGTGCTGTAAAAATCTCCAGAAACAGCCTTTCGTAGCTCCCAACTTCGCTACTGTACTTTACAGATACAATCAAAACTAATCAAATGCTTCTGAAACCAAGTGCATCTTTAACCAAAACTTTAAACAAAATCATCATACATGTAATTTTCAAAAAAAGAAATTCATGAAGATATAAAATGCATAAAAAGATTTGCAGCATAGAGAAATTATAAAAGAAAATGATCTGCATAATATGGCAGGCAGCCAGTGAAGAAGAAAGAAAAAGAAAATCAAAATTAATCATCAGAACCTTGGTCCTTTTTCCAAACCAATAATCTGCTTTACATATTTATGCAGGCTTATTCGGTTTCATAAATCATAAGGAAAAGAAATGTATGCCATGAAATAAGAAAAACAAATGAATTCAATTTACCTGCCTCGCAAAATATGTAATTCAGAATCGACCAGCTTAACCACAAACAAACTTGCCATGTATCTCTATGATGCACATACATGTAGAGTACACTGCACATTAAGTTTACATCAGTGTAAGCAGCTTTTCATTCCTGGGAAGATATTGACTGTAAATCTTAAAGATAAAGATCAGTTCTGGTCATGCGATTGCATTGTGAAAGAAACGTTGTGGAATTGATCAGAAAAAGGTTGATCATCTATACATGTGTATTAAGTATTGGTGTGTTCTGGAACCATCAAAATGATGAGAAATTTGGCCCAGTCTTGGTAAAGTTACAAGCACTACACACAGAAAGATGTACTGTATATGGGACTACGCACACGTAATATCTATCACGTCCAAATACATGTAGATAAACTAATTTACCAAATAGATAAACTAATTGCTGTAACATCACGGATATCTCCAATTCCGTTTAACCGCCAGTCAAAACCGGACGGTTTTCGGTTAAACGATTTCAAAAAAATTTCAAAAAAAAAAAAATTTCAAAAAAAAAAAAATTTCAAAAAAAAAAAAAAAAAAAAAAAAAAAAAAAAAAAATCGTTTTTTTTTTTTTTTTTTTTTTTTTTGCCGACTCTATCGAGCAAGGTCCGTGTTAAAAAACCCACGAGGGAAGGCCTTTCATTTAACTGCGAGGTGCAGCTGAATGTGTAAGATCTTTAATGTAAATTTAAAAAAAAGTACAAGACCTAGGATAAAACTTTGTGGTACGCCGTGTAATTGGAGGAATTATTATTATAAACTACAAATTGAGATCTATCAGAAAGATTACTTTCAAACCAAGATGACAGACAAATTTGAGTGTTGTTCTACAGTGGTGATTCAACACACCGATTACTGAGCTGGGAGACATTGCCAAGCATAGCGCCAGGTGGAGGGGAATAAATCGAAACTTTAAAAAAAAAAAAAAAAAAATTATAAAAAAAAAAAATTATAAAAAAAAAAAAAAAAAAAAAAAAAAAACGGGAAAACGAAACCGTCCAATTGAAAACGGAATCCGCCATGGGCGGTCGGATACCGGACGGTTAAACGTTTGACTACAGCACTAATTTGTATCATCACGTATTAGTCAAAACATTCTTTCACATGATTGGTAATAAGAGCTACCATTTCATTTTTTGAGAGGGGGGCGTTTCCAAAACTGGTCTTTACCTTTAAACATATCCAAGTACAGTGTAAATACCAAGTGACTGTACTTTGATTATAGACCTGCTGTTTAAAAATCAGATGGAAGGTTACAAGTCACTGGTAATTCAATTATTTTTAGTTATATATGCTGGTCAGCATTCACCTATCTGCACTTTGTATGCCAGCATGTTTGTCTCATGTTGACATCTTTGAAAATGTACAATTTAAATGTTAGAAGCCTGCTTGTATTTATCAATTGTTGAATATGACTCGCAGTTTATACATGATTATGATAACCATATTGAGGTGCATTCATTTTCAGCGACTTTTTAACATTAAAGTTATTGAAATTATGTGTAAAGCGCCATGAGCGTCAAAACTTGGCGGATACCGGCGCTATATAAAAATCAATATTATTTTATTTTATTTATAAAAACATCTACCTTTCTGAAACTGAAAGGTAAGCTTAATAGTGTATTATTACCATTGTTGTTGGTTTTGTTGTTGTTGTTGCTGGCTGGTGATATTTTACAAAACAATTTGAAAAAGTGTAACCTTTTTCAGTTTGAAATTGCAAAGTTTAGCCTACATTATGAACATAAGTCAAGACAGTCATCTAAGTACACAATTTTTTTAATTATCAGTGCATCTATTTCATAAAAACTCTAGATTTAAATCTTTGAGAGGACTTTATTTCCCTTTCCATGAATGATAATGTGCCTGTTACTAACAAGTGCCCTGTATGTACACTGTACAAACACACGTCTTATACTGGACAATGTCCTGTAGCTTGTTTTTAACTATGCCTCACAAGGTTTTACCAAACTTTTTGTTGTACCTGTACAATGTAGTTTATTCTCTTCTTTTTTCTTTTTCTGCATATTTTACACGGTATATACATGTAAATGAGTAACATTGCCATTGTTTTTTTCTTCAATGATTAAGATAAAGAATAAATTAAACTGTCCAACCATTGAAGCATATTCTTTGCATATAGAGCTAAGTACACAAAAGTAATCCTTTGCCAAAGATCAAGTCCTAATCGCAAACACAAATACAGATACAATTGTAGCAGGCAAAACTGTACCTCAGTCCCACTGCTTGCCTTTCACGTAAGCAGAAGTTTAATATTGAATTAATCACATTATGTCCCTAAAGTACCCTGAACATGCATTGTACACACGCATGAATTCTCCGCTGCACATTCCTGCACATGCAGATAATCGTGTACGAATCAGAATGAACAATTCACTGAGCAATGGTAGGCACAATCTATTGAGTATTGTGCTCAGTAATATGTTTACACATGCGGAAAAATACAATGCACATCTGTATGTATCTTACTGTACATGTACATGCATTCAAATACTCTTTAAATGCCTTATAAATGCACATGTACATGCACGCCATCAAATTTGATAGGGCCTACAATGTATAACTTGAAGAAAAGAGATAATGCAGTATTACCTGATCTACATGTACATGTAATATAGCCTTTAATTGCCTCATTAATTAGCTCATAATCTGGAATACAACCCTTATCTTAACATGTTCAGATTAGCACATTAGTAAGGGAATCCCTTTCTTCACACCCTATCTTACCCTCAATACTTGGATCTAGTTACAACATTAAAATTTAACATCCTGCAGATCATACTAATTCATAACCCATTGTAAAACAATATTCATTTCATCATAATCTTCAAAGGAAAAGTAGTAAAGGTACAACTTTCCATCACAGAAGGAACTGTACAGTATATAAAGAATTCAAAGTTCCTAAATGTAGGCCTACAGGAGAATTTATCAACTTTATCATTGCTTCAAGACATTTGTCTTAAATACACAGAATAAAAAAAGTTCACTTTTATAAGCCATTTCGTAATTCCCTTTGCGCATGTGCCAGCTTCGTCGGGTCAAAGGTCAAAAGAAGTAAAATTGCCGTGTTTTGCCTTTGTTCTGGAGATCGTGTGTTTAACTAAATTCATTTGTGCTGCGGTTATTATGAGCGTGTAATTTCTTACTTTCTTTGTTGAATCACCGCGATCATCTCAGGAACAAATAGTTGAAAGGTTAACCTTTATTATTTGTTTCTTAGATTTTAGCAATAGATCGTTGAAAAAAAGTATATTTGATGGATTTTTGAGGCTTTTGACAGCGAGTTTCATGATCTCATCCCGTCGACGACCGACCCGCTTCACCAGTCATCAGTGTTGTCCGAAATTAAATTTCTTGGCGATGTTTCAGAAGAAAAATGCAATAAATTCACCCCGGATGATAGGAAGACATGAATAAATAGTTATTATCAAGTACTGTTATGATTATGTTAGAACATAATGCAATTTGATTACCGACTTGAAATCTGACATTCAATCCGATTTCATATGTCGGTCCCATGCATGAATTTTCATGTTTGAAAATCTAAGGTAGATCTATTTTGGGTGGAGGGGGCCGGGGGATGGGGGATATCAATGATATTGTCACAGTGTGTCTTGATTTTGCTTTCCTGGGAATTATTTTTGGTTCAATTAAACCTGAAATTGTAATAAATTTTGCAACATCATGTGATTAGATGCTTCATTTGAGATGATTGATTGCTCAGACTCCCTGTTGGGGTCTTCAACAAGTCTCCGTAATGTTCCTTCTTCTGCTGGTCTGCCACACCGGCTGAGGTGGCTGGCGCCGCGAGCTCCGGCATCATCTTCGCAGCAAACACAAGCGCTACCAACTCCTCCTTTCGCCCGCTGACTTTCAAGTTCCTTTTGCGAAGATAATCTTTGAGGGCAGGAACTGTCCACAACTTTATGTCATCTATAGACACCACAGTATCGTCTTCCATTGTCAATACGAATAAAAAAGCAGTAAATTAGACAAGAATGGGCGATCGTATGATTGAATTTCCGAGAGTTTGTACGCTGAAAACTAGATGTAAACAAACAACGTAAGTTGTATACGAAGCGTACATAGCGCATGTACAGACACACAGCGGGTTCGAAAGCGAGATTTTTTAGGGGAAATGACCTCGTGACCCAGCCAAGTCACGTGACTCGCCGGCAGCCCATGGTCTAATTACGAAATCGCTTATTGGAAGTTATGCTCTGTTTGCAGGTCCACAATACAGGGCATTTTTTTATCTCTTGTACTGACTGCTTAATAAGCAGTCAACATTTTTGGACTGCTTATATGAAAGTCTTTGAAGGCTTAGCTCTTGCAAACTAATAAGCAGTCGAAGACTAAAACAAGCCTTTGAAGGCTTATGAAGTCTTTGAAGGCTTTGTGAAGGCTTAGCGAAGGCTTATCGAAGGCTTATTAAGCAGTTTTCTATGGTAAGCATGTGCTCTGTTTGCAGGTCCACAATACAGGGCATTTTTTTCTCTCTTGTATACATGATTGTATGTTGCATACACATTGGTTACATGTACATGTACATTACATTGTAATATAAATATAGTTTTGTATGAGTCAACATGAATAATAGGACAGCATTGTTTGCATGTAAAATATATACATGATTTCAAGCATTGTACATTGCCTTTATCTTCTATACTACTGAGGAAAATATTGATATACATGTAATTCAAGACTCTAAAAGGTTCATGTACATGTACATGCATTGTAACCAATCATAGGATATTTATGATGTTCATATATTTGAAGGTACTGTACATACTCTGTAGGGTTGAAACATGTACTGAATATTACAATAGCAATAGTAATGATAATAATAATTATAATAATCATAATATTGCCTTCATTGATGAACAAATCATTTCCAAGACAAAAAACTATCTATACATGTAATGAGGGCAAAGTGATGAAGTCCAATATTTCAAAATTCAATACTGGAAAGATTCCCCCCCCCCCTCATCAATAAATTCAAAGGGCGTACGACACAGAGGATCCTTGCTACACAAAGATGAATGGTATATTGAAATTGATTTCATGTATCTGCAGCTCATAATCTAATTCCATCTGTTAAGAGCAAGAAGGGCTTTAACTCTGAGTTACATGTACGTACATGTACAGTGTATGAGTTAATGCCTTTCTGTCTCCATACAGATGATACTAATGGTAGGGCAAAGGGCTGAGGCACTGCAAGATGATTGTATGTCTACCGGTAATATTCTACTGAAATAAATTCATACAGTTTGAGGAGGCGCGATAGCTCAGTTGGTAGAGCAGTGGTCTCGTTATCCGGTGACCTGGGTTAGAAACCAAGTCGATGCGCTAGTGCCCTTTGGTAAGCCATTAATCCTCATTACCAGGTCCCTCGGAAAGGACCTTAAGCTGTCGGTCTTCTGGTTGCTTACTAACAAGCATGTACATGTATTGCTTTCTTAGCTGTCAGGTAAAATAACCACCACTATCACTACTATCGTGTACATGTACATCTCCCCTCCCCCATATTCTTTTACCTACGGTTTTACACGTCCTGCTGTACATCATCATTCATCACTGATTACCATACGTTCCATTGTCTACACATCTCACACAAGCACACAGTTGTAATTAATTAAATCTACATGGGTTAAACACCCCCTCTAATGCTCTGTTTCCGCACCTGACCGTGCGTAAACTCGTCCTCGATCCCGTTCGACCGTTCGATCGTAAAAGAAGCTCACACGGTGGCGGCAACGTCACCTGCCCTCTCGACCGTGATGGAACGCTTCTCTGATGAGCCCCAAATGGTCATAAGCTAACGCATAATTGGAACGAGAACGCCATGCAAGCGTGAGGATGCTCCATGATGAGCATGAAATACACATAGATTGCTACTTAATCACCTTATACCAGCGACAGTGCGCTATGTATACAAGTCTCGCCGCCGTCAAGCAATGACATTAGCAATTTTCTAAGTAACATTTTTTGAAAGGTCAAGATAGCGCCGGTTCACTGCTGTACTTTTGCATGCACTGCAGCTAACAAAAATAGACCAAAAATAAAATGGACGATTTTTATGACTAAAAATGTTTGCCCTCGTCTGACCTGGTTACAGTGTACTGTCATATTTTGTTTGACTAAAATACAGTAGTGAATCTTTGTCATATCAAGCGACACTTAGCATACATTAGCCTTTTGAAAATATTAGAAAATGTGGTATCTGATCTACTGTACATGTACACCTGTACAGTACATGTATTCTATGATTTCTCATACCGGTATTCCACACAAATTTATTTATTTCAATTATTACTAAATGGACAGCAAAGTTTTTTAATACAAATTGGTTCAACTAGAAAACTTAACGTCAAAGGATTCCTGAGATATGGCGATCTAAAAATTTGATGTTGGATTGGCGTGCACGCTGTAACTCACGAAAAAGTAATAAAAACAACAAGACCTTACTTCACGCACAGGGATTTACAGCTGATTTATCAACAAATGCAATCCATCAAAAATAAGGGTAATTTCATAATTCGCAAGGCAAGATATCATACAATCAGTTGTTACGACTTTCAGTTTTAATTTTGAGGATATCTGCTCTAAAAATGAAGATTTCCAGAGTCCAGACCCTTTCGGTAAGTTAATAATTTTTGGGAACAGACGCAAAAGACTGCAAAATTTCCTGATTTTTTGTCAATATTTTCATAATTTACACACAATTCCCAAGAAAATTCTGTCTGTGGGTGAATATGTTCCTCTTTCCAATGGTGATATCAGACTTTCGTAATCCAATCAATTCTGTGAGATAGTGAGCTAAGGTCATGTGCGAACTACATGTACACTACTGCCTAAAGGTTTTGGCAGCGGGCTGCGGGCGCGGGCAAGCTACTCGCGGGACGCGTATTTTTTTTGAGTGTCAATTGCCAAAAATGTGAGCAAGTTCGGGCAGATTTCGGGCAGATTTCGGGCAGATTTCGGGCAGCTGAATTGAACGCACGCGCGGAATTTGGGGGAGCGCCCGAACTTCGAGCTGCTTTGTTTACTTTGTTGCTATGCGCCGTTGCTTTGCGCGCAATGTCTGTGAAAAAATGCGCATCTGCGTGGAATGCTAGTGTTACGCGGCTTTGTGATGTCATAATGGTTATCTCCAAACGTCACAATAGTCACTCTAACTCGATGTTTTTGTCAAGAAAACAACCATTAAACAGATTTAATTAACATGCGGTGAACGTCTGCCGAGTTGGCGTTCTCGAACTCATGTCATTTTGTTCAAGTTAAAATAAACACGATGGAAGGATGCATAGTTAAACATTTAATCAATTTACAATTTAAGTATTTAGTGTTGGAAGTATTATCACTTATTTTGGTAAAGTTGTCGCCTAACTTTTTTGTCAACTGCGGACTACCGCAGATTTTTTTCTTCTCCAGTCAGCTAATTACAAAATAGACAAAATTAACCGTCTGGTACGAGGATAAATGCTTTGATAAAACCAGGGAGGTGGACCCACACGCATCCGGTAACCCTTGCTTCACACGCAAAGGGGGATTGACTAGCGATTTTTACCGGAATCTGGCGAACAGTTTGCCTTTGCATTTCTTCATCTGGTATCAACCGAAAATATCAAAACATCAAAATAATTATAAGGACTTACTTTCAGCTGACCTGTCCATTTTCTTGAAACAACTACACTTCTTACAATATGAAAAATATGGCCGTTATTTCAGTGAAAATGACGCACATGCTGTGAGATTTTCAGAAAAGGAATGAATACCGTATAACAAAAGGTGAAAGAAGGGGGGGGGGAGAGGAAGAGGAGAAAGGCGAGGGAGGGAGACGGGGTATATAGCGAAAGGAGAGAGAGGGAGATGGGAAGGAAGAGTGAAAGAAATAGGGAAGATGGTGAAGTGATAAAGGGGTGGGGTAGAGAGAGAGACTGGAAGAAGAAGAAAAAAAGGGTAGCAAATATTTTCACCCCGATAATTGTTGATTTACTAAGCTCGCGTTTCCCCTGTCAAATTCCACCAGCCTTCAGCTAACAAGTCTACAGAGAAACAAATTTATCTCTTATCTTGCTGACATAATTATTATAATAATAATTATACCAGTCAACGACTCGACTCGTATCTCAAACTCTTGCTGAGTGACTTGATGCATGGACCTACTACGAACCATCATGATGACAAAGAAAGTGCATGTTACGCAATGTTTGCGCCTTTTCTGTTCTGTTCTGTCTACAAACCGCAGCAGCATGCATGTCTGAAGTGAGAGGGCAACTTCACGAAACAAAGCTTTAGTAAATAAATCAAATTTCAAAAGGGAACCGCTTTGTGTGGAAAAGGAAAGTTATTGCCCAGTCACTGAAGAGATGTTGAGTTGTTCTGATGATGCCGATTTATCGATGGTGACCGTAGTGATGATGATGGTGATGATATTGATGGACGATGATGAAAATGCTGGCTGTATGTATTGGTGGCGATTATTAAAATGATGATGTAGAGAGACTCCCGGCTCCCCCCACCCCACGGAAATACACACACAAGATAGCATGGCGATAAGCAATGAAAATACGTTATAGATGGAAATAAAAATTCGAAATACGAGTAATACATAAGGAAATAACAAAGAGATACTTCAGGCTTGAGGAAAAAATAGCAAATGATAGAAAAAATCTAAGAAATACATAAAGTGAACACATTTACGAAGGAAACCAGAAGAATGATTAATAATTGCTTCATAAAGATCTACGTATGGAAAGAAAAAATGATAATCAAAAATACATGATTGATAGAAAGAAAAAAATGGAATTAAACAAGGGGGTGATTGTGGAATGGGGTAATTTTCAGGGAAAGGTAAATGTCCACGGGGGGGGGGGGGGGGGGGGGGGGGGGGAGTAATTGGCCGGGGTGATTGCCCAAGGGTAATTCTCCTAGAACTAGAACCGTAATGAACAAGAGAAGGGAATATACAAGCATAGAGAGAGAGAGAGAGAGATGGTGGAACAAAGAAATGCAAAAACAGAAAAGATGATGAGAAAGATTCGAACAAATGCATACGCTTAGTTTTCAGGGCAGAACTGCACTCTCTCTCTCTCTCTCTCTCGAAGGTTCAATCATCACTACTAAGATCATGTAATCTTACCGCGCAAACATGATCTGTTTATAAATAACTTCTGAGATAACCGCATGTTGCCCAGACACCTTGTCTCCAAACCCATTGTTTAGAAACACTTGAAACATAATATGAAATATACGCACATTCTATTCATTGGTGAACAAATTAAAGTTGGAATTGATTAATAAGTTCTCTGCTTGTTTCGTGTGTCTTTTTTTGTTCTTCTTTTTAGATTGTCTTCTTCCTTTTCTTCTCCCCCTTCTTCTTATTCCTCTCCTTCCTTTTTTTTCTTCCCCCACCCCTCTGCTTCTTTTTCTCCACCGGCCCCGCCCCTCTGCTTCTTCACCTACTCCCCCCCCCCCCCCTCTGCTTGTTTATCTCCCCTTCTTCTTTTCCCTCTCCTTCTTCTTTTCCCTCTCCTTCCTTTGTTTTCTTCCCCAATCCCCTCTGCTTCTTCATCTACTCTTCATCTTTTTCTTCACCCTCACCCCCTTTGCTTCTTCATCTATTCTTCTTCCTCCCCCCTGCTTCTTCATATCCCCTTCTTTTTCCTCTCCTTCCTTTTTTTCTTCCCCAATCCCCTCTGCTTCTTCATTTTCTTCTCCCCGCCCCCTCTGCTTTTCATCTACTCTTTTTCTTTTTCTTCTCCTTCGTTTTCTCCCCCTGCTTCTTCATCTACCCTTCTTCTTTTTCTTCTCCTTCCTTTTCTTCTCCCCCTTCTTCTTTTTCCTCTCCTTCCTTTGTTTCTTCCCCAATCCCCTCTGCTTCTTCATCTACTCTTCATCTTTTTCTTCACCCCCACCCCTTTGCTTCTTCATCTACTTTTCTCCCCCCCCCCCCTCTGCTTCTTTATATCCCCTTCTTTTTCCTCTCCTTCCCTTTTTCCTTCCCCAATCCCCTTTGCTTCTTCATCTACTCTTCTTCATTTTCTTCTCCCCCGCCCTCTCTGCTTTTCATTTACTCTTCTTCTTTTCTTCTCCTTCCTTTTCTTCTACCCTCCTTCTACATATCCCCTTTCTTCTTTTTCCTCGCCTTCCTTTTTTTCTTCCCCCACCCCCTCTGCTTCTTCATCTCCTCTTCTTCTTTTTCTTCTCCCTCCCTCCCTCTGCTTCATAATCTCCCCGTCTACTTCTTTTTTCTTTTTTTTTCATCTCATTCTCCTTCCGTTTTTTTTTTTCGGGGGATAAGAGGCACGTGTTTTCATTTGTGAAAGGTAAATCGTTGGTTTAGGTGTAACGGTTCAGAAAAAATATATCCGTTATCACACGCTTGTTTTGATCCATTTCGATTGTTTGGGGGCATCACCCGGCTTTAATCCTACCCCTCCCTGTCTAATTATCCCTCGATTGATTTTAATCAACACTTATCACATGCACATAATACCCACAGTTATAATAATATACATATCAACTCCGTTTTAGTTGCATATCGAGGGGGGGGGGGGGGTAGTTGTATAGTAATTTCATAATGATTGTCAATAACATTTTTTCAAGAAAAAAAGAAGAAGCATATTTCATGATTTCCACTCTGACAAACATGCACATATTATACTGACCACGGGAAGCTTCCTTAAATCCATTTACGGAAAGATGCCTCATATTCCTTTTCACTCAGACACACACGCACAACTAAATCGCATACCCATCCCAGGAGTCCATTCAACTCCGTCTTTGTTCCAATCGGGAGGAGGAGGGGGGGGGGGGGGGTCAATGTTTCAATTTGACAAGCAAAGAATAAACATAACAAATAATGATGATACTAAATATAATTGATGTTCAATTAATGACGAATTGAAAACAATAATGTATCAGGACAATTACCTTCCGACGACAATTTTCCCCATTCTTTAAAAAGTTTACCACCTGAAATCAATACCCCCCTCCCCCCGTTCATTTAATAAAAGCAGATGTTTTTTTAGGGGAGGAAATCTCCTCGGAGGGGGATGGGGGGTTACGAATGTGATGCATGCAGCACGAGCATAGGTCATAAGTTGACCTAGATATCTACGTAAGCTTCGCGTACCATGTGCGTCCAAAATCTAGATCCAGCATGCATATTGTTATTAACATAGGCTATGCCTACAGGCTACACAACGTAGCACTATTTGTATTAATTATGACTTAGCTGTTACAAAGAAAGCATCTCTTAATCCTTGGAATTAAAATATGGAAACAGGGACTGATGTGTCATTGGCATAATGTAAGGTGAGACCAAATTGTTCATATCATTAGTCTGATGAGTGCTCAATTGAGCCATTTTATTAAGTTTAGGCTAGATCCTAGGCTAGGCATGACGATGTGGTACGGTAGCTATGCTAGCGTTTGCCGTCCCCGTTGCCGTCCGACTAGCGACTGCTAACTTCATGGACCCTGGGCCTAGCTCTTCAAAGATGTTTGGCAGAAAAGTATCTAAAGCCTACGGTGGTCATCCACTGTTAGATCTAAATCAGGGGGTCTAGACTAGACTTTAGACTGCCTTACTCATATTGCTGTGAAAGTTGGTGAACACCAAAACAAATTAGTGAGCGTCTTTCCTACCATACACTCGACTCTCCCATACACTCTACGTGTATTTGTGTATGATTTTCGTGCGGTGCGATTCATATTTTAACACGCAAATTGTATAGGCAAATTGATCTGCAGTTGAATCGCTCTTCTCGACCAATTTGACTTTTCAACGTGACGTCATCGGGTCTTGTCGCGTGCGAGTCTTAAAAACGCACGACTTCAGCACGCGCATCATATCAAGGCGAATATAGTTTCGGGCAGATTTCGGGCTGATTTCGGGCTGATTTCGGGCAGATTTCGGGCGCGACCCGAACATCGGGCGCGACCCGAACATCGTTTCTTCAGCTACGCGCTTCGGGCATCGGGTCAGCCCGCTGCCAAAACCTTTAGGCAGTAGTGTACATGTATGGTCACACCACCATATACATGTACAGTACTTCAACGTAAAGTTATGCCCTTCTGGCTTTCTAAAGAAATATTTCCTGCTTTTTATCATGATTTAGAGAAAAAGGAAAATGAGCTGTACAAACTTAAATCATCCTTGTTTTAAGCCATCACTCTTAATTTCTTCTACTGTAATCACAAAATAATGTACCTTATATAACAAAGTAAAATATCCTCATAGCAGATTAATTAATTTAATTTAATATTTCTATTTTTAAATAGAGAGCTCATTTAAAGCTTTGTAGAGCTACACTGCTCCCTGCTCCCATGTGTTTCTTCAGTTTCCACTTGTTTTTATTTCCAAGTTAGACAGGTGGCATTATTTGAATATGAATACTAAATGAGGCATGGCCAGCACCACCTTCTTTGAGAGTGTGAATATGCACTTCTAAGATGGATGGTCATCCGTCATTCTCTGAATCATGGTGGTGCATGTACACACACCAAGCTGAAGTACATCAAGCTTAAGTACGGTACACCATGGATGAAAAGGTCATATTATGTGCCCAAATTGAATAACACACTATTCATAATCCATCTTAAAGGAATGACACCTTAAAGGGATAGTTGAGTTCTGTTTTCAGACCGCAAATGCCTTCAGAGTGCATGGTTATTGCTCTTATTCTTATCTTCAACATTTCTAGTGCCCTTTTAGAACCTAAAATTGCTATGAAGGTAATTATAGACTCCAAAATGTGTGAAATGTAGCCAATACGATACCAATTCAGCTCCACTTTCAAAAAAATACGGTGACCGTTAATTAATCATTTAATTAAAAATACAAATATACGGGCCAGCTGGTTGTGCGTAATACAACCAACACAAAAATGCCAACAAAAAAGCCCACATTGGAATTGGCTGAAATACGACTTAAAAGGCGCTATTTTGTTTTTTTTAATTATCTAAGTTTTGTGGTGGTACAAGTATTAGAAATCGTTATATCGTTATGGATATTTCAGCCGTCTCTGAACTGATTTTGATCAAACAAAGATGATTTTGTAATTTAAATTGTATGTTCTTTCAAATTTGACACTCAGTTTTTCATCATCTCACAAAAAAATTATTTTGTGTAGCGCCCTCTGCAACTGAAATCAACTATCCCTTTAATGTTTTTTCAGACTACCGTACATGTATTTACATTGTACATGAAAAATTAAAAGGGTTTTAATGTTTTTAAGAACTGACATGCAAGTTTCAAACAAAATATATGATAATTATTGCTTAGTGTTTTTAGAATTGGTAAAAGATGGTCTCAGTGGCCCCAGACTTCCTGATTTTGGATGTCTCCTCATAAAGACAGACCCTTTAAAAAGCTCACTCTGAAACACTCTGCATTTTTAAAGAAATTACATGTACATTGTAAACTACTGATCAAAATCTCATGCATGAAATTATTGCTTATGACATTTGTATACATATTACATTTGTATTTGTATATATCTGAAATCGATAAATTCTAATTTCTTTTTTACATCATCATTGCTGGGAAGCATTATAATGTTGATACTATGACATAAATTGCACTAAAGTTACCTCCTAAATACAATGTACAGGTACATGTATAAGAAGATTAAGGACCAACAAGCTATTCAAGCAATTTACTGCATGCATGCACAGTCTCCACAACATGAACTGTACCTTGCACCTTTATTGCTGATGTTATAAGGAGAAGCCACAAGCGAGAGAGGGAATACCGATTTCTATTCCTACATGTACATGTGAGCGTGCATAGCCGGAGGATGATACGGTAAAAAAAAAGCTGGGATCCGTCTGGTTTAAAGACAAAGTCGATCTTTGGTCATACAATTGTGGGGAAAGAAACACCATTTGGAAGTAATTGGGAAAGGTTTAATTATGAAGTACACATGGGCCTACATCCGATGTGGTGTACCATAATGTAAGTTTTGGAATCAACACAATGATAAGAAATCGACTCAATCTTGTTGAAAACCACATCCACTGCAAACAGAAATGTGCATATTGGGCTACACATACAGTACATGGGGCATAGATGGTTGGTCAAAACATCATATTTTTAAAATCAAATATGATGGAATTCAAAGATATTCCCATTAAAGGTAAGGCTCTGTCTTCACTGGCATAAATAGAAAAAGAAAATTCTTTATTAATTTTTTTCATCTTTAGTACAAGAACTCAACCTTCTCTTTAAGATGATACATGTAGATGTAAGCCAAGCTAAGGAAGAGACGAAGGGTAAATTGAAGATTCATAAAATAATGCCCAGGGGCAAAACACAAGGTCTCTTCTTTCCTTCTCTCTCTCTCTCTCTCTCTCTCTCTCTCTCTCTCTAACTACCTCTTTCTCTGTGTCTGTGCATCACTCTCTTAGTCCGCTTTTTTCTGGCGATAATACAATAATGTGTTCACACGCATGTATACAACTGTTACGACACAGGCTCCATTAATAATTGCTTCATGGTCTACCAAAATACCAAAACACTACACCCAACCCTTACACCCTTTCACAATGCAATCGCATGACCATAAATGGTCTTTATCTTTAAAATAAAACCATACATCTGTATCTTCCACCAATCCTGCACTGAATATATATATTTAACAAATACCTTGGTTTACTCTTGGCAATCAATCACTCATTCATCTACAATATACATCAGCTGTTAATAATCAAGCTTGCATTCGGTCACCCATGTGTTATTCCTCACGCATAATTAGGCAGATTAGAAAACAATAATAATTACTTTTAATAGCTGAAAAGGCTACACTGGAATACAAACCTGCATGAAGGTTGTATCATAGATGTATCTAGTCTACTCCATGTGTATCTACAGACTCACTCCGTGTACAGGTGCATGTACATGAACATTGTACCTATATACATGTACATTTATTCAGACGGAGAGCAGTATTTTACTTCTATACAGGAGTGACACAATGTCAATGGGTTTCTTTGAGGAAGGGGACCAGTCTTTAAAAAGTACATGTATGCCAAAGAAAATGTAAATGTGTACAGCTATAGGCCAATAATTGGCTTCACATTTATATTTTTCATACATGTACACATGTATGGGATCTGTACTGAATATTTTGAGAATTTTGGGTTTAGAGAAAGAATTTAGGGACCCCTATATGCTTGGCATTTGTTAGTATCAAACCCTGTCCAGTCAGTACATTTGTATACAAAAAGGGTCCTTTAGTTATCATCTGCATGGGGGAGGGGGGAAGGGAGTGAGTAAGGGTGCGTTTAATCGACACTTTTTCACCCTAGAATCACGGTTTCTAAAGACGTTTAGTTTAAAACGCAATGCGTTCAAGCGATTTTTTCGTCGGTCGTAAAAATAAACGTGTTTGAAAACACAAACATGAAACGCTGAAAAAGATGCGTTTTGTATCATGATTCAAAAGAATCACGGTCGCTAAAATTTGATTGAACGGACGGAGTTCTCAATCATGATTGTATGACGAAGCCTCTTCCGGTTTTGGAAAAACCGCGCGCCCGCTTTGCATGCAATTTGCGTTCACTATACCATCGTGGCCTGTTCCGTTATGTTATTCATTGTTTTTCCTTCTATCATTTTCTCTTTCTGTCTTTCCTTATGTTATTCTTTGTTTCTTCCTTCTATTCTTATGTTGTTCTTTTTTTTTTCCTTCTATCACCTTTTCTTATGTTATACTTTGTTTTTATCATTCTATCATTTGCTCTTTCTGTCTTTCCTTATGTTATTCTTTGTTTCTTCCTTCTATACTTATGTTATTCTTTGTTTTTTCCTTCTATCACCTTTTCTTATCTAATTCTTTGTTTTTATCATTCTATCATTTGCTCTTTCTGTCTTTCCTTATGTTATTCTTTGTTTCTTCCTTCTATACTTATGTTATTCTTTGTTTTTTCCTTCTATCACCTTTTCTTATGTAATTCTTTGTTTTTATCATTCTATCATTTTCTCTTTCTGTCTTTCCTTATGTTATTCTTTGTTTCTTCCTTCTATACTTATGTTATTCTTTGTTTTTTCCTTCTATCACCTTTTCGTATGTAATTCTTTGTTTTAAGCATTCTATCAATTTCTCTTTCTGTCTTTCCTTATGTTATTCTTTGTTTCTTCCTTCTATCATCTTCTCTTATGTTATTCTTTGTTTTTATAATTCTATCACTTTCTCTTATGTTATTCTTTGTTTTAATCATTCTGTTACTTTCTCTATCTTTCCTTATGTTATTCTTTGATTCTTCCTTCTTTCACCTTCTCTTATGTTATTCTTTGTTTTAATCATTCTATCACTTTCTCTTTCTGTTCTTCCTTATGTCATTCTTTGTTCCTTCCTTTTTCACATTCTCTTTCTGTCTTTCCTTATGTTATTCTTTGTTTCTTCCTTCTATTTTTATGTTATTCTTTGTTTTTTCCTTCTATTACCTTCTCTTTTGTTGTTCTTTGTTTCTTCATTCTATTCTTATGTTATGCTTTGTTTTTTCCTTCTATCATCTTTTATGTAATTCTTTGTTTTAAGCATATTCTATCACTCTCTCTTTCTGTCTTTCTGTCTTTCCTTATGTTATTCTTCGATTCTTCATTCTTTCACCTTCTCTTATATGTTATTCTTTGTTTTAATTATTCTATCGACTTTATCTTTCTGTCTTTCCTTATGTTATTCTTTGTTTCTTCCTTCTATCACCTTCTCATTCTTTGTCTTATTATTGCGATCTATGCTCAAAACAGCAGTCGACAGTCGGCCGTAAACAATTCCAGAAAGCGCGCGCCGAAGTTCCTGGGCCATACTGCGCAGTGTGATGCGCAGTGGTTTGGCTCGCAATGAGCTAGAATCAGCGTTGATGAAAAATCGCTTGAACGCAAACCGCAGTGACCTTGCTTTTTGTAACGGCGTTTTGAATTGTGATTCATGTTTGTGATTCTAGCTTCGAAAATTCGATTGAACGCACCCTAAGTTGTAAATAATTTGTATCAAACAAAAGACAGGTATTGTGCATGCTCCTCCTACACAAGCTGTCTTCTTGTCTTCAAGTGGCTAGTTAAGCCCCTTTATGGTTGTCTTGCAAGCCCATTATGCCCTCTTTGATTTGAGGACAATACATACACCCATTTTAGCTGACCCCTACTGACCCTATCTGCACCCCTTAATTGTAAGGGAAGGCCTTTCTTGTCAAAAGCTATTTGGGAATTCTTTGGGAATGGTCTTCAAAGAAGTCATTCTCAACTATCGCAATCTTGGATGGCTATGCCTACATGTATTTAAAGTTCGGTACAACTCCAAAATAATAAATGCAATACAACAAACTTATTATGATTTTTTATTTGTTCTATGATAGCATTTTTATTTTGATAGAATCCATCTTCCATACATTGAGTGTTGCTACATGTACATCATGTACACGTATGTCACTCCATTTGTTGAGAGCAGTGCTTGCTTTGATATTCTATTAATTTTCTATGTCAAGAGCAATGTTTGTTTCAATATTTTAATAACTTTTCTACTGTCTAGACTTATCTATCAGAGTTATTATTATTTACCATATCAGCATTGTGCAATTTTAAACAAGAACAAATCATGGTAATCCACATACACATGTAATGAGACATGCAAGACTTACTGCACAGACAAACATATTCAGCCTTTTCAGGGTGGTGTTATTATGTCAAATGCTACATGTAACTCACTTTATACACATCTATTAAAACCAATTACAGCTCAAGTCATGCACAACTGTGCATAGTATAAAGTATTTGTTCCATGTAGGCACATGGACATGGTTGAATTATTGTCAACGTGTTTTGTATGAGTAACAGCATAAAAATGGTATGATTAATTCATTCTGTTTGAGATATTCAGCCTAGCTGGTAGAGGGGTAAAGGTGTACCCTATCAGGGGTGCATTCCACGCCCAGCAGGGGTGAACAAAGTTTGAAACAAGGTTGATAGGATGAGAACAGCAGGTTATATATAGAGCATGTTCTCCAGGATTCAGTTCGGTAGTGCTCATTGCTGGTGACTATTTCCTACACCTACACATGTAAACAGGGATCAGATGATATGAAAGATGCTTCTTTATCAAGTGACAATTTCTTGAAGAATGAATTGTTGAGGTTAATTAACTTGGTTGCTTTCTGTCTTCATTATCGTCTGCAATGATTAGAAATATGTGCAAATTGTATAACAATGTTTAGTGCACTATGGAAATACTACAATATGTAGGTCTACTTTGAAATTTTAACAAAATTTCATGTTTTACAGAAGTCTTTTTTCAGAATTTGATTGAGTAGGATACAGAAGAGTATAAAGTTCAATAAGAAATATCTTGTTTAAACTATACATACAATGTACATGTACATGTACATGTACATAAACATACAACTGTATGTTACCCCAGAATTGGCCCAGATCCTCCTCATTTTTATTTTTATAATTTCATTTCAAAGATAAATAATTTCAGTATATTTCTCCAAAGAACTTTAAAATGTAAGGTAATTTACTGAATTAACTAGCAAAACACTCATACCAATTCAACATTTTCTGTCCTTGCTCCTGCAGTTGTCAGGATTCAAAGTTAATTGGAATGACAGTCCACCACTACATGACCTAATAACTTCTTCATTTCTCCTAAAGTTCTTTTGTTTTCTTTCTCTCACCCTGGTATGGAACCAGCTACCAGCTTTAGTTGACCTCAGATGACCTTCTACCCAGCATTCCCCTGAGGGGACTGACCCCTGGTAAATCCTCTGATTTCAAAGGATCAAGTTGCTCTGGTCAATCTTGACCACAATGGCTGCACTTGATTCATGCAGGTAATTGCATTTTTTTTACACCACTCTACACAATGATCATGGATTTACTAGCACTGAAATCCATGGCATGATGGACTGAGCTGGCCTCTCCTAACTGTTACGGAGGTTGTATCTCACTGATATTACAACTGGAATAATGACAAAAACTACAGGAAAGATTTAACCATTTTGTTCTGATTTCCACAATAATTTACACCCTTAAAACAAAGAACTTCTAAAAAGTTCTACGTGAAACTGAAGTATCAAAGAGATATTGAATCATAATCCAATCGCTATACATGTAGGATACATGAATAAGGCCAATATTAGGCCTACATACATTCTACTTTCATTGTTATACAGAGTCTACTCTATTAAATTTACAGTTAGAAAACTCAGATACATGTATTTCTTCTCTTTTATCCCGTAAACATCAAATGTAAATGTATGTTTGCGAACCTCCTACACGTACAGTACATGTACATAGGATGATGCAGCCTCACATCAGGCAGGCAATGAATAAACCTAGTGAAAATTGCAGTAATAACTCAAGACAGTTGAAGAAGAAGAAGAAAAAGGAGAAAAAAGGAGAAAAAAGGGAAAAAAGGGAAAAAAGGAAGACATTCACAGAGAAAATGAGAATATAAAGCAGAGACAGAACTCCCCCTCCTTCTTCAAAAATACTCAGGAGACCATAGCACTTAAATTCCAAGGCCTGCATTTCTTTTGCACACAGTTGATTTGTGAAGCCTCCTTGCTTTGGTAGAGCTGTAAAATAAGCCATTTTCTTCTCTCCATGTTTACTCAAAGCCCTAAATAAAGAGATAAGATCCTGTCATAAGAAGCTTGGGAAGTTGGGGTAGACATGGCAAAGTTTATCTTGTCTCATTTTAAATCAATGACCATTTCTCTCCTTCCCTCATTTTGGGGCTGTTTATACATGTCGTCGCTGTTTTCACGAAGTGACGGTAGTGAAAAAAAATTGCATTCACTTTGCGTTACGATTTTCCTCACTACCGTCACTTTGTGAAAATAGGGACGATGTACATATATAGACCAACTGCTGCAAAACCAGGAAAAAAAAAAGTGAATTCTTTGAGTGGTCTAAATTCATCAAATTTTTCTTGCTGCCATCAGCAATGCAAAAGATTTCTAGTTTGAGAGCAGTGGTGGTTAAAGAAATTATCTTTCATTGTGCTTGTGATCAGGTTTCTTCTCCCCCCCCCCCCTTGATAATCCTTATTGTTTGATGTGTGCTTTAATCTCTGTCCCAAAGCCAGTGGAAGTGAGACCAGATTACCAGAAAATCCTTTTATTTTTGTCATACCTACAGTATGTGCAGTTATGAACATGTAAAAGAGGAGTGATATTTCATATTTGAACTGAAACCCACTTTTCTTTACATGTGAATCTGCCCAGTAGGCTACTGTCTGGATCTCTTCTACTTTATCTTTTTTTTTCTTCATAACAATCTTCAAGATAATCCTGAGTTCTCACAGTAAAATAGCGTCTTAAGAAAACAGACTAAAGGTTATTGTGAATTGTTTATCATGTCATAAACAAGAATCTTCATAAATTATGCAGTTGTTTAAACCAGCACTTAATTAGTACTCTTTGGTAAAAACAAAAGCAAACACCAGTACCTGGTAAGTAAATTTTTCAAAAAACTTGGGAGAATGCATTGTATTTGTTGATACGGGAGACTCAATGAACTAATGTTTATACGATTACTACTCAACTATAAAAGAATCTACAATGTATATCACATACTATTTGCTTTTTTAATGGACATTTCATAGACATACAGTGTATGGGATAATTACATGTACATTTGTTTGTCAATTGTCAAATGTACTCTGGTAAATACATTTGTAGAGATGTTCCAAACCTAAATTTCATGTGCTGTCAAGCCGTCACACTTTTTTCCCTGCCACATAATTTTTTATTATCTACCATGTACATGTACGTATACTGGGAGTAATTGAAAATTAGTTAACAATATTTGTAGATAGAAACAACTTCAAACCTGCTAAATAAGTATATATTATAATAATTCCTATACAAAAAAAAACGTGTAGATTTATTTTAGGTTACAAATTTCCCCCAGCCCCTGATAGTTCATGAATGACAGCACACGTACTCCACATCGTAAACAAAATGTCTCAATTCATAAATTCTTTTGAGGCAAGCGAGGGTCTCATTCATTGACAAATTGAGAATGAGATATGACTTAATCCCTAATGTGAAGCCCAGTCCTACCGTACATAATTCAATTACCGGGCATGTTGGTAATTCACCTCCGATATATCTGCAAATATATACCAACTTTTATATCGCCTTAGATCTCAGGACTAGGGAACTCTTTGCACTGACAAAGTTCATGGATTCAGTTTGTTAGTGTTCTGGAGGGGAGGGGGGAGGGGGGATGGGAACACAGATTAATAAAACAAAAGGAAAACGTCCTACCAAAAGATTGTTTGCCTCCAAATCATGGTCATATTAAAGGTAATTAGAGTTTGATATAAAACTTTGCTGGAATTCTGTGAATTTATAGAGGGGCCCTAAAACAAAAAACTACACCGATATACAAATAATATCAACCTCATAAAATGTCGGTCTAAGCATTAACTTCAGCCCTCTCACCACATACATTTCGACTAAGGATGGAACTTGGAAGGGCACTGTGTACTTTACACTGTCTTCAAACTAATCTTGCCCAATATTTATTCAAGACATAATGAGGGGCACTACAGTTATAAAGTCCGGCTCTTATTCAATTACACATGTCTACATGTATATAAAGGGTCATTTACACAGTCCAAACACCATTTTGAAAAATCTTCTTCTTCTTCTTCCTGGTTTCCTCCAGGTTTGGAGAACTGCGGAGTGTATCCTTTGCAGATTGAGTAGATAGATAATAGACAGACAATACAGAACTGGGTACATAATATCAAAGATCACAAGATGTGCAGATCACGACAGCTTAATTATGCAGGAGCTGCTTTATTCACAACAGAACATTTCGAGTGCATCTAAGATCATCAATTTTGGGACTGCCATTTACACTACTGAAAAAAACAATTTAAAAAACGTTGTGTTTGTTTATTCCAAATTTTTGGGTGAGTAGAGTAAAGTACCCGGTAATCGGTCAGCTCCGGTTTTCGGCCAATTGGTTGGATACATGGTAAAATCACTTTAAAATACATCGCATAATAGCATAACACATATCCCACACATACCATACCATGCCATGCAGTGTCACTGAAGAACCACATTTGCAATGAAAAATATATCCTAAAATATCACATTTTAGCGATGTAATCGGCGGTCCCGCTACCCAAATCTGAAAAATCGAGTTTCTTACGCGTGTATGTAAGAAATATGGGTACCATAAAATGAGCTTTATTTCAAGTATTTTTCAGATATAGAGCCCGATTTTGTGCTGGTCGCAAGCTCAAAAGTATCTCATCGCATGTATTAAATCAATGCAGCCGCACACCGCGACGCACACACGATATGTCCGTCTAATTCAGATTCCAACTTCCGATCACCGCTGTGCCTGTATTCGGCCAGGCGAGCACCCGGGAGCTCCGGCGTGGGATACCTGCTCCGCCCGCTTGTGCTATACATCAGCGCAGAAACGCACGCGCGCGCGAGCGCTTCCTATTGACTTTGTACATGCGGCCGTAAACTGAAACGCTCGGCCGATAACCGGCTCCAAAACAGTGAAAATTGAAATGAATATTGTCATGGCAATTCGTGATTTTTTGGGGGGATTCTTTTTTTGTTTAAATAATAATAATATTTGCTTCATGATTTGAACAAGAAATGATAATAAATAGGAAGTAAAGAGTCCAATAAATAGGATTTTGTCTTAAGTGGCCGAAAACCGGGTACTTTACTCTAGTACACACACACAAATTATTGCAGCTCTGCATGCGATCGCACAAAACCAGATTTCATTCATTAATGTTTCAAGAGCGGGAATATAGTTTCTATAGGACAGTGAAAAAATGTGTGAAATTTAAATTTCTGCCAGCATTTAAAAAAAACACACTCCAAGTGTATTTATTAATGTCATTTTTTTTTGTCGCGTTTGCTGGTAGTTGCTTAGCAACTAGCTCTACCAATCAGAAAATGCAATCGTTAGAGAAATATTTGAGAAAGATTACAATGAAATACTCACCTACCAAGTCAATGACGACAAAAAATGTGCTGATCAAACAAAAAATAAATCCAAAAGGCAAAGTTATTCCAGAGTTTTAAGTTCTCCTAGTTCGCTAAAAATGAATATTAATAAAGTTCATGAACTAACAGTAACAGTACACATGTACATCACTTTATAACAGGAGAGTTGTCAAACAATGAAAACAAAGTGATGCTACACCAGATGCACAAGTAAGAAAACATTCAATGATGCTTTCTACAGTTGATGATAATGCTGTGTACAATTATGCTCAAACACAAAGCACAGATACATGTATTCCAAATGTAAATCCACAAAATCCTTCAACAAAATGTCAAGATGCAAGATGTCCTCCGTTTTTGGCCTCAAATGATCTCCCTGGTGTTTTTATCATCCAGAAGGCTCATCCGATATTATCCTCATCTTTTAATCCAATAGAAAATAAGTGGACTTCTTCTTGGGGGTAAATATCGCCTCTTCGGAGGTTCTTGCTCGTGTTCACAAACACAGCTTTCTTCTCCTCCTAACTCGCTTTCCTTCGATTTGAAAGCGCCTCCCGTTTCAGGGGGGAGTCACGAGCAAGCAAATGCACCACAGACGAATATTCAAACGTTGGCACACACACTGGTCTGAAAATGTACCGACTGAGTTAGTAAGACAAGTGCATGCAGGCATGTGCGAAGAAGTTGATATTTGCTGCTACTACTGTGCGTGCCTGTGCTGCATTCAACAGGGTCGATTCCTAGGGTTTCTTACCCCAATGTCTGTGGGGAGATGTTCATGCAATGAAGGGGTAAATGCTTCTCAGCTAGTGCTAGCTAGCTCTGAGCACTGTGCATTCAATGAATGAAGTCCACTAGTCCTTGCATGCAGCTTCAATAACACACTCCCCATACACACTCCTCCAAAGTATTTAGTCTATTAAACAGACCTTATATACTATCAGCTCCAACATTAACCTAATTATAAACTTCTCTTACCAGTTTAAAACTCTATTAAATCATTATAACAGTCATATAACAGTATAAATAGTCAAGTAGATAATAGAAACATTAAAATAAAAGATAAAAAATAAACTGGAATAAAATAAATTCCATTGATAATTTGATATATTCTAATTGAGGTCTGAATTTGATAAGCTTCTCACTTGTTTTTCATCCACACATCCATTCATTCATTCCTTTTGCACACACATACATACCCACACAATGTATAGGGCAGTACACACACCGAAAAGGAGAAAAGGGATGCCATGAAATGCCAAATATGTAACAAGGTTAGTGGTATTGTGGAGTATAACAGATGAACATTGATCTATTTTTGGTGAACTAAAAAAATATATAATTTGACTCTACAATCTAAGCATAAAAACATTTGATTAAATAATTGTCTGCCTCAAACAGACATCTAATTGATATTGTAGCAACTACTATTTACTTTCAAATTTGAAATTATGATTGTCTTCTGAAAATCACTTGAATAGCACTGCATATAAATTTCATACCATATTAGTATATCCCAACTTAAAATGTTATAGTTATGTTTAATCATTCAATGACAATAAAACATTTGAAAAAGAAAGATTTAGCTGAGCAAGCTATATCTAATAAGTGCATAATAAACCATTCACAATTAATTCTATTTTCCTCTGAATAGGTAGGCTACACAAAATTGTAATAGGCCCTTTACGGAAATACCCTTAAAACATTTTCTGTATTAAGTTTAAGAAAAAATTGTTCCTATTGTGAATAACATTATTTCTCTTTATCTCTGTCACATTTAAAACCCATCGGAGTATATCACTGAAATAGGATGTTAAATTGTCTGAGTTCTGGAGATGAGAACATGTTCACGTATTCCTATGAAATTTACTTATAACTAGCAATAAACATACAAATAATCTCTTTCCTCAAAATGGTTGTTATCAACAATTCATCTCTCTCTCTCTCTCTCTCTCTCTCTCTCTCTCTCTCTCTCTCCCTCCCTCCCTTTATAGATTCAATATCCTTCATGAACTGGTATGTCAAACCGTCTATTTTTCTACCTCTCTCGTTTCCCAGGAAGGGCAAGTCAACCCTTGTAATAAGTTCATTTGAATGAAACTTGATAGATCAGAGATACAAAATGGCTTAATTCTAAAATGAATCAGACCAATAATAAGAAAGTTAAGACATTTTGAAATTTGAGATCACTAAGGTACATATGCAAATCTCAAATTGGCATCAATGGGTACCGTACATGCTACTCAAAATATATTATGGAGAGTAGGCTCTATATCATTTCATGTCCTCTAGAAAGAAAAGACCACCCGAGTCACACATTTCAGAAAAGTTGAAATTTTAGTAAATTTCTTTGTCTTGGAAAATATGGGAAAATTGTCCGCCACTACATCACAGAGACAATCCAGCCAATGTAATACTGGAGCCCATACCTATAGCCTATACTAGTAATTGCAACTTTCACAAATTCATAGCTTTCTCATTTTTTGTCCGATTTATTTCAAACTTTAACCACTATGTTCCTCTAATTTTTCTGCTTTCTTCTAGAGTAGCTTGCTATCAAGGTTGAATTCCCTTTAAAAAAGTTTGACTATTGAAACATTCCATCTACTTATTGTCTGTTCAGCTAGAGCCAGAAGGTTGTTGACTCTGTGTTAAAGTACATCAGTTAATGCCATTCTAGCTCCAAACAGATCATGTCTTCATAACAACTGCCCTACAATCTTTTGATCACCAACATTACTTATTCATGATGTAACCTTCATACCTACTTATGTAGTCTATCCATTAGTTTCTTAATCCCCTGCAAACTAATCATTCATAAGCCCTTATTGTCCCAATAAATAGGCTAGACTTGATATTCCTAAGACTGTTCAAACCCCATTCAACTGATATTGATAAGGGTTTGTGCCTGTAATCTCCCCCTATCTGGTACTATTGGTCATCCCATTGTGAAAAGCTTAGGAACTATGTGCTTGTTTGATCATGTATGAATTGCTCAGGGCTTGTTGAATATCTTCACAGATTGGTGTAAGCTATGGTTCACCAGGACAAGGGATTCTTTTTGCTTTTTTTATTCATTAATTACCGGTAACCAGATTCTTTTTTTCTTCCAGTATTTAAGGTAATACAAAGTTTTGGTATGGGGTCATGAATTTTGTTCAAATGAACATATTGGAAGCATATGCAGACTTTACAATACTCATTGATCAGTGTCGCGGTTGAAATTGAATCTAAAGTGATGAAATTTTAAATAATAAACTCTTTATGTTAAATAGCTCCCTCTCAAGACTGATATTACGTTAGCTTTAAAACAATGTTTCTTGACTATAATCGACCGATTTGCTATTCCTGTTTGGAAATTATATATCAGAACTGCATATTCTGGGATTTTCATGGTCGCAGCTACCTTGGAATGGCATTAGGCGTTATTTGAAATATTAGAAATTTACCGGGAGCACCGGTAAAATTTCTATTATTCAATTTTAATACTTGAAAGCAGAAGTGTTTTAGGGGCTAAATTAATACATTCACAGGGGCATCCAAATATATCAAAATTTTAAAGAATTTCTATCCATCCAATTTTCAACATTTCCCAACACTTTACATTACCTTTAAAGAGAAACAAAGAAAGTGGGATGGGGGTAAGGTTTGTTACTCTCACTGCTGATTTGATTATTCAATAAAGAATCAGCTACATCTTTTCTGATTTGCCTGTATCTCTCTCTCTCTCTCTCTCTTTTCTTTCTTTCATTCTCTTTTTTTCATGTAAAATTACTTTTTTGTCATAAAATGTAGCAATAAAATGAAAATACCAGCATATCCTATGTAGAAAAGAAAAGCTAATAAATATAGCCCTGATAAACTCACTAACTATATGTTAAAGATAAAGACCAGTTATGGTCATGCGATTGCATTGTGAAAGAAACGTTGTGGAATCGATCAGAAAAGGTCGATCATCTAGCATATAAGTATTGGTGTGTACTGCAAGGTTCTGGAATCATCAAAATGATAAGAAATTTGGCCCAGTCTTCGTAAAGTTACAAGCACTGTACACAGAAAGATGTATATGGGACTACGCACACATGCGCAACACGTGCGTTTATCTCTCACATACCAATAGATAAACTAATTTACCAAATATATCATAGTAGGGGGTTTCCCGGCAAAATATTTATCATCATGTATTACGGTAGTCAAAACATATTCTTTCACATGATTGGTAATAAAAGCTTCCATTTCATTTTTTGAAATTGGGGCGTTTCCAATACTGGTCTTTACCTTTAATGGTAAAGTGAGATTTCTTTGCAATGTTTTAAATATTTCATAATTCCCCCTCCTCCTCTCCCAGCCCCCCCCCCCCCCCCACAACACTCTCCCTCTATGTTGTTTATCAAAGCAGTATGCCTTGACTGCGATGCCAGCCGAAGAGGAAGCATTGAAGTGATAAATCATAATAGGCAGGAAACTGCTCCTGTTAGAAAGCACCTTTCCATCATGCTAGGCCGTCGTCAGGTCGGTAACCAAAAAACACCGGCTGATATAGACTGTTCACATTTTCCCTGTGCCTCCCCCTTCTAAAACCCAAATTACACAACTTCAAGAACGTGCCTTACACCTTTTGAGGAGTTGTCTTTTTTTCCTTCTTAGGGGGCTTGTTAGATATTTTCAGAATATTGTGCCCCCCCCCCCCCTTTATAAAAGCCTGAATCTACCCTCTGATGAGACAGAACAATCTAACATTAGCTTTGTTGGATCATTGCCTCTCACAATTTAACTGGTATAGGAGAGTGGTACAGCGCATCAAATCTAACTGAGAAATCTGTCTTAACTTCTGACAGTGGTAACCAAGCTAAATATGACAGAGTCAGACAAGCGTGAGTCTATTAACCCGTTAAATGTATCCCTGACAGTTTCTTAATTGGCTTAACAGGCTCCAAACACACCAGCCAATGGCACAACTTCCACAACAATGACGACTATGCTTTCACAATTGTGCGGTGGAAGGAATTCCGGCTGACCCAAATAGCGCAGGTCATCAAAGCGCCTGTCTATTCTAATCAAGAAGGCATCGCAGTGACAACAAATCGCTTCTCCTTGGTTGAGCAGGATTCGATGTTATTCTTTCTTCACCTCAATCTTGGGTAAATTTGTGGATGTCTGTTATAAGATGGTGATTGGAAGCAATAAATGTTTGTTTTATGGATTTGTTTCTATCTCATCTCATCTCCTGGTCCTTTATGGACTTGTTTTCTTCTATGTCCGCTGTTTATTTCAGTGAGCAAGATGGTGTCTGCAGCATAATTATGCAAGCAAAGTATCAAAGGGCACTATGTAGTAATAAAACAATGATTAGTTGCTGACTGTTGTTTTGATGGAAAGCATTAAATTAAAAACCCAGATCCTAAACATATCCACAAAATTGATCATACAAATCATACTACTCACTTATTATTTTATTTCAGCATTTCAATATCTCTGTGTTTTGCTATCTGCTCTCTGACATGACTAAACTAAAAGATGACATTTTATTTGACATTTTGTTGTCATGGCAGAACATTCTGAGGTAGGTGGGGTGTATATGGATAGGCAACTACATCCAAAGAAAAGTGAAACTCTGGTAGCAACAGCTTTCAGTAAAAACAAGAAGTTACCACTGACAGAGCAACTCCTTGGCAAAAAAACACAACAATTAGAGAAACACAGATAAACAGTTAGAAATCAGACAGATGTAGAACAGCTATGAATTCTTTAAGAATCTACGCATCGCTATCCATTGGAGACAATTATTAATTCGTTCACAGGAATACATTACAGTTATATCTCTAAAGATTTTCCTCCTTGCATCTGCTCAAGTAATATCAACAATTTGCTATTATCATAAAACTCCTTATTGAGAGCTAGAGTTCTCCTTTTAAACTATCAACTTTCCCTGATAGATAAATATGGACTTTTGAGATCCTGAACTTCAAGATACAATGCTCTAGAAAAAATACATATTTTGATTATCTATCAGCAGAAAATCCAGCCTAGAAAACTGCAATTTCACTCCAAGATATTTCCTCTGTTGGTAAGATAGAGTATTTATAATATATTCATTGCCTGTCATCAGGTTTCAGTCTTTAAATCTTGATTTATAGCGAAGACTTATTTCTGCATACGAAGCATTCTAAATGCATAGCAGCTTCATGCCAGCTCAATGAAACAAAGTCACTGCACATTGTGTTGAACCTAGATCTTTATCCTGGAGAGAGTGCTGCTGTCTGTCTGCCACTAATCATGGCAGCTAGCCAATCACAAGAAGAAAACAAATGAGCCAGGCAATAATTCCAAATAACGATAATCGAAAAAAAGAAAATTAATCTACCCAAACTAAACCAAATATTTGGATGGAAAAGAACAACAATCACAAGAAAATCAGAAAAATATATGGGTACATTTCTTTAGTTTTTCAGAGCTTCCTTGGGGGAAACGTGAATGCACGTCCAACAGAAAAAAAGAAAAAGTATTTGTGCTGGCATGGTCATAGAGGGGATGGGTGAGGGGTTTCCAAGCCATTGCCATGGCAACGAAGGTTCAAAGAACTTTTTCAACTACTGCATGGGGGCAATTTCAATTGGCATTAGACTGGCAATTATGAAATAGATATGTATGTAAAGCAAGATGAAAAAGAGATTTTGCATACTTTTCATTTTTGGTGACAATGTAATCTTTTTATATCACAAATTTCTACAACCAAGTATGTCGCTCTGCATTATGAAGATAAGTTATGGAGGCATTGCTTTGAAATTCATATATTCAGAAAGTTAAAATAATGAAAATTTATGTCATAGTAATGTTAAGATTTCTCTCCCATTTTCCCACTCAAAAAAATTGTTGGATCCTGGGTAAAGTTAAAATTTTGGTTTGTGTTCAATATTACTGCAGAGCGATTGTTATTGGAGCATGTGACTTACATCAACAGTCAAATAAAAAGACAACCTAGGAGATTTTAAGAATAGTCTTTAAATCATGGCACCCTCATTCATTGAATATTCACTCCAAGATAAGAAAATCCATTAGAGAATCCCTGCTTGTATTCATTCAGATGGAAATCAGCTTTTCTCCTCTACTAATCGCTGATCTGGATGAAGCGCTGTTTCTTAGAATGTACTTTGAGTGTCCTTGCTGTACTAAAGAAGTCACTGCGATATAGTGCTAGATTATTGTGTTTGTTATTTACTTTAGTCAATATAATTACTTTTTATTATATCCATCTTTGAGCCGAGCTATAAGCCTGCCAGCAAATGGTTGTATCCCTAATATTATATTGTCTGCTGCATATATACCTCTCTTACTTACCTAGAGACATTCATTAGACTGTAAATATCTTGGTATGATAAATCTAATCACTAAATATAACTATCTCTAAAAAAATAAGATATAAACCCAATCAAAAAAATAATCCTATTTCTTTTAGAAATTAAAGCCCTGAGCAAATATCACACAGGCATTAGAAAATATTGAATCAATTTAATAGCTCAAAATATGAATTTAGCAAAGTTTGTCATATATATGCAGGTATGCTCAATGTGTGTCCATCAAATTGAGACAGGACCAGCTGCACACTATTTTTTAGAAAGAGTTCAACATTGCCCTGACCAACTGTCATCAATTTTCTGCTGCTCTCAATACAAGTAATATTCTGCTTTAACTTGTATGAGAACTATATATAGCAGTTGGCTATGAGAAGGTCATGAAACAAATGTATTTTGCCCTTGTCAAGATTTGAAGAGGTCAATTGCTGAGGCAAATACGACTTATGGGAAATAAAATCATGGAAAACATCCTCTTTAATTTATCTTTGTATTTCAATATTCACACACCAGCTTGTGACAATGGACAGAGTATACTGTATATACTGCCTGAAAATAGAGCATCTCATCTTTTTTTAAGGTCTCTTCTAAACTATTAATCTACTTTACCTCCTTAACTCAATATTGATAATAACAATGGTGGCAGAGTTTTTTTTTCAAACTAGCAAAACTATATTTTTACAACAGAGGTTAAAAAAGAATAAAGATCATTACATACAATTTAAGTTAACAGATAAAATATTGATAGCTCTAAAGTTTTACATTTTTATATCACATACTTACTGTCATCAATTGTGTTTGTTTTGTTCATTAAAACATTTCTGTACTTCTATTTTCTTCAACTTATTGCATTTTTGAATACCATCTCTATAATTATACATTAAATCTAAATATTTGAATGGAGGGCCTATATCTATGTCTTTTATTTCAAGCTCAGTACGACTTCCTCCTTTCTACCATTCCCTCCCAATGACAAGCTGATGAAGATATTGCAATAATTCAATTAGACGAAAGACTTCTGAGGAGGCACAGTTCACTTGATTTCAAACCTACGACGCATATCACCATCCCATCCATACATGTAAGGTATAGAGAGGATTGTGTTTTAATAAATGTCTCCCATACAAGCCTCAAAGGCAAAGATGCGCTCTGTATAAATGTGATGAATTAAAGAGACTCTGTGTTCTTGGTGAAGTACGTGCTTGATATATGACAAACCAATACCCAAAACAGCTTCAGGCCGGCAGAGGTAATATCATGATGAAAAAGCGAGGATGAAAAGGGAACGGGAAGATGAAATTAATTCATGGAGGAGAGGGACGGTGCATAGAGAAGAGGATATATTGTAGTTTTGAGAAAATGCTTGGCATATAATCCAAAAGGAGCACAATGCTGTATGTTAACACAGAGTATGTTGCTTGTTGAAAGTTATCATTCAACATTTATCATGCCAAAATGGAAGTGTTATGTGGAAAGTTTATAGCAATATTGGTAATTGACTTCTTTGGTATAGGAACAAATTTACTCATTTTATTTTCAACTTTTCCTTAAATGGCAAAATAGCAATAAGTTCTATTAAAAAAATATTCATAACACTGTCCCTAAATGTTATGTCTTTAATAGCCAAACCTGAGTTACACAAATGTGGTCAATTTAATTGCCATGTAAATCCCATATCCAATAGAAAAGAATTTTTGAAATTAATAATAAAAAGCCTCTCGCTCACGTGAGCTGAAAATGTTGAGAAACGCTGAAACAAATATTCACTGAATCTAATATATCCATCATGAAACTTCAATTTAACCCACATACTATGAGTATATATTGTAATCAAACTAAATTCCTTCAGTAATAGTCACAAATATCAAGCAACACCTACTAATAAGTTTGTCTGCGGTATAAAAACATCAACAGTGATAACATACATACGTGTCACATCCACCTAATAAGTACCCCCTCCCCCCCCCCCCCCTCTCCTTTCTGTCCATACTATCCATTGATATCCATATTAGTGAGCTTTCCAAAACAGGACGGAAGGCAAATAGAATGGTAAATCAAGTGAAATATTGGTATGCGCATCCATGCCCAAAATTGTACAACGCTCAGTCCTGTTGTTTTTCAGGACGGTTCTCGGCTGGTATAACGTCCGGTCTGTAAACAGGACAGAGCACTGAGCAGTGTATCGTGTACATGGGAAATAGCAGAAAGGGAATATAGGTAATAGGGAGAAAAAATACAAAGTGGATGATAAAGGAAAAGATGAAAGGATAACAAAGAATTACATAAGGAAATATAGAAGAGAAAAGGATAAAACCTGGAAAAACAAAGAAATATATATGAAATAAGATTCCGAAAGGAGTAACATAAAAAGGGGTCATGTGACTTTGCGTCATCATCCCAAGAAAATCAAAACAATTTACAAATGAGGACAGGAGCATTGTGCAAGGACCATCAGTTAATTAAACTCTCTATTCTGTATGCTCTACCGTCCCCTTTGGAATGGTCCCTATTGGGAATACCGTAGGTGCCTTCTTATGAAAATAACTGCATTTTGCTTTCCTTCCTTTACTTGTTCTGTGCGTTTCAATTCAATTCGATTTTACTTGTCCGAATTAAATAAATCTAATTCAGTATGTTATGCCAGCATCATACAACAAAAATTATATTCCTTTCATGGTATATCTTCCTCATCACATGATGCAACACACCTTTATTTTTACTCATATTTTTCATATGATTTTCAGTATTCTAGGACACACTCTCAAATGGCCGCAACTCCCCCCTCCCCCCCCCCCCCCCCCCCAAAAAAAAAAAATATATATATATATATATATATATATATAAAAAATAAAAAAAAAAAAAAATTATAAAAAAATATTTAAAAAAATAAATTAATAAATTCCAGTATTCAATAAATAGCTCTAATCAGAATTCAATTCTATTTTCCTTAAAATCAACTTAAAGGTACTATGTCCCTTTTGCAGCCAACCTCAAATGCTGTAGAACTTTGCAGGAATTATGAATATATCATGTATGTCCTATCTGTGAAATTTAAACGTAAGCAGTGTCCTCATATTCAAATTATGCAAGGAAACCTGTTTACTTGCTAGACTTCACTGTCAGACACTATTGAGTGACTGACTGGCTTTTTTTCTTCTTTGGTAATAACATACATGAAAAGAGTTGTAAAGAAACATGAGCATTTGTCTACATAAATAACCCACTTCTTGTGATGGCCAAGATTAAACTGATTGAATCTTTGCGCAGCATAAAACGTATGACCATTCGGTACAATTGTCTGAAAATCAAGATTTGACAACTAATAGTCGTTATTTTCCCACTTGAAGACATTTTCAAGCCCCACCTTTTTTAGGGAAGTTCTAAATTAGTATTATCTTTCAAATGCAGTTGGAATTTAACTTTTTCATTTATTTGGCCTGCAAATGGGACATAGTACCTTTAAGGCAATATCAATAGCCTTGTACATCACCTATTGAAATGTGCTAACTTGAAAATGACATATTACGTCATCTGAACATGATTTCTATGGGACGTACAATAGGGGATTGAAATAGCCCTTGAGTTAATATTTCTAAAATAGATGCAATTGCGTTGAATGTAAGATGAGTATAATTAAGTTTCAAAATACTGATTTGGGCATAATGGAAACACTCCTTCAAATTGATTACTTTTTTTCCACGCCATAGTTTAGAGATAACTCTCTCTCTCTCTCAGCGGTAGGTTATAAAGACATTGTGTATGAGTTAGAAAGGCCTCCAACGACGACGGTTGATATTTCATCTCTTGTTGCTCGCTTGGCACTACCGATTCAGGAGATTGGAAGCTGACAGGATCCAGCAGAGAGTGTCAACGTTAGATGCACTGATTACAGGAGACCACTCATCAAGAATAGTTTTACTCCATTACTCCATATAAAGGGATTCCGCCCCCCCCCCCCCCCCTCCAAAAAAAAAATGATTATGATTATGAGGAAATAGAAGAAAAAGACTAGAAAACAAGAAGGAAAAAGGTACTGTAAAATAAAAAAAGAAGGAAGAAGAAGAAGAAAGAAAAGAAAATATGTATGCATTGTTTTTGAAAATCAGTTGTCATATTTTATGTAAATCAATTATATTATAACTATTATTATTTTTTAAATATTTTGTATTCAATTTTCAAAAGAGGCAGAAACGTCTGCTTTAAAAAAAAAATCTTTGGTCTTCGAATATAGTATATAATAGGCTTCAATTTAGAAGAGAAGATGTACGTGCATCATGTGGTTAAATTGTGCTGATTTAAGGAGAAATAATAAGAAATAAAGAAATAAAATTACTACATGGGCAGCATACAATATGCAAAATAAAAACTTTAATGCAACCCCATTTATGTGTATTCGTGTGATTAATTCTTCCATGCTCTGGCTGTAAGCATGGACCTACTACGTCCATGCTGTAAGACTGTGCAAGTCTGAGCCCTCAGGCTTGATACACCATCACCCGCCCCATTTAGACTAAGGGTACGTTCAAGAGCCATTTTTCATCCTAGAAACACGGTTTTCAAAGACGTTTAGTTTAAAACACAGTTGCGTTCAAGCAATTTCAAGCAATTTTTCGTCGGTCATAAAAATAAATATGTTTAAAAACACATACATGAAGCCTTCTTTTAGGCTGTTAAACAATTTATATTTTCATATGAGAACAATTAAGCCGTGAGGGCGATAAAAAGTGCTTAACGAGGTGAATTGCTTCCTCTACACATCTCACACATTTCCTCTTCCACTTGGTTTTGCCATAGCGAGACAGTTGATATGGCAGCGTGAGGCACAGTGTTATCTTATTCTGCATAAATGACCAATACACAATGATCTAGACTCTCTAAGAGCTATAGTGCTTACATTACGGGTGATCTGTAAAAGAGCGATATTTTCGCTGGTGTGAAAGGGTCCAGTATGCCAAACACGCACCAGTCATTACAAAAGGTGCACAAACATGCTATATGCTTGATTTTTTGTAAACACCTTAGTGCTTCTACAGCTTTTGGATGGGCGACATTGGACACTTGGTTGCGGCTAATCAGAGTTGTGTAAATTGAATTACACTACAGCGATTGATCGAAAGAGAGATGACAGAATACTTTGTGACAGAGCAAGAGATGGGATGACAGTCCTGAGAGAATATACAGCAGGAGATTGCTGGCCGAGTTTGATCTCAAGACTTGATATATCAACAGCATATATTTGTTTTACAATTGTTTTTTGTTTTATTCTTGAAAACATGGGGTATGGTTGTCATAATCATTTGTATGTACCAAATATGAAATGAAGGTTATATGTGGCTGGGATGCAGCGATTTTGATTTATTACATGGAAGTTTACAGCTATATATGATTCAAAATTTTCTGGAAAATAAATATCTTTTTTTGGTGCATAGACTGATATAAAATGTCTAAATTTACTCACCACATAAATCCCAAATATAATTTATCATCTGATGAGAGCCAGAAGGGCATTGTTAAAGGGCAATCCAACCCTTGTAATAACTTCATTTGAATGAAAGCAGAGAAATCAGAGAGACAGAATGACAAATGTTTGAAATAAATTGGACCAATAATAAGAAAGATTTGAATGTCTGAAATATGAGATCACTACAGCTACGCGAATCTCAAATTGGCAACTTTGCCAGTGGATTGTGATGTAGTGACAGATAACTCTCCTATTTGTTGTGTACCGGTACAAAAACATCATTAGTTTCTGTTTTCTTCCAAGTGCCTTCACCCTTGGGGCACTAGCTATACTCCTAATATATTTTGACTAGCTGGACCCGCGGAAATCCGCGGGATTCTAGAGGGGGGCGGGGGGTGTAAATAGATATATAGAGACTGTCTAAATTAAAACCACCAAGAACTTTATTTGCCATTCAAGCCATTAAAAAAATATTCTTGTTTAGGACCCGCGGAAATCCGCGGGATTCTAGAGGGGGGTGGGGGGTGTAAATAGATATATAGAGACTGTCTAAATTAAAACCACCAAGAACTTTATTTGCCATTCAGGCCATTACAAAATATACATGTTTAGCGTCCCCGCCCGCTTCCTTTTTGGGGGCCGCCTCCAATTTTTTTTTTTTGAAATTTTTTTTTTTTTTATTTAGGGGCCGCCTCCTTTTTTTTTTTTTTTTGAAAGAAAAAAAACATGAAAAGCACTGCTAAAATGTATTTCTGATTTAAAAAAAAAAAAAAAAAAATCTCGGCCGCCATCTTGAAAAATAGCCTGAATGTAGGGGAAAATGTACGGAGCGGCCATTTTGAAAGAAAAAAGAAAAAAAAGGGCCTCCTCCCATTTTTCTAAAAAACAGGACGCTTTAAGCATGTTTTTTTTTTAATTTGGCCTTATATTAAATTTAAAAAACAATCAAACTGTACCGGTAGTTATTCTTTAAGCCACTGGAACTGCGTAGAGTTCTGTAGAGTGGCGTACCGACTATTAGGCTGCGTATTAATGGGAAAAAAGTCCCTGCGTAGGTTATGCGTAGGCTGGTGTACGGGTTTGCTTATGGTTGCTTACTGTGTTGAAAGCTTTTACTGCTTTGTCAATCTGGCGTAGGGTAGCGTACTGTTGCGTAGGCATGTAGCGTAGTGTTGCGTAAAAAGACGTACTTTCTGCGTCAAGTTTCTATGCCTAAAGTACGCGAAAAAAATTAAACATGTTGAATTGTTTTCGTTCATCTTGCGTACCCCTTTCCGTCCCTCAGCATATAGTAACGTAGGCCAGCGTAGGTGGTACGCAACACTACGCAACTCTACGTATTGACCCACGCCAATTAGTGACCCGCA
Source organism: Strongylocentrotus droebachiensis (assembly GCA_035222895.1). Classification (NCBI taxonomy): domain Eukaryota; kingdom Metazoa; phylum Echinodermata; class Echinoidea; order Camarodonta; family Strongylocentrotidae; genus Strongylocentrotus; species Strongylocentrotus droebachiensis. The sequence goes on from JAVYIG010000223.1 coordinate 476,098, forward strand.
GGTGCCACAAATAAAGTATTAAAAAAAATGCTCATCTGACCCTAATTAAACGCCTAAAACCCCCAAGCTTTCGGGGGTTCATGGCCCCTTGAAACCCGTGGACCCCACGCCTATATTATATATACACTCAACTTGCTGCGATCTGATCCCCCCCCCCTCCCCCCACTTTGAAAAACGTAACCCCCTGAGCTTTTGGGGGTTTATGGCCCCTTGAAACCCATGGACCCCACGCCTATATTATATATACACTCAACTCGGGACCCGCGGAAATCCGCAGAATTCTAGAGGGGGGCGCAGGCAAAAAATTTAGTTTTTCATTTCTGGGGCTCCATTTCAAATTTTCGGAAAGTTTTCGGGGGCTACTTTTTCAACTTTCGGGGGCTCTTTTTTCTGGGGCTACTTTTTCATTAATTCATAAAAGGATAGGCCTACACTTTGTTGAGATTTGTATAGTAGGCTAAGGTTTGAGGCTTCCTACATCCTACTTCATAATTGCCTATTTAAAAATTTAAAAAAAATTCTCTAGTTCAATAACTAAGTTTTCATGCATTGATTTGATGCAAGAACTGTAACATAATAATAGACCCTAGATTGTGATTATTTCTGACCATGAATTTCGATAATCATTTTTCAAAGTAAAATTTTCATAAGAAAATCAGACAGTCGTTTAAAAACGTAGACATTAGTAATACTTTTACTAATTCTAAGCTCAGGTTTCGTAAATCTATTCACGAAACTATATTGAAATCGCGGCAATAATGATGCAAACCAACAGATAACAATTTCAAAGTGTCAAATCTCTTCGACTCGAGCTCAGCTGAACTCACACACGCTTCAGCGTAACTCCAGCAAGCTCGAACACCGGCGCCGCAGGCCTCGGACGCCTGCGGTGCCCGGCAGTGTTGGAGCTTCCCGAGCAGCGCAGCTGCACTGTGTATTGAATGAAAGCAGCTTGCGACTGAAGTGTCAGTCCATTGGTTTTCTTGTGAAAACTTTCCTTTAGAAAATGATAATAAAAATGGAGTATACATGGCCGTAATAATCACAAAATAAGCTTTGATTTCATACCTCCATTCACGAAAACTATATAAAAATCGCGGCAATCATGATGGAAATAGGTCTCTAAGTTTGGACGTCGACGGGAAGCCCCGTTCATCTCTTGTGCAGCTACTACATGCAAAGCACATCCTATAGAAAGATACCTAACACGGGGTAAGTCGTACCCATTCAGCGTGCATTTAATACGCAACTTAATGTGAGTGGATGGTCATCGGTCGTGTGTCTACGGATGTTATGTTGAATATCCATGAGGTATCTCTGTCGTCACGCATATCATGCATTATGCATGTCGCGTCTGTTTTCGCCCTGGACGTCGACACGGAGGAGGACCTCGGGCGGAGTATAGCAAATTCGCTAGAGTAGACTCTCCCGCGGACGACGGCACCGGGCACGGGTACCCCGAGGGGAGGGTTCAGGAGGAGATAGCTGCACCAACTTGGGTCGGCGATCTCATTAAAAAACAATAGAATACAAACGCTGGCGGAGACGTCGCGCCCCCCGCGGAGCCTTAGCGTATTACTTATAGTGATAAGTATATTATTATAGGTCCTCTAAAATGAAAAGATCGTCCAGAGTCATAGATTTTTGTTGGATTATATGACTTCAAACTCTCAAGAGACGATATCTTCAGCATTATGCAACACATTTTCAAATGCACAATCAGCACATAAAATCATCTGTATTAATGACTACTGAATATTTCCCTAATATCTCAGGCCTCGAAATAACAACATAATACACTCTGACATTTTATTTTACCTGTTACTCTCCTGTACTTGTCCAATCCTATCTTAATTTTGAATACCGTAATTAACGGGGTATAAACCGCACCCCTCTTTTTCGCCCTAAAAAAAAGAAAAGATTTTTTTTGTTTTTTTTGTTGCCGACTTAAAAAACAGCAGAGGACCTAGGATAGAACCTTGTGGTACGCCGTGTAATCAAAGAAAAATTGGAGGAATTATTATTATAAACTACATTTTGAAATCTATCAGAAAGATTACTTTCAAGCCAAGATGACAGACAAATTTGAGTGTTGTTCTAGTTTCCGAGTGGTGAGTCAACACACCGATTACTGAGCTGGGAGATATTGCCAGGCATAGCGCCAGGTGGAGGGGCATAAATCGAAACTTTAAACAATTTTTTTTTTTTTTTTTTTGGTGTACCGTGTATAAACCGCACCCCCGGCTTTGAATTTTTTTCGGCGGCAAAAAGGTGCGGTTAATACACCGTTAATTACGGTAGCAAATAGCAGAACTTTCTTTTTGAATTTGCTAGATGGATGCTTTTAGTTCACTATGTTTATTAATGCAAACTTTTCAGTAAGTACTTCCACTTTGATCACCCACACAAATTAACTTACAGTAATGTTACATTTTACCACCCATTGCAGCAAATGTATTAATGATGATGGTACAATCTGTAGACCAGTATGTTTGAAATATGAGAAGTCATTTTGTAGAAAATGTAGTAATGCTTTTATATCCATCATTACAATCGTCCTACACCAAATTGATGCTGTGAGGAGGAAAGAGAATGGAAAATACCTGTAACAAGCATCAACATTCATGTTTATATGAATATGGATACATGTGACTCAGGAACAAAATGGACTCATGACTCACAGTCAAAGATGAAAGTATAGCACTCAATCAACATCTCAATTCAACATACCTACTCCACGTGAGCCTCTACCAGTACATACCTCAGATACACATGATGAACATCAGATCACTACAGGAAACAGGGTGACTCTTTACACATGACTTATCCAAGAGAAGAAAATCAGTGACACAAAAATATACACCTACAATGTATGCTGCTTGGCTTCAACGAGCAGTTAGTAATATCCAAGTGCTGATAGGCGGTCAGAAATGACCTTAAGTCAGCATTCGATGGAGAATCGTAGACGATGTGAAATCGATAAATAAATTTGTCCCTTTTTTTTTTTCTTGTCTTGGCAGTGCCCTCAGCCAGGGCCAAGCCCATTGGTGATGTTATGACTGGAGTGGTAGACGAGATGGGTGAGAAGGTGAGGGAGAGAGAGAGGGGGAGAGAGAGGGAGGGTGACAGAGAGTGATAGAGAGAGAGAGAGAGAGAGGGGGGTGACAGAGAGAGAGAGAGAGAGAGAGAAAGACAGTGACAGAGAGAAAGACAGTGACAGAGAGAGAGAGAGAGAGTGAGAGAGAGGGGGCATGGGACGGGTATAAGGAAGAGAGGGAGGGAGGGGAAGGTGGAGGGAGAGGTGGAGGGAGAGGTGGAGGGAGAGGGGGAGGGGGAATTCAAGGAGAGGGGGAGGGGGAATTCAAGGAGAGAGGAAGGGAGAGGGGGAGAGAGGAAGGGAGAGGGGGAACGAGACAGACAAATCTGAGATGTATGTAGGAGCCTAGTCTCTTCTCAAATACTCCTTGATAAAGTTTTTTTTATTGCTGATTTTAAAAAGGTAAATAACCTACATGGATTATCATCAAACATTTACACGAGATTATTCAAGATCAATGGTATAACACAACATGGACAGCATAGTGTTCATAACACCCCCCCCCCCCCTATCAAAAAGGGGAAAACATGAGAGGGCAGGAGAAGTGGGGGGATTAGGGAAGGGGGCTATAGATGACTGTGCTTTATGTGTGCACAACTGCATCTGTTATCATCTGAATGCTGGCTCCATAGTTGTGCAAAATAAAATCAAGGGTTCTGAGATAATCACAATCAAATATCAAGTGACTACAATTACATCCATAAAAGAGTACATTTCTTGCGAACTTTGGTAAATTTCTAGATATTTGCCACATGCCATTGGAAAGAAAAAATACAGAAAATTTACTAAAGAAAGAAACTTCCAATTAAATAGTTTAATGTACTAATTGGATTCCCTTATAAAGTGGTTACAGCTTTCAAAATTTCATAACCTCGTCATTGTTTGTTAATTTTTGTTCAGACTCTGCTTCTCTATAAATTGTTCAGCTTTCTTTCAGAGCAATTTGTTTGTTTTTCAAGACTAATAATACACAGCTCTGCTGGGGTCCGTCATGTCCAACTTATATCAGTAGAATGTGAGTCTCATTACCAAACCTCAACCTTCTTCAGTCACTATGGAAACCAGCCTTTCAATGTCCTCTTCAATTAAAGACAAAAAGCAACACTTTTTGTATACATATGAATAAAATGGGGCAATATTTAATGGTTGCTGTCTAGAGGCAATTTAAAATCTGATAATGTTTTAACAGAGCTTCACCCTGTACATCATCATAACATTATAGATACATGTTATGATTGAGGCCTAGCCTCCTAAAACCATTGCAAAACAACAACAACAACAAACAAAACAGTATTAACAACATCTGCTGACGAAACTATAATGTTGCTCATAAAGTTAGAATAAATTTCTTTAAAGCCCATCTGCACTAGTTTGGCTAGGGGATTAGACCTCCCTGCAAGGTCACTGACATCAAATCAGCTCTCAATTAACATAAGAAAAAGAGGATCATGGTGGACCAACATGCACCGATAAGGCATTGTTTGCTATATAGTAGGCGCAAGTAACTATAAGTAGTACAGTGGAGCTTAATTAACCTATACAAATTACTACACTCAACATATTTTGTTAATGCAGCTTCCTGAGATCAATATCTTCTTAGAATAAGGAAGCAAATCTATTATTCAACTTCTAACACAATATACTGGTTCAATGGGAAAAGAAGATATCCAACAAGAATCTATCAGACTAATACGACATGACAGTGATGAGCTCATAATGACATTACAATAGTTCTCTAATTGGTTGGTATGCAAGGCTCTTGACTCTATAAATGCCCATAATTGTTAATGGGAGGAATTTCATCAACTACCACTTCAAGATGAGCAAAGATGAGGATGATCATTGAACTGATTAATGTCATGGCTCACTGATGGTTTTGCAAGATGAGAAAGGAGATCAAAGCTATGTCTTCACATGAGCTCGTCATCTAAATCTACAACAGTTTCATGCTCTCAACAAAATTGTGTAGATCTCCTTTATGTAGATTGCTATACGGTATATTAATCAAGCAGAACCATAATCTACAATTTATAGAATTCCTGAATAATTCTTGTTGAAACATATCCATTGTGAAAATGTCATTTTGCTATTTTTTCTCCTTAGACAAAATATTTTGTTGATAGTTTCAGCAGGTTTTCATTCTGCCTTTATAAAAAGATATAGGGGTCTATTAGACCATCTAAACAATTTTAAAGAAATAAAAGAAATAGGAAAATCCTTCAACAGTTATTATCATTTTAATTGATAGACTTAAAAATGTTAGGGTTCACATTTATTTACTTATTTATGTATCATACCTTGTTGACTACATGGAAAAGTGGGGGCGGATAAATGGCAGAGTAGGTTGAACAAAAAGTGAAAGTATGCAGAATGAAATCAAATGGATGGCATATCAAAATATTTCCCATAGGATAGCATACAGGCATGACAGAGAGAGGGAGAGAGAGAGGGAGGAGATGGGGAGTGGGTGGGCAGTTGGAGGATTACAAATATACATAACATAAATGAGGAAGCAGAGAACTGACTCGAAAATATAAAAACAATAAAGAGTAGGTGAAGAAGGGACATGTGGGGAGGAGGTAGCACAACAGGAGTAAAGCAAAGATGTGCCCCCCTCCCCCCTAACCCCCATCAAAATAACATGGATTTGAGCTCCGGATTCTTTTACATATATATATATTCAAATCTCACATACCCATCACTCAAAGGGTTCCCAATTGGAAGTTTGAATGTCACCTATTCTTTGATCTCATCTATCAATCAATATCGCCCTCTATAATTGTACCCTAATGACTTCAGATCTGCCAGAGAAGAAGGGGGGATATGATGTTGCCATGACAACCATGAGCTGTGTGGGATGATGTTAAATGGGGTCACATACTTTCATGTTTATTTTACACATGGAGAAGAGACATGGAGTATTACATGAAGGTATTTAATTTATGGAAGTGTTATGCATGATCTTTTCTTTTAGAACCATCCATATGAATGCGTTCCAACCAAATGTATATATAATTCAACAGGCCTACTCAATAAATACCTCTTATATCGCTATAATCATAAACACCATGATCATAATCAATATTATCCTCTTCAAATATCCCTCTGACTTCTTCTCCTCCTCCTCACCACCATCATCATCATCATCATCACCACCATCATCATCATCATCATCACCATCATCATCATCACCACCATCATCATCATCATCACCACCACCACCACCATCACCATCATCACCATTATCATCATCATCATCATCATCGTCATCATCATCATCATCATCACCACCACCATCATCATCATCATCACCATTATCATCATCATCATCCTCATTATCATCATCACCACCACCACCACCACCACCACCACCACCACCACCACCACCACCACCACCACCATCATCATCATCATCATCATCAGCGTCATAATCACTTTCACCATAACTATTTATTAATGTTTGTTATCTCCACCCCCTCAAAACCTTCATTATAATAATCCACTTTTACTGTGGTTATATAATTGGCATTTTGAGCACCTGCCCAATAATGTAGACTCATATTTTCATTAAAAATTCTTGTCTTTTTTAAACACCATATTGGGCATAAAATGATTGGTCTCTTACTCAACACTGATGCTACACTGATGCATTCCTCTACTCAAAATATTTATTTTACTTTTTTTTATTTAAAAAACCCTATCATTTGATGTAATTTAATTTGTAATTTGTATGTACTAATGCAATTATCGATAATTTGTATGTAATAATATAGGCCTTATATGTAATTTGTATGTGATAATATAAATTGTATGAATGTAAAAATGTAAAGCGCATAGAGAATTATATTTGATGATTATTATGCGCTATATAAATCACAATTATCATAATTATTATTATCAAATAAGTCTAGATGTGTAAGCATATTCACACTCTTGTTTAAAAGAAAGTCTATGAGGAAACATGAACAAAAAATTATGAATTCCCTAAAGGTTATTTCAGAATCCTCTTTAAAAAATTATTGACACAAATTGAGCCATTATTAGCTCCTATCACCATGCTCAATTTCAATTATTATATTATCCAGTCAGTCTCAATCATTACCCTTTATTACCTTGAAAGCACATTATAGTAACCTTGGAATAACCTTTTTGACTGACTGATGGCTAATGAATCTTATTCATCATATTAATATATTTTCCCTTTATAGTATGATCATATAGCATACATGATTATGTCTACTTTTTCAATACTTGGTGATTTACCATCTTCTTTGGGTTATTGTTCTTGCTCTGTCTCCCTAATGGGCTAAAGTTTTCCCTGTTATAGATCATTCATGATTTGATAGTAGAATAATTTGTTATTTTAATAATCATCATCATCATCATCATAATCATTTTATCATCATCATCATCACCATCATCATCATCATGAATACCATCATCATCATTATCATCATCACCATTATCACCATCATCAGAATCAGAAACCAAACTATTTATTTATTTATTCATGTCTTCTTTCAAAAGCAGCATGGGTCATTCAGTTAATAAAACTGCTTTAAAATTACGCCTGCACAATACACTTCCATTAAGGCATCACTGCCATTATCATAGCAACCCTGATCCATTAGTATCATTAACATTATTATCATCACTAACACCATTGTCATCATCATCATTATCATCATCTAAACATCTTCTCTCTCTCACTATCCTCCCCCTCCTCCTCCTCCTCCTCCTCCTCCTCCTCCTCCTCCTCCTCCTCCTCCTCCTCCTCCTCCTCCTCCTCCTCCTCCCCCTCCTCCTCCTCCTCCTCCTCCTCCTCCTCCTCCTCCTCCTCATCACCATCATCACCATCATCATTATCAGTATTACCAAAATCATCATAATCACAATTTTCTCCATCACCACAATCCTAGACCAGTTAATTGGTGAACTCACTTTGTATGATGATAAATATCTCCATCTAGATGACCATCACGATCCATCTCAATTTCTCTTCATCTTATTCCCTCTCGTTTAGTAAACTCCCCAACCCTAATGATTTTACCAGTCTCGATAGGTAGCCTGCACTTGGTGAAGTACAATGCCTTCTTTCATGATCAAGAATATCATCTGGACTGTGGATGTGAATGTAAATAATGTTTGGGAGATTAGGCGCGTCCTCATCATCTCGAGATTGCCAAATAGCCTGCTATTTCTGATTTGGGAAATAATCCCGAAGTTACAAATCGCGTCTTCATCAGCTCGAAATTCGACCTCAAAACTTGAAACTCGACCTTGAGAAATTAGCTCAAGATATTTTGCTCAGCATTAGCGCATAGTGCGAGTCTTCGGTCTGGTGAAGATGCACAGAACAAATAGCTGGATATTTTGCCAAATAGTGGGATATTTAGCAAACTATCAAAAGATATCTTGAGATGTCAATCCCGACCAAATATCCCGCTAATTGCTACTTTGGTCTGATGAAGACACAAATTAGCTGGAAAGTTTGCGATCAGGATAGTTCAAATAGCTGGATATTTGGAAATCTTGAGATAGTGAAGACAGGCCTATTGTTGTTCAGCATCTAGGCTGCATTAAGCTTATTCCTCTTTGAAAGAAATTGAATACAACCCAGTTTAGAGAAACTGGAATAATTCTATCTTACTTTCTTACAGTGAACTAATTACACTCATTTCTATTAAGAGATTTAAGAAAAACCTGCCTTGAAGAAGATGAGATGTACCTACTAACTTGGCTCTTCAGGGATTATACATGTTTTGTTTCATAAGTATTGATGAGGACAATGACTCTGTTCAATTTAGAGCAAGCTAGAAGCAAACTTTCTTGGATAGACCAAAGAGATACTACAAATCTGTAGTATCTCTTTGGGTAGACGTACTGTCCAGCCATCATATTATCCCCTTCCTATTACCCCCTTCCTATGTCATCACTGAACCTGGCGTAGACCATGACCCTAGCTCCACTGCACAAAGACATTTCAACTCACAAATTGTTCAGATTCTTCACATGCCCTTGTCACTAGAGCGAGAGAGAGAGAGGAAAGATGGGGGGGGGGTCTTCACATGCAAAGTTTTGCAGAAGGTAAGGGGGAAGTTGGGGGAGGCACATACATCTGCAAAAACATACCTTTGACTATCTCTTGCATATCTAAGAGCTATATAAACTGAACATTTCTGAAATTACTCAACATCTGTAGCAATACTATTCAACACTTTTTACAAAAAAGTAAGGATAAATTGTGTAAATGTAAAATGTAAGATTTAAATATACATATCACAAATTTAAGCACTACATGAATTAATGAGAGAAATGTGCCTCTTTTTCTTTTTTTTTATAAATTTGTTTCTATCTAATGACTAAAAATCTCCATGAAATATTGGAGTAACTATCAATATGAGAAACATTTTAGTTTTGGTGTGGTGCGAAATGGTGTTCATGGTTTATTGATACAAATCTGTAACAACCTAAGGATGACATAAACAGCAACATAACTCTGTCAACAAATATACAACTGTATCCAAGGCCTTCATGAGGACTTGAACTTGTTTTGTAAGCCAGTTTTGGGACATGCATCTGTGTCTTTCCATATCACCGGCTGACATGTGATGGCGCTATTCATCCTAAGTGCTGGAGCTACACGCAAACTTCTTGCCCAAAGCCCTGACTTAAAATGGTATAAAATCTGCTTGAACGACAACCTGTATAGAAAGACAATCTGTCTACATATAGACTGCAATCACTGTATTCTTTCATTCCTCCAAAATTGTTTCTCATTTAAACCTGTATCAAAGTTTCAAATGATATAAATGTGAGAAACACAATGATATATAGCAAAATGGAATCCTTCTCTTATGTTGACTTCAGACAAGTTTTTGAGGAGAAATAAAAAATACTCAAAACTTGTAATAGAGTCTTTAAACATTGAAAAATCTGGGGTAAACTTAGCATTCATGTAGTTAGGCATTCAAATAGAAACTAATGCTGGATAAAAGATACATTTTTTTTAAATCATGATTTTTGTCAAGACTAACCTTGGATCTCATCCTTGTCAATAAATGGACCAAGCTATCAAAAGTCTTCTGCTGCCATCTACTGACAAGTGTAGGCCAGCCAGTGTTGGGATGTAGAGTTATCTAATCTCATCCCATTTCATATGGAAGAAAACAGAATTACTAATAGCTATACTTGTAGCGATCAGGAGTCATGTCATCATTATAATTCTTGTATAATGTTCTTATTAATAAACATACTTTACAGTTTCGAAATACATGAAATATATAGTTACACATGTTTATTTATTATAAACATTTGTAAATTATACAAGTAGGGCTATAATTATATCATAGCCTTACTTGTACAAATCAAGCTCGATATCATTCTTTTCATTTATGCTATGGCTGAAAAATATACCAAAAAAGCTTGAGTCTTACATCAATAAGCAAAATTTTGTTTCGCATCTTACATTGTAATTTATAAGAACTCTGAGACTTGATTTCCAAAATTTCAGTTACAACTGCATACTTCTACCAGTATCATAATCTACAGAGATGAAAAACACACAGACAAGCAAACTAACAAAATGTTAATGAGCTCTTTTGTTTTACTCCAATAGAAGTGGAATTCCCTGAGAGGAAAATGTATGTTTTTCCATATTTATGAAAGTTTATAACACCTTAAAATGTTGCTTTTAACTGCTAACTCATCTTGAATGTAATTTTATGTTGGCTGTCAATCATACTTTAGCTTTGTGATGACTACTTGTTTGGAAGAAATAAATTGCTTATTACACAAATAGTGCATACATGTATGTTGTTCATAGTATGCTACTAACCAGGATATGCTGGTCAAATAAAATCAACAAAAGTGTAGAAAAAATTAGGCCATTCGATATGGAAACGCACATATTTGTACCTAAGGGCTTTAATTAATGACATTATTTATTTGGTGGGCCAGGCATTCGGTGATCAATCAATATACACATTTTTACATCAGCTATTCAAAAACTCATTACCTCCTTATTACTTGTCCCAATTCATTCAAACTTTCTTTCTGATTTTTCATTCAATTCGGATCGTAGAAAGGTTTGATTTTCCTCTCACAAAACAAAAAATATTGCTTTTGTTTCCCAGGATAAATGGATTTCAATTTTTTTTCTGGAGTTGTTTTGAAATGTATTTATAAGATGTGTGTTAGATGTTTTCATTGTCAAATTGACTCATTGTTGCGCCTAGAAACAAAGTATTAGGCGCATTATAAATGTGAGCTATTATTATTATTATTATCATTTAAATCTTGAAAAAATATCTTTGAAGTAAGAATATGATTGGGTAGAGTAAAGTGTTCATACATTAAAACACGTAAAATGTTACTTTTTATGTTGTTCTATAGTATGGAAGTAAATTGTACCTTACAGTCCAATATATTTCATTAGGATCTCTTTGTCAAATAAAACCAACAGAAATGTTGAAATAGTAGGCCAATCGATATGGGAATGTCCATATAACTTTGTGGATTTACCTATTGACTATATTTATTGGGTGGGCTGGGCATTCAGTGATCAGTCAATATACACCTTCTAAAGCAACCATTCAAATGTGTGTTCAGAGAGCAAATACTGGTCAGGCATGACTTTTCAACTTCATTTGTAAAGGGGGTTACAGCATGCCCACAGCTGAGCTGACCAAAGCAAGTTAAGCTAGCTTGGATCTACAAACATTGTTGTTCCTTTTCATCTTTTCAATATGGTGATACAGTACTGTAAGCCTTAAATCTGGATACAATTATATCTAAATCTTTCTGTCTTGCTCTAAATCATACTCCTCCTCATCTTCCTCTTTTCCCTTCTTTCTCTCTCTCTCTCTCTATTATTTTACTTTTTCTCTTCATACTCCTATTTCTCTCCCCTTAACATCCCCTCTCTCACTCTACTTTTATTTTAATATCTGCCTCACTTCCTATCTTTCATTTACCTTTGCCACCACCGCCCCCCCCCCCCCCCCCAACTGTCTCTCTCTCTCTCTCTCCAGCAAATAATCTGTATTTGCCTTCAGATGTATTTCAAAATTTGTATCTACAAATCAATTAATGTACTACTGCAGCCTGCGGTAGGAAATTATTACTCCATGCCACTAGATATAAATTCAATGTTCATGGATGAAATTAACTTAATCCAGCATGCCCAGCATAGCTTAGGGGAATTTACTGTACATTTTTACATTAAATACTGCAAATATCATGCAGCAAACCAAGAGAGCTGTCAATTATTTATAACACTTTCCATGTTAATCAAGGATTGGAATAATCTTCTGATATCAATTAAAAACATACATGTTTTACTTTTTTGTTTATGCTCTTTGGACAGTTGTTACAATCGGAACACACATCTATTAATTTATCACTGATTAATTGAATTAAAGGCAATTTTGTTTGTTTTTTTGTGAATGACCTAAAAAACACATCAACTTATGAATCAGTACTTATATCACAATAGGACAAATATGGTTCCCCACTTTGATAATGGTTATATAAGATTTTATCAATATTTTATAATAATAATTGTGAAAAATTATTCCAATGTAAAAATCCAACATATTTCATAGTACTGCTTTCTAACAATAAAGATCATTGTACATATCCACAAGTTCTATTTTGATGTTCAATATTTCTTGTTTGTTATAATAGTATCTGATCATCATCATCAACCCTTCGATCTCTTTCACAAATTCACTTCTTCCTTTTCTCTTGGACTTGATTTTTCTCCATTTTACAAGGACTGTGCACAATTTTAGACAATGTCTTGAAAGGCTTGACATTGTCTTCACTTTAGTTGCTAGGATACGGAACCTGCTTGGTGCGTTCCGTTGATCAAATGAAGAATACTACAGTGGTAGGGAGTCTTACGAGTCATTTCCATAGCCATGCTACTCTATGAACACATGTACAATGTTAACATGCAGCATCTAATAACATGTAGGTGACCTGTTATCATAAAGATAAAGACCAGTTCTGGTCATGTGATTGCATTGTGAAAGAAACGTTGTGAAATAGATCAGAAAAGGTTGATCATCTAGCATATAAGTATTGGTGTGTACTGCAAGGTTCTGGAATCATCAAAATAATAAGAAATCTGGCCCAGTCTTCGTAAAGTTACAAGGACCGTACACAGAAAGATGTATATGGGACTACGCACGCGTGCGCGACACGTGCGTTTTATCTATCACATAACAATAGATAAACTAATTTACCAAATATATAAATTAGTAGGCGGTTTCCCGGCAAAATTTTTATCATCATGTATTAGTCAAAACATATATTCTTTCACATGATTGGTAATAAGAGCTTCCATTTCATTTTTTCAATACTGGTGTTTGCCTTTAATTTACATAATGAACAGGTAGAAATGTGCAAGATATATGAAAGCAAAAACATTGAGTATTTCAAGTCCAGTAGGTGATGTGAAAGTTACTCCACACTATATATTTCAACAAAGATATAGCTTGTGATTGGCTTTTTATTAGTTTTACAGTTAGGTAGCGCTTAGTCTTAGGTGTAGTTTGTAATTTGGGATGTGTAGAAAGTTGACCACAGAGCATATATTTGCTGGAGTATGCGCTAGTCCAATAATGGAGCTCAAAGTTTTATGACGTCTTTCGTGCCATTTTATGAGGGGACATTTCCTTGTCACCCTTTCTTTGCGTTCGTTTAGAACACAGATCACATAGCAATACATGATTTCATAACCACAAACTCAGGTAATAAAACCAAATTGAATCATAAATGACTTGAAAGGGTTGATAACTTTACATTCTCTTCCATTTCATATACTTTCAATTTCCTTCAGCACACTTTCCCCTGCATCAAATTTCAAATCCAAGGCAAAATAAATCAGCCATAATGCACATTTCGATAACAATCGTCCGTTGAACAATCTCACTGTAGTGTCCATTACAATTCTTAATGCAAAAGCAACATTCCTGATCAAACTACCCAGTCAGCTCCAAAAATTGCCCAGGCACACATTTTCTAGAGTGAAATCACCAATCTGCATCTATGTCGGAGGAATTGGATGACCCCTTTTCCCCCGGAAATTGCTTAGATACGCGTTTCAATTCAGAGCAACAATGAAGCTCTCCCCTAGCCATCGTGACTTTGGTTATAACAGGGCGGTGGACACGCATATAGAATTGGGTGGATTGCAGGGATAAGGCTGTGTAAGCGTGAGGATGAATATTAGTAAGCCAGGCATGGTTTTATTGCTTGGCTCAATGCAACATGTGTATGCATCAGGTGGGGAATGAGGAAGGTGGAGGTGGTGGGTGGAGGTGGTGGGTGGAGGTGGTGGGTGGGGAGGGGGGTGGCGAAGGGGGGGGGGGGAGGTGGAGGTGGTGGTGGGTTGGGGAGGGGTGGGGAGGGGATGGGGAATGAGGATGGTGGTGGTGGTGGTGGTAGTGGTGGTGGGTGGGGGAGGGGTAGGGAAGGGGAGGGGTAGGGAAGGGGGGGGGGGTCATGTAGAGGAAAGAGACAAACTGTAAATGGGGCATTTGAATGAAATGGGTCACATTTACAAGAAATGACAGTTGGCATTGCAAGGTGATCATAGAGGTTTAAATTAAATACTACGAAAGAGAGTGAAAATCATTTCATTATTTTTTAATTTTATCTTTTTATGACAATACAAATGAAGAAATAATAGAAGACTAGAGAAAGGAGAAAAGGCTATATCATTTTAATATTTGTTACAATTTGTTTCTTTTCTTTTTAATCTTTAGGTGTAGAAGGTTGATCAGATATACAGAAATACGACCTCAAAAGTATTATCTTACATGAATGTATGCAGCTGTGGATGATAAAATAGCATACTATGTACATTATACAAGAAATGTAGTTTGTTTACGTTTCAAATATCACAGTTTATATTCATGAGTTATTGATAATATTCATATCAATATATTACCTGTGCATAATCACTGATGAAATTTCCTATTAAATAAAGACTAATTAAAGATGTGAAGAGAGTAAAAACACTGCTACCTTGGCCACACCAACGAGAAAGACCACCAGACAGACCCAAGATCGAACGTTACCCTGGACGAGAATCAGATGGCTTGGAGTCAGTTTGGAGTCAGTTTGGAGTCAGTCTGGAGGTGTTACTGAGGTATCATGTGTGTCATCCTGAACAATCATGTTTAACCCACTGGCTACTGAGTCCTTATATTCCCCATGGGTTTATATACAGAAACCATCTGGTTTCAAGTAAGCAATGGGTTAAGATGATTGTTCATGTATTAAGACTGAGCACACTTGCGAAAAAAATATGGAAAAGCTTTCTAAAAACCACCCACAAATTGAATACTAATTATTATGAAAAAACAGTGCTTATAAAGTGCCTTCCACCGAAGTCTCTAAGCGCTATATATGTAAGAAAGAAAGCATGTTGATGCATAGATTTACAGAACAAAAATGCAAATAATATTCCGCAGTTGAGCCTCTACCTCGATTCCAAACCATACTCTGAAAGACAAACAGTGTCGCACTCCAACCAGTTCATGTTTGCCTCTGATATCGCATTTCTTTTTTTACGTCCGACTCTTTCCGTTACGGAGATAATGGATCGCATCTTAAAAGGCGAACGGAAAGCGGCTCACCGTACATCTCGTTGACACGATCCTGCTTCCTAGGAACATGGATGTCTGAATCGGTGAGCGGTGAGCGGTATTGGAGTACTTATAACGAGTTGTCTTCATTGTCGGTCGAGTGCTTTGATGGGTAGGAGTATGAAATAATGTGGTGGGATTCAGAGAACATTACTGTGCATCATGGGAAAACTGCTTTTTCTCATAGGCGCTTAAAAAAAAGAAAACAAGGTAATAAAATGAAAATGAGCCAGTTTAGCTCAATTAAAATAAACTTTGTTTCAGGGATTCAAATTATCAGCTTTTAGACCTACTACATTCATATCTTCCAAAGATATCATACTCTGTCATTTATGAACAAAATATCAAACAATTGCAAGAAATTTGAACGAAGAATAATGATGAAAATAGGATCAAAGATGTCCATAAAAGTGAAAAGATACACAAAAGGGGTGATAAATCTAACCCATAGTACATCACTACAGAGATTAATATATTATGTTCAATGAACCAGCAAATTCACATTGTACACTTATCACATAATCAAATAATATTTTTAAAAGTCCAGGGAGGAAAGAGTGAAAAATTTAGCATTACCTTTAAATTTATGAAAGTTAAATTTGGAAGAAAAGTATTCATAAGGGGAAAAATGCTTAAGTGGGTGATAAAATTTGCCAAATTTACCAGCAAGTAGATTGCATAGGGCAACATCTTGTGTCTGTCCTCTACCCCCACTAAATGTATGTTGTGCACTTTTTGGCCCACAATCAATTGATCTCAGTTCAGAGGTATCTTGATGGGAAATACAGCCCGCTTAGTGTGCAGCCAACTAACATTTGCAGTTTTCATCGTCTTTATCAGTAGTAGCAAGGCTTCGCCGTCTTGAACAAATGTCTTCATTTGCTCATACAAATTAAGATGAATTTCTAGTCAGCAGACCTATTTCACATGTAAATTTCCCCCTGTAGCATTTGGTTAAGGGCTGTAAGGAGGGCCAACCTAGCGTTTGCTTCAGTGATATTTGCTCTAGGCTTTATTCCCTTCAAGATATATTGTTAGGGATAGGTTGCAACCGGAATAAGATCGCAACTACTTTTTTTAAATCGACCACAAGCAATTTCAGTAGCCTTGTGCATCACCTATTGAAATGGGCAAACAAAAGATGTATTATGTAATCCAAATATAATTCTATTAAATACATAATATGGCATTGTATTTGCCCTTGAGTTGATTTGTTCAAAAATAGTTGCTATCATGTTTGAGGCTTCTCAGTTAGGTTTTGAGTTAAGGTTTGGTATATAGTGTTGAGATCAAGGTTGACGCAAGCAAGGCAACCGGAGCGGGGTATTGACCATGGTGTATTTATTGCTTTAAAGTAAATAAAACAGATTCTTACCATTTTACTTCTATTTAATTTGGCACAATAAAACAAAGAACAAGCTAGTATACAACAAGGGGAATCCTAGCGACAATTGAATTGTAATCCAACATGAGGCTTCCTGTCCAAAGTCCAGTTGCGTTACTACCAATAAAATCCACTGTACAAATTACAAAGGAGAGTGGTAACTCCTTGAAAAATCTCCTTAGGACCAGGAAGATTGCATCTCTCTATTATAACCTTGTTATATCACCGCAAGAAAACAACAGAATACATCTATATAGAAGTGAGACCAGCAAATAAGCTGCTTTTAATAAGAGGTTGTTATGCTGTTAAAAAATAGAGCAAAACTTTGTTATATTAACCAGGGTAAATGGTTACTCAGTGGAACCAAGATAATTAACCCTCTTTTTATCTAAACCTCGTTATATCATGACAAGAAATGATAGAAAACAAAGAAGTGGACTCAGTGAAATTCCCTTGTAATGAGAGTTTGCTATATAACAGTGTTATGTTTACTGAGGTTCAACAGTGCTGGCTAATATAGTGTAAATACTGACCCTTCAATAGAGCTACTAGACCTCATAATATTGATAGAAGGTAGTGACTTATCAAGATCAAAGCCATGCACCCTAATGAGATTTCTCACCCAAGGCTGTAGACATGGTTGTATGGAGGGATTTGTATGGTAAAACATCACAGAAGTTATTAGTCAGAGGGGCTATTCCAACAAATTCAGCTGAACTTAAAGGGGCAATTTAATTACAAATAAAAATGACAACAGTTGCATTAACATGCAGATACTGTATATATTTATTTTTCATTGATTGAAGGAGATCGTTAAGATTTTCCAAAGGAAAATGATTACAGAACCCCACCTTTTTTTCTCATCTGTTATGTCTGTTTTATAAGAGCAGCAATTATTGAAAAGAAATTATTTTGTATAGGAATATTCACTTCATGTTTGTTATAATTGACATCTTGAGTTCATGATAGGGATTGAGCTTTATGTTCATAATATCATCTGCTCTCTATAGATAAGTTGAAAAGTAACTTTAAAAGAACATTGTGGATTTGTGGTGAAAGGAAAATTTACAGTGTTGTTGGAGTAAAGTCATAACCTTGATATTCACATGAAAAGAGTTCAGTCATGGATAGGTTTAATAGAAAGCTTTCCAATGTTGACATTTCACTTGCTTTCCCCCATCTCTCCTAAAAAACTAAATAAATGTATAAATGCCTTGTCTTACTTAGGCAAACATTTATATTTGTATAAGGGGTTATTAACCCTCTGCAAAGGTTAATCAAACATTATTTCATGACAGAATTCTGTGTCCACACTCCTCTTTTCAATCACTATGGAAACCTTATCAAAGCTCTTCTTTTTACACTAGAAATGTCTCAACTATAGGTCACGTCTAACAAAGATCATACTCTGATAAAAGGCTTTTCTCCCTTACCCCATCTCTTATCCACTGAACATTTCTCCATGTCCATGTACTTCTTGCCCAATCACCCACTCACTAAATGAACCTTAAGAGGATGTCCTCTTTTTGTACATCACTTCAAATGTCTCCATCTCCACCTCCACCAAAGTTCTCATGTCTTACAACTATCATCCTCCGATAAAATGCTTCTCTCTGCTTCTTTTCCCCCGACATTCAGTCTTAAATCTAATTTCCCTCCTTCAAGTTTGATGGACAGCTAAGAGAGAACGGTGATCAAGATGTCTAGGTTACCATGGCAACTCGCATATACTTGTTTAGATGGCATGCTCCGAGGGTAATGAATTGTCAAGAGAGACAGGAAGGAGGTGGGGAGTGGATCTACAACTGGGAAGCAGCTAAATTCAACTGACTATTGAATTTTAGAAGATGGAACCATTGTCCAATTTGAATGCAATAAATGGATATGTTTCTCCTTTCAAGGTTAATTTGCATGTTGTTACTGGGAGCTAGAAGGGTATTACCTCTATGAACAAGTTGATGCCCTTCTGGCTCCTAGCAGATCATATAGAAATGCTATGGTATCTTCAAGACATTTATTCCTATTCATTGAGGATTTGTCTTTCATTTCAAATATACACAACCCTTTCCAACAAGCAAAATAAATATGGGAAGTTTCTTAATGAGAATAAAAGGAATTATATTTGTACCCTAAACATCTTAGCTATTATCTTGACTAATGCAGTATTTCAAAGGAACTCCATACCATGGTTGCCATCCACATCATCTTGCTTTACATCACCAATTTGACAGACTGGTTTGTCAAACTTGAACTAAAAAACAGGGAGAAAACTGCTTTAGTATGGAACTCCATAGAAAGACAACCTGTTAATAAAGACTGTATTGTTGTTTAGGAGATAAGGGGTTTTAATAAGAATTTTGGTTGGGAAGTTTTGACTACTGTAGCTTATAGTGGTTAAATTGTGGTACCACCATCAAAATGACAGATTTTTGTTTTCAACTTGTATTTTCAAATGTTAAATCATACCTTACAATTGCAGATCAACATTATGTTCATGATGCTGCATCATGAACAATAAATTGAAGCATCTCTGTTCCTATCATGTCTCCCATTCCTGAATAAATACATGACTCGACCCTTCCTCATTATAAGTGTTTTCACCTTGGACTGTGCCAGCGATCCCATCAAACCGCACCTTGGAAAGTGTGAAAACAGCTCTAGGAGAAGAAATGCACTGGAAATCGCCCGCATCCAGTTCCATCTTACTGGAGATAGATTTGACAGACATGAGCAAGGTTGCTTCTATTTATTGATTTGATTGAACTCCTAACCCATGTCTCAGTATCTACTCACATTGCTTTTGTGGAGAGATGTGTCTTGCATATATCTTACCCAAAAATTACATAGCTTTTCATTTTTGTTTTTAAGGATATCTAAAAATTAGGAATGTCAATTTTATGATCCATCTCTCCTACTTGGTTCAGGATAATGGGGGGGGGCATGAGCCTCCAGTGCAGCAATTCAGTCTGATAAAGGGCACCAGACTATTAAAAATATGATGACCGATGACCCCCTTGTGATAAAGAAGAAGCTAAGAATGTGATAACCCCCTGGTTCACATGCCTGTGAAACTTTAACCCTTGCCCCCTCCCCTCCCCCCTCCCACCCCCGCCCTGCAAGAGAATCCTGGATCCACCTGTATTCCAAGTAGGATGTTATAGTAATCTTCGTCAGATTTAACTTGAACTTGTAGTCTGCAACATATCTTATAGTGAATAGATACATATAAGTCCACAATGATTAATACTCTTTCTATCTGACATGACATTTCATTTACATCTACATAAGATGAACGTGTGCAATTGTGTCATGATTTTCTTTCATTTATTACAATCAGTTAGTATTCTGAAGCTATATGTCTTAGCTTGACTCCTTTTTGATATAGGGCTACATTTTTCAGAAGATATTTATTTGCTTGTTGTTTATCTTATTCATTTTAAAGTAGTTCCCTAAATATACAAGCTTGACTTAATTGTATTTCTTGAACTTCTTAATCACATCAATTTAGTTGATGGAAAATACGTTCATATCTAAAGAAGATAATGAACTAGAATGTTTAATATATCTGATAACTGTTTATCATACATGTAGATGTATCCAACACTACAGTCCCCTGTATGTAAATCTAGAATATTATTAGTTAGTGCTCATGCCAGTTTATATCTGCTACACTGTTCTCAATGACACTAACCTGATCCTGTATGTGTTGTGTGTGAGGCCTACTAACCTCTTTATGTGTGCAACTACTGGGCTGTAACTACTCCAATTCAATTACCAGTCTACAGGAATTAACTCAATCTGTATAAATATATTCTGGGGTTCACTCTTTTACCATGATTGTATCTGCATAGTAACGGGGGTAATCACAGTTTTCCTACTGATGCGAAACTCTAAGCCATATTTTAATATGGAAGAATGCTCATCATACAATTAATTATAGCTCTGCTCAGTTTTTAGATGTTGATACATATATCATAAACTATCACACTGGGTGGGTGGGGGGGGGGAGGGGGCTTTCATTTCATAGCATGCAAAAGATTCTACACAATTACGAATTCTATCCAGAATTTGAGAGTACCAATAAATAGGATTGATAATTCTGCTTAGCTTGGTTGATAAATTATATAATACATAAAACTGGACAAATTAGATCTTTATTTCATAGCATGGTAAAAATTCCCATCAATTAAAATCATGGTATTCCTTCTCCTCTACTTTTCCCTATTACAGCATGTTGTAAGTAACACTTATATTTCTTAAGTAGTCCAAATAATAACTACTAAATGAGCTGTGATTGCAATCAAAATCACTGTTTAGGCTTATTCAATGCCCAAGGGAAAACCCTACTAATTAGTACTAAAAAACAACCGCATCTTCTCAGTATTCCTCCCTCACTTCTACTTTTATCTTACAAAACTGACAAATGCAGGTCATCCTCCAAATTCACTTCCTTTTCTGAAGGAATTAAAGTCAGCGTTTTCCTTCGATTCTCCCCAGGGAAGGAGGGTAGCGAGGAAAAGCCACGACCACAAGTTAAAAAAACACGAGGGGAAAAAGTGGATAACCTAATCGCAAGGAGATGGAAGATGAGCGAAGAGTTCACAGAAGCAACAATAATACGTAGATCAATACAACGGTTGCCCCTCCGAGACATCAAGAGAGTGATTACGCTTGAACGCTTTCTCGCATCATCCGGAATATCAATTCTTCCCACGCCTCTGTATTTTAACGTCGATTGGGATGCGAGCTATGAAGTAGGAAAGACTTGGATATGCTAGGATATGTGTGAATGACTGCATGACTAAATATCCAAGATGGATTCTAGTCAAAGCAAGTTCAAGGATTACATATTCCCTATTAAATATTTTTTTCAAGAAAATTTGCTATAAATGATATGCTGTTTGATAAAGATATACAATATTTGTTGATGACACTCTACATCGTCACCATGTTCACAAAATTTAGTGCAACCATTCAAATTGTACATAGTCCTAAGCGAATTCATTCTCAGATCTGGATATATATTTTTTTTTTAAATCAAAATACATCATATTCTGCTAAAGGCAAAGAGGATGTAAACTCTATGGCAAATAAAACAACCTGCCTTTCTAGCTCTTAAAGGTAAAGACCAGTTTTGGAAACGCCCCAATTTCAAAAAATGAAATGGTATAGTATTAATGACTGCTTTGAGAGAAATAGTTGTTTTATTACGCTCAAGGGAAGGTTAGAATTGTGCTATTCCCCGAGGCTTGCCGAGGGGAATAGCCCAATTGTAACCTTCCCGAGAGCGTAATAAAACAACTATTTCTCGAATATTAAAGCAGTCATTAATACTTTTATATGCCGAAAAAAAATAGACTAAAAAATAAAAATAAAAAAATATTTTTCATTTTTGTCGAAGACGGGATTCGAACTCTTGCGTACAACAAGAGGTGTATCGAAAACCAACGCTTAGACCACTAGGCTATTGCGCGTCGTTAACATGCTTGGCAGTTTTCTCCAATATATATGAAGGGGTGACCAAAGTTCGCGCAGATTTTAGAACAAATTAGAAAATGTGATATTCGATCCATGTTTTCTCATATTCTACACAAATTTATTTATTTTAATTACTACCAAATGGACGGCAAAGTATTTTACTACCAATTGGTTCAACTACAACATTTATCGTCGAAGGATTTCGGAGATATCGCGATCTAAAAATTCGATGTCCGATCGTGCATGCGCGCTGCATCTAAAAAAGTCATAAAAACAACGAGACCTAAGTTCACGCACGGGGGTTAACAGCTGATTTATACAAAAATACGATCCATCAAAAATAAGGTAATTTGATAATTTGCAAGGCAAAATATCATACAACCAGACGGTACCACTTATTACTTACAATTTTGAGGATATCTGCTCTCAAAATGAAGATTTCCAGACCCTTATCGGTAAGTTGGTAATTTTTCGGAACGGACGCAAATAACTGCAAAATGTGCCGATCTTTTGTCAATATTTTCACAATTTCGCACCCAATTCCAAAGAAAATTTCGTTTCTGGGTAATTTTATGATCCTCTTTCCATTGGTGATATCAGATTTTCGAAATCTTACCGATTTTTTGAGAAAGCGAACTTTGGTCACGCGCGAACTTTGGTCACACAGCCATACATTAAAATGGATTGAAAACGGCTCTGCGTGAGGGCCTCGCAAAAGCTCCATGAAACGGGCCCGCTTCTTTTACTTTTGCAATGCATATTGGCACGAACTTAGATCAAGATCTATCGGCAGATGTTGTTTTTTTGTTTTTGAGAGTTTATTTTCGTCTTCATGTCAACAATGCAAGATAAAATTGTCGGTAAGATCGATCGAGATTCAATTGTAGACCAATCCTTCGCACACATACGGTATTCTCCATCGCTCAAACCATTTTTTAACATGTAAACCTATGGGGTAACCATGGAGTAACCATGGTTATTAAAAATAGTGAAATGTTTTATGCATGGTTACCGAGAATTTTACAGGAACAGTTGAAGTTTATGAATGCAATTCGACCAATCAGATGGCTGGATTTCTTAAGTGAGGTATATAAAAGTTCTTATTACCAATCATGTGAAAGAATATGTTTTGAATATTACATGACGATAACAAATTTGACGGGAAACCGCCTACTAATTGATATATTTGGTAAATTAGTATATCTATATACTGTTGAGAGATACAAATGCACGTGTCGCGCGCGCGTGTGTGTAGTCCTATATACATCTTTCTGTGTACAGTGCTTCTAACTTCATGAAGACTTGGCCAAATTTCTTATAATTTTGATGATTCCAGAACCTTGCAGTACATCTATGCTAGATGATCAACCTTTTCTTGATTTCACAACGTTTCTTTCACTATGCAATTGCATGACCATAACTGGTCTTTAGCTTTAACAAAGGAAATATAAAGCATGACCTCCCATTCTTAGACCCCTACAATGAAAGAGATACTACCCTCTACACTCCCATCGTCAGTTCGTCACCATAGTAATAAATGATTGAATTGAGTGGCAAGGTGTTTATACTGTCTTCATCTGATTGATTTCAAGTATTCAGATTGAAGACAACGAATCTACTGCAAACAAGAGGACTTATTCTTGGAACCTTGAAACCATAAACAGATACTATCCTCCATTCTCCCATTATCGCCATGGTAACAGATGACTGACCTGAATGGCAAGGTGTTTATACAAGGTCTTCATCTCTTCATCTAATTGATTACAAAGAGTGAAGACATGGGATCTACTCCAAAACACTCCTTAACGAGGCTTTTAAACAGGAAGGACAGACAGAGTGGAGTAACAATATGCAATTACAAAATAGGGGATCTGCTGATTTAAAGCCCTTCTTATTAAGTATTAAGAGGGTACATGTAGGATCTATTCCAAAACATGCTTTCCAGCAAAAAGCATAGAGTGAGTGGTGTAACAATACAGCATTTCAAAACATGAGAACAGGATATCTGCTTTAAAGTACACAAGTTAACAGATTTTTACATTGATTGCAAGAGTTCAGAGTATACAAAATCCCTTCCAAAATACATGTGACCAAGGTTTTACAACAGGAAGGGAAGAGCAAATGATGCCAGATATGCCAATCCAACATTGATTGGTTGTTAAGAGCCAGAATGCATTAACACTAATTAAGAGTAATATGATTTAATGCCCTGGTTCTTACTAGATGATGAGTGATGGGAGAGGTTGATGCACATACAAAACATCATCTGTTTAGAGCCAGAAGGGTGTTAACTCTGTGTTATATAATACATGTAATGCCCTTTTGACTCTCAGCTGACAAGAAGCACAAAATGTATCAGTGACACTTTATTTGAACCAATATCATTACTTTGTATTGGTTTACTGATATCAATACCCAAGAAATTCAATACCCCAGAAAATCAATAACGTCAGGATTTGGCATTTCAAATGTGGAATATTACAAAATAATCTAATAAGCAGATGAAATTTCAACCAAATCAGAACAATTGTGTCAGTGCTGCTTTCCTTTTACTGTTCTTTCTCATTATTTGCAACCATACAAAAGCACTAAACAATGGATACCGGTAGTTGAATTACTTTTTATCTTATTTTTTAGTTTAACATTAAACATCCACAACACATGTATCTCCTCTCGTTTTCATAGTATTCCTTGAAGACTCCTACATTTGTACTCCTGTACAGTCTAAATGTAGATTTTAAATCTTTGAACTTAATTTGCTGGAATTTTATGATCACAATAAATACCTGTATCTTCAGGAACACAAGTTGTATAACTTTATATAGAAGTCAGCTGCAGCAGAGATCTGCCTACAGAGAGTTAATATTTGATAGATTCTACCCCTTAGGGTCCTATTCTGATAAATGTCAAGTGTATTTCTATCCTTCATTTAAGACTTTCAAATAATCCTTCTGCCCCTTCAGCCGAGAGAAAACCGGAAATTATCATTCTTTGAAGGTATGCAAGAAAAAGCATTTTTTGCAAAAGCTTTCTAGGCAATTTTGAGAATTGTGAAAGGTAATGCAATGTTGGTAACAGGTGAAGGGGTCAAATGGAAGATTTTTAAACAAAAGGGTGAAATGAAACAAATTATTTTAATTAAATCTTGCTCTAGAATACCTCAATTTTCAAGGGATTACAGGATTTTCCTGACTTATGAAATGGCTAAGGTTAAAGTTGATTTACTTCTTGATAAAATAACAAACATTAAATACTTAAAAGTGCTTTCTGACAATAAATTCACAAATGAGCAAATACATGTAATTATCACATTAAAAAAGAAAAGATAATTGTCAAAATATCATATATGTCATCAAACTTTATAAACAATTTTGCAGAACAAGGTCTGCCATTGTATTAAAGCAGAATGCTTGAAAATATGAAAGCACAAAACAAATCTTATGAAATAGATGAACAAATTTATAGTAAATATAAATTTTAAAAAATATATGAAGAATATAATCAATCTTGCAATAGGTTGAATCAAATTTACATTTGCTCACTTGTAAATTCACGATTCGCTGAAAGTTATATCCTCATTGCTACAGCTGACAATAAATCTCAAAATAAATCTCAAAATTAATTTGTTCAGCAGGATTTTTGTAGTCTCTCTATCTCTCTTTCTCTCTCTCTCTCTCTTTCTATCTCTATCTCTATCCTTTCGTAACCTTCCTCAACCCTACTTCTCAGGTTCTGTTTCTATTCAACCTCCCCTGACACTTTCCCGCCCCACCATTATATTATTCAAACAAGACAGTGACTAAACGATGCCACTGAAAGTGCAACACACCAAACCTGCATTTCTAATCACAGAAAATAGAATTCAATTGCTCGCCAAATTATCTAAACTCACTGAGGCTTTAAATGATCAATAGAGCACACAATTAATAGCCTTTCTGGACTGGATGATGAAAAAGTGCACTGCTCCAAAATGACATCCACGTTACCTCATCAACAAATGCTGACATCACAGGTGCCGTCCAATCCATTTTGTAGGATAATTGCATCCCCAAATCAATTTAGCTTATAATTTGCTTTATGTAAATACAGCTCTTCTCTTCACAGAGGACATCATCACAATTACTCTGTGAGGTGAATGCTGTTGGTAAATCAGCCACATCATTACGGATGACTTTCAATGAATTTGATTTTTCTTTTTGATGAATTTCCCCGTTCTAAGGGATCGCAAGTATTCAGAATTAACAGTGTTCTGGAAAATGAAAATGAAGACACTATCATATTATATTTCAACCTAGTGTTCATTGTTTTCTGTGATAATTGACAACTATAATAAAATGTTTTTTACCAACAAATCATGTTTTACTTTTCACCCTCGTTATATATTTGAGAAACCCTTGAATACATGTTGTTCAAGTAGAGTTTCAACACTTACTTTGATGCGCATAAGTTCTTAACTATTAAATAGGAGTTCCGCAAACATACGCACTCACAAAAGTTGTTCCGTGTTTTTTTTCTTCTAACAATCACAAATTCCAAACTACCACGCTGTACCTTAAACTTTACGTTATCCTAACCCTAAACCTAAGATAAGTCCCAAATGCAACCCTATCCCTAATCATAAACCTAAATTGCAAATCCAATTGCAACCAGACATTGAAGAGAAGGTTGAGTTCTGGGAAGAGGTGAAAAATAATTTGTGAGCGTTGTCATTGTTATTATGCAAGTGTGGAAGAATATCAGATAAAACATGCTCCCTGAAAAGCATGGCTCTTCAAATACCTTCATATTCTAAATAGGGCACGTAACATCGTAAAAATCGGGACACATTTTTACAACCACGTGTTTGTGTAGTCCCATATACATCTTTCTGTGTGCAATGCTTGTAACTTTTCTAAGACTTGGTCAAATTTCTTATCATTTTGATGTGTCCAGAACCTCGCAGTACACACCAATACTTATATGCTAGATGATCAACCTTTCCTGATCAACTCCACAACGTTTCTCTCACAATGCAATCGCATGACCAGAACTCAACTTTATCTTTAACCCTACATCTTAGATGAAATACAGTCCAGAGCAATTGTCACTGGAGCAAATATGGGAGCACCTCATTATGTGTGTTTTCTACAGGGAAGGTGTTTCAGGACCTTAAAAGGACCTTAAAACCATACCAAGGATCTGAGTGTGTGCTATGTATTCTGGGGTGTATGATCGTCTGGAGCGACAATTGGTATTGATTTGTTTTTGTCCGGGTGAATAAGGATTAGTTGGAGTATCTCCTGTTCTTGTATTGATCACATACCATGAGATAGCCTAATGTGGGATTGACTATCATGAGCTGTGCTAATATACTGGTGACAGAAATAGGGCAAGAGAATGGAGGGGGAGATAGAGACAGAAAGACAGAGAGGTCATTCAAAGGCCTTATGTGGGATTGACTACCATTTCTAAGCTAGATGTGCAGGTGATAGAACTATGGTTTAAGAGAGACAGGGGATACAGAGACAGAGAGTTAGCAAGAGAGAGATAGAGAGACAGAGAGGGGAGAGGAGGAGACGGAGGAAGAAAGAAACATTCATAGAAAGAGATGAGATGGTGTAATGTGGGATTGACGAACATAAGCTATGTTATAGATGTGCAGGTGATAGGAATGGGGAGAGTGAGATAGAGAATTACACAAGGTATAATTATGAGAGAGAGAAAGTGAAAAAGACGGTGGTAGGGGAGAAGGGTAAGAAGGAAAGAGTGAGAAAGACAGATATTGGATTATAAGCCTCAATTGAGATTTACTAACATAAGTTGCAATTTATGAATGGAAGTATACTAGTGATAAGAGTAAGGAGAGACAGCAAGGGGGAGAGAGAGAGAGAGAGAGGGAGAGAGAGAGAGAGGGGAGAGGGGATGGAGGATGGGAGTATAAAAAGAGGAGAGAAACACACTGGCAATCTAATGTGTAGTGGCTGGCTTTATATATGAGCCAACAAATTTCTGTATATGACCTGCACCTAGAAGTACATATGAGAGTTTGCATGAGAAAAGGTAATATCAGCAAAATGTCGTATTATGATTATGTTTCCTAATTTTACACTGTTCCATAGAATCAATCCGAAAGAACGATTCTTGTCAGTCCTAACAGACACCAGTCAAACTTCTTTATGGGATTTGCTATCTATAGCAATGAAAGAGTTCGGATCAAGGATGACACCACTTCAGTATGTACAGGGGTGTACATCTATTTGTGTCTGTGAATGTCTTTGTTTGGAATGAACCTTGTGGTAAAATCAATGAATTCAAGTCAAATCATTGTTAACGGGACCTCACCGAACGAAATATACCCTTTTACCAGAGAACGTTTTGTAGTCGGATAGTGATTGTCAATCAGTCATGTGAACATGAATTCATGATTAATGATGAGTGTAATCCTTTATTCTCTCTCATAAACCCAAATCCCCAAATAGGACAAGCATCAGTGGTGCACAAAATAGAGGAAACTTTGAAAAATTGTACACATTGAAAAGATCAATAGATGAAAAATGATTTTCGAGCATGCACTGCAGTGCTAAACAGAGAAGGAAAAAGGACAGCAATTTTTCAACTTGTGAGCTATCTCGCTAGGCTACTGAATTTATGTTAACATAAAATATGGATGATATTAACAGTCATTGGCCTGTAGATTCCAGAGTTCATGCATGTTTTACTTATTGATGCACTGTATATCTAATTACACATCAAGCTTTACCAGTCAAAGGGTATGTTTATGCTCAACTTTTTCTGGCCAGAATCAGGCATCTGTTACGCGTTTAGTTCAAAACACGGTTGCGTCCTTTTTCACTTTTTCCACCGAAAAACGGCGATCACGATAGCCGATCGTAAACTCACAAAAAGATGCGTTTACAATTTGTAAACGCGTTTAAATGGGGTCAACGCACTGACCTCTAGTGGGTCTACGTAGCATGCACAGTACAGGTTTGCAAATCCAGCTGCAAGGCCAATTAAGGCCACCCAGCGAGAATTGCCTGGAGGAGCCAGAGAAGTGAGCATAGACAGTACACCGTGGAACTGCGATTACGATGAGCGTTTCAAATCGCTCATTCTGCCTTCAAAATTGAGCTTAAACGCACCCTAAATGTAATAGATGGAACAGCCCATGGTAAAGGCAAGTCTTCTGTTGAGAGTTATAAGGGCAGTAACTCCAATCATTTTCTATGCCCTTATGGCTCTCAACAGATATACTACAATGTTACTGTTGGAAACATATTGGTTTCCCCTGTTCCCCAACAAAAGACATAAAATACAAGGTGTTAAAAGGTGCAGATAGTAATAGAATACTCCTACTACCATTTACATTCATTTGTTGATTCTCCAAGTGTTTCTCTCTGTCTGCGGTTCCACAAAGATTTAACCTTGCTCTATTTACCCGTCACAGCTCAGTGATAGAAATAATTATTTGATGAGACATCCTCAAATGAGCACCTTTATGTTCTCACATCCTTTGTTCACAAATATCCTTTTATTCTCACAAATCATTTTAAAAACAGCATGGTATCCAGCACCTTCTGTCAAATTATCAAAACAACAAGCAAAGAATCACCACCCTGCACTTATACAGATACAATTTGTTTAATGAAAAAAAAATCTTGACACCTGTATGATATCCAATGATGCTTGGATTGTGAAATGTTGGCTACAATTCATTTTTTCACAGCAATTTTCCCTAACATTTCATGTAATTATACTGTTTCATTCATTTTGAAGTAACGATCCATCTTTGATTTATGCTCTATAGGAAATGTTATGGAAGATGGTGTAGATAGGTTGTTTGAACCAGTAAAATACACCTGTATGTGTGAACTGCCAAAAAAAACCTGCAGGAAAGCACACTCAGTGAAAAACACAACTTATGTCTTGCATATCAAATTATAAGGTCATGTGGTTAGGAAGACTACTTCAATGTTTGTATAATTCTCTGCGCAATACTCACATAGGCCTATGATAGAAACAAGCTTGTTTTGCAGATATATAGTGTGATTCTGAGAGCACTTCTTTTTCATCATTTCAAGGTCT
Source organism: Strongylocentrotus droebachiensis (assembly GCA_035222895.1). NCBI lineage: Eukaryota > Metazoa > Echinodermata > Echinoidea > Camarodonta > Strongylocentrotidae > Strongylocentrotus > Strongylocentrotus droebachiensis. The sequence continues at coordinate 506,780 of JAVYIG010000223.1, forward strand.
CAAAATTGACTTTCAAGGAAAGTACCCTTTGAGAACTGAAGTCTTATCCATGAAAACACGCACACTGATTAGCATTTGAACCAAAGCATCATTTGCAGTTCAATCCGAAATATCTCATTTCCTAAATCATTGCTTTAGGCCTATCCATGATCTATACATACTACATCATATACTAGTCTGCATTGTCAAACAAAGAGTAGCCACTCTTTTTTTTAAGGATAAAAAGGAGGTTGCAAGTCGCAACTAGGACAACTCTGTAAACAAATGGAGGTCACACTTCGAATTAGAATCAAATTGACTCCTTTATTAAGGGACACCTGTAACTCAATCCATGTATTCTGGAAGGCGACAGCATTTAAACAGGAAAGAAGACTTTATTGAGGAGGACCAAAGAGATACCAGCTAATATAAACCTTCAATTATTTGTAGCTGAGCATTGTGGGTCATCTCTGTTTTGATACAAAACAGAATGAAAGTAGGATTAAAACTTCAAACAAATAAACAAGTCAGGGATGATATAGAAAAGGTTACAAGAATAATGAAATCATAGCTTGTAAGGAAAAAAAAGAAGCTATTAACTGTGCATTCTTCTACAGAATTTACTTCTCTTTTTTTGTATGCAACATACATGTACATGCACCTACCAACAACAACATTAGCAATCTCTCAAGACAATATTATGAAACAGTGTTATTGTGTATGTATGTTTCAATAGGGAAGTTTCCAGAGGAATCTAGAGTTCATAATTTTTATTTTGAGGGTCAAAATAAGAGTTATTCTTTCAAAATAGGAATGACTAGAAGCTTTGCCAATAAGTCGACTGAGCTTGTTTACTAAATGTGCTGCTACCTTGTGCTGCTATCTTCTGCTGATCTGAAGTATTCAAGCAAGCTTTTCATTCTAATGTAAATTCTTCTAATGTTGGAAAATTGTCATAATTTCAGAGGTAGAAAAGAGGAGAGAGGAAAAGGGAGTAGGTTTCAAAGATATAATAGCATCATGATGAATCTCAGAAAGTGAAGAAGGGGATGGGGTGAGAGTCGGAGGTGGAGAGATAGAGAGGAAGGGGGAAGGGAGAAGAAGGGGAAGGGAGAAGAAGGGGTTTGGGAGGTAGCTGTGATAACTAGAGCAGCATCATAGGAGCTCATAGGATGCATGGAATATGAATCCCTTGCCAGGGAACCAAGAAACAAACGATGTGAAATACGAGACACAGGTTTCTATGGAAACGACACACACTCCTGCATCATTCAATAGATAGGCAATCAATAGACGAACTCAACCTGCATGACACATATCCATACTGTTCTCGGTATTGTTTTGACAGCCAGATAAATATAGACATGGTTATATGACTGAATTCATGAACAAAATTGGTTTTAAAAAAAAGAAATGTGTTGCCATAGAAACTGCATACGATCCTGCATCATCCATTAGATTGGCAGAATTGATAGACGAATAAGCTGCATACTTTGACCCATATTCTTATTATTGTTTCAAGAAATCAAATAAAGGCTGAACTATAAATGTGAACCTATAGAATGACTTTGTCAAAAACAAACATGTTGCCATGGAAACAACACATGATCCTGCAACATTTATAAGTTAAGTAAAATCAATAGATGAATGCAACTTATTTCCAAATATAACTAATAATCTTGATAATGTTCCAGGCAGACAAAGCAAGTCAGTCTAAAATGAAATAAAAACGTGTTGCCATAGAAAGTTGCACTCTGTAACATTTATTAGATGAGTGTCAAAACAAAACATTTTTTACCATAGAAATAGCACACAATTTTGTCTCATTTTTTAGATGTGCAAAATGAACAGAAAATGTTGTTCTGGTATTATCTCTGAGAAACACGTTTTGGCATGGTTATGAACACATGATCAAACTATAGAAAAAAACTAATCATGTGTAATACCATGCAAACAGTCCTGCAACATTTGTTAGATTGCTAATGCAGCAGATGTATTCAAACAGCAGTATACACATAGGTTCATGTATAATTTTCTGTCATTGGACCAAGCTAGCAAATATGGATTGTACACCTCACTGCTCTAGATGGCAAAGTTGCAAGATGGAGATATAGGCTATGTTGTATGATAATAATAATAAAACATTTATAGAGCACAGAAACTATCCAACATTAAGTATATATTATACTGCGCTACAAGAGCTCCTGATATGCTTAGATTTACAGTTATTTGAAAAGATGTGCTTTCAATTTTTATTTAAAGATATTCACAGATGGTGATTTCCTGACTTCAAATGGAAAGTTATTCCAGAGTTTATGATTATGAACACTTAATGAACAAACAAGGTTGACCCATTGCTCAGCTGCATGAACCATATACATTTCCCTGACAACACTTCATATAAAGCCTGTATATATATATAACAAACTTTATACCATATTTATTTCTTACGTTGCTTTCATGTTGTGCATGTTTATTCACACACCATTACTTCATACAAAATTACTCCTAGTGCGAAATGACCCTGGATGTTGGAAAAGTCATAATGGGCATAACGCCTGAAAGAAGAGGAAGATATTTCTACTCAAACCTAAACCACTGCAATGATAAGCACCTGTCCGTAATACCCACAATGCAAAGTTGATGTTTGATGGAGAAAGTAGAAATGTTTCCTACAATATTCCCTCTCACTCCTTGAACTCACACTCAGAGTAATCACTCCATGAAGGATGCCCAGGATATCTTATCCAATCAAGTACAGAGGTATAAATATAGAAGCACGAGGTGAAAAAATTATCAGAGCTGTATTCATCAACACTCATAATATAGAACAGCAAAGAGCTTGCTCTGCAACCATTCTCATACACACACACACCATTCACCAAGGATGCAGCCAGTCAAGAACATGATAACCAAGACCAAGACCTGGAGGACAAGCTGTGAAGGAACTCATGAAGCATTAGGTCTATGGTAAAACAATGAAGTTCCAAGACTGAGTCTATAGGACAAATCTCAACAACATCACTACCACAAATCTCAACAACATCACTATCACGAATCTCAACAACATCACTACCACAAATCTCAACAACATCACTACCACAAATCTCAACAACATCACTACCACAAATCTCAACAACATCACTAACACAGATCTCAACAACATCACTAACACAGATCTCAACAACATCACTACCACAAATCTCAACAACATCACTACCACAAATCTCAACAACATCACTACCACAAATCTCCACAATATCACAACCACGAATCTCAACAACATCACTACCATGAATCTCAACAACATCACCACCACAAATCTCAACAACATCACTACCACAAATCTCAACAACATCACTAACACAGATCTCAACAACATCACTACCACTGACAATGTATGTTACTTACCAGATCTGCTCTTGATGATCTTTCCAAACTCTTCTGCCTCATCAGGATTGGAGTCCATCAAGCCTGGACTTGTGGGACTACTTGCCATGATCAATCTTAATAGAGAAAGAGAGAAAAGAAGATAAAGTTAACCTTTACACAATAGCAACCGGTGTACAAAGACCACCTGTCTACAGTGGCTGCTGTCGATGTTTCCCATGAAGAAACATCTGTGTTATATGTGTTACATCTGAAGGGCCACTTGGCACTCATAGTGATCATTTCATGATTATTTGTGTGTGTGTGTTCTCATGTTTGTGGCATTCATACGTGAAGTTTGCTTGAATATAATTAAAATAGCAAATATAAACGCGAGCGCTATGAAATGAATAAATCACCTTTCATTAGTCAGTTATGCTTTGGGAATTGGCTTATATACTTGTCAAATTTATGAAATGATATCAAGTTTTTTTAAACCTTTTCTGCACAGGCAATTTTTTTCTATTTATAGAAAATACACCCATTTCTAGACTTTCCTTTCCTGCTTCCTTTCTTTAAAAAAATTGGCTGAAATTCACATTGATGAGGTAGAAAAGCTAAATGTATGATATTATTGTTTTTCACAAGAAAAATTGCCTGTGCAGAAAAGGTTTTAAAAAACTAAATATCAATTCATAAATTTGACGAGTATAACCACTCATATTTGCTATTTGAATCTTTAATAAATGAAATAAAGTTGAATTTTATACAATAAAAATGTTGTTTATATTTGCTATTTGAATCTTTAATAAATGAAATAAAGTTGAATTTCATCCAATAAAAAAGCAAATATCAATTTGGCCCTGGAGTACAAAACATAATTTTAATCATAACAGTCATTTATACAAATACATTATCATTGGTTTAACTCAAATATAAGTCAAATGTGAAAGTTTCTAATATTACCAGCATTCATTGTAAAACTAACATGAATTCCCCTGTAGTGTACTTATGCCCACAAAATCACTTTTCTAGCATCAGATTGACAATACCAGCAGCATTCTATTAAAAATCACTTCACTTCTGCATTCCATTTTAACCTTAGATATAATTTGCATTGACAAATGCGCATTCAATTATGTCACGGGAATCCTCCATCCATACACCTCACACCATGCACTTGGCAAATAGCATTTGATGCAGTTTACCGCTTGGCTAGTTAGTGGTAAAATATATTACAATGCAAATGCACCTTGCATGAAGGTTGCATATAGTGCATGCAGACATCGTACAATGAGGGACCCTCAATATCAGTACACCCAAAACATGAAAACATCTCTATCCTGCATTACGCTAGCAAAATAATCAGTCTACTCATGTTTAAGAGAAGGGCGAGTCCTGGTCAATGTAAAAAGATAATTTGTGAGTTTCCTCACCCTTCTTGTTCTTCTGTGGAAGAATATGTAGAAAATGTCCCCTTAAAAAGGAATCTCTTCACATACTATGATGTATGAAATATGACAAGAAATAGCTTAAAATGACACGATCAAACAATATTTTTATTCTATTTTTATTTGAAGTTTATTAGTTTTATATTTGTAGATTTTTCTAATTATATTAATTTATATTATGTCTTATGCTTGAGCAGAGTTTACAGATACATCTCAATCTACAAGCAACATCTTCAATTTAACACAATCTTCAATCAAAGTTTTGTTTGAAGTTTCATGTAGGGAAGGAGGTCAAAGGTTAATAGGGCAAACTGTTTATACCAGCAGGGGAAGTGTGAATGATTTTCAAGATGATTCAATCACTTTCATTTCCTCTTGACTATTATCCTCTCCTTCAAAATATTTATAAAATAAGGATATGATGAAATAAACAATGGGGTGTCTCCTCTCGATTTATTATCCATTCCAATTTTTTTCAAATTTATCACACTTAAATTTCACAAGATTTTGTTGTTATCTGCTATGAGGTATAAGTATTATTTTCAAAACACTGTTTTCAACTTTTAATGTCATATTTTCTCAATGTCTGTTAGCAGAATAAGAGTTTAAAAATTCTAAAGAATATAGTTTTAAAGAGCAGCTAAAGTAATTCATTCTGAATTGAATGCAAAGAGATAAGGGAAATGTGGGACAACATTTTCATGAACTAGTTTACCCTTATGCTTAAAGCATATTAAATAACTCACAGCGAATTAACCTTTAAATCAGATCCTTGTGAAAACATATCCCTAATAAGTGGTTTTATTACAACATAATTGATTGATGATCATGTGAGCTTCATGACACAAGCTATGTTTAATAAATAGAATAATCCTTTAAGCTAAGGATACCAAAATGTCATGATTTAATTATCTCTAATGGGACTTTCTGAGCATAAACAAATATGTAATAATTATGTTGTCAATATTGGAATCTTCTATAAGATGTTCAGCTATTCATATAATTATAACCCCACCTCTATTCACATGTACCCTAATCTTCATCCTCTCTTTCTTTATTCCTTACCACTGCTCTCTTTCTCTCTCTCTCTCTCTCTCTCTCTCTCTCTCTCTCTCTCTCCCCCCCCCCCCCCTCCATCCTTCCCCTCCCACTCCCCTCACTCCCATCCCATTCTTTTTCATCTCACTATCTCTCTCCTCTCACATTTCCCCTTCCTCCCTCTCTCTCTCTATCTCCCTTTCTCCCCTTCCTCTCTTCAATCTCCCCTTCAAGTTATAGGAACTTAAAAGAACACAAATGTCAGTCACCTCTAAAAAATCAACATTTTTGCCTGAGGTTTCTGTTAGGTATGTAGTTCAATCAAATACATAGAAGCCCACCCTGTCAGGCACTTAAAGGTTAAGACATTGATTTTGAACTCAATGCTAGCACAACAGGTAACCAGGGTGATTTCTTCAAAATAAGGGAGATAGATTCATTTCAACGGGACCTTGTAACAAGCCATGCAGCAACTTTATTTAAAATTAGGTTCATTTGAGTATCAGCAGATTAAAGAGAAGGGCATTACAATTATCAATGGAGCATATTACAAGGCTATGATGGTCTAGTCTTTCTGTCATTTTCTCATCTAAATAACGTCTGCTTTGTCCTATTTTATATATAGAGAGAAGGAGGCTACACAGCAAACTTTGCTTTCTTGATCAACCATTAACAGATTCTCATTAAGAATGCATCCGACATTCAATGTGAAATATGAAAAAAATCAGACAATTTTGAGCTGCAACAAGTCATCAAAATATCTTTCCAATGTGAAATATCTCAAATCTATACAGCAGCTGTCTCTACCAAATGTATAATGGGCATTGGTTCGGTCCCAACTCATAAATGAGTATTTAAATATTCTCCTCTCCGGCATACCCCGGGGAAGTTTTCACTCCTGTCAAAAATGTTGAACCATATAATGGATGATGCTAATACCACCATTAAAGCTAGTCTTTAGCTTTCAGCGTGTCCACACACAAAATAATTTATCCCGAAACTCTATAACAATACGTCGTATAAAGAATCATCGTATAAATTCCAGGATGTCCACACACAAGAAACGTCGTCACTAAAGAATCATCGTATAAATTCCAGGGTGTCCACACACACAAAAAAGTTATCCCGAAACTCTATAACGAAACGTCGTATAGGTGCGCAGTTTACTACTGCGCAGTCGAAACCGAAACAGAAACACAAGTCATGTGCAGCACCACTAGTACTAGTATTTGCATTGAATGTGCCACTGGAACAATGCATGCAGTATATTTATGTATAATCAGCTGGCTGCGCAGCGGTCAGCTGGAAGCAGAAATGAGAGCTCATATCTCCTTTCGCTCGAGGTCACGTTAAGCCCCGCCCAGTTAGACTAGTTCCGTCCACACACAAAATGTCCGTGATTAGGCGTGATTCTTTATCGAGTTTCAGTTCGAAACGATGCCCAAACCTGCGTTTCGTTAGACTAGTTTCGTTATACGACATATCGTTAGTGAGCGTCCACACCTACAATTTTGGTCGTAAAACTATCGCGAAACGGTATCACTATCGTGAAACGGTATAGCTAATCATGACTAATCACGGAAAATGTCGTGTGTGGACAGGGGGTTTGATGTGTAATGGCTTTGCTACTAATTTGCAACCACAATACATGGGATGCATGCTTATATTAAGAGGGGGAATGATTATGAATTACTCCAATGACAACCATGACATTTCGAGGAATTTTCCTAAAGAAACTTCTGACAGTGATGGAAAATCTGTTTATAAATTTACATATATATTTTTTGTCTTGGTAAAGTTACAGTAGCAGCTAAACTTACATTCCCTTTATAAGATTTGGACTAGTAATGTAGGATTCATGAAGGATAAGTGATTATACTTCAGAATTAAAGACAATTAGAAAGCAAAATTGTTTGAGCTAAAGACTTCCGAGCATTATATACAATGAACAATAATTTACAATTTACATGAATCTACCACTATTATATTTTCTCTTTCCCCTCCCCTTCTGGCTCTCTCTCTCTCTCTCTCTCCCATTTGTCTTTCTACCCCTTCTCTCTCTCTCTCTCTCTTTCTTTCTCTCTTTCTCTCTCTCTCTCTCTCTCTCTCTCTCTCTCTCCCTCCCTCTCTCTCTCTCTCTTTCTCTCCCTCTCTATACCTGAATGTTTTTCTTTCCTACTGGAGCCCTTTAACAGGTCATCACATTATCTGGCTCAGAAGAGAAATCCATGTTCAATCTCCCAATGCACAAAGCTAATCTAATTTACGTTTTCAAAAAAGAAAGTCAGTCATTCTATTTTCACGATTATCTCCCACACTAGCTAAGCAGCAAGCTTTTGCTTTCTCAACTGCTATGTTGTTTATATCTTGGCTTTGATTAAATTTCATTGGCAATTGGAAAACATCAGAAATCAAATACTGGCATGGCATGTTGATACTACATATCTACTCCCTCTTTTTTTTCTCCCTTCTTTCCCTTCTCCCTACTTTTTTTTATCCTTCCTATTTTCATCAACACTTTTTTTTCTAAAGTTCACTCTTCCAAATTGATCAATGGATTCAAATATTCCCTTAAATCATGGCATTTCTGCATGTTTTCAATCCCAACTCCCACACATTAACTGTAAATCCATCTGCTCAAGAACAAGGAAAGTCTTTCTACAACTTGAAACAGGAGACAGCGGCAACATGTATCTGTGGGAAACGCAGAGAAAGTAAAAGTTTCTTCCACAAAAACTATGCTAGCCAAATGTGTCCCCTAACAATGTTGTGTCCAAATGCACTTTTTTAATGAATACCAAACATTGTACCATGGGATGTGTCTTTAACAAAACCTGTACTTCTGGATTTTGGTGAAATTACTTCATATGTATAAATGGTTTGTGTTATTTTCATTATGAAAAAAAAAAGGATTGTAAGGAAGGCTCTCTTAACAAGGCATGGGAAAATGCCTGCAATAGCAGGAAAGCGGTATGGAACTGATAACAGGCAACAGCAAATGTAAAAAAAATGTTTTTAAAAAAAAAAGAGGATTTGGGGGAAAAAAATAGCATCCTAAACCTTCCCCCCCCCCCCCCCCTTTTGAGTAAGAAAAATTGGGAAATAATAGGGAAAAATCAGGAAGGATAGAGAAAATACGGGGGAAATCTGAAAATCAGGATAAAATCAAGAAAGAAAAAAAAGAATTGGGGAAAAAAAAATCAGGACAAATTTTTAAAAATCAGGAAACCGATTTAAATAGGGTTTTTATCGCGCCTGTTTTCTACTACAGGATATTCATGCCGACCAACATTCTAAAGATGTTAAGAATTAAATGCAACATTGAATGCCTTATCTGATGAAGAGAGACAACTAAGCCAAATCACACTTATTCCTCAGTTACTTGAAAGTCATTCACTTTATCATTCAGGAAAAACAAACCTTTTAACATTGTCTGTTCAGATCCATAAGGGAATTAACTCTGTGTTAAAGATAAAGGCCAGTTATGGTAATGCGATTGCATTGTGAACGAAACGTTGTGGAATCGATCAGAAAAGGTTGATCATCTAGCATATAAGTATTGGTGTGTTTACTGCAAGGTTCTGGAATCATCAAAATGATAAGAAATTTGGCCCAGTCTTCGTAAAGTTACAAGCACTGTACACAGAAAGATGTATATAGGACTACGCACACGTGCGCGACACATGCGTTTATCTCTCACACACCAATAGATAAACTAATTTACCAAATATATCAATTAGTAGGCGGTTTCCCAACAAAAATGTTATCATCATGTATTAGTCAAAACATATTCTTTCACATTTGGTAATAAAGAGCTTCCATTTCATTTTTTGAAATTGGGGCGTTTCCAATACTGGTCTTTACCTTTAAAGTATATGAGTTAACATCCCTCCCGTATGATACTTCATAAACATTCCCTCAATTCATTTTATTCTAATTGTGAGCGATCGATTGTGCTTATTGGCATATGTGGCAAATAAGAATTAATTATTAATTATGTGCCAGGCATATCCTTGTGCCATACCATATTGGTGCCTTTTGTTTTGTGCTGATTGGCTTGCTTGGTAAACAACCGACTGTCCAATGTGGCACTGATGGCAAATGAGAGGTTAAGGCTGATTTTGAAGATACAGGGATTTTTGTATCAACTCTACCAATGTTTATATATTCATTCACCCTGCACACCCCATCTACACTCATTAGTAGAAAACTCTATTTTCTAAATACATTATGAACATGACTGTGTACCGGTTTCACTGAAATGTGTTCACCAGAGCATCTCCCAGCGAAGAACTCCTCACTCATGACAAGATGAAAATAATCACTGGCTTTCTTCTCTCTCTCCCCCACTGATGAAATGTGGAAGTTGTAATTAAATTGTGATTTAATGAGAACTGATTGGCGCAATTTAAGAGATGACTTCTCCAGAGACAGCAATTTGGGCCTAGATCGGAGGGATCGAGTCGCAGTGAGAAAAAAAAACACAAATCAGGGTTGAATTTTTATCAGGTTTTTATTACAAATCTCTTCTTCGATGGTGACAATCAAAAAGATTATTAAAAACAAAATATAAATGATAATTGCTATCATTTATGATATGGGATACAAATTATGGACATCGAACCCAGCATTGATTCAAGGATTTTCAACAAGAGGTAATTTCACGATCACAACTAGTTTCAATAAATCAATTCAGGGGCAAATTCAATACCCTATTGTTTATCCCATACACATCATGTTTGGATTATGAAATACATCTTTATAATATGTGCACATTTCAAGGTGTGTAAGGCCATTTATATTGCCTTAGGCTGATTTTATTTTAAAGAAGTTGCCATCATGTTTCATGTATACAGTCAAACCTGTCTACAGCGACCACCCAAGGGAAACACAAAAAGTGGTCTTTGTAGTCAGGTGGTCTTTGTAGACAGGTTCCTTTAGTACCGGTACATGTTTCAATGAGAAACCATTTTCAAGGGAAACAAGAAATGTGCTTGTTGTAGACAGGTGGTCTTTGTAGACAGGTGGTCACTAAAGCAGGTTTGAATGTATCATGTCTTTACATACTGTACATGTAATCAAGAATGGATTTACACTGTTTTGTCTACACAACCATATAAACAGTATTTCTTTGAATTGTTATATTTATATATAGTTTCAATATCTAAGGGGTATTGTAAGATTAATTTTTGATTAATTTCATTTTTCATTTAAAAAGGGTAAATCATCAATAGTTTGGGGGGGGGGTTGAAGGGGATGCTGAATGCATTGAGTGAGTATTGATGGATATGAGGCAGGTACGTGCATGGTATTAATAAGGGTTATCCTATTCAGAAATGCACACAACATCAGACAATTGTGTGTGGTTCGTAAGAGAATGTTAAAATACGAATTTGTCTCTGGAACAATATTTGATAAAAATGTAAAGAAAAAGAGACAACTAATGAATCAGTGTCAGACTAAAAAAATTGCACCGCTTATTATTTGATTTTCTTTCATTTAAGAGAGTATATCATACAAAATCTGCTTCAAAGCAGATCGAGTACCAAGCAGATGGAATTACATAAGAATATTCAATTGGAATTCATCTTGCTATCTTTAACAAAGTAATTGATAGTGATTGTGATATTATACTGTCATGTTTCGCATTTGAATTGAGTTTCCATTACTTGTATGGTATCCTATGAAAAACTTGTGCTACAACAACACAGTGGAATAGGGGTAGGGTTACTATTCATGTACCTAGGTACAGGGTTAGGCTCAGCTTAAGGATGTTCAGCGTTAGGTTCATGGTTAGGTTCAGTGTTAGGATTACCTCAACCATAAATCAGCTTACAGTGCAAGAAATATTTGTTTTCAAAATATGTTAGCATAGAAGCAATGGGATAAAATCAAGGTAAATACATCTTTATTGGTTTTATATCTGACACATTGACTCTTAGTCTTAAAACTATTCAATATCCAGTGAAGCAATTTCAATGTTCAAAGTCAATTGCATCCAAGCTTCATGCAACAGGGCAATTATAGTGAATTGCTAAACAAAAAAAAATCTCTTGGCTAATTAAAGGCATCGTTTAAATGGTTTAAATCTGAGATGCGTGACCCTACGTGCTATCAGTATCTGTGATATGGTGTAATATTGAAGCTCAAAAAACATTGGATTTCAAACTAATCATGAAGTGCCTCAAAGAAGTAAAAATCTTTGAGTGACCGGTTTTACTATACTCATTTCCCCCAATAGACTGTAGTGTTCTAAAAAGCGTTGGGAAAACATTTTTAGAAATTTTGATTTCCAATCACAAATATCTTGATAATCAGACAGGCGATCGGCCTGTAAAAGTCATGGGATTCCTGACTGACCTAAAGGTTTATAATTATGATTGCAGCATGAACTAAAATCCGGGATTTTCTTTAGAATCTGAGGCAAAGATACCCAATCTCTTTAACCAGTATGAGAGGAAAATACTGGTATATGGACCTATGATGTCAGTGTGCATGTGAAGCATACCTAACAAGCTTTTTATTTGGTATGTTGACTCACGAGGGCAGGCTCTAATCGCATTAAACGCCTCTTTGGTTTTCCACCTGTTACCCTCATAGTGCATGATCTCATCAAAATCACTCAATTTTTCTCTCATTTTTTATAAATCATCTATTTTTAAATAGTTTCTATGGAACTGACAACTGTGGCAACTGTAACATATATTTATAGTTGATATTTTCTATATGGAAATCCAAGGTACACATATATATAGGTATTATACATTGTCATGTACATGTATGTAATGTTATGTTCAAGTTAGGAGTGCTGTATAACTTCAGCTCATAACATTACATACATGGCAATAGATGGGTCATTTCACGTTAAGTGTACACTTTTTGAAAAATGGGGTTTTCCCCATTTTGGCATCTTTTAAACAATTGTTATTTTATGTTGGCCATTTTATTTGATGGACCTTATCAACAGCAACCTACAGTTCAATTTTCATAACACTGCAAACATTATTTCTGTTAATTTCAGCATTTTTAGTGCATTTTTAACGGAAAAGGGATTCTCATTTCATAATTTTGATAATGTTCATTGATATCTTACATGAATCTATTGAGAGTTGTGTAAAATTTTAATGTTTTAGTGTCAGCACAGCCACTATGTAACATCATAAAACTTATTTGACCAAATTTGACCAATAAATGTGAAAATGATGAATATTTTTGTAAAAGGCATCTTTTCCGTTAAAATTAAAAAACATGTCCTCTCCATAACATTGAGGCCAGCAGCAGTGACTTAAAATGATATATATGGGCCTAAACTCTATTTAAATAATCTTCAGAATGTTTGAAAATGAGGACATGTCTCAAATCAATGAACAAAATATGTGATATATATTTTATTGCTTGGTTAATTTGATGACTTTATTTTCCGTTAAAAGTGTGTCCTCTCCATAACAGGTATTTTCTTCATATATTAAAGCACTGAGGCTTGCACTATCTATGGCACTGGTATACAATAATAATATGCCTCCATTTAATATCATGAAATGTGATTTTCCATCTACATATCTATAGATGGTCAGTATCTCACACTAATGCAATGTTAAACTGAATGTCCTCTCCATAACAGAGTTACCCATTGTTAACAATGTACAGAAACAATTATTTTTTTATAGTATAATCACTTCCTTCATGTAAGAAAACATTGATATGTTGTTCCACTCAGTATAAGAATTCATTAAATATCATGTCAACAGCTATAATTTTATTTTGGTATTGATTTTCATTAATTCCTCTATGTAATTGGGTAATTTCTGAATGCAAAGACAGAAATATTCTCACAACATAGTCTGATATTAAATACATTTTAAAGTGCAATATTTGTAAGTGTGTAACTGACAAAATCTACTGATCATTGCAATCATTTACCACCCTGGTAGCAATATAATGTATGCCATTAGGTTGTTAAGGAGAGGACACATTTTTTTAACCAGGCACTTCAAGTAGGGAAAACAAATCCTCTGACCTTTGCCCCATATACAGTATCCATCAAAATAAACTATACGTTCGCTGTAACGTTTAGCGCAGTAAACGCAGGTGCGCGTTAAAAGGCCCATTATTGCACTTATCGCACACAGGTGCGATAGTAGCCTTTAAACAAGGCCACTTGTCTGATAGACGCCGAGCGACTAAAACGAGACTAATCGCGAAAACCCAAGTGAACGCGAGAGCGAGGAGCCCATCCTAGTGGCCTTTATCAATCTGATTTGGATTTCTTATGTTAACCCTTGTTTCCGACTGGAATTCGCTCCAGAAAATGGAGCGTTCAATCAGCAAACGTATCCTCGCACGACGTCAGCATATCCATCACACACACACACACACACAGTAAACTCTACGTAGTGCGAACATGGACCTACATGCTATGAACTATTACGTACGTGCTAAGACCACTGACCTCTACATGGAACGAATCACGAACGAAGCCAACTGGGAGATCGCCGTTCTGATTGGTCAATAAATCCAAAGTAGGCGTATTGGCATGCTAATATGTATCTATGAATAATTCATGCGGAGCAGTGAAACCCACTTTCAAAAAGGCCTCGTGACGTTCCGTCACTCGGTCGCGCGTTCACTCCGGGTATCTAGACTCATCTCAGCCGCTTAGAGTCACGAGGCCTTGTCAAAAGGCTAGTGCGATAGCTGCGCCTGGGTCCGATAGGGCTTATTGCACTTATTGCACTTATCGCACATGCGCCTGGGTCCGATAGGGCTTATTGCCGGCCCTCTTGTTGCACCTCTGCGCTAGCTTCGATAGGGTCTACTAACCTACTAGCGCACCTGCCTTGCCCCTCGAACTGCACTGTTGTATAGAAAGAACGAAGGGAAAACGAAATGGCAGAATTTATGGTACGGCATTAATAAAAGGAAGAAATATCAAATGAAATCGTGAACGGAATGATGATTTTGAATTTCATTCCCCCGTTGAAGTACCGTCTTGTTGTCCTTGAGTACTAATATTAATTCACAAGGACCGATTTAGATTTGAGGCGAACGTAATTTTAGGTGAATGTGGGAGAGGACTATTTATACGTCTCACTATTCTGATTGGAATTATCAAACTACAACTACAGTAATTTGTTTTCCCAGGTCCACGATCGAGAGTCCCAGATCCCAGTACAGTATGCACTCATTTGCATACAGCCAATCAGAGCAATACGCTGTCTGTGTGTAGAGCTTCGCACCGTTTCGCATGGTAACCGTTTCGCATCACGAACAATTGTTTATAGAAAAATCAGTTCTCAACAGTTCTCAACCTTTACAAATAAAGTGCGTTCGAGAAAAAACGAAACTTTGAATTGTCGATGTTTTATCATATCTTAATCTCAATTATAATTAATAAATGACACATATTTGTAAAGCTGAGATCCCCTTCTTTCATTTGATTCACATGTTGCAAATTTAACACACGAGCGCTTTAAAACAATTTGAAGAAAGGGTTACCAAAAAAAAATCATTTGGCGAACTGTATCTGAATTTCAAAGAGAAAATCACATTTCTAGAAATTTCATTTTCTACCTCTTTATATGAAACCTTAATCAGGAAAAATGAGCCAGGAATAAAAAAAAAGTTCTGTTTGTTTAATTAAATGCTTGCATTTCCATAATGTTATTAAACGAAATCGTTTTCACTTGCTGCAAGCAAGTGCCTTGTTATCTGTGAAGAAAAAAAAGTTGTTAAAGACAATTGTTTTGTTATCTGTTTAAAAAAGAACTGTGTTAAAGACAAGCAAGTGCCTTGTTATCTGTTAAGAAAAAAAAAGTTGTTAAAGACAAGAAGTGTCTTGTTACTGTTGAGAAATAGAACGGTTTTAAAGACAAGCAAGTAACTTGTTACAGTACCTGTTATTCATTTATCAGTTAGGACTTTCTGATCAGTTATACCAACAATTATGGAAACCTATATTCTCATATTGTTTTTTGCAGGAATTTAAAGTAAGATTTTTTTTTTTGCTTATTACTCACTATAAATACTAGTTTAATTGACAATATGCATGGTATCGGGACATTTCCTACCTTATATTGCGTTATCTAACTTGGTATATGAAAATCAAAAATAAAGACTGGTGAATGTATTGATTACAAAAAAAGTAAATTGCGTTTAAACATTCAGATGTCACTGTTAAACAAAGTGTCCTCTCCATAACATACAATGTATATCAACGAGTCACTCTTTGAGAGTTTGGATTATAGAAAAAATAAATAATAAGACTTGTATATAAAAACTGGTGTATCAATAGACAATATCAGTATTGTTTTTATTGTAAAATACTGTTTAAATAACATGAAACAATGTATGAATAACAAAACTTTCACGCCATATATTCTGAGATAAAGTTGGAGTTGTAATGATGGTGAATAATTTGAAGTTTATCCTCTCCAATATATGTCACTTGGCTCATATAATGTTCCAATAATCTATTGCCATGTTCTTACAGAAATGTTAGAAATGAATGATGCATAGCAATTTACATATCAACTAATATAATAAGAGTTCATATTGCTAAGATTTGTTGTTAAACAAATGTCCTCTCCAAAATACGTCAATGAATTAAGTTTGGAAGCTCATATTTGATTAAAACTTGCATTCACTTGTTTTTTTTTACACAGCATCAAATAATTTAGACATAAATGCAACACTGTATACCAAATTTGAAGTCTATATAAGAAGAAGGACAAGAAATTCTCATGTCATTAAATAAATTCAACCTTCCCATAATTCAGTTTCCTATAAAATACACTAATTTTATGGCAAAATATGGCTTAAGTGAATAGGAAATAAGTGCATCAACATCTGATAAGTATAAAAAGGCATATAAAAGTACAGAAAACTATGTGTATACCATTTACAGGTATAATAAAGCTGATGTGTTCTTTGTTAAACAAAATGTCCTCTCCAAACGCCTATTTTTGTTACTGTATTTCAATCGAATATTTCTATATGTAAACATGGACTTGACGCTCTATAATTTTACACATTTCTGACATATACCCCAAACTTTCAGAATCTGTGCATCTTTTGCTCTAACAACAATTTTCATTTTTGACCCCCAGTGAGAAAAAAAGTGTACACTTAACGTGAAATGACCCAGATCACGTTTTCATAATATGCCACCAATTTTGGCCATTCGTTGATTTACCGTCAGAATCAACTCATGTATAAAATCATAATTTATCACTGATTTTAGGAATACTGCATGAACAGCTACATTGTATTGGAATGAGGGATTTTTCAAAGAAAGAAAAAGAAAAAGAAAAAAGAAATATCAACTATACAAATTTCAAGGATTTCATCTTTTAAACAGATGAAACTGAAGCTAAAATTTGACCAAATTTATTGTGATAGCTTTATTATTAGAATTCACTACCGGCATTCAACAGGTGTCTTTGTCAAATGTAGTTGAGAATTGTACAAAAAACAATGTGTATAAATATGATATATTCCATATGATTATATTTTTATCATTAATGTTTTATCTAATGCTACTTTCAATTACTTTAATTATTTGTATAATCTATATTAGAAATTTATCACTTCATTGACCACAAGGTTAAGCATATAGGACTCACCCATTCATAAAACCAGAAGCAAATTATGTCTATGTTATTTATCACAGTATTTATCACAGTATGAGCCTGTAGTCCTTGGACTACAACCTTGTATAATTTATATATTACCGTACTTTAACTAAACTAAATAATAGACAATGGAGTACATGTCTCCCAAACGGCATTCATTCAATGATCGAACTTGCTATTCTAAGCACAAACCGTGGATCCTTAATTAGGTAATGGTACCCTTTATCTCCAGATTCAAGTCTCCTAAGGGCCCTCTCATCAATCACATTGTCAATGGCATTAGCCTTTGAATTGAGAATAAAGATTTTTCATTTAAATAGAGTTCTAAACAATAAATCAAATTTACTAAACCAAGCCAAAGTTGTGACATTTGACATGCATCTCTCCAAGCTTAAAGGAGAAGTCCACCCTGATATTAAGTTGGTTTTGATAGAAGCAGAAAAATGAGAGAAACATGCCAGTGATAGTTTCAGTAAAATCCAATTAAAAGTAAGAAAGTTATGAATATTTGAAGGTGTGATCAATCAAAAACAAATGCGTGTACATGTATACTGTGTACAACTCTGTGACGTATCTTTAGGTCCCCTTCCATTGCAGGCAAAATAAATTTTGCCTACAAGCAAGACTACACTGATGGATGAATTTTGTGAGTGCTCGGCCAAGTAATGTCATTTGAAATGGATGAATTGGAGAGCTGCAATCAACATAGGGTGAATTCAGACTGAAAAGAGGACAATGTGTCATCATGAGAGTAATCATGGTTGACCTAGGGTGCATTGTGACTGCACAGAGAGCAACATTTTACAGTGGAACTTCATTATACAGAGCTCTGATATATATAACAAAGTATCTGTTATAACAAGGTGAATTTTGCTGATCCTCGCTCTTCATATTCCTTTGTTTTTTACCCTGGTATGTATAACACAATAATTTCTGTGGTTCCAAGGACCTCGTTATAACCCGGTTCCACCGTATTATGATTAAAAATATTAATTCAGACTAAGCACAGGACAACGTTTCATATGATTTAGATCAATCAGGACCAACACGAGTGGAGTTCAGACTGGACAAAGGACATTAATGTTTTATTACGATTTAGCATACCCATGATAAACACAGAGTGAATTCAAACTGGACAACAACAATGTTTTAGTACGATTTAACATATAGTACTTAAGATCAACACAGTGAATTCAGACTAGACAGAGGACAACGCTTTATTACGATTTAGCGTACTCAGTATCAACATGCGTGTACACTGTAAGAGGAATTTACATTGAAAAAATACAAATCAAATTCAAACTGGACACCTTTATTTTCAGAGAAACCTTTAAAAGCAAAAATGTGACAAGCTGCTTTTTTTCCTCCATCTACTACAGGTTATCTGTTTCAATGGACATTATAGTCACCAATGTTTTGACATTTTTCACAAGAAGGGATTACTTTAATATATAATGCATCTCTCAATAATTTTTTGGGGCAACTTAACAAATCATATATTTAATATTCCCAACAGTGATGAATGACTTCAACAATTACATGCCCTTGATTAACTTGGCAATTTCAATTTTACCAGTGCTATATCATGCTGGAATTCCACCTGAGAGAGCTCAAAATGTGTGCAATTTGTCACGCTGGCCGTCATCCTATTCTTCTAATCCAGGGGACGTCTCTCCCTCCTCCCTTGCCAAACCTTCGCCCGCCCCGGCTGGCCCGCCCTCGCTTGCCCTCGGACAGGGTATGATGAGAAAGTAGGTCACATCAAGAATGCAAAGTTCAGACCAATAAACGACAGGCGATATTGCTCCCTTGCCAACGTAGGTCCCAGGGCAATTTGCATGAACCAATTCTTGAGCAAATACTTCAAACTAATACCATGAAATTCAAACTATACCTGTATTTTATAATTGCTATAAAGCAGTTTCTGTGCCCATTTCAAAGGCTCTCTGAAAACAGAACTTGGCATGACCCTGAATTCTGAATGCCTGCAGTACATCAAATACTGTTATTTTAATGTCTTGTATAATGACTATGAGCGACCTGAACTGTTATTTTAATACATTGTATGACTATGAGCAACCTGAACTTGTGGGAGAGAAGATATAATTTATACCCTGCCGCGCTCACACGTAGAAATGAAGAGCAAGATGCAAGATTTTTGCACACATTTATGAGTTGCAAAACTATTACCTTTGTATTTAAAGTCTTTTTTTTAATATAATTTTCTCAATTAATTTTTTTTGTCCACTCTTTCAAAGTGAATAATCTGTAAATCTGGCTTCATGGAGAATTGTTGATTTAGGCTTATGGTTTATAATTCACCTTTCTAAAAGGAAATCAACTCTTTGGCCCATGTGACCTTACTATGCATTAATTCCAATAGAAATAAGTGTGAAAATGGATTGAGGAAAAAGATCATCTGAAGTTCAAATTGACCATTTAAAAATGCCAGATGAATAGTATCTGAAAAGGAAGTCACTACAGCCATAAAAATACAGGAAATATGCAACAGTTAAAGGTTCCTGTACTATTAAATATTTAAATTAAGCATAGGCCTGCATAAAATTTACAATATAATCTGGTTAAAGGCAAATTGGTCCAAAGTTTCAAAAGGTTGCTATAGCAAATATCACTATACCTTATAAATTGGCAGGAGGGGCTAGGAGTGAGGGAAATAATGTATGAGTCATACAATGGAATTTCTCTTGTTTTGAACTGTCTCCAATGAAGATGTTGGAATAAATACATTCCATTTCTCATGGATTTGAACCCTAGCATACCTTGGCTCAATCTATATAAACAGGCTTAGGTTCAAAACACCACCCCCCCCCCCCTCAAAAAAGGGGGGGGGGAGTGGGGGGGGGGAGAATGGAAATGGGAAATGGTTTCTATTCATGCCTCAGTCATTTTAAATTATTCACCCACAACATGCAACCTTTTGGAAATTAAAGGTTATGTTAAACATTTTTTAAGTGAAAATAAAATTGTTTGAATTGAAAAACTATAGCATTGGAAGATATTAATAAAATTAATATTAATAATTCAACTATTAAGCAAGCTCACTTTTGTTTTGAGAAAATTGCCCAAGAAGATTGGCTCATTTCACTTTTGGTTTCTACTTACAAATTTGGGTAAACAAAAGTGGCTGTGATTTCCAAATTTCTATTGGGATGTGTGCATATTTTTTGGTCTCCTTTTTCGTTTAGGGGGGAGGGGTGTGTTTTCATGGTGTGATTGGTTTTTCTTCTTCTACCTGTAGATGCATAATGTCTGTATAAAATTTAATTGAGCACCAACATAGCCCCAAATTTCTGAAAAAGCCCCTTAAATATCACAGGACATTACTGGAATTCGCAGGCAAACAACATGTGTTTTTTTTTCTATTTCTTTTTAAATTTATCTATTACAATTTGGCAATATATTTTGCATTACAACCCCCAAAAATGCTGAACATCCCCTTTAAAATGTCTGACAGCACACACATGATTGGACTTTGGAAGCAAACCAAATATTTCCTCCATGTAGTATACACCTGTAAGAACTCACCTGTACATACCTGAAACCCTAGGGCAAGCTACACACATTCCACAAACATTCCAAACAGTAGCAGTTCTAGAGGGGGGGGGGGGGTTAAGTGGCTAAAGCCCACCACCCCCAAAAGGTCCACACTTAACAACAATCTTCAAGCCCCAGCCCCCCCCCCCCCCCCCCCCCCCCCGAAAAGGCCAAAGTAATCTCTTGCTTATAAACTGAAAATGAATGCCAAAACACCTGAGCCGCCTTCCTAAAAAGCACAACAAAGCCCCACAAAAAAACAAAAAAACAATTTTCTAGAACTTACCCCCAATAGTTATTCGCCCCCTCCCTCTAAATCCCCCAAAAATGCAACTCACCTTCCACCTATGGAAATAAAAGTCATACTAGTATTTGACATTTTTCACATGATTTTTGCTATTTCAAACAAGGGCACAGAGCCTGCTAAGGGAAACCATTTCATGCTACATTGATGTTGGAGTAACTCATTATCTTCTCTGACTGTTTAAGATCATGTATTGTCCCCTGAAAGTCATTTATCTACATTTGCCACTCCATACCCAGGAGAGAAATGAAGACCTGGTACGATGAAGAAAGCCTTTGCGATAGAAATTACCACATGACCTCAAGGTTGGAAAACTTCCCAGGGAGTGGAAATTGTGCACACTATGTATGTGAATAAATTTGATGACCGATGTAATAATAAAATCTGTAAAGCGCTTAGAGACAGTATTCCACATATAAATTCAGATTATTAAATGAAAACCTGGCTGATGAACATATGGATGTACTTCTCAACGTAAGGTTAGGAATGTGACATTCAAACATTCCTCATTATGTGCAAATATCCGTAAGTTTAGTAATATGAACTCTCATAAATGTTAGAATGGGGTGGGGTGGGGGATGTAATTATTTGAAGGTCTGTGTGGCTTTATCAAAAGCTCCGATACAAAATGAGAGATTTGTTAAAGTTTGGTTTTAACAATAAAGAACTACACCATGTACCTCTTTAATACTAAAACTTGGCACACTTTACAAACATAACATTAGTCTGTATTATTTCATTTGAAATTATTTGTTAACAAAACATGTACACACTATATGGACACCTGGTATTTGACAATATGACAGCCAGCTATTGTCAAACAGTAATTCAAACTCTAAATTATGCATGCTTCAACTAATTCAGTGTGTTTACAACACCATACTAGCAGTTACCATGGCCAAGGTTGAGTACATAAAGGGGTTGGATTATTTGTTGTTTTGTTTATTTTGGCAAGTCTTTTGGAACCAGAATAGTAACCCAGATCGAGCCCTCCCTTTTATCACCCTGGGGTGATATTGGATGACCTCATGAGGTGAAAGAGGAGGTCTGGTGGGTGAGGTAGGGGTGCAGGGGTGTGGTAGAGATTGCTTTGTAGAGCTGGTACATGTATGGGTGAGTGTGTTACCTTCTCCATGATATTCCATATATGTATGTTTGTCTATCTTTTTTTCTCAATAATAGAGATGTTTCGTAGCTTCCGTGTTCCGACTCAATACACTTTAAACAAGAGACTGTACTAGAAACAATATAAATGAGTTAGGCCGCGTTCATGCTTGATTTTGACGGCCAGAATCAGGCATCTGTTACGTGTTTAGTTTAAAACACGCTTGCGTTCATGCTCATTTTTGTAGAATCACCGAAAAACGGCGATCACGAACGCCGATCGTAAACTCACAAAAAGATGCGTTTACAATTGTAAACGCGTTTAAATGGGGTCAACGCACTGACCTCTAGTGGGTCTACGTAGCATGCACAGTGAAGGTCACACAAGGCCACACAAGTAGAATTGCCTGGATGAGCCAGAGAAGTAAGCATGAACAGCTACACCGTGGAACTGCGATCACGATGAGCGTTTACGATGAGCGTTTCAGATCGCTCATTCTACCTTCAAAATCAAGCATGAACGCGCCCTTAGTGAAATAAAAAGTGGACAGTAGTACTAACAATTAGTTTCTGTCAGAAAAGAATAAGGCCTAGCAGTGGAATTTCAACAAACATGTATTTGAGTTCACAAATGAAATAATTTTTTGTCCACATTATCTGCCATAGGTGAAACAATGATTTATCTGCATGTGATGGATTTAACATGATAATTCCATGTGCAAATGAGCATCAAATCTATTGATCTAAGGACACACAAAAATGAATGATGGTGTGGGATCTACATGTTATTTCAGATTTTGAAGAAGAAAAGAAATGATGGTGAGATCTCCAAATTTATTTCAGTTCTGGCTGAACACAGCCATTTTCCTTTCATTTTTTGTTGAAGTAGTACATGAAATTCTGTTTGCAACTTGGAAATTTGATATTTTCTTTCCTTTGTCCATATCCCAATTGTTGTCAAATGTATTTCATGATCTGTAATACATTACATTTTTCATATTATTCTTACTGTCTCTTTATAAATAGCTTTAAATTTACTGATCTGGAGATTCATACAGACTTAAGCTCAGATTTATGAACCAATTTTTAAACATTTCATTATGTCATTACCATACAAGGACACATGCAGCAGTAGTTAAACATGGGTGATTTATCATTTTCATTTCAATCTCCCCATCAGCCAAGCAGAAAGCTTCAGAGCTTGAGGCAATTTCACCAACTGGTCTACAGAAAATGAAACAATAAACCCTACATCACTGACAAATTTATGACATCGAGACTTTCTCCCATTTTCTCTCTCCCTCCAGTCATTATCTACATCTCTCCCTTGAATACTTTCAATCCTCTTCTTCCATCATCTTTGTCTGAACCTTCCTCTCTTCTTTCTTTTGTTTTCCTTTATTATCCTAACTAATTGACTCACGAATTCTCTCTCTCTCTCTCTCTCTCTCTGTCTTGCTCCATTTCCACAAAGTTCAAATGAACTCTCCTCTTCATTCTCACTCTTTTACCCCCATTCCCACCATATTTCATTCTCCCATTCTCCGTCTCTCTATGTCCATTCTCCATCTCTGCCTGTATCTTCCAAAGATGCACTCCACAAAGCCAGTAGGATGTAGCATCTGTCACAGAATGACTCACTAATTTATTGCATTTTTCTTCACATAAGTTCCTCTGATCCCAATTTGTAGACCCAATGAGCTCGCAGTGATTGGGGCTGTGGTCATGCAAAATTTGAAGCCAATTTGGGATTTCAGCATAATCTTATTGCACTGCTGGTGGATTTGTTTGTATAAATCATCTTTCCTCAACCTCTCCCCCTAACCCCTTTGGGCTTTGTCCTATGTCCTACTTGTTCCCTTGTCTCTCTCTCTCTCTCTCTCTCTGTCTCTCATTCTCTCTCTCCCTCCTCGCCCCTCTCTCTCTCTCTCCCCTTTTCTTCTCTTTCCCTCCTTCCCCTCTCTCTCCCCCTCCCCTCTCTTTCTCTCCATATCTCCCTCCCTTTGCATAATCCTAGATTTATTTTTGTTCTCATTATTTATCTCATACTCTCTTTCTGTGCTCCTTTTCTCTGTGAGTTTCTTATTTTTTCATCTCCTTTATACTTTAGTTGTTTCCTAGCCTCTTTACTTTGTTTTGTTGCTTTTCTACCTTTTCTTCTCTCTTCATCCAATCATCCGATCACTCTCATCTTTTATTCTCTATTACAAAGACCCAAAATACATAATTTGTGCAGTCAGTGCTTAACAGTTCTAAGAAAACGTTCATACATTCAAGAGAGCACTTTAACCCTGAGAAAATGTCACTTGTTTGATTCATAATCATAATAAATAAATCAATCAATCAATCAATAAAGTTCCAGTCAACAAAAACTCAAAAGGGGAATTTCAAAAAGTGAATTTTATTGAATTCTTCCTCCCCCCCACCCCCCCCCCCCCTCTCTCTCTCTCTCTCTCTCTCTCTCTCTCTCTCTTCCTTCTAACCCCAAGTAAATCTGACCCCCTTCTCCACTCTCACACATTTTTTTCTCCATCCTATGCTGCAATCCTTTTTCCTCTCTTCCACTTTTTCAAAATGCTTTCATTCCAAATCAAGTGAAAGTGATGCTCAACCCGTGAAATCGCTGGCGGCAACAGGACGGAGTTTTCTTTATGCTGTTGTTATGGTATTTCAATTCAATAAGTACCTGCGCATTGATTGTGCATAATGTAAGTTTTGAATTTCTTGGGCACTCCGGGAGAAGCATGGATGATAGTGTTTCTATGCAGCTTGTAATTCATTGTTGCATCGGGTTATCGATGTTTCCTGTTTTTATAGGATAGAATACATCTCATTCTTCAAAAGATTGAATATAATCAATTATAAAAAGTAAGGAAGTTAATTCATCACATGTATCTTTGAAATCTGAAATATGTCTTTTCAGGGTTTTTTATTTTTCTCACGATTTTGGCTTTTCAAAGTGGGGCAAGAGAAAAAAAGACCAACTGTATGCAACTTGAATATTTTTGATCAGCCCCCATTTACAATATTTGAATGGCATTCTAGGTGGACTTTATACTTTTATCAATACCCATTCTCAATATCATACACATAAATGCCATTCTATGTAGACTTCATACTTTTGATATGGTACCCACATAAAAAGAATTTCATGTGTGAATATAATCACAGAGGCAATTATGACAAAAATAAAATTATTTGTGAGGGCCATTCATTCCCTTCCAAAATTGCCAAATAAATGACAGTAATGCTTGCCTGAACTATAATGTCTGAATGAATTAAAACAACAGTATAAACTACCTGTTTAGTAATTCTTGTATCAATAGTAATTTTGTGTATACATGTACGTTGCTCTGAACATCTTTTGCACTAGTAGTGCTCCTTGAGCATTTAATTTCAAGTTGATTTGGTGCCTTATATTCATATTTCTTATTATAAAATTGTTGTAATTATTAATTAACATCACTATTATTATCATTATAATTATATTTGTTATTATCATTGCCATAACTATTATCAATAATATTATTATTATTACTATCAATATTATTATCATTATTATTATTATCATTATTATTATAATTATCATTATTTTATTAATTACTATTATCATTATTATTGTTATTATTATTATTCTATAAGAAGTACAGGCCATCATGATGTCAGTGTATATTTCATATTTTTAAAGTTGTGCACTTATACATGTATATGTACAGTGCTGTTGAAGATTTAATTTAATTATTATTAATATCATTATCATTGTTATAAAAGGTTGTTTTTCTCAGTGCAACAATATACACAACTCAAATTTGCAATTAGGGCCAGTATCTAGGAATAGTCCTTTGATACAATGGTTACAAATGGATAAGCATCAGTCTTTCAGTACTCTTATCAAGGTCATCAATTTGCACGGTATTAATTTACAGGATATTGTTTGTATAGGAATTGTGTTTGTCAAAGGTTGCGTTTATCTAGCAAATTTTTGGCTAGAATCAGGTTTCTCAAACGTCTTTCAGGCAAATTTAGAAGTTGATAAACGCAAAGCCTTTTTTAAAGGGCTTTAGATATGGGCATATCTAAAGACGCAAAAAGGTGCGTTTTGTATGTGACATACAGCCAGAATCACGTTTCTGAGAGATCGATAAACGCAAAGCTGTTTTGAACCTCACATACAAATAGGACCACCCAGGTGTTGTGTACAAGCATGTGTGTGAAGTTGACCTTCGAGAAACTGTCTGCTTCCCGGGTCAAAACAGTTGGGTAGACACAAGGCCTTTATTGTGAATCGTGAAGAGTCGATAAACGCGACATCCCGCAAATCACGATCGTATAGTGGGGTTCGATAGTGGGGTACGATATGTACATATCTAGTGGCAAGCCTAAATAAACGCGCCCAAAGATACTCGTCAAGAGCACACATAGCACTATGCAGATAAATTAGGTCATTTCCATTGCAGGGGAAAACCAGAAACATTTTTTTTTTCTTCAATTAAACTACCATTTAGATTACTGGAAAATCTGATAAAAAGCATTGGTGCTTGATAATTCTTGTGTGTGTGTGTGTGTGTGTGTGTGTAAATTATGCATTCCCCATTTGATGGTGCTCTGCATGCATCAGCACAGAAGAGAGGAGAGCCATGTGACCAAAAACTGGAATAATTCACTGGAGTTTTGAGAGCGAGCATTTACACTGCAAAAAGATGATAGCCAAAAACTGGCAGCGTTTCGGTCTGCGTTTAAAAACAAAACAACAGTGGTGGGTTTTCAATTCAGGTTTTTTGTTGTTTATGGGCATTGGTTGCCTAGCAACTTCCGACAAAACTCTGGAATGTGAGAAAATCAACCGTTTTAGCTTGCAATGTAAAAACTCTGTTAAAAAATGTATATATGAATATTTGCATGTCTAACCCTGAATTACAATAAACATTTTGCCTGGATTAATTGCGTAGCTCCATTTAACAAACCTTTGAACTTGGCTTTTTGTTTATCTCAACTGAATTACTGTGTGGCCTGGGTGCAAATAATAGATCTAAAATATCTACCCATCTTCCTTGTGTAAGAGATTCATTTGCAATTCTACAGTTGAGGGAGAGTACAGCCTACCATTTTAAAATCATTTAAATACTCAGAAAAACCAAAGATAGAATAGATTTACAGAGGTATACAAAAGGGGAAGGAAAGTTTAAACGGTTTCAAAAGGGAAATGGGGAAAAAAAAAAAACAAGCAAAAACGAAAGATATAAGAACTATATTAATATATTACTCATAAACTTTTAACACTGAGTTAACGCCTTTCTGGTTCTGAACAGATAAAATGAAGAAAATATGAAATCAATAACTACTAAAAAAAAAGGAAGAAAATAAGGGTATATGAAATCACAGGCCTATATTCACACAAGGCCCTGAAATGATTCAATGACTTTCGAGATCAAAAATCATTTCAAACATGAAATTATATTAAAGAGGCAGCCTCATTACCGGACCTGAAACCCTTTTGGAAGACCAAGTGCTCACTCTGCACTCTGCCCAGTCTCTACCCCAACCCAGGAGTATAGTATTATAATAACTGTTTAACTGCTTAAATTCTCCACTTCATTAACTTGACAGATTTGAAACAAAATCTGTAATTCTTATAGTACTGACACAACAAGATACTAGACATCAACAAGTTCTGGACCCGGATTAATAATGTGTACATTTTATGACTTATTAGAATAGGCTCAATACGTCTCAATATTATGCTATGTACCATCTACGACCTAAGCCCTCTATCTTGATCGGGTGTCTACACTTACCTTTCTGTGTTGCGATGCAATTCAGTTGATCACTGCATCAGTAAATAATCCCGATATAAATCCATAAAGAACACGAAAATCGGCAAGCAGACGACCCCAACAAAAGCACTTCCACTTTCAGCTTGTCTCTTCTGCTAATATTACGAGAAATGTTTGATCATGAACAGTATGCAATAAATTGACAAATTAGTAGACAGGTGCCAATTAGCGCGTCGATCACAATTCATGTGTCATGTGGACATCCCGGTGGCCCGCCCGGTGGACACACTAGACAACCTGTTATTCCAACTCTCAGTTGGTAAGCCTCAATATTTTCCACTTGACCGATACTCACGTAACCAGAGAAAAGGAAGTCAATCGCTAGCTGACAAATCAATAAATTCTTTTTACCCGGTGGTTTGCAGATCACTATATCAACAATACAACCTTTCCCACACAATCAAACTGAGCAATTCGTATTAGTCGTACTGTGATAGAGCAGTGTCGTCTGCAACCGGTTAGATCAGTGCGCGAGTTGAATCAGCTCGTATACTCCATACAAACCACGGCGCTTTGTTGATGTTAGGGTAAAAGCACAATGCACACGCGTCTCCAAATTAATCAGATCCCTAATAACGGACCGCGTTTAGCCAGGACGACTTAGACAAAGGAGTCCCAAATGGGTAGATTTGATGGCTAATATAAGACAAGAAGGGTATCGGATTGTCTACTAATTATGCATGCTTTCTCCCCCCGACAACAAAAGAATAGTAGGCTGGATGCCGCATCAGTGAGTGATGGATGGAAGAGATGATGCGATCCTTAAAATGACTCATACATCAGCGAGAGAGAGAGAGGTGATGATGCGGTAGATGCCCAAAGGTTCATCGGAGCAACTGGGCTTGATATCCACAATGAAACTTAAGTCACTATCTTTGAAAAATGTAATTATGAAACTAAGGGCATAAATGAAACTGAGATCTCCTTCATTGATTATTTAAGCATGTTTTGCATGCATTATTGTGTTCTTTCGAGTACTAGTTATCAACAAAGGAAATCGCTAGCAGACAAATAACTTATTTATGAGCGAAAGATGGCGCTAAACCACTTTTGGTTGTTCATGAGTTTTGCCCGTTGGAGAGCAACTCTTTCTCCTCCGCCTTCTCCTCCTCCTCGTCTTATTCTTCCTCCTATTCTACTGCTTCTCCTTCTCGTTCTTTTCATCATCTTCTTTTTATTCTTCCGGCCATCTTCTCTCTTTTTTTTCCTTTTTTAATTTTTGTTTGTTTACTTCTTTCTTTCTTTCTTCTTTTTCTTTTTCTACAGACAGTAATGTTGAAAAGGCTTTGATGCAATATTAGTAAAACAATCAGTTCCTAAAAGGGCAATACAAATGTGATAAATAAGAATAAGAGCAATACTCATGCACTTTGAATGAAGGCATTTGCGGTCTTAAACAAGAACTCAACTGTCCCTTTAATACACTTTAGACCTAAAGGGGGTAGACTCCAACCTGATATCAAGTTGGTATTAATAAAAGCAGAAAAATTAGAAAAACGAGTTGTAAAAAGTTTGAGCAAAATCCAATTAAAATAAAATATTTTTTTAAGTCGTCATCGGTGGAACCCAAATTGGCAACACCGTGACATATTTTGCAACTCCTGTTCAATTTGCTCGAAACAGAAAATTACATATACTTTCGTTTTCTTAGTTATTGATGACGGGATAGATTTGTTTCATACAGGGGTTGTAAAAAAAAAAAATATATGTTTGGGGTAGAATGTATGATTGAACATTTTCTAAACGAAAAATATAAAGTTTTGAAGTTTGAAGATACATCACATAATTGCCAATTTGTGTTTAATTGATCGCACCTTCAACATTTCATAACTTTCTTATTTTAATTGTTTTTTGCTCATACTTTCACTAACCTGTTTTTATCACATTTCTGCTTCTATCAATCAGAACCAACTTAATTTCAGGGTGGACTTCCCTTCAACATACGACGACATATACATCATGTCCATGACAGCGATTACACAAAGGAGTGTACAGGCTTCCGAGCATTCGAAACAAGTGACGAGAAAACGACATGTGAAAATGAATGTTCATCAAAAGTATTTCCATATTATTTGTTCTACGGCGTGTATGTTGCAGTTATTTTTATCAATAAAGCAATTAAGAAGTCACATGAATATAAAGAATCAGTTACGTATTTCTAAACTGTTCCTCGGTCCTTTCCGATGAGAGCAGAAACGTAAACTATCCTCCTTTATATAGGTCATGTTCTTGCTCTTTTTGTTTCAGCTATCTCAAGGATGTTATGCGCTCCCTATTTCGTGCTCGATCTCTACAATCTTCCTTTTCTCTCCTGTCCTTCCTTCCAAACGCAGCCCACATTTTTTCCTTCTCTCCATTTTTTCTTCTTCTTTTTTCTGTTCTTTCTTCGTCATGTAATTTGTTACGTCTTCTTGTTTACAGTCATTACGTGTTTTAATAAATGTTGTCTCTGATTATGTATTCCATATTCTTTTCATACTCATTATTTTCTGAGGGGTCCACAATTTACAAGCTCTGCTTTTCAGTGGACCTCTCCATTTCCTCAAAATATAAATGCAGTTAAATTTAAAAAATTCAACTTTGTCTTAGTCAAATGTATAAATTACTATTAAGATTTGTTTATTACAATTGTAACTATGTTTTGTATACATTTTACATTGTATTCGTTATTATGTATTGTATTTTGTTGGAAATGAAAAATTAAATTAAATTAAATATATCCCAAATATTTCTTTATTGATCCGTAATTTTGTTTTCACTGAAGAGCATACGTCTCTCCGTCGTTACCGAGAGAAGAGAGAGCGAAAGAGACCCAAATGGATGGGTTTGACGGACTCAAGAGGGCAGTCTTTGCTCTCTTGTGACAGTGCCGTATATACGGCCACTGTTTTTATTTGCGAGTTATAGATTTGGCGCATGCTATAGTTTTGGGAGAATGCATTGTGGAATATAACTTGTTGATGGTCTAACTCAAGAAATCAGTGCAACTATTTGGTTCTATCATGGCTATAATTGGCTTGATCATGTTCATCCCGTCTGCTGACGATAATTAAGTTGATAATTCAGTACATGAGAATTGGTGGTTATATTTCCAATTTCGATTCTATAGAGAAATGGTTCTTAGACATGTTAGAGAACACACATTGAGTGAGCATGCACTGGCCTTACGCCAGAGCCTTATATACATAGAGTTGGGCCAACCCGGTTCGAGTTGGATACAATATGGTGACTACTGCTTTGTTGGGCAAGCCCAAAACAAAAGAATAATTATAGGCCGTGTTGTGACCCAGTGAAATCAATTTGGCCAAACTCTGTATACAGTATTGATGGCTCTGCCTTACGCGGTAGACGAAATGCGAATTTTACAAAGCCACTAAATATTGAGGGAGGTGTGGAATGAAATTTGTCTCCTTTCTCGTCCTTTTTCAATTTCTCTCTTTCCTTTTTGCTCTCTTAAAATCTTTTCTGCTCTCCTCCTCTAGTTCTTCGTCATATTTTGTTATTGAAAGTATCAAATACTGATTTTTACTTCCAAAGTGATGTTCATTCAGAACAAGATCCAAACAATCTTAATGATCAATTTATGGAGTTTCTTACTGAAATAGGCTGTTTTTCAATGAAAAAAATAAAAGTGAAAAAGGATGATAATCCTCGGTAAACAAAGGAGCTGGAAAAAATAGATAATATTATTAATAATAATAATATTTGTTAAACATCCTATGGATTATTGAAAATCTGTTTATAAACATGCCAAAAAAAAAGAATATGTTAATGCAGTAAAGTCAGCAAAGAAGAAATACCTCTCGGATAATTTTGTTAACATGAAAGGAAATATGAATCAAACATGAAAAAGATAAATAATCTTAATAGGAAAAGTAATCCGAATATAAATAAACATTTTATTTCAAAGTAGGCAATGAGTTGGCGACTGATGGAAACACTTATTATTATGTAACTGTGGGTCAAAATCTTGCCACTTTAAACAATTATGTATCTTGCAATACATCTTATGAAACATATGTGAAAGGATCGTATCCAGACTCATTGTTTTTTAAACCAATAACTGAAAAAGAAATCATTGGTATCGTCTCTGCATTATTCAATAATATTGAATCACCAGGGTATGGTCTCCTGACCAATGGCCGTGAAGAAGGGTATTCATATGTTGTGTAAGCCATTGTGTTATATATTCTTCTTTTTTCCTTAAAAGGGCTTAGTTCCAAAAATTTGCAAGATCTTGAAGTTGCTCCAATTCACAAAAACGGACCCCAAAATACATTTTCCAATTTATAGGCCTATATTTTTACTGCCATATTTTGCAAAGAAATTTGAAAAATGTTTAAATGATAGGCTTGTGTGTTTTCTAGACCAACACAATATTTTACATGAAAAGCAATTTGGATTTAGACAAAAGCACTCAACTTTATTAGCACTAACTGATGTTCTTCTCAATAATAATATAAATGAAGCTTTAGAAAATAAGGAGACGGTACTTTGAGTGTCTATCTTACAAAAGCATTTGATTGTATTGATCATGATATAACAAAACTTTCTTTTTATGTGATTAGAGGTATACATCTTAATCTATTGCACAGTTATTTAGATGAACGTAAACAGTATACAGTATTTAATTCATGCGATTCTGAAATGAAATAATTGAAATGTGGTGTACCACAAAGTTAGACATTAGGCCCTCTTTTTTCTACTCTACACAAACGATTTTAATTTATGTTTCAGTATACTAAAATTTATTTTATTTGCAGACGATACGAATATATTCTTGAAACATAACAATCTTATTATTTGGAACAGACTATGAACTCAGAATTAGATAAAGAAAAGAAATGTTTTTTAGTCAATAAATTAGTACTAAATGTTTTTTTAAAAAACAACCTTTTTATGGTGTTTGGAAATACAAAATAACTAAGTACTCAAAACTGTTGATTGTTGGGAATTTTCTATTGACGACGATATGAAATGGAAATCATATGTTAACAAGATATCTAATATCCATTATCATCGGAGCTATAAACAGATTGAGTGATACTGTACCTAAATATGTTTTATTGATGTTGTACAATACAATGATTTTACCTCATCTAAATTATGGTAACATAATATTAGGATCAGATGCTGCTCACGCACGCCAGCTATTCTCCACTCCTGCTATTCTCCACTCCTGACGACGGATAGTCAACCTGTTCGAAACGTCGAGCCATTCCCGCCACTCATCCTCTCCAAGCGCTATAGTTCTCCTTAGAACTATAAGCTAAGAAAGATAACCAACAGTCTTTTTCAAGACCATACCAACAGTCCTTTTCAGAACTAACAAACCCTCAAGAAAGATTACCTAGAGTCCTTTTCAGGACTCCTTAATCCTTCCTCTCTCACATGGTGCACCCGCAAGCCTACTGTATAATATTAGGATCATACAATACATATCTTCTAGATATGATTATTAAAACTACAAAAAAGTCGTCAAAGTAATATCACAATCTAATTCACGCTCGCATAGTATGCCTATTTTCAAAAGTTTAAAAGTCTTACCAAATTATGAATTG
This sequence comes from Strongylocentrotus droebachiensis, assembly GCA_035222895.1. Taxonomy (NCBI): domain Eukaryota; kingdom Metazoa; phylum Echinodermata; class Echinoidea; order Camarodonta; family Strongylocentrotidae; genus Strongylocentrotus; species Strongylocentrotus droebachiensis. The sequence continues at coordinate 540,605 of JAVYIG010000223.1, forward strand.
TATGTTAATAATTTAGGGATATTCATATCGCTATTTCAGAAGAAATTATTACCGAATCATTTGATTTCTTATTCCAACGTCATCTTGCCGCATATAATTATAACACTCGTATTTAGTTTGATTACCGTATTGCTTATGGAAGCAATTCCATCTCACGAAGTAGTATTTGGTGTAGAGGTCTCATATTATGGAATGAATCACCAAAATGTATTGAAGATGTTAACATTTCAAGTGAATATAATAATAAACTAAAAGAGTATATAATGAGTACTTATTTTAATAGATAGTGAAGGCAATAACTTTCTTGCCTTTTTTGTGTTAATGCTTTATGTTGTCCGTGTAGTCTGTGTTTTTGTATTTTTAATGCAAATATGGAAATAAATTCAATTTATTTGAGGGTGGCGGGGGTGGCAACACGTGCCCCACTGTGCTTCCATGTGGCAATCGACTCGGAGTAAATATCAAATGCATCTTTCTTTGTTTCCATGGTGGAAACCGCGAAGCATCATTACACCTAAGTACTGCCTTGATTTAATTATAGCGTGCACAGCCACACAGGATGGTATATATCCTATAGTTACATTTTTCTGGAAAAAGGCACGATGGAAACTTTGCAGAATAAACCTACACATTGAAAAACACTCGAGAATGAAACGAAGATCGATTTGAATGAGGTAGGGGCGTCGAAAATCTTTGTTTGTTCACGTACTTAAAGTCTTAAGAATACAACCTGTCCATGACAAAATAAATGGAAACCAGCAGCCTCTGCGGCACTCGTCAGCTTTTGTCAATGTTAAAATGTAATAATGCTTTGGATAGATGTGTCAACATACTGGCAATACAAATTTCTTCCTGATGGCTTGCTTGATATTTTCTTATCTGCTGGTATCACTGAGAGCGTAAATATTAATTTTTGTCGACTCGAAAATAGCCCATACTGTAAATTCTCGATGATTGTATTCATTAAAAAGATAATAAAATCAGGTCTGTCCCGGTTGGCTCATTTAACCGTACTCAGTGTCTGTTTAAGTCCTGTCTTCTGCCATTTCAGATTTTCAAGTGATCTTTGCTTTTTTTGACGTTGTATTGCTATAAGATGGAGAATACACAGTCATTGAATAATACGAATGTTTCAACGGGGAAAATAGCGCCTGAGAGCATGATGTACATAATTACGATTGTACTCTGTTTGATTATGAATACTGCAATATTGTTGATAATACGACAGCAAAAGGAACTGCAAGATCAAATGCGAGTTCTTTACCAAATTATGGCTGCATCGGACATGACTTTTGGAATCAGTTGGGGCGCTTGGCACTTTCTGTGGTTTCAAGTTAAAAGTAAAGAGGCATGCCAAGTAATAAGTATGGTGTTCCCTTTTGTTTATCAAGTTTCGAATTCGATTGCAATGGCATCATTCTGTGGCATCAGCTTAAATCTGTATATCCTCGTCACAAGACCATTGCGATATTACATGCTGGTAACAATAAGACGGTTTAGTTTGACGGTTGCATTCACAATTCTAGCAATTGTTGTGTCCTGCAGTATCTACCTGCCAATTCCTGAGAGCATATTCATGAATCTTCTGGTAGATCGCTGCTTCACCAAAGATCTGAGTCCAAAATCAAACTGGCCTTCTTCAGTCCACACCTTTTATCAGATTTTCCCTGCTTGTGCAACTCTTACTTTCACGTCCGCAATCAACATCAAGTTACTGCTTATTGTACGTCAGAAGACAAAAGCGATTGCAAACTTTGAGGCAGCCCCCCACACGGTAAAACCTGTTCACACATGCATTACAACGCGTGAAGCTTGTCACCAATGTCATACAAAGGCGCAGGATAGATCCGGTCGTCAACTCAAAGCGGTTCTGGATGACAGACGGTCAAAATGGCGACTGAAAGGGTACGTTACAGTCATAGTCATGTCGGCTTTCTTCTGCGCCTTGTGGACGCCACATCTTATCTACTATTCGATGAATATTGATCAGTACTACGTAGTTGTCCTAGACAAATTTTCAGCAAATAACGCCTGGATACAGCCCACAATATACGTGGTAACAAACGCAGAAGCGAGGAGACTGTGCTGGCAGTTTTTACGATGTAACCGGCTTTGTCGGGTATAGAAGAACCGTTAGGAATTACTCTTCAAACTGGTAAAAGTTTCTCCTAAAGAATCTGAACTATAGTGTTCTCAGTTTATCACCATGGTCACATACCTGATGACTGGAAACTCACTCACTAGACGTAAAAAATGGCAAACTCAGATCACGTAAAAAGTTCTGTAAACCTCGCGCAAGGTACATCAAATCCCACTGCGAGAGGCGCGATAGCTCAGTTGGTAGAGCAGTGGTCTTGTAATCCGGCGACCCGGGTTTGAAACCAAGGCGAAGCGCTAGTCCCCTTTGGTAAGGCATTAATCCTCATCACCAGGTCTCTTGGAGAGGATCTAAAGCCGTCGATCCTCTGGTTGTTTACAACAAGCATTTATGCTTTCTTAGCAGTCAGGTTCTCCTTGGTGGCTAAAATCCAAACTTGACTCACACAAAGCTGTCAGGAATATTTCCTCTCAGTAGGGCCGTTTATCGTACACATCCAGATCTAGATGTCGTCCCGAAGCGTACTACATAACCAAAGGACATTGTCCAGGCAATCGACAAGGTACTATATTCCTGCATGCAGATCTGAGCCGTTGCGTAGTGGCGATGGTACATGTATATATTATAATCTTAGTTCCTTCGAATTCGGAGTAGGCCTACCACAGAAATCCGTGTTATATCCATTGCCTAGCTTTAAAAATCCCACATCACTTCGTGGAAACAGTAATCATCACCATCAACATCTCATCTTTTTGCTGATGACACACAGTAACACCATAAATGTCAAACGGGTGATATTTAAGATACTTTTAACTTACGGAAATTTTGTATCAGTGACATTCGTTTAGCACGAGATAGTGGGGCGTGGATGCCGACACAAGGATTAAACCTTTAGTTTCCACAATCTCTTCATTATTTTCGGCTAACAATAAAGGAGTGTGTTATTTTCAACCATCTTTGCAACATGAAATTCATTCCGCTCATTAGCAAGTGAGGGAATTCCCATCCTTTGAATGTTCACAGATCCCATAATTTTTATTTTGAAGACTGGAAAGAAGGTTATTAGTCTGTAGCAAATACTGTCCAGAAGTCACGGTTAAATTTGAGTCTTTGAAAAACTTCACTAAAACTTCGTTATTTTAGTTTGTGTTGGAAAGTGAAACAATGGGTACCCATTGAAACCAATGGGGACCAATTGCCAAGTGGTTCCAATGGGGACCAATTGCCAATTGGTTCCAATGGGGACCAATTGCCAATTGGTTTCAATGGGTACCCATTGTTTCACTTTCCATTTACTCCAAATTGGGGACCAATTGCCAATTGGTTCCAATGGGGACCAATCGCCAATTGGTTTCAATGGGTACCCATTGTTTCACTTTCCATTTACTCCAAATTGCCAATTGGTATTGAATTGGGATTCAATGGGGGCGTTCAATGGGGATTCAATTGGTAAATCGATCCAGTTAGAAGAACCAGTAATAAATTATTGATACTTCATAATCGATATTGGCAACTGTCCACCAATTAGGTATATTCCAATCTCATTTGCATTAACTTCATCACAAAGATCATTTGAAGTGAATTCAAGAGTTTCATTTACAGTGACATTGGCTCGTACAAATATATATACTAAATATGTAATGTATATTGTTTTTTGGTTAGTAATCATATTATCAATATATAAATCAATATATCTATTGCTAAAACGTGAATGTAATTGTCACATGATCAGACAAAATAATCTATTGGTTAATAATTGCTGAAGGAATAAAGAAATCACAAAATTGATGTGCATTGTCATAATTTGCTTAACAAATCATGATAAATTTATTTTTCTGTGACACGTGTAAAGTAATAATGAATATTCATGAGATGCCTAAATTTGTTGGTTTCAATTGGCCAATTGGTTTCAATGGGACCAATTGAAGTCCAAATTAAGGCCAATTGGTCCAATTGAAACCAATTGGGGACCCATTAAAGTCTAATGGGGCCTAGGCCAATGGGTCCAATTTGTCCAATGGGGCCAATCCGGACCAATTGAAACCAATTGGGGACCCATTAAAGTCTAATGGGGCCTAGGCCAATGGGGCCAATGGGGCAAATTTGTCCAATGGGGCCAATCCGGACCAATTGAAACCAATTGGGGACCCATTAAAGTCTAATGGGGCCTAGGCCAATGGGGCCAATGGGGCCAATTTGTCCAATGGGGCCAATCTGGACCAATTGAAAACATCTGAGGTCCCATTGAAACCTGTTAAAACCTATTGAGACCAATTGAAACCAATTGAAATTTCAATTGGTTTTCAATTGGTTTCAATTGGATTTTCGTCTTGGGTACGTGGATACCACGGACAAAACAGAGTTTGCTCATTGGTTTTAAAGGGAGCTAGTTAGTGACGTTTGTTGTTTGATACCTTGCTACTCGCTCATCTTTGAAGACGTAGTATGTACATGTAAGACATTATGCATTGTTTTCTATGTCTTAATGTTTCACGTTTTGAATGTATTTATACTAAAGAATAAATGTTGATGGTAGGAACATAGGTCCCATCTCCTAACTTTGATGGGATCAATCAACTGCCATCAAAATCAACAATGAAGTTATAGGCTTTACAGAAATCAAAAGAGGAGTACGTCAATGTCTCAAAACTCTCCTCTTTGACCATGATCAACAATAGATTCTTTGATAATTTTTATGTAAAGCGCTGTGAAACAACAGTTAGTTTGTAAGAGCGGTATCGAAATTACTTTACTGTATTGTATTGAATTGTATTGTGTAATGTCCCCCACGTTATTCAATCTGTGCAGAGAAATTCAGGGTTTTACATTTATAAATGGTGTCATTGTTTGAGATATAAACAATACTAATTTGCGCTATTGTGATTACACTGTGTTGTATGCAAGGATTGAACAAGATCTGCAATAATAACTGGATGCTGTAAAAGTCAAAAGTAAAGAGTTTTTCATGCATAATATTCATGTTAAGAAAACGAAATCTATAGTTTCCAGTGAGGCAGAGGAAGCCCAGATTTTGTTTGCAATTAGAAAGCCATTTAATCGAGCAGGTCAATAATGACATTTAGGCCTCTACTGTAGAGGACAAACGATAGCAGATTAAAACCACACAAAATACATTCCTAGGAATAAAAGAATTATTTACACAAGAAAAATGAAATTTTAAAACTTTCATGAAGTAGAAAAACCCAGCATGTGTGTTTTAAAATGCGACAAAGTTTGTATATTAAACAGTTATTTAACAGTGCGGTGTCCAATACCGCACCAAAATGACACATCTTAAGGCCCGGTCCCACTGCACTTACGGATGCAAAGAGGGTGTAAAACGTAAACAAATCTTGCCATCCGTTGGAAAACGCTATGCATCCGTTGTGTACTCATTGCATACGTGTTTCATACGCTCTATCCATCGAGCATCTGTCCACTGTGATTTCATCCGCGCAAAAAGTTTTGAGCTGCACAAAACTTTTAGAACGGATTAACTTCCGCCGTGTACGATATAAATCCGCGACAAATACGAGCAACAAACGTTCTATGTCCGTTATCATCCGTTAAACGTCCGCTGTATCCTCTGTGCATCCTCTGGGCATCATCGCAACTCACATCCGCTGCAGCTGAAAACGGAAAGAGGGAGGAAAGATAAGGTACACGGAACGTCTATACATCGTCAGTAGCACGGAAATAGAAAGGATGTAAGCGTATGCATCTCGTATATAAAGTATTCAAAGCTGTCATCCACTTCCATCCGCTTTCATCCGCTAGGCTTCCGATGAACATCCGTTTAACATCCCCGCTACATACATGTACTACCCACGTCCGTTATTTTCCGTTCTGTTTTCGCAAATTTTGTCCATTTCTTGAGCGGATGAAAACGGATGGAGCCATCCCCGAAATTTTGCTCGTCCGCTGTGTCCTTTATGCATACGTTTTGTGTCCATCGGCCAGTGGGACCGGGCCATTAGATTCATCAAGATTTAACCCGCTTCTGTATAACGGAGAAAATATTGGTTTAGTCCTTATCGCCACGTCTGCAACGATAAAGCATTTCTGTTTCGATTTTCAAACATGAGAAGAGGCGATTCTATATTTTTATATCTTAGAGAAAAGAAAATATAATGTGATTTACAAATCGGTCTTTTGATTGTAATATTTAAGTCAAAATAGAAATATACCTAAAACAAAATGCAAAATAATTAATTCCACTGCCGTGATCTTAGGAATAGTTATCTGAACAGCAATTTAAAACTTAATGAAAATTTAAGCATTGCAAGTAATACATTTGCTTTATTAGCTATGTCGTGTTATCAATTTATATTTCCATATAAACTTGCATTTAAGTACTAATTTTAAAGGGGTTTTAGTGCTTAAAGTGATGTTTATAAGGTCAGCAAACACAAAGAAAACATTTATATATCCATTCCATGACTATAGTTTGCATGAAATGCTAATTAACATCAGCCATGAAAAGAAATTCATATTTTTTTCTAATTTTACATCTAAGTACACGACTGAAATGAATAAATTCCCTCACATTACGATTCGAACGTTACTAAACAAGGATGACGCATTTAGATGTCCAAATTAAAGCTACAGGGGTGCGGGGCACATGCCACAACCTAATAGCAAAAAGTAATGACAATGATAGACCGACAGAATGGGAAAGTGAGAGAGGAAGTAAGAAGATTACAGACTACTTCAGCACCCTCACCCAGCTACTCGATTTAGGGTGCGTTTAAGCTTAAATTTTGAAGGCAGAATGAGCGATTTGTAACGCTCATCGTAATCGCAGTTCCACGGTGTACTGTTTATGCTCACTTCTCTGGCTCCTCCAGGCAATTCTCCTTGGGTGGCCTTAGTTGGTCTTCCAGCTGGATTCGCAAACCTTCACTGTGCATGCTACGTAGACCCACTAGAGGTCAGTGCGTTGACCCCATTTAAACGCGTTTACAAATTGTAAACGCATCTTTTTGTGAGTTTACGATCGGTGATCGTGATCGCCGTTTTTCGGTGATTCTACAAAAGTGAGCATGGACGCAACCGTATTTTAAACTAAACGCGTAACAGATGCCTGATTCTGGCCAGAAAAAGTGAAGCATAAACACGCCCATAGTTCTCTCGCCTTACAGCCACTTTAGTGAAAAAGTGCCCCCTCCGATACCACAGTGCCCCTCCATGGCATGGCCCTCGCTAGGCAACTGTCTGCATGAGCAATCAGATACCAAAGTGGTATTAATAATCAGTCGCCTCGACGACCATTACTAATTGGTTCTACCTATTGTAAATATAGCATTTCCTTGATTGATCGCATGGATTGTCGCCAAACTGCAAATATACATTCAACCTCTTACGGCCTGCCTGAGAGAACGAGATTATTAACATTGTTTTATCACCTTTTGCAATCGCTAAAAGCATGTTAATCTTCCTAAAAGCGTGCTATTAGCCTACGCCCCACCGAAGGCGGCCTCCATTTAAACAAGACGCCCTTGTAGCATTTGGCTCATTTAAGCGTTCTCCATCAGTCTATGAATACCTGCTTCCTGGTTAATAAACTTGCAACAAGATATTCGCAATTTGTTCATTGGGGAGTTATGAGATGGAGGGTAAACCGCTAATGAACGTTACAAGTAACATGGCTGGATCACTGGCGCCTGAAAGTATTGTATAATTACAATTGTACTTTGTGTGATTTTTAATGCGATAGTACTGGTTATAATACGACAACAAAAGGAGCTTCAATATCAGATGGGATTTCTTTACAAAATCATGGCTGCATCGGACTTGACTTTTGGAATCAGTTGGAGCACTTGGCATCTTTTGTTTTTTACAGTTGAAAGTAGAGAGGCGTGCGAGGTCATAAGTTTGATCTTCTCTTTCGTCTATCAAGTTTCGAATTCGCTTGCGATGGCGTCTCGATGTGGCATCAGTTTAAACCTCTATATCCTCATCACAAAACCATTGCGGTATTACACGGTTGTGACGGGACAACGGTTTTCCTTGACGGTCGTGTTCACTATCTTAGTCATAGTTCTATTCTGTGGCATCTATTTTCCAATCCCTTACAGTGCATTCATGAATCTTCTAGTGGATCGTTGCTTTAACAAAGATCTCAGTGCAAAGTCAAACTGGCCTTCTGCCATACACACGTTCTACCAGATTTTTCCTGCATGTGCGACACTGGTCTTCACGTCAATTATCAACGTTCAGTTACTGCTTATTGTGCGTCAGAAAACAAAAGCGGTGACACACAAAGAGACAACCGTTCACGTAGTTTATGATAGTCGCATGGAAAGGCAGAATAGCAATATCTCTGGAGAAGTTCATGCCAAGGCACAGAACAGACCCGTTCGCCTGGATAGACCGCGTTCTAACAGACGATTCAAAGGATACCTAACAGTCACAATCATGTCTGTTACTTTTTGCGCCTTGTGGACACCACATGTGATATATTATGCGATGGATATTGATCAGTATTACGTGGTGGTCCTAGACAAATTTTCGGCAAGCAATACATGGGTCCAGCCTATTCTTTATTTGGTAACGAACTCAGAGGCTAGGAGACTGTGCTGGAAGTTTTGTAAAGGTATTCGCTGCTTTCGAACGGGAGAAAATTGAAATGTAAACTTCATTACTGCGTTAATTGGATTGACTCTTACTCTTTATGCAAATCTAGAGAGTTGTGCGTAGGTGGAGGGTAAATCGATCAGGGCAAAAACATTTTATCTTACTTCCTTCAAATTCGGAGTACCACAGGAGTCCGTGTTGGGCCCAATGCTCTTTATTCGTCACCACATATAAACATCATCTAAAAAACCTCGTATAAACTCGTCACCATCAACTTCATGCTGATGAAACGCATCTTTATCTCACATTTAGATCACCTGATGGTTCAGATACTTTCAGCTGAAAAGATTCACCTATGATTGACATACAGTGAGTGTTAATTTCCTATGTATAAACTGAACCTTAAAAGCAAGGTGCTATGATCTCGACACAAATACTGATGTTTCGTAGACCATTCAAAAAAGGTATTGAATTTTACGGAAGCTTCATTCCCTGGAGCCTAGTGAGGAACTGTTGTAGTCAGCTGTTGTGGGTGTAATATTGTATTTACAGAATCGTTGGTTGTTGCTATGTCGGAAATCTTTGTTATCAGTGCTTGCTCATCATGTCGTCATAATATTCATTTTTACTGTTCACCTTAACTGATATTATTCATCTTTGTGATGCGATATTTGTTTATACTTTGTATTGCATATCATTGATATTCAGTATGAACCCGCAGAGTCTGGACATACTTGATTCAAACCTCTTGAGTTATTTTTGTTCGATAGTTTTCATAATAAATCATTTTTGTTCATAAAATGTCATCCACATTCTCCATAAGTCATCTTTGAGTGGTCAAACAGTGTGTTGAGACGGGACTAGTAACAATATCACTGTGACAATCTCAAAAACTTATCCTTCTGCACACGATGCGTCATTTGAATGGCGTAGGGCTGCGTCAGAGACAGCTGCGGTTTTTGACGTACCATCTTAGAGTGACGTATATTTTTTTTAAATGTATTGGTATATACTGATCGACCAGCAGCACAAAGCTGAAAGGGTCAATTTACAAAAATACAGTGATGTATATACATGTACAATAGTATTACAAAGCATAGTAAATAAATCATTAACATAATGACAATATAAAATAATTATATTGCGTTCGTTTATGTACATTAAGTAAAAGGATGTACTAACAGGAGATATAACAGAGCAGGGAAAGGTAAAGAGCTCATGAAAGGGAGAGTGAAAGAGCGAATGGGGTAGAAAGAGAGAGGATGAGAGAAAAGGGGAGGTACAATGAGAGAAAGGAAGGGAGAGAGAGAGAGAGAGAGAGAGCAGGGAATGAAATGAACACAAGTAAATAATGATACCATTTCTAATTAAAATTAAACTACACATTGCCTGAATAAACAGCCTTAAAATATACATACATGTATGGCATGTATAACATGTAATACATTTAACTTCCCTCCGAATAAAAAGTATTAAACCGAAGTTTAGCATACTTTTATCAACCATTAGAGTGTGAATCAAAATTTCTCCTGTGTGCTCTCAAATGCAACCACTCAGGGGCCTCTAATTCGTTCGTAAATTGCCAATGTATCAACCAAGATTTAGTCTTACATGTGCACTCCAGTGGCGTATCTGGGGTACTCCGTCAAGGGGGGGGGGGGGAGGGGGCAAGCGACCGAGAACAAAAGGGCGATGCTAATTTTCACTTCTGGCGAGCGAGCGAGCAAAAAATATACGTTTGGTATATAAACTGGTATTGTTGCAAGTCGGGGTTGCAAGCGAGCGTAGCAAACAAGAAGAAAAAAAAATCACTTAAAAACAAAAAAATTGCCACTTAAAGCTAAAGACCAGTTATGGTCATGCGATTGCATTGTGAAAGAAACATTGTGAAATCGATCAGAAAAGGTTGATCATCTAGCATAGATGTACTGCAAGGTTCTGGAATCATCAAAATGATAAGAAATTTGGCCAAGTCTTCATAAAGTTAGAATCACTGTACACAGAAAGATGTATATGGGACTACACACACGTGCGCGACACGTGCATTTGTATCTCTCAACAGGTAACAGATACACTAATTTACCAAATATATCAATTAGTAGGCGGTTTCCCGTCAACATTTTTATAATCATGTATTATTCAAAGCATATTCTTTCACATGATTGGTAATAAGAGCTTCCATTTCATTTTTTGAAATTGGGGCGTTTCCAATACTGGTCTTTACCTTTAAACTTGGTTCAATTGTCCCAAGCCGGGTGCGGGAACAATATTGTGTTTAGGGTGATTTTATACTCATTTTAGCTAGCGAGCGAAAATACATCTTTCTCTCAATGAATTGCTATATAAAATTTATTTCATTGTTGCAGGTCGGGGATGGGTACAATCGTGTTTAAGCCAAATGAATGTCAATCCCATTTTGGCGGGCGGAAAAAAAACAACCCACATTTCTCTTTTTAATGATATTGTAGCAGGTCAGTGGCGGGCACATTAGTTAGTAATCTAAGCATAATTCCACTTCGGCGAGCGAGCGAAAAAAAAATCACTTCTCTTTTAGTGAGAACATGGTACATAAACTTGGTTTATTGTTCCATGTCGGGGGCGGGCACAAGCGTGATTTATAGTAAAAGCGATGTTACTTCTACGCTCGCTTGCGAGCTAATTTTTTTTTAATGATGATTGGTACATAATTTTCAGGTTTTTTGTTGCAGGTCGGGGCTTACACATGTTTAAGGTGATGTTAATTCCATTTTGGCGAGGGAGCGTAGCTAGCGAGCAAACCGAATTTTGTCAAAATTTGTTGTAGGTTGGGGCGAGCATTTTTGTTAGCGATGTTAATTGTAAAGACAGCGTAGCAAGAGAGGGTAAAACAAAAAAAAATCTTTTAATGTTGATTTGTACATGAACTTTGTTTATTGTTGCAGGTCAGGGCGGGCAAAATCATAGAGGCGATGTTAATTCCATTATCGCGAGCAAGCTCGAACCAAGCTGGAAAATACACTATTCTTTCAATAATAATTGGTACGTAAACTTAAAGGGATAGTTGAGTTCTGTTGCAGAGGGCGCTACTCAAAATAATTTTGTTGTGAGATAATGAAAAACCGAGTGTCAAATTTGAAAGAACATACTATTTTAATGACAAAATCATCTTTGTTTGACCAAAATCAGTTCAGAGACGGCTGAAATATAACGATTTTTAATACTTGTGTACCACCACAAATATTAGATATTTTGAAAAAATTGAAAAAACTTTGAAAAAAACGAAATAACGCCTTTTAGGCCGTCTTTCAGTCAATGCCGATGTTGGCTTTTCTGTTGGCATTTTTGTGTTGCTTTTATTACGCACAACCAGCCGGCCCATGTATTGTTATTTTTAATTAAATAATTAATTAACGGTCACCGTGTTTTTTTAAAAGTGGAGCTGAATTGGTATAATCGTATTGGCTAAATTTCACACATTTGGGGTCTAAAATTACCTTCATAGGAATTTTAGGTTCTAAAAGGGCACTAGAAATGTCATAGATAAGAATAAGGGCAATAACCATGCACTTTGAAGGCATTTGAGGTCTGAAAACAGAACTCAACTATCCCTTTAAGATTTTTTGTTGCAGGTTGGAGTGGACACGATCATGTTTTAAGATGATGTTAATTCCATTCGGCTAGCGAGCGTAAAATATAATTATCTTATAATGATTAACATCTACCCTAGCAGGTCGGGGCCTTATTATTAGGCAATGTTAATTCAATTTTGGGTAGAAACTGATCTGCTGCAAGTTGGGGCAAGCACAATCGCGTTTAAGGCGATGTTAATTACATATTTGGGAGTGAGCGTATAGCGAGCGAGAAAAAATACTCTTTTCTTTCAATGAAAATTGGTATATAAACATGGATCTTTATGTTGCAGGTCGGGTGACACAAATCAACTCATATATCAATCAATTCATCAATTCTGGCGAGCGAGGAAACAATATCTCTTAAAATAACGTTTATACTTATTTACTGGGATTATTGTAGCAGGCAAGGGGGCGCACATATTTTGTTAGAAATGTCAATTCCATTTTGGCGAGCGAGCAAAGCGATCAAGCAAAAAAAAAAAAAATCTCTTTTAATAGATATTAATACATAAACTTGTTTTTATTGGTGCAGGTCGAGATGGGCGCAATCGCGTTTAACGCGATATCAATTCCTTTTTGGCGAGAGGGCGAAAAAATGCTTCCATTTTTAATGATATTGTTGCAGGTCAAGGGTGGGCACAATTGTTTTCAAAGCAATGTCTATTCTATTTATTCGCGAGAGAGCGTAGCGAGCGAGAAAGAATAATTGGTCTCTTTTAGTAACATTTGGTAACGAAACAGGGGACGTCAAAGAAAAAGATGGCGAGACGAGCTGCAACAGTTCTGGGGACAGACAAATTGGCACCAACAGGCGCGGAACAGAGGCATTTGGAGACAGCATGCTGAGGCCTTCATCCTGCAGTGGATTGACAACGGCTGATAAAGTAAAGTAAAGTAAAAGGTACATAAATTAGGTGTTATTGTTGCCATGGTTGCAGGTCGGGGCCCGTCGGGGCAGGCACAATTGTATTCTAGGCAATGCTAATACTTTTCTTTTTTTCAGGGGGACAAGCAAGTGAAAACAATCAATACAAAATAGGCTAGCAAGCAGCTCGCGCCAGCGAAGATTTTCGAATTTGTTATATCACTTATATTTTCCTATTTTCATTTGTCTTTTTCAGGGCCGTATGCGGAATATTTTTCTGGTGGGGGAGGGGGAAAGATGCGGAAAAAGCTTTCGAAGAAACTCAAAAGCGAAAGGAGTGAAGGGAGTTCGAGCGACCGAACTGGTCATGGGGGTACTTTTGCATTTTCAAAAGAAGAATTGAAGGATTTGGTATAGGCTTACACTACTTGTGAGCTTTGTTAAACATTTTCAGGAAAAAAGCTGTACGTTTTCAAAATATCCGGGGTCAACCTCCCCCCCCCCCCTGTGCGTACGGCCATGGCCTTTACCTAAATAAATCCTCATTTGTTTCCTTTCCTGTTCTTTTCCTTTTTTCTTTCTTTTCTCTTCTTCCTTTTTTCTCTCCTTTTCCTTTTTTTCCTTTTTTTTCTCTTTCCTTCCTTTCTTTTCTTTTTTTTCTTTCCCCTTTTTCTTTTTTCTTTTTCTTTCTTTTCCTTTCTTTTCTTTTCTTTCCCCCTTTCCCCCCCTTTTTCTTTTTCCCCTGGAGCCCGTCGGGGGGCACTATGCCCCCCCCTGCACCCACCTCAGGTACGCTAGTGGTACACTCGCCAACTCATATTCGGGCCGAGAGGTGGTGTTTTATCTGTTTTGCAATTTAACTTTGAAACAGCGTCAAAGGTTAGAATCTGGACACAAAATTTTCGGACAAGTCAAGTCATTGCCACAACCGAAGAAATTGTGTCCTTGTCTTCACATCTATGCCTTCCACCATGTCTACAGTAAGATTGTTAATTCAACGTTTTAATGCTGACACACGCCAACTTCATGATGGTTTCAAGGGTGGGCAAACAAATAAAGAACATATCGTCGATCACGAAATAATAATGGAATGATTATTGCAGAAACGTCACAGGGTTCTTTGTTTAAAATGTATCTTACTCTTACATAAAATCTTCTTGAATATTTGTGGCCAAATTTGAAAATTGACGACCACTTTTACCCTTTGAGGCGAATTCGGTCCGACATCCCCACGGCACTAAAAAAAAAAGTGTTTGGTGCTTCTGCAAGGTTGATAAATACAGGGTGTATGAATAGAACTTATGAAGACTGGCCGCACGCAAGCCGCATGAGCAGAACTCAATTTGCTGCGACTGTCAACATTGAATGTGAATGCTACCATCCAATTTTCATTACGATTGGACGGGCAAAAGATAATTCGTTGTCAAGAGGGTGATAAGTTGTTGCGCGCATGAGTTTACATCCTTTCAAGAGCGAAGTGTATCCTTATATAAACGTTTCGCTCGAAGCGCAGCAAGCTCACATCCTCATCTCACGCAGGCCTGGTGATATACTGAATCTTAAAATTGAATTTCACCAAGATCCCAGAAACGTCTTTGTTGTGTAGCTATTCAATGGAGAACCAAAATACCGTTAACGATACCAGGGCGTTGATTGAAACGCTGAGACCGGCAAGTAATGTGTACTTTATTACAATCTTCCTGTGCTTGACTTTGAATGCTGTCGTCCTGGTGGTATTATGGCACCAGAAAGAGATCCAAGATCACATGCGAGTTCTCTACAACATCATGGCAACATCGGAAATGACTTTCTGCACAACCTGGAGCATTTGGCACTATTTCTGGTTCACAGTCGTAACTGAAGAGCGCTGCAGAATTATTAGTAGGCTATTTCCCTTTGCCTATCAAGTTTCACATCAGATTGCAATGGCGTCTATCTGTGGCATCAGCTTAAACCTTTATATCCTCGTCACGAGACCATTACGATATTACACGTTGGTAACCAGAAAACGGTTTAACATGACGGTTGCTTGCACAATTTTGGCGATTGTTCTATCCTGTTGTATCTATCTACCAATTCACGAAAACAACATGTTTAAACTCCTGGTACACCGTTGTCTCATTAAAGAAATGAATGCAAAACCAAACTGGGTTTCTAGCCTTCACACATTCTATCAGATTTTTCCTGCTTGCGCCACGTTTGCCCTCACGTCAGTGATCAACATCAAGTTACTGGTCATTGTGCGTCAAAAGACCAAAGCGGTGGCCAGCTTAGAGACAACCCTACGCACTGCAGTCAACATCCTCCCTGAAGGTACCCGCCTCGATGCTGGACAAGGTAACAGAAAGGAACAGGGTGTATCCGTTCGTCAACTGAGAGGTATCCTGATTAGAAGCCGGCCTACATGGCGAATGAAAGGATACATAACTGTTATCATCCAGTCTGCTGCGTTCTGCGCCCTTTGGACACCGCATGCTATCTACTATTCTAGCGGTATCGATCTCTATTATGTCGTCATTCTGGATAAGATAGCAATAGGCAGTACATATGTTCTGCCTATACTTTACATGCTAACCAACTCCGAGGCGAGGAGACTTTGTTTGAAGTTTCTTCGAGGAATTAGAAATATCAGGCGGGAAAAAAAAACGTTTTGTTGATACCGTACTGACTACAAAATTAATCTATTCAATTCAATTCAATTAAAATCATCTATTTCCAAATTCCATCATCAATTTTTAAAAAATGTGTAAAAACAGTCAATGGGCAATAAAAACATTATAAAACGATGACATTTCAATAAAACGATTATTAAGAAGATAACAAAAAATAAAGTATAACAGTCAATGAGAAGCAAGGTACAGACTACATAAAAAACATAAGTGGATAATTGGAAAATGGTGAACACAATGAAAGTCAGATTTTTGGCTTGTAAGGGTGTGTTCACCTAGTTTTTGTATTTTTATTTTTTTAACATTAGTATTATAAAAATTAGACACTGGGCAAGCAATACATAAAACATAGACCATGAGAACATGAAAAACATTATTTAAACAAAACATATAAGAGCATCAAGCAGTATGGTATGGTTCTACAGGATAATTTAATAAAAGATATTTAACAAATTAAAAGTAATTAATATGAACAAATTAAATGTTTCTTATATTGTCCGCTGAATGTTTTATTAAATGAAACATTGAATTGGTTACATTTTACATTATTATAAAGAAGTGGACCCGAATGTCTCAGAGAGTATCTTGAATATTCTTTATTATATGTCCACCGATGAAATTTGTTTGCATTTCTTGTAGGATAACTATGAATCTGAGAATTTAAAGAAAATATATTCATTAAATTTAAAGACAGAGTGTGGGTAATAAATCTTTGCATAGGGGAACATATTTGTAGTTTGTTTATATCTAACAACTTAAGTGTACATAATTTCTTAAATAGTGGGGATGAGGGTGTCATATAACTTGAATTAGTACATATACGTATTGCTTTCTTCTGTAATATAATTATTTTGTGCAAGTGTGTACAGTAAGTATGTCCCCAATTAATATTGCAGTAAGACATAGTGGATAAAATAGACGTATTGTAAATATTCAATAAGACATATGCAGGTAAAATATTTTTCAATCGATACATAATTCCGACATAACGTGCAACCTTTAAGCATACAGAAGAAATACGGTCCTTCCAATTCAAGGATTCATTCAAAGTAACACCCCAAAAAAGTACAATTTCACTTCTTTGCAAGAGTGTATTATCTATGTATATTTTTATGTCTCTAGGTACTTGATATCTTCTCTTATGAAAATATATATGTTGCGTTTTATTGAAATTTAATGATAAGTTATTGCACTTAAACCAAAATGATATTTTAGAAAGATTTTCGTTTAAAAATTGAAGTAAAAGATCAATATCATTATGGGAGGAAAGAATGGTTGTATCATCGGCATAAAACATCAAATCACATCCAGGGCAAGAGTTGGTAATATCATTTATGTACAATAAAAATAATAAATGTCCTAAGTTAGATCCCTGAGGTAATTTTTTACAGTTTTTAAATATGATGTGCAATCATTAAAAACAGTACATTGTTGTCTATTTAATAAATATGATTCAAAGCATTAAAAACCTTAATATTACAATTTCCGTAATAAAAAAGATAAAGAAAGCGAATCTGGCATGGTGGCTCAGTGGTTAGAGCGCCCGCCTCATGAACAGGAGGTCGTGGGTTCGAACCCCGGCCGTGTCATACCAAAGACTTATAACATTGGATTGGATATGTCACCGGACTGTGGATCACACGGTCCGCGGTTCAAGTCCCACCGCGGCACTAGTGTTCTTTGGCAAGACATTGATCTACATTTGCCACTCTCCCAGGTGTTAAATGGGTACCCGGTAGGATGTGAAAGCTAATATGGTTAGATTAGCAAGTGTGCGCTTGTAAACATGACGCCTAGCTGGAATGCTCCCCAGGGAGTGGAGAATGTGCATACATTGTCTGCGGGTAAACCTGAATCCAATGACAGGGGTAATAATATACTTATCTGTAAAGCGCTTTGAAAGGGCCTGCGGTCCTGAAAAGCGCTATATACGGGCTATTATTATTATTAGCTAGGCGCTCAGCATATTAGATTGGAGAAGGGTAGTAATAACATGTTATGTTATGCAGGGCCTGCTGGGAGAGCAGTTTCATAACTGAAGTGGCTACCCTGGGTAAATACAACATTATTATTACTATAAATGCCTTAAGAAGGTCCATAAAAACACCAATTACATGCTTATTATTAAAATGTATTATTTTATCCTATTTTTCAATTAAGTCAATAAAACATTATATTTTGCTAAAAATCCATACAATCTATTATAAACTAATCTTTCAATTATCTTGGAGAAACATGGAAAGATAGCTCGAAAAGTCTGATGGGTAATCTTTTTTTAAACACAGGTATTACCTTCAATATTTTTAATTTGGCCTGTTTGTAACGATAAATTACAAATATTAGGCGGTGTCACACAGAGGCCACAAATCCGGATTTTAGTTATCCAGATTTTAGTTATCGTCTTAATTGCTGTCTGTCATCAATATTATCTCTTCAAAAATCCTCTAACGAAGCAAAAAAATTCTCCCTTGAAAGGATTTTTTAAGTTTTTTTTTTTAAGGGACTTTTCTATGTGACACCGCCAATAAAGGAAGGGTTCAACAGTGTATGGCAACGTGTATTTCACAACATTTGGACTAATACCATCTATTCCACAGCTTGTGCCTCCTTTTAGATTCTTACCAATATTTAAAAGCTCTAACACAGTAACTGGTTTAAAAAATAATGTGTGAAATAACCGATTGGGCATATAACAAGCATATAACAGGAATCTACTCATGAATTCGAGCACTTTTCTATTATTGTAAAGGATGCCTTTTCTAAAACATTTCCTTAAGTTATCATCATCAGCTTGAGCTTATTCCTTGATGCTACTCCTATTTCTTTTCGTAGCCATAAAGCTTTTACCCCGGTCCCCAACATTAAAAAAAATCCTCTGTACGGCCATGCATTATGGCTCAAGGCATGGGCACACAGAAGATTTTTTCTGTTGGGGACCGGGGGGAAATTCAATGAATTATTGCAAATTTATTGCATTTTTCAAAATAAATATTTGTAGGAACTGCCCCCTACCCTAACCCCCGCTGCGTACAGTCATGGTATAATGGCAAAGCAATGGCCTCGTAACTGTGAGGCCCCATGGTCAAAACCGTGTCGATGTGCTATATTAGTGCTCTTTTGTGGGGCATTAATCCTCATTACTGTCATTTATGACTTAAGGGTGTATGTCCCCTAGTTGATAAGCATAGTAGAATACACATGCGTTAGCAGTCTCGCAAAACAAACACTGGCAAATTATTATTCAATAAAATCTGAGAATGTTTACTATTATCTAGATCTATTAGGAATATATCATTGTCAAAATACTTCCATAAATTGGGGTAAAAAAGGAAAATTCCAACTATATGAGCGACAGTGTACGTACATTGTCACCAATTGTTATTTGTCTGTGTTGCCACATGTACATTTATATGACTGTTCGTAAATGTAATAAAAAAAAGTGCTGACACAGCGCGCATGGATATTAGATTACATTTGTAATTTGTCTATAATGGCGGCTATAATAACACGTGCGTTATGATTTAAAAAAATAATGTCTTTTCGAGTGGACTTATATGACCAGAATTTGTTCTATAGTTTGGGTATGGCATCAATATATTTCATCTCATAATAATAATATAATAATAATAATAATAATCTTTTAAAGTCCACTCCAAATGTTATTAAACCGAAAATGGAAATTCTTTTTGCCCAATATCGTGAGCCCGGCAGCCACTGAGCAGCGCCAGATCGACGTTGCTCTACCCCTGAACGCCAAACAAGATAGCAGCAACTCCCGTCTTTTAACGTCTTTTGGTATGACGCGGCCGGGGTTCAAACCCACGACCTACGGTTGTGAGGTGGACGCTCTACTGACTGAGCCGCACACCGGTGATAAGCTGAGGAAGTAGAAGAAAATAAATCTGGAGAGGTTCCGTTTCGAGGTTGGATGATTTTAACTGATTCTAAACTGATCTTTCCCAAAAAAAAAAAAGAAGGAGATTAAACTTTGTCGCATTTCAGGTCGCTGTTGTATAAAGCCAGTTCATAGATACAATCTGCGCATGGGCAGATAAAGGTCATTTGTACCAAAACGGTAAAACCCACACTGAGATGAATACTGGATATGCGCTCATAAAGTTATGTAACATTATTCATTGATGCACCAACGGTACATTCTATGATAAACAGGTGGAAGTATTCTTTTCAAGAGGTCAAACAAAAGGTATTCATGAATCACATATAGGACTTTGGCAGTTATTATTCTAAGATGCTCAAAGTGGAACTTCTCCTTGTGTAAAAGATCTGTGGATATTTGGGGTCATTTGTACCATGTGCTATCTGTAAACTCCCTTATTGGGGAAAATCAATTATCTTTGGTGACGAATCGTCATGCCAACACCGTCATGTACTAATGAAATATAGTAGGGGGAGCTGAATAAAGAGACATATAGCATAAACTTCACTTTTCACATAGTTTGGCAGGCAATGGCTCGTTTAAATGGGTATATTTTAATGGACCTGTTCATTTTGTCGTGTTTGGTGAAATGAAGCTTTAAAGATATGTATTTACATTTCAAATCCTTCAAGAAAACGGTACTGATACTGAATAAAATATTGTTTGAGATTATGTATGACGTTAAGACCTTTTAAAGTTCCATTAAATGCAATCACTTAATGTGAGGTTGGAAAACGTGCACTTCAGTTTTCTTTTAATCGTCATATTTGTTTGCGCATTGGTGAGCCCACATTGTATCTACATGTGACTACTGCTTGGCATAAAGCCATAAGAGAAAGTGGTTTAGCGCAAGTGGAAATTATCCATCAAAAGGTGAAAGTAGCCATATGAAGTAACCTAATAAAAGACTATTACGAGAAAGTTTATGACAGAGGAAGTGAGTGATTAAAGTTTGAAGCTTGAAGCTTTTTCCAAACTTAAAGTGTGATTGATAAAAACTTAATGAGCATTTCATGACAAAGCTCTGAGCATAGAGATTTCTCAAGAGCTCTTACCTCGAACTAATGGACTCTTGACAAATTTTAATTCAATAATGCCATCAACCCATTTAGTGGTAATATAATGACTACTACCACACCACTCGTCCACTTAATGCAATCACTAAAATATTCTTAATTATTAAACGACAAATTAACAACCTCTTAAATAATTTTAGTGAAGCTGGCCATATAAAATGATTTGGTTTGGGATTATGTATCATTCCCGCAACATCTGTTATGTTTGCGACCACCATATTGCTCTTGATTCGATTTCACTTACAGCCGTCTTATGATGCTCAGATGGAGAGTACACAGGGTTCAGATATTACTGACATGGCAACAAGCACTCTAGCACCCAAGCATATTATGTATATTATTACAATCTTTTTCTGCTTAGGCTCCAATGCTATGGTACTGATTGTAATCCGGCATCAAACTCAGCTTCAAGTTCACATGCGCGTTCTTTATGAAATTATGGCTGCATCGGATATGATTTATGGTATCATTTGGAATGCTTGGCAACTACTCTGGTCTATAAGTATATCAAGAGAATCATGTACTAACATAAGTATGGTGTTCTCTTACGTTTACCAAGTCTCGCATTCTATTGCGATGGTGTCTCTGTGTGGCATCAGCTTAAACCTTTACATCCTCGTCACAAGACCATTGCGATATTACACGCTGGTAACAAGAAGACGGTTTTGTTTTACAGTGACACTCGCAACTCTGATGATCGCTTTATCTAGTGGTATCTACCTACCCATTCCAAACAATACATTCATGAATCTCATGATAGATCGTTGCCTTAATAAAGATCTGAGTGCCAAATCCAATTGGGCGTCTGCTGTGCATACATTTTATCAGACATTTCTTCCTTGTGCAACACTAGTATTCACTTCATTCATCAACATCAAGTTATTGCTTATAGTTCGTCAGAAAACTAAAGCAGTGGCCAATTTCGAGACAAAAAACCGCATTGATAATACTGAAGCAAAGACGAATTACGATCAGTGTCATGCCAAAGCGCAGAATGGACCCCTCGGTCAAGTCAGAGAAATTCTGGATCGCAGACCTTTAAGATGGCGAATGAAAGGATACGTTACTGTAACCCTCATGTCTGTCTCCTTCTGCACGTTATGGTCACCCCATGTCATCTATTATGTAACCAAAGTTGATCAGTCGGCCGTGGATATTCTGGACAAAATCTCTATCAGCAGTACCTGGGTACTTCCTGTACTTTATATGCTAACAAACGCCGAGGCTCGGAGACTCTTCTGGAATTGGTTACGATGCTGGCTAAAATGATCTTATGTATTCGTCAAGTCAATACGCATCAACCGAATCCATGAGATTACCGTCATGCTTGTCCAAAGATTGTGATCTTCAAGAGTTAGGCCCGTGTAACATTACTGAAGATGAAACTGGTAATAATTATTGTAACGCTTTCTAAACGACCATAACTAGAGCTTAACCCCATTATACACGAGGTATCATCTCGATTTGCGTTATACCTGGGCTGATCTAATCAGGTCAAGTGTGGAGGTAATTATCATGACGTCAGTTAATCAGCGCGATGTTTGCATTCTACATTTATTATTGCAATGATTTCTCTGACGATGTCATCTTCACATCACACTGCAGGTACAATATCGTACCCGACTCTGAGGCAGTTCTACGTTAGACCAATGCTACCTCGTGTGTTTGTGCCATAGTCCGCACACACGAAGAACGACGATGTTATCCGCAACCCTGCAACATGATTCCCCCTCTTCTTGGGTATAACACCAGCTTGTGATAGGCCTACAGCCTAAAGGCTCGTTAAGATATGACGCGGTAAACCGCCGCAAAAATAGCCGCCGCGGGTTCTTTTACATACATGTAAATGAATGGCAACTGCGCGCAACAAAGGTCCAGCGTGTATTCCATGAGCTCTGTTTTATTATATAGTTTTATAATTACATTTTAAAAGACATTGTACATGCTTTACACTCTAATCATCTAAAAAAAAACGTCGCGGTTTCGCCGCGTCATTTCTGAACGAGGCTTTATCCCTCCCCTTTCAACCCGCAACATCTAGAGGATCAACCGCAGCCAGTGCGTGAATGACGTCAATCTCGGTCTTACAATCGAAGCCTGTACAATACCTTTGAATGCATGGCGGCTATCACAATGCTGATCATCGGCCTTCGACATAACAGTCTCCCGTGCTTCAACATACTTTGGCCCGTATTCAACTTCAATTATACATAACACTTTTGGTCACATTGGGGTATAACAATTGAAGTTATTCTGAGGTCTAAGTGTTTGCTTTTGATAAACGTGATTTTAGACCCAGGGACGGGTTTCACTGAAAAGAAGAATAGTTTGTTTGTTCGTTTGTTTGATTGATTTTATTTCTGCGTTCAAAAGGATACAAATTCACATTCAAGGTACAGAAATTCGAAAAATAACAAATACAATGAATAAAATGTTTACAAAAGTAATTAAATAGAAAATCATGCACAATTATACCATACGATAAACATGTACGAAGCATACAAATAATATAATAAATATGAAATATTTGTCAATAAATTAGAGAAGTAATTTAGAACGCAGGAGACCACCATCGTGAGCGGTTAGGCTGGAGATGGATGGCAGCCTCATGAAAAAAGGAATTAACGACATAACTCCCTTGGGAAACTGAGTGATCAAGTGGGTACAGAGCAAGTGCAGGTGCATTAAGCAGTTGCATGATAAAAAAATAAAATAAGTCACGGTTTTATTATACTAATTTAAAGAGTGGGGAGCGTATGATTGTATCACTATAAGTAATACGCTAAGGCTCCGCGGGGGGCGCGACGTCTCCGCCGGCCTTTGTATTCTATTGTTTTTTAATGAGATCGCCGACCCAAGTTGGTGCAGCTATCTCCTCCTGAACCCTCCCCTCGGGGTACCGGTGACCGGTGCCGTCGTCCGCGGGAGAGTCAACTCTGTGGAATTGGCTATACTCCGCCCGAGGTCCTCCTCCGTGTCGACGTCCAGGGCGAAAACAGACGCGACATGCATAATGCATGATATGCGTGACGACAGAGATACCTCATGGATATTCAACATGACATCCGTAGACACACGACCGATGACCATCCACTCACATGAAGTTGCGTATTAAATGCACGCTGAATGGGTACGACTTACCCCGTGTTAGGTATCTTTCTATAGGATGTGCTTTGCATGTAGTAGCTGCACAAGAGATGAACGGGGCTTCCCGTCGACGTCCAAACTTAGAGACCTATTTCCATCATGATTGCCGCGATTTTTATATAGTTTTCGTGAATGGAGGTATGAAATCAAAGCTTATTTTGTGATTATTACGGCCATGTATACTCAAGTTTGATTATCATTTTCTAAAGGAAAGTTTTCACAAGAAAACCAATGGACTGACAGTTCAGTCGCCAGCTGCTTTCATTCAACACACAGTGTAGCTGCGTGCTCGGGAAGCTCCAACACCGGCACCGGGCACCGCAGGCGTCCGACGCCTGCAGCGCCGGTGTCCGAGCTTGCTGGAGTTAAGCTGAAGTGTGTGTGAGTTCAGCTGAGCTCGAGTCGAAGAGATTTGACACTTTGAAATTTTTATCTGTTGGTTTGCATCATTATTGCCGCGATTTCAATATAGTTTCGTGAATAGATTTACGAAACCTGAGCTTAGAATTAGTAAAAGTATTACTAATGTCTACGTTTTTAAACGACTGTCTGATTTTCTTATGAAAATTTTACTTTGAAAAATGATTATCCAAATTCATGGTCAGAAATAATCACAATCTAGGAACTATTATTATGTTACAATTCTTGCATCAAATCAATGCATGAAAACTTAGTTATTGAACTAGAGAATTTTTTTTTTTTTTTAAATAGGCAATTATGAAGTAGGATGTAGGAAGCCTCAAACCTTAGCCTACTAAACAAATCTCAACAAAGTGTAGGCCTATCCTTTTATGAATTAATGAAAAAGTAGCCCCAGAAAAAAGAACCCCCAAAAGTTGAAAAAGTAGCCCCTGAAAATTTTCCGAAAATTTGAAATGGAGCCCCAGAAATGAAAAACTTAATTTTTTGCCTGCGCCCCCCTCTAGAATTCCGCGGATTTCCGCGGGTCCTGAGTTGAGTGTATATATAATATAGGCGTGGGGTCTATGGGTTTCAAGGGGCCATAAACCCCCAAAAGCTCAGGGGGTTACGTTCTTCAAAGTGGGGGGGGGGGGGGGGGAGAGATCAGATCGCAGCAAGTTGAGTGTATATATAATATAGGCGTGGGGTCCACGGGTTTCAAAGGGCCATAAACCCCCGAAAGCTTGGGGGTTTGAGGCGTTTAATTAGGGTCAGATGAGCATTTTTTTTAATACTTTATTTGTGGCACCTGCGGGTCACTAATTGGCGTGGGTCAATACGTAGAGTTGCGTAGTGTTGCGTACCACCTACGCTGGCCTACGTTACTATATGCTGAGGGACGGAAAGGGGTACGCAAGATGAACAAAAACAATTCAACATGTTTAATTTTTTTCGCGTACTTTAGGCATAGAAACTTGACGCAGAAAGTACGTCTTTTTACGCAACACTACGCTACATGCCTACGCAACAGTACGCTACCCTACGCCAGATTGACAAAGCAGTAAAAGCTTTCAACACAGTAAGCAACCATAAGCAAACCCGTACGCCAGCCTACGCATAACCTACGCAGGGACTTTTTTTCCCATTAATACGCAGCCTAATTTCTGCGTAGTCGGTACGCCACTCTACAGAACTCTACGCAGTTCCAGTGGCTTAAAGAATAACTACCGGTACAGTTGGATTGTTTTTTAAATTTAATATAAGGCCAAATTAAAAAAAAAACATGCTTAAAGCGTCCTGTTTTTTAGAAAAATGGGAGGAGGCCCTTTTTTTTTTTTTTTTTTTCAAAATGGCCGCTCCGTACATTTTCCCTGACATTCAGGCTATTTTTCAAGATGGCGGCCGAGATTTTTTTTTTTTTTTTTTAAAGTCAGAAATACATTTTAGCAGTGCTTTTTATTTTTTTTTTCTTTCAAAAAAAAAAATAGGAGGCGGCCCCTAAAAAAAAAAAAAAATCAAAAAAAAAAAATTGGAGGCGGCCCCCAAAAAGGAAGCGGGCGGGGACGCTAAACATGTATATTTTGTAATGGCCTGAATGGCAAATAAAGTTCTTGGTGGTTTTAATTTAGACAGTCTCTATATATCTATTTACACCCCCGCCCCCCTCTAGAATCCCGCGGATTTCCGCGGGTCCTAAACAAGTATATTTTTTTAATGGCTTGAATGGCAAATAAAGTTCTTGGTGGTTTTAATTTAGACAGTCTCTATATATCTATTTACACCCCCGCCCCCCTCTAGAATCCCGCGGATTTCCGCGGGTCCAGCTAGTTATTTGTATAGTTTCAGTGTAGCTTTTAAGGAGTAGATGGTTGAACCAGGAAGCTGGTTGAACAAGACTTTTATGTTGTCGGGGAAAATTATTCCAAATGTCCGGGCCAAAATGTCAAACAGATTTGTGTGTTATTGATAATTTGGGATTTGTAAGATGGAAATTTCCAGATATGCGAGTAGGGTATGAATGAACAACAATATTTAACCTAAACATGTTATCAAAGGATGGTTGATTATTAATGTACTTAAACATAATAACTGCTACTTGAATTGTGTTCAGATCGATTTTTTGTGTGTTTTCAGTTTAAAGAATAAAGGATCAGTGTAAGCTATGAAATGCGAACCTGTACAAATACGTTTGGCTCTCTTTTGCAATTTAAAAATATAATTAATTTTTGTCGAACCACAATTTGCCCATACACTATTAGAATATGTTATATACGGGAGAACTAGCGAATTATATATTAGGAATAATTAAGAAAAGTTAAGAATAATTCACTAGTAGTAAGTGCTACGGACCTCCAAGTTTCACGTTATTCGAATGGCTAATGTCATTCAACCTATCTGTCCGTGTTAACCTATCTTGACATTAAAGTTGACACAAATTAAGCTCACATCTGAATATTGTCTCTCAAAGTTCTAAAGTATTTTTGTTTTCAGTAAAATAAAGTTTACTGAGGAAATACATGTATAGGGTGAAAGGATGTGTATGTGTGCGTGAGAGAGAGAGATAGAGAGAGAGAGAGAGAGAGAGAGAAAGAGAGAAGGAGAGAGAGAGAGAGAAAGAGAGAGAGGGAGAGAGGGGAGAAAGAGGGAAAGAGAAAGACAGAGAGAGAGAGAGAGAGAGAGAGAGAGAGATGAGAAAGAGAGTGCGTATTGTGTGCGTGTGCATGTGTGACGAAGAGGGTTGTTGTTGTTATTGTGATTAGCGTTTCCACCGTCATTCGATGATTTCCGCCAGGCAATGTGAGAGGGCGTAGTTACTGGTTCTCTCTTAATACGTTTACTGTTGGATCGACGATAGCCTAGTGGCGTTGTGTTTGTGCAATTAAAATGTCAGTAAATTGTTAGTAGGTATTTTCTGTATTGTTACAGGATGGCTGTTACGGGAGCATTTATTACAGTAGAGCGTATACTCCACTTATTAAACAAAGTTTGTATGCAAATGTACCCGTTGTTCAATAAAAAAAAATAAAAAAAAAAATCAGATGGAGGATCTTTTGTATTCGGCGCAGGGGGGGGGGGGGGGTCTGAACATTCTTTGGGAAGCAAGCAAGACAAAGAAGGAATTGAACATCAGCATGTGCCTTTTGGGCCGTATTTCTATAGTGCTCTTTACATATTTGTTTGCAGAGGAGGGGAGGGGAGGGGCGGTGCCCCAACCCGTGCCACTCTATCTACCACTGGCTACAGCGAAGACCAAAGAAAGGATGCACGGCACCGATAGAGCAAAGTGTTATGTTTTGGATGGTTTTAGAACTGGTGTGAATAAAAACACATTAAAACAATCATATCATATTCTATTTCTTTTCGCATATCCCCTCTCCAATCCAATGCGATTATTTCTCTACACTAAGATGATTATCATACCGACAGATCAGTATAATTATGGAATGGTAACGTAAATAAATGGATTCAATGATTAAAGAGGAGTCTTGGAAACTAAACATGTGCTAAAATGCACCTTACTCACATATTATCATACATTTTATTTTCCCCTGTAATTAAAGAAATATGGATACGTCGTGATTACAGTGCAACGTCAAAACACAGCATTCAAATTGGGCTTACACAAGTAAGAGGTGTTATATTCATTCACGTTTAACAACGTTAATGATAAAATCGTATATGAGAATCCTTTTGAGGAATTATTTGTAATGCCAGAATGCCAACATTTAAAAATCTCCAAAATGTGGTGCTTTACTTTAATTATGTACCCATATTTGTTTTCATTGTAATATGTATTACGCTTATAAACAAACCATCCTTGATTTGCAGACTGAAACATTGGAAATATGGGTTGTTGTTGTTTATTTCCGAAATCAGATAAACATATTATACATAGTAAAATAAAATATTATACAAAATGAAATACAGAAGCATAAAATCGAGAAGCATTTGACTATGAAACATCATTTACGTTCTCTAAATTTACAGAAGCCAGTTACTCGATTTTATATAAATTTCATTAATCAATCAATATCATATAAACGCCTTTTCCAGCATTAATAGTGGGTTCTTTGTAAAGCACTCAATGTCGGTCAGATTTGACCATCCTGGCGCTCCCGATTATAACCCTGGCTTTAGCACGGCTGCTATACGGCGCTCTAGCATTTCAAGGAATAAATTCATACCAGGTACCCATTTACTTCACCTGGGTGGAGTGTGGCAAATGTAGATCAATGTCTTGCCAAGGACATTGATGCGGCGGCGGGACTCGAACCGCGGACCTTGTGATCGACAGTCCGTTGATGTATCCACTCGACCACAACACCAAGCAGAAGAGTTCCTTGTGTGCGTCATACTGGGCTTCTGCTCGTGGGAGGCCACCACTTCATTTGAAGGTCTAGCGCCCCCTTCAGATCATCGGAGTAATACTCAATTGACTAACGAATATTATTGCAGTTGAGGATCGCCCATTTTTCTCCCTTGGACATGTTGGTTATCAATATATAAACTACTTAAAGAATTCATGTTCTTTAAACAAAACTATATTCCAAGCATTTTATGTCAACGGTTTATTTCTATTTACTGGATCAACCCCGTTAAATATTTTGCTCCTTTCTCCACATATACCTTAAATTCCGAAGGGCATGTGTAATTACGAGCAGTTGGAAAACACTTTTCTCCGGGCCTTTGACGTCAGAATTATGACCCTCACATCGTGTTTATCTTAACGTCAAATGCATTGTTGACGTACTTCCTTTTAGTCTTGTCAACAAAACGAGTTTTTTTTTGGGGTAACCCAAATGCATTTATGTTGGTTACATGAAGAAAAAGGTATAATATTTAATAATATCTTTTTTTTTAAACGAAACCAGGCCACCTTGTTGCAAATAGTCCAGTCATAATGGCAATTTACCTAAAACTATTTGCAATATAATTTATTTGACCGCTTTGATCTCAAGGATAATCTCTTAACTATAACTTTAGGAAAATGTAAATAGGGGAAATCACTTAAATTTGCATAATATGCAATTATCTTTTGCAATATGTTTTGGGTAAATTGCCTTTTTGACTGGACTATTTGGAACAAGGTGAAATATAAAACGAAGCCGGGGTTGATTTCGTTTCAAAAGGAGATATTGTTGAATAGGCCATTTTATTCTTACTTACTTACTTAGGTGCACAGGACGGTGTGTCCCTCATGAGAAATAATGCTCCATTCTGATCTGTCCTGGGCTTGTTGCTCTGCCTCTTGTGTGGGTAATCCCACATCGCACCGAAATTGGTCCTTTCATCTCGTTGGAGGGCGTCAACGAGGTCTGCGTGCACTAAAGTCATTCTGGTATCAAAATATGTTGTATTGCCCTGTCGTTTTGATAATGGCTCTTATTGGATTTTTTTTTATAGATACTGGTCCGACAAATTAGGGAGTTTGCCAGTATGTTTACATTTAAATTGTAACATAAAGGATATGAATTTATTATGCTCTAAACATGATTTGCCAGAATTCTATGTAGACCTTTTTTGTACTTGGTCAGAACTAAAATTCATTGATATGTTTAAAGTAAGAAATATTCCAAATGAAATTATTTTGGAAAAATAGTAACATTACCTTTAAGAAAAAAATACTATTTTATCGAGAATGGCAAGAGGCCGGTTTATTGTAAATTCATAATTTGATTACAAATGGTATTTGGAATGACTCTACAATACTAAATACAAAATTGAAAGCACAACAGCTCTTATTTGATTTTAAATATACAACATTAAAGAAAGCATTTCCACAGTGTTGGTTGGATAGATTAAGCTATGAATTTGAACAAGAATGTGATATTTCAAATATGATAGAAATAGAAACAGGGTATAAAGTGAATGTTTTTGTTATGAAAGTGAAAGATTACTATCGTTTGTGACTTTGTTTTGGAAAATCATAGGTAATTTGATATTTAATCTATTCCAAGTAGAAATACAAATAGACCAGAAGATAGAATTCAAGGTAGAATTTCTGTGTCAACTCTTCATTCTTTATCATGTCATCTCTTCTTTCATTCATTCGAATCATTATCACCATCGTCATCATCATCATTATCATCATCATCATCATCATCATCATCTTCATCATCATCATCATCCTCATCTGCATCACCATCATCGAAATTTGAATTTTAAATTACCTATCCGTTTCTGCTTAATAAATGTGTTAATATATTTCATGAGTTTTGTCTGTGGCTGTCGTATTATCAAGCAATCTGCTTACAATGACAAAATTAATTTTATAATGTTTTATCATGTTTGAGGAAATTTAGTATTTATGACAGTTTATCATTTCGTTTTTGAAAATAACACTTTATATATATGTATTTGCTTATTTATGATTCATTGTCAGAAAAATACTTATTGTACTTTATATTATTATTGTTATCGAAAAACTGTATGTTTACATGAATGGAGAAGAAAATCAAATAAAAATCAAATCAAATCAAAATAGTTGTAGGTAAGGATATTGGAAACAAGAAATATTCACTTCTGAATATTATTTTTAAATTATGCGCAAGATGCAATTTATAAATTTTACGTTAAGAAGATTGTTAATGGTTCTGTTTACTACCCACATACTTTGTTTTTTGAATTCAAGTCGTTGCTAAGATTATTTTTTAAGATATAAATGTGTTAGCAAAGAAATTAATACTAAGCTGGAAGAATTGTTGAATATACTTTAATCTTTAGCCTATGTTATGTGTCACTTAATCATTGAGTTATTAATTTACATATGTATTATACTATTAGTATTATGGAAATAAAAACCTCGCTTGAGAATAAGAGAAAAAAAGTATTGCCCTTTGCGACCGACCCCAAAATCTTGAAATCTACGGTCGGCTCTTTATTAAAAAAAATGAAAATTATCAGCACAAAGAGGGAGAATTAAAAAAAAGTTTCAACAAATTAATTTCCGCCGACCTACCCAGGTTTTGCCACCCAAAGGGCATTACAACATCTTTTCTTTTAGGCCTAGTAGACGGTGATGCGGCATGCGTACAACATGGCCAAACAATTTCAAGCGACGTTTGGTTATTTCCTCGCATATGGTGCTTGGGATTCACCTGTTTTACTCATTTTTACATAATAGCAGTGAAGGGATGTTCCTTTGTCTACCTGAGGAACTGTATATTTTGTCCTCTTTCTTTGTCCGTCATATTCATAGTGGATGTTCAGGCAGACCAGGGACGTAATAGAGAAGGACTGGAATCAAGCCGCTCTCTTGTATGCGCTAAATAAAAGAGCGCATGAAATTTCAGGACTTAGAATTCCTACATCAGAAAATGATATCACAGCAACTGTTCGCTGTCCCTCTCAATGATTTCTCATCCATTGTTGAATGTGTAAAGAGTAGAATAAGCGAACACAAACTTGTGTAATTCATCCCTGTTTTAACTTCAAAAATACAAAAAACACGCGAAAACACGCATTAGCAAACTTAATGTTATTGAAGATTGTATATCATGGATTAAATAACGGGACATTAAAACATGCACAAATTAGCGCATTATCCTAAAATATTGAGTTTTTGTCGGGATGTAATTTTTCTTTTACCAACTCTGGCACACAAATTATAGGAAGAACGGAGTACTAAATTTGAAAATTTGTTTGATGCACTATTCCCAAAACAATCCCCATATTATAAAGTTTTTGATTTACACTGAAATTTTCCCGGTAACTTAATATTTGGTAATAAATGTGAAACTGGTGCCTGGCTTCCGAAAGTCCCCGCAGTGGAAGCGCGGTTCGTAGCATGGAACTTCAAAACAAGGGGAATGTTACACATCCCATTGTTACGCTTAAGAACTCACGAATGCGTTTGAATAAATTACAAGAGTTTCGCCTCCTTTCTTCCACCTCCCTGGGCAGACTGTTGATGACGATAACTCTAACACTTTACTAAAGTCCCACCGTTGACGTATAAAAGACTCAGTGACACCCTTTGTGCTGATACCAAACGATGAATGCGGTTCAACCTTTAATGAAATAAACAGAACACAGTCATAAGCATTGCGTAATATAAATGCCAATGAACATAGATAAGCTGATCAACTAATATTACATCCTTGCTGTATATAATATACACATTCACTCTCCTTCATGAAATATACATGAGCCTATACATATTCATGAGCTTGACCCTGCATTGACCCCTATAACCTGACCTACTTTCTGTCATAGTAGTATACCCCAAATCTGTCTACCCGGCCAATTGCCATTATAAGACACCAAATTAGCTAGATTATAATCACACAGAGTTTTCCTCAAATTCTTATTAAACCTGTTATAATACCAGGTCAGTCATCATATTTAACTCAACACTGTTTACTTTCACTAACAGCACCCTCGCATGTCTATTCATGCGCTACACAACATACACTGGCACAACGTGAGCTTCGTGCATTAACTCCAACTTTCTAACTCAGATTTAGCCCATTCATATTCCTCCATTTTCATATCTTACAGTTTCAACAAGAAAGAAAACATTTAATTTCAATAATCTTAGGTCGACTTCTACTTACAACATTGGGCTTGTGTGTAAACTGACAAATAACGGTGAACTTCAGTACCAAACAACACGACTTGACAAACGTGTTTCAGCTCCTGAACCAAAACAACTTCGCCCTCAACGGCCCTGCTCAGAAATACGAATAAACTCTCGCTTCTGACGTCACAATGCCCATTGATGTAAATAATACAAAATATCTCTAAACTAGAGATAACATCCCGGCCCCTTAAATGCGAAGTTTTAAAAACTGAACATTTACCCTCTAAATCTAAATCAAAATTCACGACAATCATAAATGTCGTACTTTCCTTGAAATGATTTTACACCTTTAAATCCAGGATTTTAAATTCTAGCCTCAAAATGTTATAATTTGTCTGCAATATCCAATACTTCTTCTTACCGGTAATATAAAAACCCTTTACATAACTCTATTACTGACAAATAGCGTGGTTAAAGGGAATCTGTCTGATTCAACTACAAAAATGTCAAACTGTATGAAAATATGATTACTCATCAATACAACCTGAAATGATTTTTTACATAAACCAACAATTTCTTAGCTGAGCACTGTCAACATGAAACAATGACACTTCTATATAATCTGCATACTTGCATAGTCTCCTTGTGAAATATCTGATTCAATGCACACATAAAGTGCTCACTATCTGAATGTGCAACGTGACAATGCAAAAATAATTTATCTCAAGACATCACTATTAAATGTCAAGAAATAATGAAAAGGCATTCAATCTCCAAATTCTCTCGCTATACTGTACTGTACTGCCAAAGGTGCTTTAAATATCGTAAATAATGTCAATTCCAATTAAACCCTTTGACTGACACACGCACAAAAGGCATCATTTATTTGGACAATTGCGAATCTTTGAGTGCTAAACTTTCCTTTATCGTTGAATGCATTTTCACACATGGATGAATTCATGGAAATATGAAAGGATGTACACAAGCAAAATACAAAGTTTACAAGATGCTGAAGATAGTCTGCAAGTTCTGCGAGTTCAGATCAAAGTTTATCATAAAGGTCACAGGGTCTGAAAGTTCTGAGATTTCTAAATTATCTCTTCGCTGTGATAAATGTACACCATTCAGCTTCACAATGAAACGTTCTGAACTTGTATGACATTGTCTATCTGGTCAGCGATATATACGCAAAGGGCTAGACGATTGCAGGTGAAACGCGAAAATAACACATTGATCCAAGGTCAAATACGCGAAATTTTTCTGATCCCAGGTCAAATACGCAAAATTCTTCTGATCCAAGGTCAAATACGCGAACAAATATCCCTCATCCGGATTTGAACGTTGAACAACTATGAGAACTTAGTGAATGGTCACATTCGTAGTAGAAACTATTTCTCATTTCAAACAAATATGAGACTTCTTGCTTCACAAATATAATTTCGCGTAAAAAATATCCCTCATCCGGATTTGAACGTTGAACTATGAGAATTTAGTGAATGATCACATTCGTAGTAGAAACTATTTCTCATTTCAAAACAAATATAATACTTCTTGCTTCACAAATATAATTTTGCGTAATTTTCTGGTACTTTGGTATCACATGCTCCAGGCAATCTTGTGGTATTCATATCATCGAAAAATCAACAAACTTTCACGTTTGACTTAGACCTTACACTTGTGACTTTTCCACGGATTCAAGCAAGCACAATTTCTGAACAGGTCGCGTCAAGGCTCCTGTGACTGTTTTCACCTTTGCTGAACGAACCAGCTTATCCTTGCTTGGATAGATCTCGATGACTCTACCCAACATCCATTTGTTACGCGGCATGTCATCCATGATGAGGACTACGTCGTCCACAGCGATATTTCTATTTTCATCCAGCCACTTCTGACGCTGCTGCAATGTTGGCAGGTACTCTTTCATCCATCTCTTCCAGAACACGTCGGCCATATGTTGCACTTGTCTCCACCTTTTACGCGAGTAGAGGTCGCTCTGGTCAAACACACCTGGTGGTAGCTCAGCATTGGGCCTCATCAGTAGCAAGTGGTTTGCTGTCAGTGGTTCTGGATCCCTCATGTCTGTAGACACCACCGTGAGCGGCCGTCCGTTGATGATCGATTCTACCTTGCACATCAGCGTAGGTAGACCCTCATCGTCGAGTACTTGCAGCTTCATAACACCATTCATCACTTTTCTTGTTGTCCGTATCTGTCTTTCCCATGCACCTCCTGCATGAGATGCTGTTGGGGTGTTGAATCGCCAATCGATTCCCCTTTGGAGGAGATTCGCATGGATTTTCTGCTGATTCCACCGTTTTCCTCCTTCTCTCAGCTCACGCTCAGCACCTACGAAGTTGGTGCCATTGTCACATCTGATCAGCTCTGGCCTTCCTCTACGAGAGATGAATCTCTCCAAGGCGTTCAAAAATGAGTCTGTGTTCATGGTATGTAGGATCTCAATATGGACCGCTCGTATGACTAGGCACGTGAAAATACAGCCGTACCTCTTTAGCCGACTTCTACCCTGCTTTACAAAGAACGGCCCAAAACAATCAACTCCAACGTGGCTAAAGGGTGGTTTTCCTGGTGTCACCCTGTCTGCAGGTAGATCAGCCATTTTCTGTCCCACTGGAGCTGCTGCTTGACGTTTACATGTGAAACATTCATTCAGGACTTTACGGACTGTTGGTCTTCCTCTGACTATCCAGTATCGTTGCCTGATTAGAGATAGTACGTACTCCTTGCCTGAATGACCAGACAAAATGTGATAATGTCTCACTAATAGCTGTACAACATGATGATTATATGGCAGGATCATAGGGTGTTTTGCCTGTTCCTCTAACGGTGCATTTCTTAGACGTCCTCCGACATGCATTAGACCCTTGCCTGTGAATTTGACATTTAGCTTCGAGAGTGGACTGGACTTTGCGATGCGAGAGGGCGACGTTCCTCCTGCAGTCAAATTATGCTGTAACACCTTGTACTCTGCAGTGTAGCTCTGACGCTGAACGTACCGAATAACTGCTTCTTCAGCTACAGCAATATCACCTGTCCTAAGTGGCCCTTTGACATCACAGGTGTTCCCTTGAACCTTGCTCTGCAAATGCTGTCTCACTCGCAAGATCCATGCAACTGCTTTCTTTAATCTGTACCATGAGGAGTAGTGCTCTAGCAGCCGGTCCACAGCATTGGATTGATCTGCTTCAGTACTAAACACTTGAATACCCTTCTTCTGTTTAACTTCTGGGTCATTCTCATCAATGGGTGCAGTTGTAGTTGGGTCCTGTGG
This sequence comes from Strongylocentrotus droebachiensis, assembly GCA_035222895.1. Classification (NCBI taxonomy): domain Eukaryota; kingdom Metazoa; phylum Echinodermata; class Echinoidea; order Camarodonta; family Strongylocentrotidae; genus Strongylocentrotus; species Strongylocentrotus droebachiensis. The sequence continues at coordinate 576,796 of JAVYIG010000223.1, forward strand.
CCAACTACTCTCAGCTTGGCAAATGAACTCTGGTCCAACCAGCCACCTGATGTTAGTTTTCAAGTCTTCTGCCCCAATACCCCTTGACACATCATCTGCTGGATTGGAGCTAGTGTCAACATGGTGCCACTGACTGGGTTCTGAGTGGTCTCGGATGACCGCTATCCTATTTGCGACGAAGGTGTTAAACCTTTTTTCTTCGTTTCTAATGTACTGCAGCACAATCGTGCTGTCAGTCCAGAATACTGACCGCACGATTGGTAGCTCTAATTCCCTTCTCAGCATTGAGTCCAGCTTTACTGAGAGAGTCGCTGCCATAAGCTCTAGTCGGGGGATGGTTACTCTCTTTATTGGTGTGAGATGCGACTTTGCAACTAGCAGGCTGCTATGTGCCAGGCCATCACCATTCTTCATTACTATGTATGATGCTGACCCATACGCCCTCTCCGATGCGTCTGAGAAATGATGTAACTCATACTCAGTTACTTCTCCAAAGTCATGAGGCTTGATGCATCTATTCACCTTGAAATCTGCCATCTTGGGTAACTCATCAATCCACTCATCCCATTGGCGTCTTTCTGCGTCTGGAATCTTGTCGTCCCATCCAAGATTCATTCTCGTTAGTTCTTGCAGTATCATTTTTGCCTTCAAGACAAATGGGCTGGCATAGCCAAGAGGGTCGTACACTGAAGATATCACACTCAGCAGCCCACGTCGAGTTCGAGGCTTGTCTCTGGGGGTGAACTTGTACAGGAAGCTATCCATCTCTACATCCCAAGTAATGCCTAGGGCCCTTTCAACAGGAAGGGCATCATGAGTGAGGTCTAGCCCTTTAGCATTTTTCGATCGATCTTCTTTGGGTACAGACTCTAAGACCCTTGGTCTGTTGCTCAGCCACTTGGTCAAGTTGAAGCCTCCTTTCGTCAGGCCTTCTTTCAGGCTAGCTGCCAGTCTCACGGCATTCTCCTCGTTGTTCACCGAGACCAGACAATCATCAACATAGAAGCTTCTATGTATCGCTCTTCCTGCTTCTGGAGTGAAGGCATCTGGATGGTCTGCAGCTGTTTGATGGAGGGCAAAGTTACAACAACTTGGGCTCCATGTACCGCCAAAGAGATGAACACACATTCGGTACATTTTGGGCTGTCTCTCCAAGTCACCTCCTGGCCACCACAGGAATCTCATGACGTCTCTCTCAGTTAGGGGGACTCTCACTTGATGAAACATTCCCTCAATGTCCGCCATGAGTGCCACTGGTTGCTGACGGAATCGAACAAGTACTCCTAGCAGGTTATTAGTAAGGTCCGGCCCCTGTAGCACTACGTCATTCAGAGACACTCCTTGGCACTTAGAGGCACAATCAAAGACAATTCTAACCTTGTCCGGCTTCTTGTCTGTCATCACTGGATGGTGAGGAAGGTACCAGACATTACCACTGTCAGGCTTACAATCTTGAGGGACTTCTTCCGCATACTTCTTATCAAGAAGTTGGGTCATGACATCAGCATATTTGGCGTGCAGTTTCCCATCTCTCACCAATCTCCTCTTAAGAGACTGTAGCCTTTGCTCTGCTAAGTGACGGTTATTAGGAAGGCAGGACTTTCTCTCCCTGAAAGGTATGGACAGCTGGTAGTGCCCATCTACCTCCTGTATGGAGTCTCTCCATACTTGTAATGCTCTCTTGTCCTCCACCGACATGCCCTTCGAGTTATCAGCTAGATGCTCCGTGCCTTCCATCTTCCAGAACTTGGTTACCTGTTCATCCAATACCATATCTTGAGCAATGAAATGGGATGATGGTTGATTGCTTGGATGCTGCTGCTGATTTACTGGCCCATTCAGAGTCCATCCCAACACTGTGCGTACGGCATACACTTCCCTTGGTGGACCGAATCTAACTTCTAATGGCTGTAAGGCCTCTGGAGTATCCTGTCCTATTAAGAGCTCAACCTCATGACTTGTAGTGGGAAATTCCAAATCCTTAAGATGTTCCCAATTCTGCACATCTGTGGTGGTAGCAACATTGTTGCTGCTAACATTGATCTCCTTCTTTGTATATACGCATGGCAGCTCTAATTCTTCATGGGTGGAAGGATTCCTGATCTTGAGGCCAACTGCCTTACATTCTATGAAGCTACTTGACTTTTCCAACGTTGAAATTGATAAGACCTTCCTTTTTCCCTTGGCACCAAGTTTTTCAGCTAGTTTCTCTGTGCAGAAAGAACTTGTTGATCCAGAGTCCAATAATGCAAAGGTATGAACTGTCAAAGATCCATCAACAGCTCTGACCTCTACCGGAACAATAGGTAGAGCAATCTTGACATTTGTGGCAGCACTGGTGCTCTCTGCAAAGGAGGTCTGCACATCTACCGGTGGCTCCGCTGTATCGGAGTCTTTCTGTACCACTCTTTCAGTTGGGAAATGAAGGAACCTGGTGTGTTTTCTATTACATCCCTTCACGGAACAAGTCCGATTTAGAAAGCACTTGTGGCTTTGGTGGCCTGCCTTCAGGCAATTGTAACACAGACGGTAATCTCTTGCTAGCTTGAAACGTTCTTCTACTTTAAGTTCTTTAAATTGATTGCAGGAAAAGAGATCATGTTCTTCACTGCAAACTACACATTGCTTTACTTCCTCGTCATTTTGGCCAACGTTAATTCCATGAGAGGAAAAAGATCTCCCTCCCCGGGACACTGCCCCTTTAGATCCTTGAGCTTCCTTCTTTCGGTCATCGAATAACCCTCCAAACACTGGGTCATTGACTTCTTCGGCAGCTTCGAGGACCAACTGCACCAAGTCAGACAAATCGGGTGATCTTCCTCGGTGTCGGATGCCCTTCACCACCTTCAACCATCTGCTCCTCAGGAAATATGGGAGCCTCTCCACCATCTTTACCAGTTCACGTTGACCCCCGATCTCCTGCATGAGATCGAGTGCACTGAGGGTCTCCTCACAGATTTTCAACTCATCTGCATAGCTCTGTAATCCCTTGATGTCGTTAGGTCTTATAGCAGGTCCATTTACAACCTTGGAGATCCATGCTTCTCCAATCTTGAACTTACTACCATAGCGTTCCGATAGTAGTTTTCTTGCCCTTCTATATCCTAAAGAGGGTTCCACCATCAAGCAGCTCTTGATGATGGTCTTGACCTGATCTGTACAACACTGGAACAGCTTCATGAGCTTTGTCCCTTGCTGAAGTGAGGACCCTCCGATCAAGTTGTCGAAAGATGTTACAAACTCATGGTAGTGAAGAGGATTGCCATCAAACTTCATAACCTCTGCACTCGACAAACTTATGGCCTCTAACAGACGCTGCTGTTGAACTTGAATCTCTAACTGATTGTTCATGTGGAGACTGGTATTGGAAAGAGACTTTGTCTGAGCCGAATCCTCATGAACCGGGTAGGCGATTGTTGAATCCAGATCCTTCGGCCCATGGATCGTAGGTGGGTTCACACGCTGCTGTGTGTGAGATAACATCTGACCTTCATTTCCAGCAGGTTTGGATGCATTCAGATCTGACTGGATGGGAGAAGGAATGTTGTCCTTCAGTTCTTGACCTATAGAGGGGGCCTCTCCTTGAACTTGATGGCCAGCTTTATGCTGGCTGACGCTAGTAATAACACTTCCTTTGTTATGACGACTTACATGTGAAGAACTCTCCTCTTCATAAAGACTGCTGTAAACATACTCTTCAGCCTTGGCGATATCCAGCTTGGTCTGTAGCTCCATCTGGATTTTCTTCTGTTTCAGCTTGAGCATCTCGATATCCAACTCTTGCTGTCGACGTAAACCTTCAGCCTCCGCCGTCAATGCTGCACTTCTTGCCATGGCCTTGGCACGTAAACGAGAGCTGGAACTAGAAGATGCACTGCCTGCAGACTTAACGATGCTTCCACACTGACTGACCGAGTCTTCTGGATTGACATCGGGCAAAGTCTTGGGCTCTACAACACTCATCTTGAAAGGGCGACGCGTTCAATCCAAAGGACCCTTGTTGTTGAACTGTTGATGACGATAACTCTAACACTTTACTAAAGTCCCACCGTTGACGTATAAAAGACTCAGTGACACCCTTTGTGCTGATACCAAACGATGAATGCGGTTCAACCTTTAATGAAATAAACAGAACACAGTCATAAGCATTGCGTAATATAAATGCCAATGAACATAGATAAGCTGATCAACTAATATTACATCCTTGCTGTATATAATATACACATTCACTCTCCTTCATGAAATATACATGAGCCTATACATATTCATGAGCTTGACCCTGCATTGACCCCTATAACCTGACCTACTTTCTGTCATAGTAGTATACCCCAAATCTGTCTACCCGGCCAATTGCCATTATAAGACACCAAATTAGCTAGATTATAATCACACAGAGTTTTCCTCAAATTCTTATTAAACCTGTTATAATACCAGGTCAGTCATCATATTTAACTCAACACTGTTTACTTTCACTAACAGCACCCTCGCATGTCTATTCATGCGCTACACAACATACACTGGCACAACGTGAGCTTCGTGCATTAACTCCAACTTTCTAACTCAGATTTAGCCCATTCATATTCCTCCATTTTCATATCTTACAGTTTCAACAAGAAAGAAAACATTTAATTTCAATAATCTTAGGTCGACTTCTACTTACAACATTGGGCTTGTGTGTAAACTGACAAATAACGGTGAACTTCAGTACCAAACAACACGACTTGACAAACGTGTTTCAGCTCCTGAACCAAAACAACTTCGCCCTCAACGGCCCTGCTCAGAAATACGAATAAACTCTCGCTTCTGACGTCACAATGCCCATTGATGTAAATAATACAAAATATCTCTAAACTAGAGATAACACAGACACTGAACATTTTATTCATGTAACTAAATTTCAAGCATTCAAGTGCCTCGTTACAAATTATTTTAATTCACCAGTTACTTCTAATTGTATTTCGATAATCAGAATGCAAAATGCAAACAAATTTACGACCCGGTAACCACGAATTTATGCAATTTGAATTCTTACTACTGTTGATACAAGAATAACTGTTGAATGTAATAGCTCGTGGAGAGGTAAACGTGCATTAATTTGAATAAATTTAAAAAAAATGGTCTTCTGTTGTGATCGTTTTACATGTACAGCACTGGAAATCTTGATTCACAACAAGGGAGTTTGCTTCTGAAGTATGTGTCCAAACCGCCAATACAAACACGACGAATTTGCGCTATCCAGAAACATTATTTAGCATTCCTATGGGATATGTCTTATAATGATAATTACTTTTCGCAGAGACCTATATATCTCGGGGGAAGTGCATTGTTACGAATCTCGGGCGCACATCTTGCTCAGAGAGGTGTTCTGTTCTTTGGTACATGTCGGCAACATGACAAAAAAGTAAGAAGTCATGATAAACATTATTGACTTTTGTAATAATGACTTTTTTCCGACGTATGAGAAAATAATTGTTTGACCATGATAACATGAATGGTATAATCAAGGTACAAGCGAACCGATTTAGTGCCAAAAATACAAGTGTTGCGGTGAAGATTTCTCCACTGCCCACATGTGCTTATTAATTTCGTTGGTTCTATTCGAAATTCGTAGAGCCATCTTTCATGATGGTAATATATGACATTTAATGGGAGGAATTAATCGGAAATGTGTTAAAATTCAATTAAAAAGACATTCATGCGTGTTGCCAAAATGTCCGGTAAAGGGGTACTTTTCGAGCGACAAAGTGGGGTACATTGCTTTGTTGCGTGAAAAGTACCCCTTTACCCGAGATTTAGGGAGCACGAACGCGGTCCCTCCGACCTATTCTTCACGGTGAGGCATTGATTTCCAGAATGACATCAAATTTTCTATTTGTTGTTGTTGAAACTACATATTCACTTTCTGTGTTCGATGTTCGACGGAGTCGGCCGCGCATCATATTAATCTTCAAATGTCAAAATCGCTTGGCATCACTTCAGTTTACTTTGTCGGCATCAAACATCAGACATCAAAGGATGAAGATAGTTCATTAATTCAACTGCACATCAATTATAATGTACGATATGTTTGCATTAAATACCCGGCGTGCGGTGTGCTTCTCTCTCCTTGGTGCCAAGTAGCTCTAAGAGGTGATGGAGATGATGACCTGATGACCCAGTGACTATGGTTTGCTTGTAGCCAAAACCTTTTGACCAGGAACAGGAATGCTCCTTTCCAGAGCTATCTTTACACAGAGTTTGGCTTAGTTGGTTTTAGTTAGACTCAGTGGCTCGTATTGTACTAAATGTAAACCCAAAGTTGAGTTTAAGCTTCTGTTCGATCGACTGAGATCTTTTCTTTCTTTTCTTTCTTTCCTTTCTTTCCTCTCCTTCCTCTTTTTCTTTTTTTCTCTTTCTTTCTTCACTTCTCTTTCCTTTCTTTTCCTTTCTTTCCTTCCTGTTCTTTTTATTTTTCCCTTTCCCTTTCCCTTCCATTTTCCCTCCCCCTTTTTTCATTTTCCCGACGGCAGCGCAACTTAACCGACAATATCATGACAGGTGTCGCACCCCCCCCCCTTTTAGCGACGCCCCTGCAAACACCCTCCTCCTGAATCAGCTTCTGAATAATGACAAGAATATTAACAACCAGAATTTTAGAGCATTGAACTCTGCTAGTCAGAATAAAAGCTTAATCGCAGTCGTATACATTCGCACTACTGTACTGACGTGACGATTGTATCAGATTTTACCGAAAATAATGAGATAAACACTGTTGATGATTTATCGCTTTTCAATATCAGTCTTCTGAAAAAAAGTGACGGGATTGTCTAAACTATAATTAAAAATAGTATTTGTTTAAGTACTCCTTCCCCGAGAAATATGTCCTAGGGGTATCTCGAAATGTTTGTTAAAAATCGAAAAATGCTCGTAGAGCCTTTCAGATTATCAGAAGAGCGCCATCTTAGGTGGGCACTACTTTTATCAAGAGAAATTTAGAAAGAAAGCTTCACGGCGTTGTTTTGAGTGAATTGCGAGTGTGGGTGTGTTGTGTGAAGTTGATTTACATTATTTTTCTTTTCGAAAATCCATAAAAGGGGTATCTTATGAAAATTGCAATCTAAGAAATCCACACTCTTGCATACTATATAGATTCATTTGAATTTTATCATGTATTTGCTCTGTCTTGATTCCTGATGCAGAAAATTATCATAATTATTGAGGACATAATGGGAGACGTCTTATACATTAGAAGAGCCTCATCAACGGGCATTTTCAGGCGGTGCTATAAATCATCAGCCTAAAGATTTACTTATAAATGGAAAATCCTAGTATAAAGGTGTATGTGCGCGTGTGTTTGTTGTGAGGGTAATGTCCGTATGAAATAATTTAAAACGACTGAAAGCATATCTTGTCTGTAAATATGGATACTTTCCCCTGTACGTTGTGGACACTATTCTTTACGTGACTTTGGTAAAGCTGTGGAGATATTTAAGAAACGTACGTACGTTTTTTTTGCCTAAGATGTATAGATTGCGGATAACAAGAAACGGAATGCCTAATAACTTTGCCGATACATTGATATGGATACTCATAAATGGAATCGCGTATCTCTATTAAAATGAACTCCATTGCCCAGATTTTGCATTTAGTGCACCGATATAGATCGTTAGACGATAATGCGTGATTTTGAATGAACATTAATTGTTTTGAGTGACAAAAATATGAAACTGGGCAGAAAACCCTAGCTATGTTATTATAAATCTTACAAAAACTGGATCACAGGAAGGTCGTGGAGTGAGCGGGTGCATTAAGGCCTATTACAAAAAGAAAAATCCCATGTATATTTTTTGTTATCCTGGTTATACAGGTGATTTACCTAATATGGTTTATGTGGACGTGTCGCTCTAATTCGGTCGCATTTTTGCATAATAAAACCCCTGAACATGGGATACGATTTTGTGTAAACAAATCTTTAGAAGTGGCCCCAATGTTAAATGTAGGGCTTAGACAGGCGCTTCTGTTTTCTCGAGAATAATGCCTCACTTATATATGTAAACATAAGGTACAAGCAGTAGCGTACGCAGGATTTTTTTTCAGGGGGGGGGGGGGGGGTAAGAGGATTTTTTAAATTTTTATTTGGTCCCAAAATTTGAAAATTTGCCGGGTCGAAATTTCATTCCGTTGGGGGGGGGGGGTTTCCTCCAAAATACACACATAACAAATCCCAGTATGCGCCTGGGTACAAGAATAATTGTAATCAATACGCTTTTTAATCCAAAGTCCTCCCCTTTTCTGCCAAATTGACCTATAAAGTTGGGTTTTGGAGGGGGTTATCAAATGAATGTGTCATTATCATATAGTTCATCAATATTATGGCTAACTTTAAAACTAAAATTCTATTGGCCGCTTTAATGCCATGTTATAAAATTGGTTCAAGAAAGTAGCCAATGAAAAGCGTCGAAATGGATCACGTGACCGTGCATTTTGGTGATAACAACCGAGGATAAAGGTAACGGGAGACATTTCATGACCTTGCTAAGTAAGATTGTGGACCAATTTTATCAAACGAATAATACACAGGTTTTCGTTCGTGACGTTATGGCGATGTAGCGCTATTCGGGTATTCACAATGACACAAACTACACTTGGCTACGCCTCTTGTATTTGCACCATAGTGAATATCCTCATGCGCTGCATCGACCAGTGCACTCGCACCTGTGTATTATTTGTATAATAGTAGATGTAGCTCCCCAAAATAGGAAAATTATCAATAATTAGGCAACCATCATCCCTGGTCGATTTCTTATTCCTATATTTTTTAAAGTACGCTTTTTGTTAGTAGCATAAAGAGTATTTGCACTCCTGACTTATTAAGCAAATTTGAATTCGATCCGACCGATAATCATGAATAATCTAACTTGCCTTCGAATTCACTCGAATAATTCATTTCATCTCATAAGGTAATTGGTCCAATGAATTCCGTTAGCAATGACTTTTACACTGCTATGATACAACTCTCTTTATTTATACATCGAAAAAAGCATGCTTTTATTATGGATCCGGATAATATCGGATCCAGTGATTATGAGAATCAGCAAAAATGTTATCATGTCACGACTACTTTAGCCATATTAATTTCATGGCACCTTGTAACGACGAGTCCCCCCCCCCCGCCCCGCCAAGGACACATCCTCCTCTTTCTTGTCTATAGATGGCTTTGCTGTTGTTATTAGGACTAAACTACTAGTATGTAGTAAACGAAAAATAAAATATGATATCAAACACCATAAGAAGTATTTATCGAAGTACATGTATATTTTGCTTGTAAAAAGAACATAATCTTTCGCGAAATCTACAAACCACTAAATTTAAACCCCAAGGGTGGTATTCTCGAAAGCGGCCTAAGTTAAACCTGGCCTAAGTAGTTAGGCCAGGTTTAACTTAGGCCGCTGACCTAAGTCATTTTCATTTCTCGAAAGGTGGCCTAACTGATCCATGGTTTAAACCTGGCCTAACTTAGTCCATGGATTATTCACTATGGTTACGGATTCTGCACATGCTCAGTACCAGAGCTGCGACGTCACAATGCACTAAGACAATGGATGCGCGCAGTGTGGAGAGGATGCATCACCTCGACAACTTGAGCAATATGACATCACAATGCACTAAGACAATGGGCTAAGACAATGGATGCGCGCAGTGTGGAGAGGATGCATCACCTTGACAACTTGAGCAATATGACGTCCAGGGGCGGCGGAGCGACTTCCAAAGCGGGGGGCAGCAATAACAAAAAGGACACTTGCTGGAATTGTATCGTAGTTAAAAGGGAAATTATCAGAGGTGAAAAGGGTCACATATCGCACCTGAAACGGGGCATTGAACATATTTTAAAAGGGGCACTTATGAGAATGAAAAAGAGGCACTTAAAATAAAGGAAATGTGCATTTGTTGAAAGAAAAGGGGCACCGATAACTTTGTTAATAGGGGCACCTCTCACATTTAAATAGGGCAATTATCAGAGGTGAAAGGGCACTTATCAAAAGTGAAAAGGGGCACTTATTGCAAAGGAAAATGGAAACTTGTCAAAGGAAAAGGGGCGCGTGTCAAAATTAAAGGGGCACTTATCAGAGGTGAAAAGGGGAATTGGCACTTTTCCTATGGAAAAAGGGGAACTTCTTACAAAGTTAAAAGGGAACTTTCCTATATAAAAAGGGGCATTTGAAAAAGGGGGCACTGTACCCTCCTCCCCCAACTCTTTCTCCCTATAAACATCTCTCTCTCTCTCACACACACACTATCTCACATCATTGTTTATTTCTCTCACTATCAAATTGTTCTTTCTCATTTGGTTCCCTTTCTCTATTACTCTATCTCTCTCTCTCGCTCGCTCTCTGTTCTCTCACTGTTCTATTTCAAGACTTTTTACATGTATAATTCAATGAACCCAACAGTATGCACACTTAAAATCAAAAGATATGAAAGAAATATTGTATATAGCATATCAACAATTATGTTCAATTTATTTATTTTTCTTAAAACAGAAAAGATTGTAATTCACGATGAATACGATTATAAAATTGAAGGTCAAATATTAAGCTCCAATAGCCTCATAATCTGCTACTTAAAACTATTAGAATTAAATGTTATGTATTTGTTACATTACTTTTTCCCATTTTTTAAAAACAAAGCATAGTCTACTTTTGAGCCGTGTTTCTTTTGCAGGGAATCTGTTATATCATGACTTGCACTATATTATAAAACACATTATAAAACATGATTTCTTAAATGATTCAAAATCACAATTTTTCCAGTGAAACAATGAACATCTGGTGTACATAAAAACATCCTTATGAGTGATGGTTGCTTTGTGATTCACACACACAACAAGGACATATCATGCTTTTTATCAATGGTTGCTTGTTTGTTACCATAGCTTCATGTTATGAGGATTATAATACAAAGGTTTTGATCCCCATGCAGTCACAGTTACATCAGATAGAGTCTGGTTCATTGAAGAGGCTAAGTAGAACTTCATAGTCCTTGGAAGTATGTCTGTTGAATAAAAAGAGAAAAAAAATGAAAGGAAGCACATTGAAACCTATTTCTGTTAAACATTAAAAAGGTCTTGCATGTACATTGTGACCAAAGTGGACTTACATGCACGTTGTGATGGAAAAATGTGAATGAACAAATGCCCTCCTTGAAGTACCTGGGCATACAAACAACTTATTCGTACAGCCTACCTGTCAGAAATTCAGCAGCTCAGTAGTTCTCCTTCCTCTCTCTGAATTTGTCTCAATTATCAGGGAATTTGCCTTCATTTATTTTACTGAAGAAGAACATCATCCTGAAACAAAAATAAAAAGGTTTAGACCTCATTAAAATATCAAAGATCTACTCCATTGATAATTGGTCTTAGTTATAGTGTCAATCATATTCTAACTTTAAAAAAAAAATAAGGCGCCTTTCATGTAGGCAGTGACTAGGCACCCCCTCCCCACTCAGTTACTAGTAATCATTGATTTACAGAATGACTACCGGTATCTCTTTTAAAGTCAAGAACAAACATACACATTCTTGCAGTACTATCTCATAAATGTGTTTGCACCCAGTTGTACTTGCCATGTCATGGCCTAAGAAAGCCCTAAGTAGCTAAAGTCTATAGCCAAGTTAGTCCCTTTCCTAAAATCAAGTCTAGAGGTCTACATCTTACTTAGATAACCAGCCGACAGTTGGCCTAACCTAGATGTAAACGCAGCCTGGGTTGTAGATTTTACAAGGCCCTAATCGTTAGAGCCCAACTTTTCCATTTTAGTTCAATCTAACATTAGACCAAAGATTGTCTTATTGTTTATGTTATCTCCCAAAATGAGCTTCGTGAAAGGGGAAAAAGTCAAATGAAAATTTACTGCACTGTACTGCAGTCTGTAGGTCGTTAAGTCTTACATGGTCTAGAATTGTTAGTGGTAGGTTTGAATTTTCTTCTGACCCAAATTTGAAAGTAGTTAATCAACTGTTGATTATTTGTGTCTTATTTTCAGAGATATATCCGCCCAAAAGTCTAGGCCAAGCTGTCACTGTCAGGAGTGACTGGTAGCCATGGCAATCGAGCTGAAAATATTAGCTCGTGCCGATGTAAAATGAATAAAAGTTTGAGTGTAGTTTGCACCTACATTCATCAGACAAAACAATTTTAAATCACTTCATAATGTACCTGTAGACACATCTGCAGATTCATGAAATCAGCAGATTTTTTTAATACAAATTGTATAAACATGATTTATCGAAAATAATATCGCTAGTGATATTCGTTTGTCTCGCAATGTGGTCAATAAGGAATCTAAAAGATCACGACGTTTCGTATGCTACTGCGATACTTCGTCAGGTGATAAAAACTACTGTACTGTAAGCAAGGGTCTTTTATACTCTACGGGAGGACCGTGCGAAACGTCGTGATCTTTTAGATTCCTTATTGACCACATTGCGAGACAAACGAATATCACTAGCGATATCATTTTCGATACTATATCCGCAATGAGTAATATATTTAGCATTAAACATGATTTAGTTTACACAATTTAGGAGTAATTACAGCTTTACTCACCAGCAAAATTTCCAAGAAAAATGGAGTATCTATTTTTCCTGTTCAGGAAATAACTGGTGTTGGGCCAACTGGCTTGAAGACGCCTATGTGGGTGCAATCAATAGCACCGACCATATTAACGCCAGGGAAATGGCAATACTTATAAAATTCATGTTGGGTCTGCACTCTGCAGGACTGCCTCTCTTGTTGAAGGAATTGAGATGTATTGGTCCGATCTCCTGGCAATGGCTATTTAGATGGCCTTCACAAGGCGGGACACCGTAGCTTGGGAGAGGCCTTCTTTTTTCATCCCCATGCATCAATTGAAAAGAACCTGAAATAGCAGAAAATCAAGATGAAAATTAATTAATTATGTTGATATTTGATAAGAAATTACAATTTCTCTTTCTCTGTAGTTTACTAACTAGGCCTAATAGTATTATTAGACTAAACTACTGTAACATTATCAGCAAATGTATGTCAAAAAAGGAAGCTTCTGTCCATTTCCTTTCAATTTCTATTAGACTTGTCTAGACTAGACTCTTATTGATGAAATTTAGATCTAGGGTCTAGGTCTAGTAATATTGTTTAAAAAAATGTTTTTCTTGGGGAAGGGGGGGGGGATGGTTGGTTATGAAAAACATCATCATCCTGTAGAAAATTATCACACCAACAGCCACAACTAGCACTGCAGCTCAGGCAGATGTGATACCAGACCGAAATGTCTGTCTCTTTCGTTCGTTAGCCTCTGATTTGGGTAGGGTAGGCTGAAAAGGAGGAGCCGACCCCTACCCAAATCAGAGGTAGTAACGAACGAAAGAGACAGCTAGATCTACATTTAGGCCTAGATCTAGTGCTAGTCCACTTTTAGGCAACAGCGTCTCGAAAATCCACTATAAAAGTAGTTTCTACGTCTAGCAATGATATTTTTAAGTTGGTGTTAAGGTGGTATATGCGTACGAAAGTACAATAGTGCCAAGAAAACAATTACCCGGTAAGAAATTGCTCAATCTCAGGAAACGAAAATGTTAACCGACAATTATTTGCACGTATGGGACTGATCTGCAACACTGTGAACATTTACCAAGTTTTCCCCAAATTTATTCAGTTAAAAGCATTTTAGATTATCACCAGTACAGCAACATGAAAGTAACAACAATACTTTATAAGCTGGTGTAACTTTCATGAGCGCTTATCCATACAAAAGAGTGTAAATTGTTATCAAATATAGAAATTCAAATGCAAAACTTACCGTTCACTCTCCGCGGACAGTCGATTTAACTAAAAAGTGACGTCACGCGAAGTTAGGCCGAACTATGACGTATTTAAACCTGCCCTCTGAGCCGCCTAAAGTTAGGCCGAACTATGACGTATTTAAGCCTGGCTTATCTTTAGGCGGCCTTCGAGAATAGCAAAAAAGATAGTCCGTGGTTTAAACCAGGTTTAGGCCACTGATTTAACTTAGGCCGCTTTCGAGAATACCACCCCAAAGATTTTATGGGAACTCTTCAGAAGCTATCAACCTATCATCTACACCTTCTTTGATTATAAAGCTTTGTACCGTTAGATTTAAATCTCGACTTATTACAATCTGATGTTAACCTAAAATGCCAAGACTTTAAAAACTTTTATTGTCTAAATATTTGTCGCCACATTTGTCCGTCTAATAACGCCTTAAGCTAGATATATGTACGTTTGTATGTAAATAATGTTATGTATATGTATTATATATAGAAGCAAGAATTCAGATCTGCTCAGAGCTCGAGGAAATCACACACACGCACACACACACTCACACAGATTCGTGAGAACGTGCGCACACAGAAACAATATATACACACAAAACAAATGATCCTCTGTATACACGAACAAAATTGTTTTAAACATTTCCGCCCTTAGGGCTTTATCAAATAATGATTTTATTTGCCTTTGAAGCTTGTTTTACGTGTCAAAACATGAGCATCCTATCCCCATAAAATGTGCCGAGGCGCAAGGAGAGTGAACACGAATAGTTATTGTATCACAGCAGGCGCTTAGGAAACCAAAAAAATACAAAGAAGGAAAGCACGGGATAGAGGACGTGAATAAGCTTGTCAGTAAAGGAGGAAGAACAAATATAATACAGGGAGAGAGAATGAGACAGAGAGAGATAACAAGTCAAGAAGGGGAAAAAATATAAAATATTTATTACATCGAGAAAGCACCAATGGAAAAGGACAGAAATATGACTTAATAACGCGGATGCAGAGGAGTGGTTATTTAGTGACGTAGTCCACGGTCAGGGTCTGCTGCGTGTTGATGCGCTAATGTGTTATCGTAAATAAAGTGAATATAAAGCAAACAGCACTATGAACATGACTGACAAAGAGAGCGGACAAAATATACAGTTCCTCAGTTATACAAAGGAACATCCCTTCACTGCTATTATGTAAAAAGGTGAATATGCATGTGACACCTGTTCTACACATTTTTACATAATAGCAGTGAAGGGATGTTCCTTTGTCTACCTGAGGAACTGTATATTTTGTCCGCTTTCATTGTCAGTCATGTTCATAGTGCAGACAGTTAAAATGCATGGTAGAATTACTGGCGCGTGCAAATATTTTGTACTCGTAGCTTGATAACTTGCAGGTCATGCCGGTAAGTACGCAATGAAAATTACGCCTCCTCTGCTTAAGGACATTAGGCTTATGTATCAACCCGCCCCCGGGGTCCGTCCGTTCTCGGTGTGGGGGGGGGGGGGGGTGTATCAGATGTTTCTTTTATCTCAATGGTAGGTTCTGAAATCTAAAATGAAAGCCTTTATTTAGGACCTAAAATAATAAGACTAATGATAGTTATAATGATAATGAGGTTTATGATAATGATAACAATTAATGATGATAATAATAATTGTAAGAATGATAATGATGATAATTACAATAATGATAATAACTATAACAATAACAATAATTATAATGTTAATTTAAAGAATAATAATGATGTTAATAATAATGAGAACAATGATAATAATTGTAATAATAAATATTGATGATAATAATAATAATAATAATAATATCTACATTTCTATTGCGCACCTTTCCATCCAAGGCGATGCTGAAGGCACATACAGAGTACTATTCAGATTCAATATAGTATATTGTGTCTTATTTCACAATTTTTTAACATTTTGCAATTATTTCACAAAGAAAATGTTACACATAAATTTGAATTTTATTAACAGAAAAAAAAGTAGAAAGTCAGTATCTCATATCTATTTGTTTGAATGCATTATTAAATTAAAAGACTAAACCAAAAAGAGTAAAAATATGAAGAGGTCCATGGTGAAGCTATGCTTCTAAGTTATAGGCACTACAAAGAATATTTAATTTTACAATAGCCTTTAAAAACAGAGGGACCGACCAATTAACGTCAATCACAATAGCAGATTGGTATTCCAAAAGAGAGGCAATGTTAGAGTCTCTTCATTGTGCAAAACGTTAACATTTTACATCATTTGTATGAATTTTCTTTCCCTGTACGCTTTGGCATCAGCAACAATAACATAATAAACAAATCAATAATGTAGTCACGTTGGGCGACGATTTCTTTTCATGGCCGGGGGGGGGGGGGGGGTACGAAATGCGAGGGACGAGGGAGCATAGAGAACGAGAGGGGCGAATGTGACGGAAGTGACTACCCCCTCACAGGTTTTTGAAGTGTTGTTGTATTCAAAATTACATTCCTTTGCAAAACTATCGTATACAAACGGAATACAGATTTTTAAACAATATTTACTTGTTTATTTTGAAGGATATTATGCGAGGGAGCGTAGCGACCAAACAAAAATACATTTGCATTTGTATTAGTTCTAATCGCTGCCTTCTTGGGCCCTCCAGAGCCTAAAAGTGTCACGTTGCAGTCTTAAGTCAGTATTCGCTATAAAATCAAAATTGTTGCACTTTTTTCCAATTTTCCGGGGAGACGACCCCCCCCCCCCCCTTAAAAAATTGAGGAGGGGACGTGTCCCCCCCGTTCCCCAGGATCGCCACCCCTGGTCACGTTAAAGCCCTTCTAAAGTGTTAGGGGCTATATAAGAAGCCACCATTATTATCATTATTATTATTATTATTATTTCACTAAAATTGTATCATAATGTAAAAGAGGATGTCATTTAAGACACATTTCTGCAAGGTTTTTCAAAACAAAAGTGTTTGAAGTCGAATATTGATGAAAGAAAATAGTTGTCTTCAAACACATTTCTTTGAGGGAAATCTTTGCAAACATGGGTCTTCAATTACACCCTCTTTCACATTTTGATACAATTCAAGTGACATTTTGCCATCAAATTGTTTGGCGAATCTGGGGCTCCCATCACTTAAAGGGGCTTTAAAATGACGGGATTGAGATGTAAGCCATTCGATGTTTCGAATAAACCATTAGGGAAATGCCATAAAAGCCCTGACTCCGAGCGCCCTGCAGCAAATTTGATTGAAAAAATAAAGTATAAACGGACATCAACTAGACAAGTTTTAGCCCAGCTAAAGTTATATAGATTATTATGAACAACTCGTTACCACTCAATTAGTTTATCGTAAAAGCCTTTTCATGTCAGAAAAGGGTCGTCAGTTATCTGCGAGCTAAATTTCGTTTCCAATTCAATCATATTTCTGTTGGTCCAGCTACAATCAAATGTGAAATCTGTTTTGCTCAGTGACACATGAATAAAAGGCTCAAATATTGTACCACAATTTTGCATTTTAGAAACATAAATTAATCAATGATATGATTAATTGCTGTGATCAACATGATGTAGATATTAGCTATGGTTAGATCTTGGTGAATTTATTTATCTCTACGTAATTACTTTACTCAAACATTTTATCATAAATTTTAAAAATCGTGGATTTCACGCTTGATAAAGACGATTATGAAACTTCGGATGTTCAAGGGTTAATTCCACAATCTAGGCCGTGTCCTACGAACGAAGTCAACGAAGGCATTTCGATAACTTTGTTTAAGAAGTAAATAAATCACAGTATTCATCCAACCATTGCACAACGTCAATCTAGACGCGACCTCCATGATGTTTAAATGTATCCTTCTACCGCGCACTGCCGCCACCACTTCACAAATCGTAAACGGCAACCAAGCGATATAGAAAGCACCAGCGATCGATACCGTTAGCAGCACTGATTTCATTAGCCCGCGTTGACGCATATTACGGGCTAGTTTCTCCGCGCGTTCGATATCGCGTTGAAAGTCTTCTGCGGTGCGTACTTCCGATTCAGATCGCATGTTAGAAGCAATTACCGTTGCCATTGCAGCTTGATTAGCGATAGTTCGAGCATGGCGCCGAACTATCTGTAGCATCACCGTGTAAAAAACAAGAAGTAAGAGGGCGTACATCCACATAGAAATAGCAAAACTGAAGATTGTGTAAGGTGCGAAGTAAGGCTCGGAAAAGTCCACTAGGCAGAGGCCGAACTCGCGATAAACGATGATGTTGAACCGATCGCCGGCGAAATACAGAACAAAGAACAATATGGTAAACGTTCCTATGGTTTGCGATACCATAACGGTGATCGCACGCTTCCGATTGACGAGGGACGGATATCGTAACGGTTTTGTTACCGCGATGAAGCGATCACCATTCAAATAAAACACAGTTGATGAAGAGAGTCCAGTGCTCACCGTCAGAAAATAACCCAATGATTTACAGAGTGGACTACCGAACGGCCACTCTCCTCCAACTGCGGCAACGCTCATTGGAAGCAGTATGATACCTGTGGAAAGATCAATGAGTGCCAAAGACATGTAAAACACCCGATTTACTTCATTAAGCTCTGGTAGATGGGGCAAGAGGATGAGGTTCAAGACATTGCACAGAATGGAGAGAACAGCGGTAATGGCGATCGCCGTGACACCCGCCACCGATTGCCGGGAATCGGGGGTGTATGTTGGTCCGGGGGCGTAGAAAGGAGGCATCGACGTGGTACTGCCATATTCAGTTACGCTCATATTCCTTTAGGTCAGTCGCTGCGTTAGATAATAAAGGTCAATCGAACATCTGTCAGTCATAGTGAAGTGCCGACGAGACAAGAGAAACACTGATTCGACTTCTCTGAAAACTTCAATGACGTCATCCGGTATATTTTTTAAGCGAAGGTTTGTACACGTTGTCGGTCAGGACCTTCATTTTGTTGGTGATGAGCAACATAGTCAGAATGTATCTGTATGGATATAAAAACAAACAAAATCAACGAGTGTTATTATTCTGTTATGTATTTGTTTTGATTTTTTTTTCATGAAATCAGACTCTCCTTTAAAGAGGCGCCAAGCTCATCAGTTGACATAAGAGCCTCTCACATCGAACCCCGGCCATCAATCAAAGATATTGAGTGATCCTTGGAGAAAACTCCTCCTTCGTTTCCTGTTCCTCTCCCTAAAAAGAAAAGTAATTGCGAAACACTTGCTGTTTGGGGGATTATTGTCAGTCTTGTTTGCATTCATTCCCCATTGATTGGATTTAGAATTATCTTTCAGATCAAACGTGCAACAGATAATGTTCCACACAATAATGTGTAATATATCGATGTCTTTGTTGATATGGATACAATGCGGGATTATCAATGTCTACAACGCCTTGTCGCATATCATAGCATTTATCCTCGAGTTTGCTCATATCTCTTATAGCTTTAATACGTCAAACAATTATTAATCAAAACGAGAGTAGGTGATTAATTTGTACCTGTTTGTCCTCCGAAAAGCGTTACCAATGCATAGTTCAACATAGAAAAACAACGAGGAGGCATCTGTTCAAAAACATAATAACCCATCACTCTTTACCATAGCGCCTAAAGCTCACGGAGTCAACAAAAGACGTACTAGACAGAAATATCAGATACTGCATACACTCTACTATCCTGTTTGCTAACACAACTTAGAGTGCCGCGATAAAATTACCTAGGGTCTGATTATTGCCAAGAGGCTGAATGTCAAAGAGACATATTCAAAATAAAAAGCGGCAGTTATGTTTCGTGCTCTCCTGGCTTGAATCCTTTTTATAAAGAAACAAATATTTCGGTCTCGTAAGCCTTTAGTTCATGGGGATCTTCCTTAAATTCGCTTCCCCTTAGTCCATTCTCTCCGTCCTTCCCTCTATATAAGGGACTTTTAGATGTGCGTGGACTGCTACGTGTGACTTCCTTTTAAGGCACTTACAGTGCCTTACACGGACGCCACACGTAGCAGTCCACGTTGTCGTCGTGCAAATCTAAAAGTCCCTAACGTGTCACACTTTCTCCCTTTCCTCTCTCGCGATAGCAGATCTTCCCCCTTTGCAGTACAAGTCGTGTTCATACACAGGAAAAGGGGCAGTGAGTTATTTTTGCAATGCTGTATTTTTCAAACCAGAGGCACGTCGTACCCCGCAATTACCATGGTTGCAAATACTACTTACAATAATATTACAAAAGTATCGAAAGGTCATTTTCTTGTACATTTATTATTGTATATTATTTATATTGTCTGCAGTCAGAAGCGGTTTCTCCTTCATAAACATGCAGGTATTTCCTTAATTAAGAGTTGGATCTAAGGCGGGCAACATTGCATTCAAATCTTTAGAGTTTATGCCGACATTGTTTGGAAATATGAATCTACAATATACATAGGTTATTTCGGTATCAGCGAATGGTGGACAAAAGGGGGAAGGAATGTCATACAATTTCGTCTGTGAAATTCAACGCAACACGAAGATAATCAGAATATGTTTCTCCGATATCACGTAATTTGAATTACTATAAAATGTATCTAACCTAATATTTAATTGGTAGTGTTAAATGTCACAAATAGTTGATTAATATATAACAGAAGCAAATTAAATGTGAGAGAAATGTGAGAAATAAAGTTAAATATCTTATTTCATTACGTGTTTTTGATTTCACTTCAATTCAATTCAATTTAAATTCTGTTTCCAACAAAACATTGAAAATAATTTATAATCATTTACAATAATTAAGGAATACATATTGAAAACAGAGGGGTCCACTAGAATGCAATGCTTGTACAATAATTGTGGACCCTCAAATGACAGCTGGGAATAATGAGCAATTAAATTAACATAATTCATAACTACCAAAAGAAACTAGCAATTGGCGGGGGAAAGGGGCATGCAAAAAAGATGAGAACGGGACAAGATAGTACTTTACATGACAAAGATGGGAAAACACGGTCATAATACAAAACGTAGACAAAGCCAAGAAATAAGTGATAGATTGGGTGCTACAGAAAATAATACAGAAGGAAGAGCTGCATGTGGGGTTGAGAAGAAGATGAGGAAAGAGAAATGCGCGTTAGAAAGGAGATATGCATGAGAGGGCATAATGCAATATATCGAATTACATTTTGGTCAGCGAGTAGAGAATGACCTTGTTTCAAAATAGAAGAAAAGATAGAAAAACAAGTATAACAAGAAAGAAAGAAAGACATGAAGACGGGAAAAAAATATTGGGCGATATAATTCCACCCAGGTGAAGTAAATGGGTACCTGGTAGGAATTTATTCCTTGAAATGCTAGAGCGCCGTATGGCAGCCGTGCTTAAGCCAGGGTAATAATCGGGAGCGCCAGGAGGGTCAAATCTGACTGACATGAGCGCTATACAAGAACCCACTATTATTATTATTATTAATGAGGTCCTTAAGATTGTAATAAAAACAATTTCAATTTTGTTTTCTTAAAATTATTAATCGGTGGAGCATTTTCTTATTCATTACTTAAAGAGTTCCATAATTTTGGACCTTCATATATTTTGTATTTTTTTAATTTCTTTATTACACATCTTTAATAAAAGGAAGGGAAGCCCACTCAGCAAAAAATGCTGGTTTTCGTTGGGGCCCTTCATAAAAATAACAAGTATATGCATTTCAACAAATAAAAAATATAAATAAATATAGAAAATTACAAAATACGACTTAAAAAAAAAAAAAATGCAAACCAGGTTATTAATAAACGGATTTGAACATCGAGAATAACGAAATGAGTATATTAAAATAAAAATTATATTATACCATAATCATATTATATATATTATATATTTCTCTTTTAAACGAAAGCGTTCGGGTAATGTATTCCAATTTGATGGACCTGTGACAAGAGATGACTTCTGGTAAAAAGTCGTACGAGCATGTGGCAACCTAATTACCATCATTGTCATTACTGATTTTCCTGACTATTCTTGTCTCCAAGCTGTATACTTGATTACAAGGATTACAAGGAGTAAATAACGGTATGGCCATGCCAACTATGTTTATATTTAGCATTATGTCCATTGCTGCTCATAAATTTGGAACATTTTTTTTTACCCCAATTTATGAATTATTTTGACAATGATTTATTCCTAATAGATCTAGATATTAGTATACATTCTAAGATTTTATTAAAATATTCACAACTTCCTTTAAGTCAGATATTTCAACGTCGTTTATATTCAATATTATATTTTTAGACTGAGTTTTCTTAGTAAGACGTCGCATAACATCACATAAAGCATTTGAGCTTTTTGATTTATCGTTCAATAATGAAGTAATGTATGATTTCTAAAGTATTTTTATTTCCCGTATGATAAGATTTCTGTATTTCTTTATATTGTTCCCCAAAATCTGATGACGAGAGCTGTATTTCTTTATCACGAAGGTAATCCCCCGTGTTCCGAATATAAATTATCTTTTCTAAAAAAAAAAAAAAGTATTTTGAGCTAAGAGAGTCCGCAAGAGAGGTAAATGAAGTTCTCCCGCATGTCTTGGGTAATTATGGACTGAGCTATTTAAAAAAAAAAAAAATTCTTGAAAAACAGATGGCAACAAAGTATTTCTATAATTAAACATAAATTAACGTAGTTGAAAAAATATATAAGTCGTTTACCTTTAATATTGTATTTAAAAAAAAATAAAGAGTCTGTTTGGGAGCGAAAGGGGGAATTACAAATAATACTAATAATCCTCTTTTGTAATAACAACACTTTATCTAATGATGTTTGATGTTTGTTACCCGAAACTTAGAGACCATAATTCAATTATGGGAGTATCAAAGAACTATAAAGCATAATTAATTAATTAAGTCTTTCTTTATTAATGATACAAATATTACGGGAGATAATTTCACAAATATTGTCGATGTGATTTTTCCAAGAAAGCTTTTATAAAATGAAACACACTCAAATGGGATATTTTCCAACACTGTGTTAGCTAGCAACGAATCTATAGATTTACGAAACAGCATACCTTTCATGCTAAATATATTACTCATTGCGGATATAGTATCGAAAATAATATCGCTAGTGATATTCGTTTGTCTCGCAATGTGGTCAATAAGGAATCTAAAAGATCACGACGTTTCGTATGCTACTGCAATACTTCGTCAGGTGATAAAAACTGTTGTAAGCAAGGGTCTTTTATACTTTACGGGAGGACCGTAAAGCGGTCTAAAATTCGATCGATAATTGGAACAATAACGCCAATGCCTATTGGTCGACGCACACGGTGATCGACCAATCACCAAGGCCGCTGGTTCGGCCGCTGGTTCGGCTGATGCACCAGGCCTATTGGCCGACGCATACGGTACTCGACCAATCAACGGGCCGCTGGCTCGGGCCGTCTGCTGAATGGAATCGACCGTTGTTGGCTGGCAGGACGGCGAGTGTCATGGCGGCGTATCGTCCGCATCCAAAATTCGGGGATATCGATCCCGTTGTCTCTGTTGAAATTATTAGGATTGAGACGGATATTGATAGCTTCTTTTACCCTCCGTGTATACCAATGCCGTTCTTGGGAAAGGCACTGAACCCCGTCCCAGTCTGGTTGATGCTGGTTGTCCCAAGCATGTTCGGCTACGGCTGAGTTGTCAGTTCGACGGAGTTCTGACGGAGTTCTGACGTCCCTCTTATGCTCAGTGATTCTTTTGGATGCGGACGATACGCCGCCATGACACTCGCCGTCCTGCCAGCCAACAACGGTCGATTCCATTCAGCAGACGGCCCGAGCCAGCGGCCCGTTGATTGGTCGAGTACCGTATGCGTCGGCCAATAGGCCTGGTGCATCAGCCGAACCAGCGGCCGAACCAGCGGCCTTGGTGATTGGTCGATCACCGTGTGCGTCGACCAATAGGCATTGGCGTTATTGTTCCAATTATCGATCGAATTTTAGACCGCTTTACGGTCCTCCCGTAAAGTATAAAAGACCCTTGCTTACAACAGTTTTTATCACCTGACGAAGTATTGCAGTAGATTGATTGATTGATTTTTATTCGACAAGCTTCCAACATACAACAATATACAATAATAACAGATCAAAAATAAGTCAGCTTGAACAGGATAACCCACGAAAGCTCGAGAGCTTATTTCCCTTACAGACATGTATACAATTAATAAATTAAAATAGTAATATTTACAGACAGATAAGAAAATTAAAAGAACTACTTATTAAAGATAATAATAACAACATTAAACTGATGATAGAAATGATATTAAGTACAAGAAGAAAAAGAAGAAGGAGAAGAAGAAAAAGAGGAGAAGGAAGAAGAGGAAAATAATGATGAATTTGTAGAATTTCTATAACGTACGAAAACATAAGTATATACAACATGAAAAAGTATGAACCGACAGAAGAATAACAATTTCAATCATATAACATGTCATTCACTTCTCTTCTCTGACTGTCAAGTATTAGGTATTCCTTTAATTTCCTCTTAAAATGATCATAGTTTCCTATTTCTTTTACACCATTGGGAAGGGAATTCCAATGTTTTATGGTATTGTAATAAAACGAATTTCCAATACTACCTACTCTTTCTGGTAAGTTAAAGTTGAATCGTCTATTTCTTGTATTATAATCATGTACGTCAGTAACAAGATCGAAGTTGGATCGAATATAATGATTCGACCTAGTATGATATATTTTATGCACGTGATGCAATGCGAGTTGTTTTGATCTTTGGTCGACTTCAAGAAAACCAGCTTTAGAAAGTTCGCTATAGCCAACATGAGTTCTTGGACCAGAACAGTTGATAAATCTCACCATTTTGTTCTGTATAATCTTCAACTTCTTTTCATCTGACTTGTTTATGTTACTGTACCATGCAGGGTTAGCATAGTCAAATAAACATTGAATAAGAGCAAAACAGAGTGTACGTCTTGCTTTTAAATCCATACAACTTTGATATCTGTACAAAAATTTCAGACGAGAATTTGCTTTTTTTACAACTGATTCTACTAAAGATGAAAATGAAATTGCGCTAGCCAACTCAATGCCTAAATACTTCACAGACTCTTTTCTCTTGATTGCTTGATTATTGTGTCTCACTTTGAATTCAAATGACTTTTTAGAACTACTTTTAGAACAAAATAAAATGCTTTCTGTTTTTCCCAAGTGTAAAGAAAGCTTATTATCAGTCATCCAATCGACACACGTAGACAGCTGTTCACTGAGCTTTTCCTCAATATATTTAGGATCAGGATTTGAATAGAGTAGTACGCTGTCATCTGCGTACAATAATAGTTTGAAGTCTTTTATACAAGTACACATATCATTTATATAACTTGAAAATAGAATTGGGCCTAAAATACTTCCCTGAGGAACACCGCATGTTATAGGCATTAGTTTGGAACGAATATCATGAATGGCCACTACTTGGTGCCGATTAGATAAGTAGGATCTGAACCAATCTAAACTTGCCTTATCAAAACCCATTAGTTGTAACTTCTTCAATGAGACGCAATGATTAACTGTATCAAAAGCTTTTTGCAGATCAAGGAGCACCATACCAACAAAGCGCCCTTGGGAAGTTTCTCTCCTCAAATAATCAGTCAAATGAATTAGACATGTTTCAGTCGAATAATCATGTCGAAAACCAGATTGAAATTCAGTAGCATACGAAACGTCGTGATCTTTTAGATTCCTTATTGACCACATTGCGAGACAAACGAATATCACTAGCGATATTATTTTCGATAGCATACCACTCGTTTGCTGGAGATTCATTGATAATTTGTTCGCTCTAATCCACACAAAAATATTACGCATTTCAACATTAATTATTTCAACTATTCTATGAGAGTCATTGTGAAAAAAGACAATTGTATCATCAGCAAAAAGTACGAAAGACAAAATACCAAATGATCGACAAAAGTCATTAATGTATAAGATAATTTAGAGTGGGTCAAGAATGCTACCTTGTGGAACGCCATAATCTATATGACGAAGAGCTGAAGAGTTTCATTTACAATTACATTCTCAAAGGTCATCCAACGTACACCATATTGTGAAAGTTTATAAAGTAAAATATCGTGGTTAATCGTGTCGAAGGCCTTGGAGAAGTCCAGGAAAAAATGCGTGTACAGTATTATGTTTTTCCCTCAAAAAATCGATATAATTATTTTTAAAAATACTGTTCGAATATAAATAATATTTTTTATACAACACCTACGTGAATCCTTGTCATTTGATTGGAGGATTGTTGGTCACATGATATTCAATAGATGGTATATTGCACGGTCGTGCATTTTTGGTTATATGCGCCGTGCATTTTTGGTTATATGCAGACTGCGTACCTCTCACTCGTGCGCGCGCGTATCCCTGCGTGTGTCTGACGCGAAGGCAATCTCAATGTAATCGAGAAGGCTTGACTCCAACTTTAATTTATCTTTAATATAAGGAGTAAAGCATAATTTGTTGATTAACGTTCTATTAGATCTTCTTCGATGTTGTATAAAACAAATAATGAATGTTTTTCATTCGTTTAATAGTGCAAATATTTTCATTCGTTGAAAGATTAAAGTTAATTCTATTCAACTCGGCTGACGCCTCGTTGAATAGAATGTTAATCTTTCAACTCATGAAAATATTCGCTCTATTGAACTCATAAGCATTCATTATTTGTATACTATAATTTTCGAAAAAGAGGACAATAAAGAAATGGGTCGATAATTATTCATATCTATTTTATCACCCTTTTTAAACAAAGGAATGACCTCAGCAACTTTCATATAGTTGGGTACCAGACTTAAAACTGAAGACTTGAAACTAATATAATAGATATTTCATGAATATTGATGATAATATTGTTCATTCCACTATGTAGCTATATTTCAGAATCTTTGATAGCCAATATTGATTTTTAAAAAATGATACCCCAGAGCAAAGTTAAATTTCAACAACAAGCCTTTGGGCTTGTTAACCATAATGTTTTACTAATTACTGCAAGGCCGTTTTTAGTAATTCAATAGTTAGCATATCACGTATGACCAAAGGTGGTCTGTACAGCGCAAACAAAATATTGATTGAATCTTGCCAGGATACGTGACCTACGGATGATTGATGGACAATATGAAACTTTTGAATAATGTACGCAGGAGCCTTTGAAAATATCAACCATACTCGCATCGTAAGATTAAATATTTATGCCCTGCTTGAAAAAAAAAGAATATAACGACGTGTTTTTTCTTCTGTTTTGGGGGGAGGGGGGGGGGGGGGGGGGTAGACTATATGTGAAAACGGTTGTAACCGTGATAAGTATTGGCATACGGGGTTAAATTTACATTGGCAAAGTATGTATTAACGATTCATGAAGGTAGCTTTATTTTCTTTGTCTTTAATAATACAAGGGATATTAATGATGATGGTAATATTTTTTTTTTTTTAATTATAGTAATGATAGTATCAATAACAAAAAAAGAATTCCCTTTGAGTCCTAAAATGGCTGAAATATAGCTATTTATGCATTGTTAATAAGACGGTTTTCCATGACAATTAAAGCAGAAAATCTGTGCGATGTTTGGTCAGTATACACGACGAATGAATATGTAATGAATATGTAATCAAATATTTAAAAATAAATCAAATTAGCCTCTTTTCCCTGAAAAGCAGACTCTTAAGGGTTGTGAAATTTCCATCTCGAAATCAGCGGGCAAAATATGCCTGATATTGATCGACTGGTTCGCCTATTTCCTATTACCCATCTATTCTATTTGGAGAATAGTCGGTGGGGGAATTGTAAATGGATCGTGTTAATTCTTACGCACTTGAAATTTCAAAGAAAGTCCTCGACCGCTCGCCAGAAGCTCAATCTGATAACAACAGGTCACAGTGTGTCAGGGCAACCAACACTCCTCAGGGAAGTAGACACTGCCAGTCGACAAATAGTTATTGCGTGACAAAGTAGTGTTATGCTATTCAGCCTAATTCAGGGGAGGATCCAGGATTCATATCATTTGGGAGGGGATGGCGAGAGAACGACCCTGAAAAACCTCCGACAAGCGAAAACAAATAGTCACATTTCAATTTGCTAACTTACTTTCAAAAACTCTGATATGGAGGGAAATTTTTAAAAAAGGAAACGAAGAAAACGAAACAGAAAAGAACGTAGTTATTTTCCACGTTTATTTTTGGAACTAAAACTTTGAAGGGGGAATAAAGGGGGTAAATTTGTTGGTTTTCAAGAGGTTTCACGTGCCTATCGGTCTCCCTGGGTATAGTTTTACGAAGCATTAGCAAGGAGAGCAATTCAGCGTTTCTTGAGGCCTAAATCAATCAGCTTACACTCCTCGAATTGGCACAAATTGTTGTTATTTTTACTCTTTCAACACCTAAATGTTTGGAATGGTATATAGAGCCCATTCATTGCTTAGTGATCATGATTAACATGCACCTCAAATTTAATCTAATTATAATAATGTAGTATTAGATTTAGTAATATAGAATTTAGAAATCGATCAGATCAGTTTTTCCCAATTGTTATCATAAATAATGGTTTGTTTTTACTAAAAATTTCAGACTTTAATTGTACATCTAGCAATTAAGTCACGACCTTAGCACCATTTTGATTCATCTGAAAAATGTTACCAAGTCCCTTTAAAGGTATCGACCAGTTTTGGAAACGCTTCCCTTAAAACAAATGAAATGGAAGCTCTTATTACCAATCAGGTGAAAGACTATGTTTTGACTAATACGTGATGATACAAATTCGGCCGGGAAACCGCCTACTAATTGATATATTTGGTAAATTATCATATTGAACCGGCTTGGATAGATATCGCGAAAGCACTTCAACATTGAACATTTGGGCATATATCTTTGTTTAAATTTTGAAAATAACTGGCAACTTATACAATATACAATTGGTTGATCGCCTTAGTCGTTATCGAATATTGATGTTGTTCCAACAGTCTGTTTTGAACAGGGATATATTCTAAATTTCTCCTAATAATAATAATAATAATGACAATAATAATAATAATAATAATAATGATTTTTGAAAAATTGTATTAATGTGCGTTCGGGCTGGAAAAAACCCTTAAGAGATTTTTTTTTAAACACTTCTAAAGGGGACATCGCGATAGACCGACAGCCTGCGAAGCCAACAAAGTTGGTCTCGTGAGCTTTCACAAACAGATTATAAGATTATCAACCAGTGTCTTCTCAACCTTTATAGATAACTTTTTAGAAGGCTCGCAGGCTGTCGGTCTAATGGGCTGTATCTCTGTAAGATATACATAAACTACACACACTCGTAATTGCAACATGGTAGAAACTCTGTGCATTGCTTAAATATGGAAGAATTATGAATTAAAACCTATTAACGATTTATGTCACGTCATTATCATAAATCAGGTAAGGGAAATCGCAGAATCATATCCCAAGAAGAAATTTCCTCGGGAAATGAGCTACAAAGTAATATATCATGAGATTTATCCAGCAAAAGAGCAGACACGTGTTGCATTCTCACGTTGCCATTAATCGGATATGAAAGCTATACCGTCACACACGTGTAATCGATCGCTAGTAGTTTTAGTAATGAACCGGAATAGCTAAAGGACTTTTACACATGGAGAAGTCCCACGCTGTGCATTTAAGAATATATACTGCCAAAATCATGAATACACTTTATTTGCTATCTTGAGAAGAAAACTTCCAACTGTGTTCCATAGAATGTACCAAGGGTGAATAAATCGTAAATAATGATTACATAGCTACTATGAGCACGTATGCAGAATTCGTCTCGGTGGGTTTTACAATTGACATTTATCAGCCCATGCCCAGATTGTATCTAGAAACTGGCTTATTGCAATGCGATACACTTATAGCCAACCGATTATGGCAAATTTTCTTTGATAATATATACAATGAAGTGGCAAGGGGCTCCCTATATTGGGAGCTCATAACGTAAATTGAGTAGAAACGCCAGATTGACATAAAGACGGCGTCTAATTCATTAACTATAACCCATCGTGTTAAATTGCTCAATTGTCTGCAGACCCGAAAGGTCAATCACCAGAAAGTCAACCCTGTTTTGTTATTCCAAGACAATTCTAGACATTAAAGGTAAATACCAGTATTGGAAACGCCTTAATTTCAAAAACTGAAATGGAAGCTCATATTACCTTTCATGTGAAAGAGTATGTTATGACTAATACATGATGATAAAAATCCGGGAAGCCGCCTACTAATTGATATATTTGGTAAATTAGTTTATCTATTGGTGTGTGAGAGATAAACGCACGTGTCGCGCACGTGTGCGTAGTCCCATATACATCTTTCTGTGTACAGTGCTTGTAACTTTACGAAGACTGGGCCAAATTTCTTATCATTTTGATGATTCCAGAACCTTGCAGTACACACCAATATTTATATGCTAGATGATCAACCTTTTCTGATCGATTCCACAACATTTATTTCACAATGCAATCGCATGACCATAACTGGTTTTTATCTTTCATGGGATTCTCAGTATTTGTATCTAAAACATCCAGTTAAAGGGATAGTTGAGTTTTGGTACAGAGCGCGCTACACAACTTTTTTTTGTGTGAGATAATAACAAAACTTGGTGTCAAATTTAAAATAGCATACGATTTAAAAGACAAAATCATCTTTCTTTGATCGAAATCGGTTCAGAGACGCCTGAAATATCCATAAATATAACCATTTCTAATATTTGTGGGGCCCCCCGATGATTATGAACCAGCCGTTGAAAAAACGATATGGCGCCTTATATGTTTTATTCCAGCCAATGCCAATGTTGTTTTTTTTGTTGGCTTTTTCGTTTTGGTTATAATACGCACAACCAGCTGGCCCATGTATTGTAATTATTAATTAATTAATTAATGGTCACCGTATTTCTTTGAAAGTGGAGCTGATTATTGTTATGATTGGATTTAATTTAAATTTCACACATTTTGGGGTCTAAAATCACCTTCAAAGCAATTTCAGGTCCTAAAAGGGGCACTATAATAGAAGTCTAGAAATGTCATAAATCAGAATTAATAGCCATGCACTGTGAAGGCATTAGCGCTCTTAAACAAGAACTCAACTCTCCCTTTAAATTAGATATGGTCAGATATATTCCTTTACAAGTCTGATTCAAATAAAAAGAATGTTTCGGTCATCACTGTCTCGTCCCCCATTGCATGAGAGAGTTTAAGGCCAGCGGAAACTGAGCACCGAACTGAGGCAATTCCCTCAAATCGAACAGAACGAAGATATACATCGATTTATCATAATCTCCCTCTTACCGCAGCGGAAATAGTACCAAAACCACAACCAAGACCCGGTCATACCAAGGAGAAAGACACAAGACCGAATAAGAAATACATCACCTCGCATGGCCAAGAATCGGTCGGTTAAAGAGTCAGTTTGGGTTCGGTTTAGCGGTGTGACTGAAATATGCCCACTTTGTTATTACCTGTATTACCTGAGCGAATCGACTCTATGGATGCAATTACATTTCGTAGTGTATAGGCCAATTACTTTAAATAAAGCAATGTCTGCATTGATCGTTTTTTATTTCACTTTTTTTGTTCGATATCACGCTTACATGGCCCTTCAGAAGCTTCGTCAGGCAAACACAGGCTCGCTTACAACAGGCATCATTTAGCATTCGACTTGGTTCTCGGAGCAGTAACATGAATGAAACATTTCGAAGTTGACGTGGCTTGTCTGTGAATCCAAGCGATATGCACGATGTGCAAACACGTTTTCTTTATCATGATTACACAATAAAGCAGCATGAAAGAAAGAAAGAAAGAAGAGGAAAATTAGAGAATCTGAACGAATCAGAACGTCGACTGCGCTGTTCTCCTCAAAATGCTATATCTTGGTGGTTTCATTGTAATTTTACTGCGATGAAGAGAGGAGTAGTTGTGACAAACCATGTACATGATAGATGTTAAGAAAACCAGAAAAAAGGAAGAAAACAGGGACAGAAGGGAGAGAAAAAGAAAGATAAAATACTAGGTAGGCAAAGGAAACATAATCATCGCACTTTGATGAGGGCTTGCCTTTACTGGATTTTCTGACCCCATTACCGTTTTTTATCTCCTTTCATCTCTTCGATCCCCCATTCCTTGCACGCATGCACATGACCTATATATTTCACACAAGTGAAGAACTTGACATGCATTGCTTTACGAATAAGGTTGATTTTGTGAGGCGACGAATATCTCCATTGACATGATTTCCTTGAATCATTCATCTCAAAAATCAATTAGTAAAAGAATCATGTAGTACACACAAGCACGCGGATACGCACATAAATCCGGGAGAGTGTAAGACGTATACACATCACGGAGATCTAATATTTCTAATTTCCAGCAAAATAATTAAGCCTTATTCATTGTAATTGCATATATTTTCTGCCGTATCGTAGTTTTTTGAAGGTGTCGGGGTATATTGGATCGTTCGCTTGACTCTCAATCCAAGGGTTAAAGGGTTCGTAATATTTCGAACAGCGCACTTCAGATAAACATAATTCTGCATGGGTGACGAATTGATTAAAAAACAGTCTCCATGATTGTCTTCCTGAATTTCCCTCATTTATCACGCCTTCATTTTTTGCCGAATTTAGCACAGGGATAAACAGTTCGCTGCAAAATGTCTTTTATAATCAGCTCTTTCGCCGACGAAATTGAAGAAATTATGATAAAAATAGCTTTAACCTTATCTTACACAATGAATTCGCCATTACATTTTGAATGAGAAAATTGATAATTATGACATGGTGTTGAATTAATAACACGAAATGAGATGCATATAATGACATCTCAAAATTGCTGTTAAGTTTCACCCTTAACTACGCAATGTGTTTTAAAAGCCCTTCAAATTATTCTGCAACCTGTGGTATTGTAATAACAACATTAATGATATAATAATAATAATAATAATATTAATTTTGATGACAAAAATGACGATGATGACGTATCCACTAGACCACATTTGCATGTGTTTTGGGGGATGACGGTCTACATTTTATTGACGCGAGATCACTAGAAGAAGCAAATTTGCTCGGGCTTTAAATAGAACTAGTTTACAGAACCCATGGAAGTATAATTAAAAAAAGCCTTGGAAAATGTCACACCAATGATTTTCCGATTCGCATACGAAAGTTCATAAATTTCGACACTAAATTTATTCACAAACTGAAAGGCAAAAGTATTCATTAATACAAGCACAAGTCTGAATGGCTAACATTTGCCAGAACGAACGTTTCTTTGGTATAGAAAGAAAAACTCATTTATATTATAGAGTTACAACCTACTACACAGACAATGTATAGCACAGACCAAAGAAGATGATGTTTAAGTGATACAATTGTGGCATAAATTGAACTTTTTATCGAACGGATTTTATAGCGTCCGCATTTTTTCTTTCACTTAATATGTGACGGTATTATAGAGGGAAAACTATTAAAAAGGATGAGGGGAAGGAAGGGGAGAGAGGGAGAGAGGGAGGGAGACAGAAAGAGAGATTTTTCAATAAGGAATAGATAGTGCGGGAGTTGGGGCGAAAAAAATACAAACACCAAGCTCCATAGTTCTACGTGACTAAATTGCGTCTATTTTTCATTTTAGTAGAAAATATTTTATGTACACAAACAAAATATTTTGAGTGACATCGGAATCAATATTGAACTACATGTACAAACCAATATTTCAGATATTGCACATGGTTAAGGCATTGACGGATCGTTTTCATTAAGTTTGAAACACTCTCAATCGAGAAGACAATATGTTAATGTGTAATAAAAAGTTGAGAGAGAGAAAGAGGAAGTAAAAGAATACTCGCTCAATTTGTACAAATCCTGTTGCAATTATGAAAAGAAAAAGTCATAAATTTGTATCGATGGCATTTTCTGAAAGACATATACACTTATTGAGCTACAAGATAATGTTTGAAATAGGTGACATAGCATGTTTTTATCCATCTAGCTTCAAACAAAATAAATAACTATGATTGATGTGTGGGTAATGGTGGTGGGCTATAAAGAAAGAGAGAGAGAGAGAGAGAGAGAGAGAGAGAGAGAGAGAGAAAGAGACGGAGAGAGGAAGAGAGAATACGCCAATTGGCACAAATTCACCAATAGGAATTGGCTTTACAGAAAAAAGGACGAAAAGGAAAATGAGATCATACATAAGTTCTGTATCGATGCCTTCTTTTGAGTGACAATAGAATCAATATAAAACTACAAGACAATGCTTCAGTTAACATGTTTACACATATAGTTACTCGAATCAATGAAATTTTTTTTTCATTGAGTTTCAAAAGCAAACACTTTCGATTTGCACTTAACCAACCGTTAAAAATAGGGCTATATCTTAAATTAAGAAAACAGGTTTAAAAGGATCGACGACAAATTTCTTTCGAGCGATAATGGAATCAAAATACATGTAATATGGAAATAGAAAATCATATTTCAGCAGATACATTTGCGGCTTTGTTAGCATAATTATCGAGTGAACAGTTTCTTCGAAAAGCCTACACCAGTCACTTTCATTTCAAATACAATACAATATACCCATAAAATAATGAGGAGGAGGAGGTCCAAACAGAAACGGGGGCGAGGGGTGGGGGGGGGGGGTTCACTTTCGATTTCCAGTATGTTTGATTTATAGATTAAAATGTTTGTTAAAGGTAGCATTTCAGGCAATGGTATGAGAAGGAATTTGGGGTAATTTTTTCTGGTTATGATGATAGGATTTTAGAGAGATCAATTACAATTACCCATATGTAACATTAATTCATTAATTTTCAATGAATTTTCAATGAAAATAAACACTGATCACTGTCGCATTACTTACATGGATTTTCATCATATTCTAGAACAAATTGAAATACAATTTATTTACTTTTACGACCATATGGACATATCGAATAATACCTCTAACATAATACATTCTTTTGAGCACTAAATGAATCAATAATGTGGAAGAATATGACGTTTCAGGTCATATATTCCCGTCACGTTTACCAAAAATAATTAATGTTTGAACATTTTATCGAAGGAGGTTTCAGGAAAAACAATATTGGTAATGTCATTCACTTTCGACATGTACGATTGCAGTGGCACTTATATAATGGAGGGAGAGAGAGAGAGAGATAGAGGGGGGAGTCGTAGAAAGAGAGATGGAACGAGGACAAGAGAGGCGGAATGGTATAGGGGCTATAGGCAAGGAAGGAGATATGGAGATAAATAGATAGAGACAGCCACAGAGAGAGACAGAGACAGAGAGAGAGAGAGAGAGAGAGAGAGGGGGGGGGGGGTCGTAGACAGAGAGATGGAAACGAGGACAAGAGAGGCGGAGTGGTAGAGGAAGGAGATATGGAGCTATAGAGTACCGAAGCTGTGACGTCATAAAAAAAAATCTATTTTTAGAATTTCTCAATTTTTTCTTCATATTCCGAAAGAACATCAAAAATAATGTCCAAATGTCGAAAACCAATTGAATATGTTAAGTATTGGCTGAGATATGACCATCTGAATGAATATATGTCCTATGGGAACTCAGTGTTATATGCTCTGGCTCCTAACCATTAGGAGCCAGAGTCACACTTCTCCACTCTATATAGGCAAGGAAGGAGATATGGAGATAAATAGATGGAGACAGACAGAGAGAGAGACAGAGAGACAGAGAGGGAGAGAGAGCGAGAAGGAGAAAGAGATATCTAGAGCGGAAAGTGTGAGCGTGTGCGTGTGTGAGGGTGTGTGTATATGTGTGTGTGTGTGTGAGAGAGAGAGTAAGAAAGAGAGAGAGAGAGGGTGCAGGGATAGAGGGAAACCACGAAAGAGGACATGAGAGAGGGATGAACTTGTTGAGAAAAAAGGGAAAACAAGTGATGACGAAATAGAAAACGAGAGAGAAAATAAAAGTCCATTAATTTATTTTAGTTTTTCGCAATCGAGGAATCAGAATGGTAGACATGCCATTATTTTCTTTCTTTTCATTGATCTATAAGCTTACCCATAATAATAAATAATTTGTCAGTTAGCGGTCACATTGATTTTATTGATGACATTATCAAACAGACAAAAGAGCAAATGGATGAAGTAGACCGTTTTTTTTCTTCGTTGCATCGGTTATTACTCCTGTTAAAGTGGCTCGGTAACATTGTTGAAGGTTGATGAACAAACTTCGTAATTTGTGTATAAATATTTTTGGTTTTCTTTGAAGGCGACACCCTCTAACAGTAAATTCTCCCAACCATTTTTGAATTTTCCCAACCGTTTTCCCATGAAAATTAGACATATTAAGATTAGACATAGAGCCAATTCATTGCTCTGTGACAAGCTACATTCTCTTAAAATGTAATTAAATTGTAATATTCCCCCAATTTTTATCATTAATAATGATCTGTTCTCACTCAAACTTTCGGATTATCTTTAATTGTATATCTTGCATTGAAGTCACTACCGTAGCACCATTTTCCCTCATCTGAACAATGTTAACAAGTCCCGCAGACAATCAAATAAAGACCGCGGTACTGCAATTATCTATATGTAAACATACACGGTATTACCCAAAGATACCTAATGAAAAATCGTAAGATGATTGAATCCAATCGTGTGACTATACATAGAAAGGATAAAAGCGTGTAACTATATCTAGTTCATGTGGAAAGGGTATCGGTGATCACTATTGCCGATTGGTGATGAAGGTTTATTAGCACAACTCGATGAGAAAGAACATGCAATACCAATAAAAGTTGATAATATTTGGGGATTTATAGCGCCTATTTCTCTTAGCAATTTACAGATAACTATTACCTTGGTAATCGGATTCAGGCTTGCCCGCCAAAATTGTGTGCACATTCTTTAATCCCTAAGGATCATCGTTGATTTGTGAAATTTTATAGTGGCGCTCCAATGCTTGTCGAATCACGTTAATGATCGCATATACCAATTTAACAAGTACTTTGCTTTAGGGCAAAATGCTGTGTCGGGTATAAAACGTACGACCTTCGCATCTCTAATCAAAATGTTAACATAAAACTTCAGAAGAACACTGGGAAGGATTCATTAAACATTAGCATCTATATATTTGAATATAAATTATACGTGCCTTTCGAATAAAAACTTAAGATATTTTTTCAAAGTGCGTCTTAACTTTGCAAGTGGTATACCGCCTTCAAACCTCCCCCAGCTCAGCACATGCTCACAAACAAAAATTGCATTCTTTCATACAATACCTCCACATTACCTTTCTTTTCCTGGTGATGCTACAGCACGTCTGACATAGAAAATCCTATGTTGGTATTGTATGGTCTACTGTAAACAGATGGTCAGCTCGCTAATGATTGACAGATGATGTCACAAGATGTAGTGTAGTGGTTGTTATTTTACCTGACTACTGAGAAGGCATAAATGCTTGTTAGTAAGCAACCAGAGGACCGACGGCTTTAAGTCCTCTCCGAGAGACCTGGTACATGCCTTACCAAAGGGCACTAGCGCATCGATCGACTTGGTTTCGAACCTGGGTTGCCGGATTACTAGACTACTGCTCTACCGACTGAGCTATCGCGCCTCCTCGATGTATGAGATTTGGATCATTTTTGTTGAGGGGTGGAGCTTATAGCAGGTCTGAACAAATTGTTTTTAAAAATGTTAAAAAATCTATGAAATATATTTAGATGTTTGTATAACAAAATATGAGTCGTATGCAGCCCTGCACATAAACAGGAATCAACTTATATTTGGAATTCACCCGTCCTTCAAACACACCTATTAGTTTTATTTCCTTAAAGGTAATACAAAGTTTTGGTATGGGGTCATGAATTTGGTTCAAATGAACATATTGGAAGCATATGCGATCCTGCAATATTCAGTGATCGTTTTCGCGGTTGAAATCGAGTCTAAAGTTATGAAATTATAAATAATAAACTCTTTTTGTTGTATAGCTCCCTCTCAAGGTCAAGATATTAATTAAGCTATAAAACAATGTTTCTTGACGAAAATCGACCGATTAGCTATTCCCGTTTGGAAATCATATATCACAACTACATATTCTGAGATTTTCATGGTCGCAGCTACCATTGTACGGCCGTAGGCGCTATTTGAAATTTATCAACATTTACCGGGAGCACCGGTAAATTTTTATGTTCAATTTTTCTCGAAAGCAGAAGTGTTTTAGGGGCTAAATTTTCTAGTGCTTATAATACATCCACAGGGGCATCCAAAATAAATCAAAATTTTAAAGAATTACTATCCACTCAATCTTCACAATTTCCCAAAACTTTGTAATACCTTTAAAGGTAAAGACCAGTAATGGTCATGCGATTGCATTGTGAAAGAAACGTTGTGGAATCGATCAGAAAAGGTCGATCATCTAGCATCTAGCATCTGCAAGGTTCTGGAATCATCAAAATGATAAGAAATTTGGCTCATTCTTCGTAAAGTTACAAGCACTATACACAGAAAGATGTATATGGGACTACCCTATCTCTCTCACCAGACCATGAGAGAAATAAATTTACCAAATATATGAATTAGTAGGCGGTTTCCCGGCAAATTTTTTATCATCATGTATTAGTCAAAACATATTCTTTCACATGATTGGTAATGAGAGCTTCCATTTCATTTTTTGAATTTGGGGCGTTGCCAATACTGGTCTTTACCTTTAATATAAACACCCATTATTTATAGCATGGAATGTAAAACCATTTCCGTGTAGGGGGTTGAATTAGAGTGGACTCTATTCCGTTTCGGTTAGAAAGAGAAAAAATAATCTCCTTCATTTAAAGCGCGCGAGCCCAAACAATATCCATAGGTCACGTGATCCACCATGCAGCATATTTCTCATAAATTGACCGATTATTTTCAAATAGAAAATAAACATTCTGCATGTTTTTGACAGAAAATTACAATATTTAGATTTTATAATCCCATGATCTCATCATGATAAACGTCCCTTTTCAAAGACGTCATATCTAATCACGTTGGCCGTGATACATGAAAGAAGACGAAGAGAGAGAGAGAGAGAGAGAGAGAATGAAATGGACTGCATATGCTTAGTATGTATTACAATCTTTTTTTAACACTCATGTCCAGTCGTTTTAAGATCGTTTGCGTGACACTTTGAAGTGGATCTCTATTTTAAAAGTCTCAAGGATACACTACTAGAGAATTAATAAAAACAAGCCCTAACCTCGAAGCTTGATCATGATCAAGAGGTTATATTTAGCGGATAAAGTTTCATCAGAAGCCTGAAACAAGATTGTCATTTATCATGTTAGTTTTCATGGTATTCATGATATTAATAGAAATAAGATAAACAGCTGCTGCCTTGGGTTGTGATATCAGGTTTAGATCTATCCATCAATTCATTGTCTTGTTCGATATGATTATACATCTATCGTGCTTGACAAAATCTAATCATGGTAATGAATCTTTCTTTTGAAAATAGCTCAAGAAAAAAGAGCTATTTCTTTTCTAAATTCATATGTGGGAACCAAAAGTCAATTCTTGTGTAGTTTCTGATTTAGATTTTTTGTTCATTGATTTTGTTAAGTTTGTATCTTTCCTTTATGTGTGATTGTAACGTTCAATTTTGTTTTAAATTTTGAGCCCTATGAAAAGAGCGTTCGTGCTAATAAGGGTGTTCTATCCGACAAGTGGTAAATCAAATGAATCAATCAACATTCTTCAAATCAGCAGAATAATTCATCAATTTTTCATATAATCGGTGGGAAATTGTATAGAGTAAACACCTGAATACTAGGGTCAACAATTCATTATTTGTTTTTTCATCTTTAAAAAATCTGTATTCTCCTACAATTATCACTGATTTTATCACATTTTCAAAGAATTTAAGATACTTTAGAAAAAGCAGCAACTTGGATATCATGCACTGAAAGATGAGTTTAGCATGTAGTTTAGATTTCTGATCATGAAAAAAGCATAAATTTTAGCTAACTACATGTGCATGTGATTTTCAACAAATTTGGCAAAAAAGGTTTTTTCATTTTTCCACTCAAGTATCCAAAATTAAAATAACATATATAAACCATACAGTATTACAATATATAATAGAACAAATAAATTATATAAGTAACTAATATTGATAAGTGTCTACGAAATAAAATAAGTTTACAGAGTACATTTAAGTTTGAGAATAGCACAGAATACTTCATATTTTAAAGTATGGTAACAAGCTAGAAAGCTACTTCCTTGGTAGGTATATTCTCAAACTATGGAATTAAACAACAAAGCAACAAAATATTGGATGTCAAGCATAGTCTTTCATTTTAGCGTTAGGTTCTATTTTGAGAATTTTTTTTCTTCATGTAGTAGTTAAAATGTTTAGATCAGCGATTACCCGGTAATACCTCAGTCACACCCCGATAAACGCCATCGATTATAAACCAAACTAATTCTTGCTCATTCGAGGTAATGTATTTTTTTCTTGGCCTATGTTGTCGGTGAGGTGTGGGAGTTGTCGATGAGGCCCGGGTATAAGCTATGAACAAAACAAAAAAAAAAACTTTCCGGAAATCCTACTCTATTTTTGATACTGCCGGAAAGCACATCATGCAATTATGAAACCACATGTTATGCACCTTGCTCTGGACTTTAACATCAATCTACGTTCTTTCTTTGAAGCTATTTTCTATCGAAATTGTTAAGCATATTTTTTTTCTTCTACATTCAATCCAAGTTCCATTTCCTGTCGCTAATATC
The DNA here is from genome assembly GCA_035222895.1 of Strongylocentrotus droebachiensis. Taxonomy (NCBI): domain Eukaryota; kingdom Metazoa; phylum Echinodermata; class Echinoidea; order Camarodonta; family Strongylocentrotidae; genus Strongylocentrotus; species Strongylocentrotus droebachiensis. The sequence continues at coordinate 617,331 of JAVYIG010000223.1, forward strand.
CCGTTCACACATAGACGCCGCTTCTACTACGATCGAAAAAGTGGCCGAGAGCATGGCCAATCGTGGGCTAATCGTGGGCCAAACGTGGGGGATCTCCATGAGCGTGGTTAGGTCGGGGTGCAGCTTCCCCACCTAGGAGATCCTCGGTGGGGAAGCTGCACGCTCTCCCCACGCTTTATTATTTTAGGCGTAGCCGGGTCATGGCCAACTAAAAGCGGGACAAAATCAAGAACGTAGTTGGAACGCCATTATCGTACAAGCAGCGTGGTAGTATCGTGGTGAGATCTCTGTGGTCGTAATCAAAACGCAGCACTTTTGGCAACTATTTCGAGCCGTTTTTATTTCGGTAATCAGCTTCAGGTCCGTTCATCTTCGAAGTTGTGAAAGAACTGAAGAAATGCTTGAACACCCGTACTAGAAGCTTACTAGAAGCATAATATGGTCAGCACCATCGTAGCGACATCGTCCTTCAGTCTTCTAGGTCTATGTAACAACGTAGTATGGCCATGTACGTCGTAGCGGCAATCGTAGTAAAAACGACCGCTTGGTCGGCACTGGTCTAGGTGTAATCGAAGGGGCAGTGAGTCAGCAGCGCTTTTGAATTAGAAGCATCGCAGGACAGTCGTCATGTAGTCTTTAATTGCCAAATTGCTTGATTTTGATGGCGATAATGCCCCGGTTTGAAATCTTTTTCAGATCGGGGATGATCGTGGTGATCTACATGGTCTTCGTAAGTTCGCAGAGTTGTGTGAATGGGGTATAACCAGAACTAAAGATTATCTTGAACGACTAAGGCAAACGGGTACCAATTCAGCCTGCTGCACACGAGGAGTTATGTGACGTAAGACATTGTCAGTGACTAGTGTGGCCAGGTGAGTGTGATATGGATCATTACGTAAACAGTTCTAACGATGATCTTGATATTTGGGTTACGGCCCCGTAACTTACGGGTAAATCGATTTCTCAGCTTGGATTAACGCAAATTAATACCGCAATCGAAATGACGCCTCGTGACGCCTTAATGACGTGTACGAATACAAGGCGTCAATTGCCTGACGTAGGACAACGTACGTCAGTGTCTGGTGAGGGCTTCATCAAAGCTATGTAAGACTGACATCGTACAACAAGTGATTGCCAAATTAGTAGTTCTAACCATGTACCCTAGTTCTAACCTCATCAATCTTTTTGATAACTGGCGTATATGGGTTAATTGCCTTCACAAACAGGCTACAATAAGCGCAGGTTCTACCACACTCGCAAAGACTCTTCTATGATTCAGGTACATGACTTCTATCGAATCTGCATGGTTATCATCGCTCAGCTATGTTTGCAGAGAGAACCAATTATAACCAACATATCATGCAGACGGTGTGTTCATGGTTACTCAGGTAACCAACCAACCGATAAAACTTGTTCACTGTTTTAATCTGCATCACCAGTCAATTGTTTGTTCCTTCAATAAACACATTAATGGTGTTAAAAGTAAAGCTCGAAGGAGAACCTGGTTGGAGGGAAAGGGGTAAGTGATAAAGAGAGAAATAAGATACAATGAAAGAAAGAACGTTTAGAGTGATTTATACAGGTAATACAGTAAGGTATTGAAATTGCCCTCAAGTCAACTTCTTAAAAGACTTTACGATTGTGTTTGTCCTGATAGTAACACGAACACAGAATGAAGTTATAGAGTGATTATACGTGAAGTTAATGATGTCGTATGAAAAGATTTAAAAATAATGAACATGGTAATGTTATAAAGAATTAAACGTGTTAATTATTATCATAATCTAATGAAATTGGAAACATTACAATGCTATAAAGTATTAGGAAGTCAAAAATTAAAAAATATATTAGATAACAGAATGTGAAATCAATAAAGTAATAAAACCAAAATCATAGATATATCATTTTCATGTTTTCACTTAAAGGCCGTCTGTACTAATTCGGCCAGAAAGGATTAGACCACCCAGCGAGGTTACTGACAGGTGGCTATCTCATCAACTCAGCTCTCAATTAACATAAGAAAAAGAGGTTCATGGGGGACCTACAGGCACCGATTGGGGAAGTTTTCTATACAGTGCGTTCCAGAAAAAACGAAACCGAGAATAATCGATGTTTTATCATAATTTAGTCATATTTATAATTAATAAATGACACATATTTAGAAAGTTTAGATCCTCTTCTTTCATCTGATGCAACTTATATGATGCATATTTCACGTATTAGTGATTAAAATGAATTTGAAGAGAGGAAACCAAAAAGTCATTTGGCGGACGGTATCTAAATTTCAAAGAGAAAATCACATTTCTAGAAAGTTGAGTTTCTGGCTTTTCTCTCAATAAGGGAGAATGAGCAAGGAATGACAACGTTCTGTTTGTTTGAAGTAGTGCTTGCATTTCCATAATTTTATCAAACGAATTCGTTTTCACTGGCTGACTGCCGTAGCAACAAGCAGAATTGACAAAAGACTTATCTCCGTTTCGTTGACAATCAGCCATGCACGAAGTCTTTCGTCTACGGCTGATTGTCAACGAAACGGAGTTAAGTCTTTTGTTAATTTCGTTCGTTGCTACGGCAGGCAGCAAGTGAAAACGAATTCGTTAATAAAATTATGGAAATGCAATCACTACTTTAAACAAACAGAACTTTGTTATTCCTAGCTCATTTTTCATGACTGAGGTGTCATATGAAAGGGCAGAAACTCAACTAGAGGGAGCAAGTGGCTACACTCTAAATTACAGGGATTTAAATTTAAATCTATAGGATTTATTTTTAAATCTTTCATGTACTGTAGGTAGGGACCAATCGATGTGGATTTAAAATTAATCTTCGCTAGGATTAAAAAGTTTTAATCTGTAAAGGATTAAAAAATAAGTTCAAAAGATTTATATTATAAATCTTTCTAGATTAAAATTAACCCTGATAAAGATTTAAAAGCAAAATCTTATCGCCAGGATTGGTCAATTTGCCGTTAATTTTCGGAACTTTTTTTAATCTTTTGGGATTGAAAAAAATATATTTGAAACTCGGATTAAGAACCAGTTTAGCAATCTTTTAAGATTAAAAATCAATCTTTATGGATTTAATTTCATTCAAATCCGGCTTAAGATTTAAATTTTAAATCCCTGTAATTTAGAGTGTACACGTAGTACAGTAGGGATTTAAACTGCGTCATAATATAATGTCGATATGTAATCTTCATTATTCAAATTAGGCCTATTCAAAATGTGAAAATATTTTGTGTTGATAATATTTCTAGATTAGTTTGATCTTGACTGAGCCCATTTTCTCCATCAAATACTACAACTTTAAATCAACTCCATTGGAATCAGGCGTTGCATTTGATTGTGTGAGTTCCACTAAATAGCTATGTTTTGAAATGCATGATGAGCTTATGAATTTTTGTGTTGTTGTAAATTTGATTAGAATGTATTTTCAAATATAACATATCAACATTGATAAAATAACATGTATTAATATTGTGATGGATCAGATCGAGAGCCCCTAAGATCTGATTCTCCATCCTTTACATATAAACACTTTATGGTGTAGAAAAAGAAATCATGCTCGTGATTTAAAGAAAAAAAGAAGAATGAAAGATAATGAAGAAAATGTAATTGAACTCACTCTGCAAACAAACATTTTGCTATGGAAAGCGAGTCAGGTTTGGTTATTCAAGAATCTTCGAAGTAATTCATTTTGTATCTTAGTAACGGGCGATGGGCTGCAGACTTCATTAGCAAATCTCTTATAGTTACCGAAGGCTCTCTTCCAGATTCCATGTAACAGTTGTACCTGCTTGCATTACGAAGGCCTGAATATAATCGAAACACAGCGACAAAACACAAAATCATTCCGATGTGTTCTTGTCAATGACAATTGTATCACACAAAATAAAATCGCGAGACCGATACAATTTGATGAAGGGTTTCCGCGTACTTTCAGACTATTGAATCACATCTCACCGAGCACACATTTGATCTTATATCTAGCTTCGATACGCACGCATGCATGTGCAGACTTCGGACATTACTACCACATGATTTATCAACGGTGTAACGCGCACGTTTCTAGTTGAGTTAAAGATAAAGTTGAGTTCTGGTCATGCCATTGTATTGTTAATGAAACGATGTGGAATCGATCAGAAAAGGGTTGATCATCTAGCATAATTGTTGTGACTGCAAGGCTCTGGAATCATCAAAATGATGAGAAATTTGGCCCAGTCCTGGTAAAGTTACAAGCACTGTACACAGAAATAAATATATGGGACTACACGAACATGTGGCATAAAAGTCCGTCCCGATTTGTATGATGTTACATGCCATATTTAGAATATTGAGGCATTAATTTTGAAGAGCCATGCTTTCCAGGGAACCTTTTTTTATCTGATGTTCTTCCACACTTGCATAATACAATCAAAATGCTCACAAATTATTGTTCACCTCAGGGGCGTAGACAACGGGGGGGATGAGGGGGATGCATCCCCCCCACCTCACAAGGTGGGGGGGATGGCATGTACAATCATCCCCCCAGGTTTTGGGGAATGATATTTGCTTACTTAATAAGTCATAATGATGATAATAATAGTAATAATAATAATGATAACAATTATAATATTAATAATAATAATAATTATGATGATGATAATAATAATCCTCATCATTATTGTAATTGTGTTTATTGTTATTAGCCGCATTCACACGGTGAAAGCCAATTCAGACGGTAAAAAAAAGAAAATCTTACAAGTATTTTGTAGTTATCTTGTGGTTTGGAAACCACAAGATAACCACAAGATTAAACAGGCGCAGATCTACGGGGGTGGGGGGGGGGGGTTTAGGGGGTTTAAACCCCCCCTTGGGCGGCCCAAAAAAACAAACAAACAAAAAAAGGGAAAAATAAGAAGAAAAAAAAAAGAAAAAAAGAAAGAAAAAAGAACGCACGCTGGAGAGAAACCCTTTCAAGTGCAAATATTGTGAGAAGATATTCAACTCATCTGGTAACTTAACCAAACATATGATAACTCTGGATATAACTGTGTATTTAACTGTTACTTGATTTAAAAAGACGTTATCATGCACTGCTTTTTATGGTCTCCATTGTGTTAATAGATGCCAGGAAAACATCACTTACGGGGTTCAAATAAACACCCCAAAAAAAATCGGCTCGCCGCTTCGCGGCTCGTGGACGATGCTCCGCATCGTCATTATTTTGGTCAACCCCCCCTTAGCAAAAAGCTAGATCCGCCCCTGAGTCATCCCCCCCAGGTGTACGAACCTGTCTACGCCACTGGTTCACCTCTTCCCAGAACTCAACCTTTTCTTTAAAGTGGAGTGTGCCGAAACTTTAAACGTGCAGCGAGAAGGCGACTCTCTTGTTTAACACGCCTTTGAAGACGTGAATACTACTTGGTGAGCAGGGAAATCCAACCCAAAAAGACAACCACTCTAAACGAAAGCAAAAAAATCAGAGAAGCAAACTGAAGTTTCATTGAAATCTGACTAAATATGAGAAAGTTATGAATGTTTGAAAGTTGTAATCACCATAGGTATGGGCACTTCAAATTGGCTGAAGCGGTAATAATATGATGTAGTGACGGTCGGACTACTTCTCCATCTGTTCCAACATATAAAATAACTAACATTTACTTGTGTTTTGCCATTCGATTAGGGGGGGGTGGGGGTGGGGGTGGGGGGGGGGGGGGCACGTGTCCTGTGCCCCCACCCCGAAGCTAGGCCACTGCGTTTAATCTTCCGTAGATGTCTGTATGTGAGAGTAATACTATAAAGGTGTAAAACTTTAAAGGAGCTGATAATGCAGTAGCTAGGGTGTCCCGAGTGACGTTTTGTTGAGATAACAACGGGGCACAAGTACACCATGGTAATGTCCATGCGTGTAAACAATGTTTATTTGTTAGTCGACTGATTTAATATTCTTCGAACTACACCATCCAGAAGATGCCAGCGTTGCAATTGGTGGGAGACACTTTCAACTGGAAAGCGCTCGAAATAATGAAAACATTCATCGATGAAGAGGAAGAGGGAGAGCCAGGAAGAGAGGGAGAGCCAGGAAGAGAGAGAGAGAGAGAGAGAGAGGGGGTGATGGTGGTGGTAACCAAGATGGGGAGGACGAGAGAACAGGTGAGTGGGTGCGCATGTGGAAGTGTGTTAGGGAGAGAGAGAGAGAGAAGAGAGAAAGAAAGAAAATGAGAGAGTCGAGAGAGATAGAGAAAGAGAGAGAGAGAGGAGAGGGAGAGAGAGTGAGAGAGAGAGAGAGAGAGGGGGGTGGTGGTGGTGGTAACCAAGATGGGGAGGGAGAGAGAACAGGTGAGTGGGTGCGCATGTGGGAGTGTGTTAGGGAGAGAGAGAGAAGAAAGAAAGAAAGAAATTGAGAGGGTCGAGAGAGATAGAGAAAGAGAGAGGGAGAGGGAGAGAGAGTTAGAAAGAGAGAGAGAGAGAGAGAGAGAGAGAGAGAGAGGGCATGTACGTGGATGTGTGTGCGTGGTATGAGAGAGATGGAGAGAGAGACAGTGAAGAGAGAGAGAGGGGGGGGGGGAGGTGGTGGTGGTAACCAAGATGGGGAGGGAGAGAGAGAGAGAACAGGTGAGTGGGTGCGCATGTGGGAGTGTGTTAGGGAGAGAGAGAGAGAAGAAAGAAAGAAAGAAAATGAGAGAATCGAGAGAGAGAGAGAGAGAGAGAGAGGGAGAGAGAGAGAGAGCGGAGAGGGACAGAGAGTGAGAGAGAGAGAGAGAGAGAGAGGGTGAGAGAGAGAGAGAGAGGGCATGTGCGTGGATGTGTGTGCGTGGTAGGAGAAAGATGGAGAGAGAGACAGGGAGAAAGAGAGAGTGGGGGGTGGTGGTGGTGGTAACCAAGATGGGGAGGGAGAGAGAACAGGTGAGTGGGTGCGCATGTGGGAGTGTGTTAGGGAGAGAGAGAGAAGAAAGAAAGAAAGAAATTGAGAGGGTCGAGAGAGATAGAGAAAGAGAGAGGGAGAGGGAGAGAGAGTTAGAAAGAGAGAGAGAGAGAGAGAGAGGGCATGTACGTGGATGTGTGTGCGTGGTATGAGAGAGATGGAGAGAGAGACAGTGAAAAGAGAGAGAGAGGGGGGGGGGGGAGGTGGTGGTGGTAACCAAGATGGGGAGGGAGAGAGAGAGAGAACAGGTGAGTGGGTGCGCATGTGGGAGTGTGTTAGGGAGAGAGAGAGAGAAGAAAGAAAGAAAGAAAATGAGAGAATCTAGAGAGAGAGAGAGAGAGGGAGAGAGAGAGAGAGAGCGGAGAGGGACAGAGAGTGAGAGAGAGAGAGAGAGAGAGAGAGGGGGTGAGAGAGAGAGAGAGAGGGCATGTGCGTGGATGTGTGTGCGTGGTAGGAGAGAGATGGAGAGAGAGACAGGGAGAAAGAGAGAGAGAGAGAGGGGGAGGTGGTGGTGGTAACCAAGATGGGGAGGGGGAGAGAACAGGTGAGTGGGTGCGCATGTGGGAGTGTGTTAGGGAGAAAGAGAGAAGAAAAAAAGAAAGAAAATGAGAGAATCTAGAGAGAGAGAGAGAGAGGGAGAGAGAGAGAGAGAGCGGAGAGGGACAGAGAGTGAGAGAGAGAGAGAGAGAGAGAGAGGGGGTGAGAGAGAGAGAGAGAGGGCATGTGCGTGGATGTGTGTGCGTGGTAGGAGAGAGATGGAGAGAGAGACAGGGAGAAAGAGAGAGAGAGAGAGGGGGAGGTGGTGGTGGTAACCAAGATGGGGAGGGGGAGAGAACAGGTGAGTGGGTGCGCATGTGGGAGTGTGTTAGGGAGAAAGAGAGAAGAAAAAAAGAAAGAAAATGAGAGAATCTAGAGAGAGAGAGAGAGAGGGAGAGAGAGAGAGAGAGCGGAGAGGGACAGAGAGTGAGAGAGAGAGAGAGAGAGAGAGAGGGGGTGAGAGAGAGAGAGAGAGGGCATGTGCGTGGATGTGTGTGCGTGGTAGGAGAGAGATGGAGAGAGAGACAGGGAGAAAGAGAGAGAGAGAGAGGGGGAGGTGGTGGTGGTAACCAAGATGGGGAGGGGGAGAGAACAGGTGAGTGGGTGCGCATGTGGGAGTGTGTTAGGAAGAAAGAGAGAAGAAAAAAAGAAAGGAAATGAGAGAGTCGAGAGAGATAGAGAATGAGAGAGAGAGAGAGAGAAAGGAGAGGGAGAGAGAGTGAGTGAGTGAGAGAGAGAGAGAGGGAGAGAGAGAGGGCATGTGCGTGGATGTGTGTGCGTGGTAGGAGAGAGATGGAGAGAGAGACAGGGAGAAAGAGAGAGAGAAAGAGAGAGATTGAGTGCAAGTTCAAATGAGGAAATGTCCCAAGCCGATAAATTGCATGGCTAAATGAAATCACATTCACGAAGAATTTAATTTAAGCCACGGTTTAAACCTTTCTGCACTAGTTTGGCCAGGGGGATTAGATCGACCCTGTGTGGTCACTGGCATAATTATGATTGTCTCATCAATGAGCTCTCAATTAACATTAGAAAAAGGGGACCATGGGGGATCAACGGGTACCGCTAATACTATAGGTATTGTTGGCTAGAAAGAGGGCGCAAGTAGCTGCAAGTAGTGCAGTCCCGCTTAAAACATGGATGAAACCGCCAACATGGATTAAGTAAGTTTACACGAGCCTATTTTGCCTATATTGGTCATGATGAAATGCTCGTATACATCACTTAATTTCAGCGAGTTATAAACCATTACCTAAACTAAATATTCTATGTAAAAGAGGAGGATTGAGGCCTCTAAGTTTTTCTATAAAAATAATTACAAATAAATATTTCATTTTCGTACTTGTAATTTTACCAAAATCAATTTCAATTAAATGCTCCTGGAATTTCGATTTTCATTCAACTTTCGAACACGATTACAATCTTGATACTTTAAACTTGCGACAAATGTCAGAAAAAGAAGATACTTCGCGAAAATTATGTCCAACGTCTCCAATTGTCCACTTGCAAAACCCTCTATTTTCTCCAATGACAGAATCCCCCCCTGCCAGCCATGAAAGGAAATTCGACTGTATGAAGCTTATTACCTTGGAAACGCAGTTATCGGCAATTGAAAGGTCGTGTATGTCTATTTTCAGATGGCATGGCATGGCGCTGCAAATTGATTTTTAGAATTAAAGTTCATTTTGTTCGTAGGCGCAGAGCATTACATTCAAAATGTAATTCTGTTATTCCCTTCTTTTCCCAAATTAAACTTGATTTTCACTGTATATGGTCATACATTTATATAAATTCAATATTAAAATGACCATATTCGGTATTACTCACAGGCACAGAAAGGAGCAGGGTCAAAAGTGAAAAGTTGCAAAATGCACTGGAAAGGACTGGTATTGTTATGAAGAGGTTTATTCTTTCTTTGATATAGGCCTAAGAGAGTGTGACTTTTGTAAATGACTGATGGGCTATTGTTCCCACTTATTGGTCATCCTTATTGGTCAATGTCAAATTCTAAAGAATCTGAAAATGAAGCTCATGCACTGTGGTCAGGAGCGGCGATCCCTGAGGGACGGTGGGGACATGTCCCCCCTCAATTTCTTTAGGGAGGGGGGGATCGTCCCCGGAAAATTTGAAAAAGTGAAGAAAAATTGTATAGCAAATACTGACTTAAGACTGCCACACACTTCAATGCTCTGGAGGGCCCAAGAGTGAAGCGTTCAGACTAATAAAAATGCACAAATCTTCTCTCTCGGTCGCTACGCTCACTCGCATAATATCCTTCAAAATGTACAAGTAAATATTGTAGAAGATCTGTAAAGAAAACTTTAAAAACCTGTGAGGGGATAGTCACTTCCGTCACCTTCGCCCCTCTCCTTCACTATGCTCGCTCGTCCCTTACATTTCGTCCCCCGGTCATGAAAAGAAATCGCCCCCTGTCTGTGTCAACATGTCGGGCAAGATTCGCTAATGTTTGGTCATCACCTTTCCGAAGCATCATGCCTAGGTTAAACAATGTTGAAAAGACCCGGACAATAAGGCAACTCGAAGCTGGAGTTTTCCAAAAAGATGTTGCAGCGCGTTTCTTTTCTAAAGGGACTTAGTAATATTATTCAGATGAGAGAAAATGGTGCTAAGGTAGTGACTTCAATGCTAAAATGTACAATTAAAGATAAATCTGAAAGTTTGAGTGAAAACGGACCATTGTTAGTGATAAAAATTGGGAAAAACTGATCTGATCGCTTCGTTATCTCTCCCATCTATATTGTTACAATTTAATTACATTTTAGGTGAATGTTAATCGTCACAAAGCAATAAATTGGCTCTACCGTATATAACATTCCAGACATTAAAGTGTTGAAAGATTTTGAAAAGCTTGTTTTATGTCTTAGTTTCATGGAAAAACGGTTGGGAAAATTCAAAAATGGTTGGGAGAATTTGCTGTTAATCACTATTAGAGGGTGTTGCATATGCCCAGTGACGCCTTCAAAGAAAATCATAAATATCTATGTGGTTTGAGAATTTTCTCAGGATTTTTTGCCTGTTAGAGGGTAAGTACAGTAGAAGGAATATAATAAGTAACATTTCATACACAAATTACACAGTTTTTTTTATTTTTATCAACCTTCAACAATGTTACCGAGTCACTTTAAGAGAGATGAATTGATGTGGAATGAAGTGTATTGCATGTTTGTTTGATTGATTGATGATTGCTTAGCACAGTGCGTGCATGTATGTTGATCCTGGAAGATCATCTGCAAACATTGCAGCCCTACACTGTACTTCAAAGAAAGAAGAATGCACAGCCAAACAAGAGCACTGCATTATGTAACTTTAACTTTTGATCGTGCCCCTTATTTTGATGCACTGCACATTCCATGACTGAAAAACATTACAAATGGAATATTTCAAAGAGGAGTAAAGACATTTTCTAATGATACTATAAAACATAGCAACGGTTATGCCATCATAAGAGAGATATAATCGATCATACTTGAGTCTCCAAACCTTTTATAAGGGATTTATATATCTTATGATATCTTTAGCGCCTTGAGCACTTTGTGTCAGGGATAGTGGTGGTAAGATATTATTTTCAATATCAAATCATTATATAATTATCATTATCATTATTATTATTAGTAGTAGTAGTAATAGTATTAGTAGGAGTAGTAGTAGTAGAAGTAGTAGTAGTAGTAGTAGTAGATGTAGATGTAGTAGTAGTAGTAGTAGTTGTAGTAGTAGAAGTAATGTTATTTTTTTATTGTTATTATCATCATTCTATTTATCATTAATTTGATTATCATTAATCTTTATTATCATTAATGAGCTTAAAATATTAGCTTAAAATAATCATGAAAGAAAGATTGTCACACAATTAATCTTGGAGGCGAGGCAATAGTTCATAAAACGTATTAATTACCATATACAAAAAGGGATATCGGGAAAACATAATGGCTGCTATACTCAAAGAATAGGAATCAATAATAATAATAATAATAGTGGCTACTCTTGTATAGCGCACAGGTCCACCTTTCGGTGCTCATGGCGCTTAGAAGAACTATGAGACAATGACAGGATGAGATGGTAAATAGAGTGTGCTGAAGCGGGTGTCATGAAAGAAAAAAAATCTTTCTATTTTGGTTTTGGTGAAAATAAATGAAACTAATACTGATACTATAAAAACATACTTTAAAAATACACCCTTTTAACACCGTTATTAAAAGCCGCCCACGGGTATCGTCATGCGCCCGAAAGTCATTATCAGAAACATTAAAGGTATTACAAAGTTTTGGTATGGGGTCATAAATTTGGTTCAAATTAACATATTAGAAGCATATGCGTTCCTACAATATACATTGATCGTTGTCGCGGTTGAAATCGAGTCTAAAGTTATGAAATTATAAATAATAAACTCTTTATGTTGTATATCTCCCTCTCAAGGTCAAGATATTAATTTAGCTATGAAACAATGTTTCTTGACTAAAATCGACTGATTAGCTATTCCCGTTTGGAAATTATATATCCCAACTACATATTCTGAGATTTTCATGGTCGCAGCTACCATTGTACGGCCATAGGCGCTATTTGAAATTCATCACGATTTACCGGGAGCACCGGTAAATTTTTATATTCAATTTTTCTCGAAAACAGAAATGTTTTAGGGGCTAATTTTTTTACTGCTTATAATACATCCACAGGGGCATCCAAATATATCAAAATTTTAAAGATTCACTATCCACCCAATTTTCAAAATTTCCCAAAACTTTGTATTACCTTTAAGTATCCGCAGCTTTTGCAAACACAGACAAGGTAACGTAATATATTTATAGTTTCATCTTGAATTATATTCATTTTCAGGGTCTAACGTATAGATCTATTTCCTTCTCGGACAAAATCAAATGCAAGTAAATGTCACTATGATTTACGAGGCAAAATTCATTAGAAGCAGAGGCTTGTAGTAGGACAATAGTTGCACAATTCATCAATATTTTAATATCTATTTGAATTTACACTGTCGCTGTGCATTGAAAATTCTGATTACCTTTCGCAGTCCAGTGTAATAAATAATTCATGGCTATCGGTTAAACAGGGTGTTCTAAAATTTCAGCTGTTACATATGCATAATAGTTGCACAATTCATCAATTTTGTAATATCTATATGAATTTATACTTCCGCTGTGCATTGAAAATTCCGATTACCTTTCGCAGTCCAGTGTAATAAATAATTCATGACTATCGGTTAAACAGGGTGTTCTAAAATTAATTGTTGGTACAAAGATTTGTGTAGCCTTGGATAGACCAGTTTACTAACATTTGAATTGTTATGCATAACTTTTAAACACATGTAATACCAGGTTTGTGTTCAAATTGATGTTACACAGTGATACAAGATTTAAAGCAGGCTTGTTTTAATTACCCCTATAACTGGGTATGTACAATGATAAGTATGGTTCACACAATAATAGGAATGAATAAATGAGATACAAATTATTTGATTTTATGGGCCCACTACATTAATGTTACAATGTTACAAAAGCCGGTCAATTAAAGTACATAAATATCCGCGATGTTAGATAGCGTTTGGCGGACTCAGACGGAGTATCGATCGTTAATTCAGAAAAAGAAGTCTACTGGACGGAGCATACCCTTCACGACACTGTCGCCCTCGGTAACAGACCGACTACTGATTTGAGCAGAGCAATGTCATAATGATTGCAAAGAGAAGAAAAATATAAAAGGTATCTCCAAAAATCTCTGCCCTCAACAGTGCTTTACAGACGTGGTAAAATATGCATTGTACACATGCATCATATCAACGACAGTATCAATATTTTATTGTATTGTATTATTGTCTGGGCTAATCCTTATCCTTCAAAATTAATTAATTCACATATATCACATCAACTGAATAAACACACCGACAGCCCAACACACAAGCAAGATAAAAACACTTTGAAATTGCATAATCATTTCTAAGTTTATTCCGAAAGTATTTCTCGTACCAATTTTTGTTATGTTCATGATGCTTGACTATGATTGAGTGATATTAAGTTTGTATGCCATGTATATTTGTTCATACAATGTATTTGTTTTTGTATGTGTTTGCACTTCAGAACCTGAAGAAGGCCTCACAAGCCGAAAGCTCGTAAACAAGTTGTAAAGTACAGCTACGTCTCACGTTCCTAGACCATTTTCTTCACGCCTATAAATATATATATATATAATAGGTAATGATAACTAGATCATTAAAAGAAAACACAATTGATTTTACTTACATGATAAACAAATGAGATGCTGAAGGACCTCCACTAGCTGTCTAATTCCTCTATCCTATCCACATGGTGTTTCGTGTATTAGCCAACAATGGTTCATAGTCTGTCATATAGCATCTATCTTGACGTTCTTTGACATGTCACAATGACACCCTTCCCACAGAGAAAATGAAAAGGAACGACGTGATTCTGGTCTATTAAGCAGGATGCACTATATACGTGTAGCTACTTGCGCCCTCTATATAGCCAACAATGTCTAAGCGGCAAGCGCGTAGGATTTGATTTTAAGGGGGGCGGTAGTGAGCACGCGAAGCGTGCGAATCTCTTAAAGAGCGCGAAGCGCGCTCCCTAGGGGGAGGGGGGAGTTTCCCCCCTCCCGCGCGAAGCGCGGAAGCTTTGAAAGTAGACGATTCGTTGTACCTTAATCCTTGTCTGCATTCATAATCCTTGTCTGCATTCAATCCGCCCGTCCTGCGCGAAGCGCGGAAGCTTTTGACGTATTATTAGACAAAGAAAACGATTCGTTGTACCTTTCCCCAATCTTAATCCTTATCTGAATTCAGTTTCCTCCTCTCCCGCGCAAAGCGCGGAGACTTTGAAGTTTCATTACATTATTAGAGAAAGCTAGACGACTCAAAGTACCGTTCTCGGCTCTTAATCCTTGTCTGAATTCCGCCCCCCCCCCCTCTCGCGCTAAACTCTGACGTTTCATTAAATTATTAGAGAAGAAGACGATTGGTTGTACATTTCTCGACTCTTAATCCTTGTCTGAATTCAGTCCCCAGCTCCCCCCTCCTCCTGCGCGAAGCTTTGACGTATTATTAGACAAAGAAGACGATTCGTTGTACCTTTCCCGACTCTTAATCCATATCTGTTTTCAGTTTCCCCCTTTCCGCGCAAAGCGCGGAAGCTATGACGTTTCATTAAATTATTAGAGAAAGAAGACGATTCGTTGTACCGTTCTCGACTCCTTTTCCCTTTTTCTTCCTACGTCCTCTTACTTTTTTCTTCTCTTTCTCTCTCTTTTTTTTTTTTTGGCCGGCGTTTTTTTTGTTTTTTTTTTGTTGGGGGGGGGGGCGACCGCCCCCACCGCCCCCCTGGCTACGCGCCTGCTAAGCGGCACCCGTGGTTCCCCATTGTCCTCTTTTTCTAATGTTAAATGAGAGCTGATTTGATGAGATAATCACCTGCTAGTGAATCCCTCATGGCCAAATCCGTTTAAAGACAAGGTGTTAAGGGGCAGAATGGGTAGTTAAGTAATTAGACTGATAGAACAAAGACTATTGAGGGAGAGAGAGAGAGAGAGAGCATTTGTAGTAGGTCCATGGAGAGAGGGGGAGAGAGAGAAAAAAAAATAGAGAAAGGGTGAGAGTGATGTTGAATATGAATGATTTAATTATTTGCTGGTTAAATGCGATCTGAATGAAATAGATCCCCTAGCATTTCGAGAAACAAGATCGATACAAAATAAAAAACAACACCGCTATCATTACTACTACCATTTATTTATTTCGTATTCTCTAACCAGGGTACCTCTATTAGAAATGTAAAAAATGTTTTAGTAAGGGGCAGGCGCGCCGGAAGCAGTTTGGGATTGGGGGGGGGGGGGGGCAAACATTCCAGGGGGCTCACCTTCCAGGGGAAGTGACGTAATGAGAAAAAACGTTCGGAAGGGGGGGGGCAGACGAAAAATCTGCATCACCACCAGTCTAACACGTTACTTGCAGGTCCCGCGGAACGTTTTTCAAAGTGGATTATTAACGATCAGGTAGAGCGTAAATTGGCGTGGGGTCCAGGGCATGAGCCTCGGCAGGGGGGTCAAGGGGCTGAGCCCCCGGAAGCTCAGGGGTTTTAGGTATTTAATTACGGTCAGATGAGCATCCAGGGGCCCTCTTTAAGGCCATTGACGTGTTCCAGGGGGCAGAGCCCCCGAAAGCTCAGGGGTTTTAGGTATTTAATTAGGGTCAGATGAGCATCCAGGGGCCCGCCTTAGGGCCCTTGTTGGGGTCCAGGGGGCAGAGCCCCCGGAAGCTCAGAGGTTTTAGGTATTTAATTACGGTCAGATGAGCACCCAGGGGCCCGCCTTAGGGCCCTTGGTGGGGTCCAGGGGGCAGAGCCCCTGAAAGCTCAGGGGTTTTAGGTATTTAATTA
The DNA here is from genome assembly GCA_035222895.1 of Strongylocentrotus droebachiensis. Lineage (NCBI taxonomy): Eukaryota > Metazoa > Echinodermata > Echinoidea > Camarodonta > Strongylocentrotidae > Strongylocentrotus > Strongylocentrotus droebachiensis. Next base: position 633,191 of record JAVYIG010000223.1, read on the forward strand.
CGGTCAGATGAGCATTCAGGGGGCGGATCCCCCGGAAGCTCAGGAGTTTTAGGTATTTAATTACGGTCAGATGAGCATCCGGGGGACCGCCTTAGGGCCCTTGGTGGGTAACGGGGGTGGATAGGCATTTAATTACGGTCAGATGAGCATGTTTTATACCTTATTTGTGACATTGGCAGGTCACTTATTTTTTCTCTCCGTCTTTCTTTCTTTTTCTCTTTAACAAACTTTTTCAAAAAGTGAGGGAAGGGGGGGGGGTGGGGGGGGGGGGGGCTCGAGCCCAGCCACTTTGCAGACCATGACATAAAGCCTTCTAAATAAGCGTATTTTTCGCCCGACTGTAATTTGGGAATTTCTTATTTGCCAACAAACGCATAAAAGGTGTGACTTACAAAAAAAAAGGAGAAAAAATACCGGAAAATCATGTCATAACAGCAACATTTGTAAATCACTGGTATCGAATAAGAAATACACCCCCCCCCCATCATTACGCCAGCGTTCAGGGGCTCATGTCTTCTCACCCCTATAACAACAAAAAAACAGACACGTTTTCCCATTCTCGCACAATATGTCAACGATATGCGCGTATCTCTATTATACAGACCTCCATTGATCAATACCGTATAGGTGGCATGCGCAATGTTTAAGAAATTAAATTCCTGTGAACTTTCCTTTTCTTTGAATGGAATTATTATGTGATTTAATTCAGGTTTTTATTATTGTTATGTTCTTTTGGGTTAAAAATACAAACCATGTTTACTTCTTTACTGCTTCTTTTTTTTCTTTTTTGGAGGGGGGGGGGGGCGTTTTTGGGGGGCAAAAATGCGTTTTGCCCCCCACTTTTTTGATTGGGGGGCAGCTGCCCCCCTGCCCCCCCCCCCCCCCCCACTTCCGACGCCTATGGTAAGGGGTTCTGTAAGCATAACATAAAGTACGATCTAAAGCTCTCTTGCTAACAAAATTTGAGTTGAAAATCTTTTCGAGTGTATGTACCTTCCTTGTTGTTTAAAAAAAATATGAATTAAGGAGGTTTATAAGACCATGTCAATTTCTCGTCATGCGATTTAATTGTGAAGGAAACTGTGTGGATATACCTGGGTAAGGTTGATTATGCAAAATGCAAACGTTGATGTGGGGTGTGAGGTTTTTGAATGATCAAATGATAAGAAAACGACTCTATCGTGTTGAAAATAAACGTGCACTGCGCACAGTAATACTGACAGTATTATGAAAAAGTCATAGTTATTTAGATCATAATCCCTATCAAAGCTATTTATGATAGTGGCGGATCCAGGGGGGGGGGGGGGGGCATCTCCAAAAAAGGGTAAAATTAACGTGTTTTTTAAATCTTTTTTTGGAGATGGTCCCCCTGGCGCTCAAGGGGGGGGGGAGAGTGCGATAATTCATCCCCCCCCCCCCCCACTGAGCGAAATATTGGCCGGCACGATTTTCAAATTTCAGCACACTAAATCTCAATTGATTTCAAATTTGGCCCCCCCCCCCCCCTCAAGAAATCCTTGATCCGCGCCTGGTTTATGACACCGTGTGACCTTCTAGGTCTGAGTTAAATTATGCAGGCAGTTTTATTGCAAGTGATAGGATGTGATCAAATTATATGATCCCATGCAAATGGCTGACACTAAACGGAGATATTATCACTCCGGTAAAAAAAAAAAATAATAATATGCGTTTATTTTTTTGTAACATGTCTCATTCGCCGTTTTTCTTCCATTTCGTTCCACATCAGGCTTTTTATTGGTTACATATTTTAATTCTCAATAACTCCTACTAGATGAATTTTTGATTGTATTGTCATTTATATCATTATTATATATTTACATTATTATTATATATGTGAGGTAACACGGTTCACTACTGCGAGATCTTCATAAGCTGGTTTAGGGATTATAATCTAGGTACCATTAAAAGCATCTACTTCTCATCACACTTCGAATATGACGTCATTTAAAGAGCAATCCTTTTCAGGAGACACTGCTACTGCAATATTCTTCCAAATTGGGATAAGAAAGTGAGAAATCTCACAAAACATTTGTTTCACCTCTACCAGAAAAAAATCCTTCTCTTTAAATTGATGAATGTTACAACTTTCCGGAAATGATAAACAATATCCTCTATACATAGATATTAGTTCCTTCGTACTGCCCGCACATTTACTCGTACATAATAATTATGTACTGGTAAATGTCCATGATGTTTCGCAACTGTCCATTGTACCAGTCCAGTATCATTAAAGTGAAGGTTGCATAAATAATTAGTAATATATTTTATTTTTGCATACTCATGTGAAAGAAAACGTCATATGATATGAGTAGGTTTGATTTTCAATACTCTCATATTTGAACTATAGTTACAAACAGTTGATCGCTTAAACCTGGTATTTTTTGTCCCGTTGGAGAAGTCCCGTGTGAAATAAACATTTCATAGATAAAAAGAACGCGGTAATAATATCCTTTGGCAACATAATTATTTACCTGCACTTGTTACTCTCCACCCAGGTGTTAATTGGGTACCCGGTAGGATGCGAAAGTTCATATGGTTGGACGAGCAAGTGTGCGCTTGTAAAATGGCGACTGGCTGGAATGCTCCCCAGGGAGTGGAATATGTGCATACACTGTGTGCGGGTAAGCCTGAACCCGATGACCGGGGTAATAATATATCTGTAAAGCGCGTTGGCACATTGTTGTATCGATGTATTGGGCGCTATTTAAAAGCGGAATATTATTGTCAAGGAAGCCAGAGGCAAAATATGAGGAAATTAGGATTGCCAGAGGTAAAAAGTTTTATCTGTGATAATTTTACCTTTGACAAAACAAAGATAAATATCATAATTGTACTACATGTACTATTGTACTTTAATTTCTCAATATCATGCGGATACTAAATCAGTTGTTTTTATTATGATAACTTCGTATAATATTTCCTAGATCATTGTTCATGTTATGAAGCTTTGTTAAGAAATTAAGGTTGATTGATCGATTGATTTTTATTCGACAAGCTTCCAACATACAACAATAAACAATAATAACAGATCAAAATAAGTCAGCGTGAACAGGATAACCCACGAAAGCTCGAGAGCTTATTTCCAGGTTGTATTTTACATCCCTTTTGAATTAGTGCACAGAAACACTTAACTATTAAATTTCAATTAAATTCAATTCAATTTCGGTTTTATTACAAACATACCACATAAAAAGTCCAATGACTAACAATAATTGGCTCACAATGTATCATATAAAAATGCATTAAAAACAGTAGATTTAAAAATTCAGTATTAAGTTAAAGTATATTGCTCACATTGTATCATATGACAAATTAAAAACAGTTGATTTGAAAATTCAGTAATAACTTAAAGTATGAAGAAAAAAATGGAAAGAAAAATGATTGTTAATTATAAAATGGTGATAATCAGTTTGTCAGTGAATTGAGAAGAAAGAAGAAAGAAGGAGTGAAAAGTGGAAGAGAGGGAGAGGGAAAGGATAAAGAGAAAAAAAAGAAAAGATAGTTCAATTTATGACAAAAAAATGCAAGCAAATGAACGAGAATTGAGTTGATTCAGCTTAATGAAGCATTGTAAAAGTAAAATGCACATAAAACGGAAATGTCAAATGATACATTAATACGAATGCCATTATGGAATTGTTATTATACTGTTTAACATTGGTGAATATCAATGACCTACTTAAACTAAAACTGTACCTTAGAATAGCGAGATTACTAGATTCATATTTAATTTTATCACTGGGCTTTTAAAATGTATACTGTGAATGTCTAATGTGGCAGTTAGTGAACATAAGTCACGCTAACAATTCGATGCGATTCGGTATACATGTAGTTTCATACTTGCAAATTCAATTAACAAACAAGAATGAAATCGAAAATAAACAAAAGTAACGTAACAACAAGCTAGTAAAATGCATCCATGGGCATAGAGCATTGCGTGCCATACCCATTAAAGTGACTCGGTAACATTGCCTCAGATTCTGAAACAAAATCCTGGATTAAGCTCATGCTGCAATCATAATCAAAAACCTTTAGGTCAGTCAGGAACTCCATGACCTTAACAAGCCAATCGCCTGTTGGAAATTGAAATCAAATTTTGCGTTTTCCTAACGGCTTTAATAACTAATAACACTACAGTCTATTGGGGAAAATGAGTATGGTAAAACCGGTCACTCTAAGATTGTTTTACCTTTTTGAGGCACTTCATGATCATTTTGAAGCACAATTTTTATTAGGGTTTCAATATTACACCATATCACACGTAAGGCCATGCATCTCAGATGTAGCATTGTTAAACGATACCTATAAGAGGATACTGGTATCAAAGGGGGGGGGGGTCAGTTCTTAATAAAGTGCATGACCACTGATTAGGGGATGGGGCCCTATGATCTTTATAACTCTTAAAACCAGATACACATAAACACAACTCCTTATTAATCTATAACAATAATAAAGGAAACCAGCTATAATATTTCCAATGGTGTACAAATTCAGCTGTTAGGCCATACAGAGATGCAAACCATTGTAGACAGGCGAAATATATTATGACTTAAAGTGTGCATAAAAAAATACCTCAATTAAAAAGTAAATAAATCGACATTCAAATAGTGTTACAGCCTTTATCAAATAACTAGTATAATAATGTATATTTGTTTATACGTCGATAGTATCGATGAATAATATACAGTGGTCGGCGCTATCTTTTCTACCCATAAGTCGGCGCCGGTTTAGTCTACCTAAGCCAGGGTCAAGGGTACGTATCATCGATGCCATCTAGCTATAATCGGCTTGACGGCACCATGCATGACCTGTTGTTTACCCATAATGTCCTCATCAATGTTGTTTTACCCATGAGTCGATCCAGATTTGGGCCTGGACGGGTTTAGTATACATAATTAGTTATTAGTATACAGGTTGTCACCGATGCCATGTAGACATCGTCAGCAATGTTATCTATACATCACTGGGCAATCACAGAGTATAACATCGTCCATGGAGTAATCGCCATTACAGCTGCGCCGCCTTTCCTGTACCCTTCTTCCGACCGAACTAGAGGACATCACCTACAATTCAAACAACAACACCACTGTAGAATCCTTTCCTACCAGTACAGCTTCTTCCCCAGCACTATCTGCTTGTGGAATGTCCTGCCTGCAACAGTGGTTTCGGCTCCGTCTATTGAGTCTTTCCGGAGCCGTCTTGCAACACTCACCCTCCGTTAGCCCTCCAGTTGAGATGCATCTTTTTACTTGCACTGTAGCTTATAGTTCTTTGTTACTGCACTCAATGCCATGTGTTCTTGAGATTGCGGCCCCATCAATCAAGTACGACTTTACTCTACAAAGGGGACTCTACAAAGATATAGTTCCATTCATGGACTTGTTTTAGTGGATACACGGGAGGGCATTGCCTTGTGCCCCATGATTTACTACTTTAGAATAGTCGAATACGAATTGACTCTTTTAATATAGTCCAACTCTTTTCTCTGAACGATTTCTTAATGGACATGTAAACAATAGTATTCCAAAAGCTGTTCAAACATGCCATGATGACACACAAAGTGCCTACCCAGGGAGGGTAAGGTATTCCCGTTAAGGCAACGTAGCCTACGGAAATTGAAAATGGACCCCAGGAAAGGAAAAATGCGAAAGTGATTATGAAAGGCATCTTGAGTGGCCTCAGAAGGCTGGAGATGATTTGAATCGTTGAACCTCCGGGTTCCAGTGCGTTGTTCACAGGGTAGTTCTCAGGGTGTGCATGTTGGGCACATCTGGGATGTCCTTCCGGAGCCATTGCAGCTGCAACAGGTGCAACCCTGGCACGGCGTATTTGGCCACTCGCCTTCAACGATATACAGATGATTCTGCAATACATTACGGTGATAATATCAGCAGGCAGCCATACCCCTAAGATTATAATCGCCAAAGCGTACGGAGCAAAATCGCTATTTGAGAAGTCAGCCATACAGACGGCTATGGTACCTGGCGAATAGATGATATCCCACGAGGATGGTGAAACACCGATGCCGATTACAACAATTCCCGTTCACGAAACACAGGCGATTAGAATCTGAGCTTGGGCTTTTCGAGGGGTGATCCAGGCGGGATACCGGAGCGGTTTGGTGATGGACAGGAATCGATCAACATGGAGGAGGACGAGGATGCAGACAGAACTGGTCGGAGCCACAATGTTGAGTATGCCCGTGGTGATACATAGAGGACGAACGAACTCCGTTTCGTCAACGACATCGAAGACGACGGTGATTAATGTAACAATGCCTACTACAAGGTCCATTAGACTTAGTGCCAAGTGGAAGATCTTGCTAACTTCGTTGATATCTGGCAGCTTTGGTAGGAAATTCAGGTTCACAGTGTTCCCAAGAATAATAAGCAAAGAAATCGCGACTTTTAAAAGGATTGCCAAAATGCTGATCGAATGTTCCTCCCGCGAATCCTCCGTGGTGTTTATTGTATTCAGTCCTTCCATCCTACTTCATGTGTGCTAGAGCCTAGAGCTGTTCCAATGAATATCAAAGATGAATTCAACACTAAATTCATTTTGTTAAAGTGAAAACCAGGAGCAGCGTCGTTCACGTAATCACTCTCTTCCAAACCAATTTTACTCAGTCAACTGGACACCTCCGGTTCACCCTCTGTTATCCTGAGACCAAGAGCGAATTGACAGAACTAAACAAATGATTCCCTCAATCACATATGAGCTTTTGTGCAGATCTGGGTCATTTCCAATTAATAAACATACTCATCACGTGTATCATTGTTCGCTGTTTCATTTCATTCCAGAATTATCCTTTTTTTATCATCCAGTATAATTTTAACCCGTGGAAAAAAACATGATTCGATTCATTCGAAAAGATACGACCGGATATAAAACGGGTCAATTACTCTGCAAACTTTAATATCTAAAGCCTTGCAAACATTGAATTCATTGCAACCAGATCGCTTGATTGTAATTAAATGAAATGTCTGTCACGCCAGGGCGCTAGAACGATCAAATTATAATGTTTAGGGGAGATTAATGCAAACAAATAACAATCGGTGAGCTGCCTATAACCATGGTGACACATGGCATCTTTTATTGCCTCCACTCTTGTGTTTTCTGGAGGAAGCCCTTCTTCCAGTCTTATTTCGGAAATGTATAACATAATGACACCGACTTGGTCTGAACTGTTATAGCAGCTTGAATATATTTGGAGGAAGTAACTCTGTCGGAGCAGAAGTTCATTACAACAAAAAAAATCACGAATTTGTTAACAAACGTATACCCCCCAAAATGACAACCTCTATAGTACAAGAGCCGGGGCACTCTGCCCCCACTTTTTCAAGTACCCCAAAGGTGCTTTTATATGTACTGACGAAATCTGATCTCTTTTACTTCAGATAAGTACCCCTTTTACTTTCTAATAAGTCCCCCTTCTCCCTTCTTATAAGTGCACCTTTTCACCTCTGATAAGTGCCCCTAATAAAACCTGATAAGTTTCACCTTTTTTTACTTGGACAAGTGCCCGTTAGACTTTGTAATAACTGCCCCTCTCCGCCTCTTAATATATAGTGCTCCATTTTACCTCTGATGGGTGCCCGTTGTCACCTCTCATAAGTGCACCTTTTCCTTTTTAATAATTGCCCCTTTTCCTTTTTAATAAGTGCCCGTTCCATTCTCATAAGGACCCATTTTTCTTGTTGTAATAAGTTTCCCTTTCCCTGTCTTATAAATACCCATTTTCACCTCTGATAAGTGCCCCAATCGAAATCTGATATTTCATAAGAACGAATTGTGTCCCTTTGCGAATATAATCGTGCTCGTTTTCAACGCTACTAAATGTCCCTTCTCTAGAAAACTATTTTTAATAAATGAAGTGTGCCCCCATCACAAAAAAGTTTGCCCCTTTAAGCTACCATGACATATTCTACTCAATTACGTAAAGAGACCATCATCCAACCTGTCATCTCTTAACCTCTATGAACATTATAGAATACCAAGCTAAACAATTGCCTTTTGTTTTAAGCCCCTCTAAAGTGTTGGGAGCCCAAAATTCGCCCAAAATTTGATGGCAAAATTTCACTTAAATTGTATCACAATGTGAAAGAGGATGTAATTGAAGAAAGACTTCTGCAAAGATTTTCCCTAAGAAATGCGTTTGAAGACAAATATTGATAGACGTATATTTAATTCGGGTTTTCTGTTGTACGCAGAAACCCTACATTCACAGAGTATAGTTCCGTTGATGGACTTGTTTTAGTGGATACATGGGAGGGCATTGCCCCTTGCGCCCCGTGATTTACTACTTTAGAATAGTCGAATACGAATTGACTCTTTTAATATAGTCCAACTCTTTTCTCTGAACGATTTCTTCATGGACATGTAAACAATAGTATTCCAAAAGCTGTTCAAACATGCCATGATGATACACAAAGTGCCTACCCAGGGAGGGTAAGGTATTCCCGTTAAGGCAACGTAGCCTACGGAAATTGAAAATGGACCCCAGGAAAGGAAAAATGCAAAAGTGATTATGAAAGGCATCTTGAGTGGCCTCAGAAGGCTGGAGATGATTTGAATCGTTGAACCTCCGGGTTCCAGTGCGTTGTTCACAGGGTAGTTCTCAGGGTGTGCATGTTGGGCACATCTGGGATGTCCTTCCGGAGCCATTGCAGCTGCAACAGGTGCAACCTTGGCACGGCGTATTTGGCCACTCGCCTTCAACGATATACAGATGATTCTGCAATACATTACGGTGATAATATCAGCAGGTAGCCATACCCCTAAGATTATAATCGCCAAAATGTACGGAGCAAAATCGCTATTTGAGAAGTCAGCCATACAGACGGCTATGGTACCAGGCGAATAGATGATATCCCACGAGGATGGTGAAACACCGATGCCGATTACAACAATTCCCGTTGACAGAACAAAGGCGATTAGAATCTGAGCTTGGGCTTTTCGAGGGGTGATCCAGGCGGGATATCGGAGCGGTTTGGTGATGTACAGGAAACGATCAACATGGAGGAGGACGAGGATGCAGACAGAACTGGTCGGAGCCACAATGTTCAGTATGCCCGTGGTGATACATAGAGGACGAACGAACTCCGTTCCGTCAACGACATCGAAGACGATGGTGATTAATGTAACAATGCCTACTACAAGGTCCATTAGACTCAGTGCCAAATGGAAGATCTTGCTAACTTCGTTGATATCTGACAGCTTTGGTAGGACCATCAGGTTCAGAGTGTTCCCAAGAATGATAAGCAAAGAAATCGCGACTTTTAGAAGGATTACCAAAATGCTGATCGAATGTTCCTCCCGCGAATCCTCCGTGGTGTTTATTGTATTCAGTCCTTCCATCCTACTCCATGCGTGCTAGAGCTGTTCCAATAAATATCAAAGATGAATTCAAGACTAAATTCATTTTGTTAAAGTGAAAACCAGGAGCAGCGTCGTTCACGTAATCACTCTCTTCCAAACCAATTTTACTCAGTCAACTGGACACCTCCGGTTCACCCTCTGTTATCCTGAGACCAAGAGCGAATTGACAGAACTAAACAAATGATTCCCTCAATCACATATGAGCTTTTGTGCAGATCTGGTTCATTTCCAATTAATAAACAATACCCATCACGTGTATCATTGTTCGCAGTTTCATTTCATTCCAGAATTATCCATTTTTGTCATCCCGTATACTTTTAACGCCGTGGAAAAAAACATGATTCGATTCATTCGAAAAGATACGACCGGACATAATACGGGTCAATTACTCTGCAAACTTTAATATCTAAAGCCTTGCAAACATTGAATTCATTGCAACCAGATCGCTTGATTGTAATTAAATGAAATGTCTGTCACGCCAGGGCGCTAGAACGATCAAATTATAACGTTTAGGGGAGATTAATGCAAACAAATAACAGTCAGTAAGCTGCCTATAACCATGGTGACACAATCTTTTATTGCCTCCACTCTTGGGTTTTCTGGAGGAAGCCCTTCTTCCAGTCTTATTTCGGAAATGTATAAAATAATGACACCGACTTGGTCTGAACTGTCATAGCAGCTTGAATATATTTAGAGGAAGTAACTCTGTCGTAGCAGAAGTTCATTAAAAAAAAATCACGAATTTGTTAACAAACGTAGCCCCAAACATGAGAACCTCTATAGTACAAGAGCCGGGGCACTCTGCCCCCACTTTTTCAAGAACCCCAAAGGTGCTTTTATATGTACTGACGAAATCTGCTCTCTTTTACTTCAGATAAGTGCCCCTTTTACTTTCTAATAAGTCCCCCTTCTCCCTTCTTATAAGTGCCCCTTTTCACCTCTGATAAGTGCCCCTAATAAAACCTGATAAGGTTCACCTATTTTTACTTGGACAAGTGCCCCTTATACTTTGTAATTACTGCCCCTTTCCACCTCTTAATAGGGCTCCATTTTACCTTTGATGGGTGCCCTTTGTCACCCCTGATAAGTGCCCCTTTTCTTTTTTAAAAAGTGACTGTTCCCTTCTCATAAGGACCTATTTTCTTTTTGTAATAAGTTTCCCTTTCCCTGTCTTATAAATGCCCATTTTCACCTCTGATAAGTGCCCCAATCAAAATCTGATATTTCATAAGAACGAATTGTGTCCCTTTGCGAATATAATCGTGCTCGTTTTCAACGCTACTAAATGTCCCTTCTCTAGATAAGTAATTTTAATATAAGAAGTGTGCCCCCATCACAAAAAAAGTTTGCCCCTTTAAACTACCATGACATATTCTTCTCAATTACGTAAAGAGACCTTCATCCAACCTGTCATCTCTTAACCTCTATAAACTTCATAGAATACCAAGCTAAACAATTGCCCTTTGTCTAAAGCCCCTCTAAAGTGTTGGGAGCTCAAAATTCGCCAAAAATTTGATGGCAAAATTTCACTTAAATTGTATCACAATGTGAAGGAGGATATAATTGAAAACACACTTCTGCAAAGATTTCCCCTAAGAAATGTGTTTGATGACAAATATTGATAGACGTATATTTAATTCGGGTTTTCTGTTGTAGGCAGAAACCCTACATTAAGATAGATAAGATAATCAAGTTTATTCCATTCATCATAAAAAAACATTTAGATACAATAACATACAAAATCACAAGATATATATAGTCAAAATAAACAAACATTACATAAGATAATAGTACAAAATAAGGTGATCTGGACAAAAAAATAGCAAAAGTGAGTATTTATGTGAATGAGGAGGCAGCTAGAAAGGAAGGAAATGCCTTATTCACAGAGTATAGTTCCGTTGATGGCCTTGTTTTAGTGGATAAACGGGAGGGCATTGTTCCCTTGTGCCCCGTGATGTACTACTTTAGAATAGTCGAATACGAATTGACTCTTTTAATATAGTCCAACTCTTTTCTCTGAACGATTTCTTCATGGACATGTAAACAATAGTATTCCAAAAGCTGTTCAAAGATGCCATGATGGCACACAAATTGCCTACCCAGGGAGGGTAAGGTATTCCCGTTAAGGCAACGTAGCATACGGAAATTGAAAATGGACCCCAGGAAAGGAAAAATGCAGAATAGATTATGAAAGGCATCTTGAGTGACCTCAGAAGACTGGAGATGATTTGAATCGTTGAACCTCCGGGTTCCAGTGCGTTGTTCACAGGGTAGTTCCCAGGGTGTGCATGTCGGGCACATCTGGGATGTCCTTCTGGAGCCATTGCAGCTGCAACAGGTGCAACCTTGGCACGGCGTATTTGGCCACTCGCCTTCAACGATATACAGATGATTCTGCAATACATTACGACGAGAATATCAGCAGGCAGCCATACCACCAAGATCATTATCACCGCAATGTACGGAGCAAAATCGATATTTGAGAAGTCAGCCATACAGACGGCTATGGTACCTGGCGAATAGATGATATCCCACGAGGATGGTGAAACACCGATGCCGATTACAACAATTCCCGTTAACGAAGCACAGGCGATTAGAATCTGAGCTTGGGCTTTTCGAGGGGTGATCCAGGCGGGATACCGGAACGGTTTGGTGATGGACAAGAAGCGGTCAACGTGGAGGAGGACGAGGATGCAGACAGAACTGGCCGGAGCCACAATGTTGAGTATGCCCGTGGTGATACATAGAGGACGAACGAACTCCGTTTCGTCAACGACATCGAAGACGACGGTGATTAATGTAACAATGCCTACTACAAGGTCCATTAGACTTAGTGCCAAGTGGAAGATCTTGCTAACTTCGTTGATATCTGACAGCTTTGGTAGGACCATCAGGTTCAGAGTGTTCCCAAGAATGATAAGCAAAGAAATCGCGACTTTTAAAAGGATTGCCAAAATGCTGATCGAATGTTCCTCCCGCGAATCCTCCGTGGTGTTTATTGTATTCAGTCCTTCCATCCTACTTCATGTGTGCTAGAGCTGTTCCAATGAATATCAAAGATGAATTCAACACTAAATTCATTTTGTTAAAGTGAAAACCAGGAGCAGCGTCGTTCACGTAATCACTCTCTTCCAAACCAATTTTACTCAGTCAACTGGACACCTCCGGTTCACCCTCTGCCATTCTGAGACCAAGAGCGAATTGACAGAACTAAACAAACGATTCCCTCAATCGCATATGAGCTTTTGCGCAGATCTGGTTCATTTCCAATTAATAAACAATACCCATCACGTGTATCATTGTTCGCAGTTTCATTTCATTCCAGAATTATCCTTTTTTTTTTCATCCCGTATACTTTTAAACGCCGTGGAAAACACACGATTCGATTCATTCGAAAAGATACGACCGGACATAATACGGGTCAAGTACTCTGCAAACTTTGATATCTATAAAGCCTTTACAAATATGTTATTCATTGCAACCAGATCGATCGCTTGATTGTAATTAAATGAAATGTCAGTCACGCCAGGGCGCTAGAACGATCAAATTATAATGTTTAGGGGAGATTAATGCAAACAAATAACAATCGGTGAGCTGCCTATAACCATGGTGACACATGACATCTTTTATTGCCTCCACTCTTGGGTTTTCTGGAGGAAGCCCTTCTTCCAGTCTTATTTCAGAAATGTATAAAATAATGGCACCGACTTGGTCTGAACTGTCATAGCAGCTTTAATATATTTGGAGGAAGTAACTCTGTCGTAGCAGAAGTTAGCGACATGCGGAATACCGCCCTGCTGACTACAATTTCAGAAGGTTCAGAAGGTTCATTAAAAAAAATCAACAACAAAAAAAATCACGAATTTGTTAACAAACGTAGCCCCAAACTTGTTCAAGTACCCCAAATGTGCTTGTATAAGTACTGACGAAATCTGCTCTCTTTTACTCCAGATAAGTGCCCCTTTTACTTTCAAATAAGTCCCCCTTCTCCCTTCTTATAAGTGCCCCTTTTCACCTCCGATAAGTGCCCTAATGAAACCTGATAAGGTTCACTTTTTTTTTTTTACTTGGACAGGTGCCCCTTAGACTTTGTAATAACTGTCCCTTTCCACCTCTTAATATTGTTACGGCCCTCCATCCTAGAACGGGTCCTGGATGCTGGAGGACTGGCCTGTCCCTTGCCTCTATCACCGTCATCCGACGAAGAATTTGCCATCCTGAATAATGCGAGCGGTTTCTATTTGGCTTGTTTAGAGGCCCTGACGTGGCTCCGTTTCCCCAAAGTATATGAGTGTGGAGATGAGAGAAGTTTTGGATAGGTGGATGTGTATTCTCTATGAGAGGGTTATATTACGTCAGTCTATGGAGACTCAACTAATCACACGTTATGAAACGATGGATTGTTTAACTGTATACTTTATTAATACAAACATAAGTCAACTTCTCCAACACGTTATCATAGTTAACACCGACACCAATTACCTGGATTAATCCCAACAAGTAGTAAAGGCAGGTATTGCCTTTTGTAGGAACTCTTATTTCTCGCTTCCAGTCCTAGTTTCCTTACTTTAGCTCAGCTGGAGCAAAGCGGAGAGTTCGCTATCTGACCAAGACGAGAGCCAGCGTCGAAGTGCCGAAATATCTGCTGGTCACTGCTATTTATAGCTTTTGAGACGCTCTGAGAGCTGATTTACGCATGGTGCGTCCGTAATCGCGCTCTGAGCCCTTACGCCCAAAAGCTTACTGCGCCCTCTACGTTTTCTGCAAGATAACCTAAATTGTGGCGAACTGGTTCGTTACACAGCACCCCTCTTCAAGGAATGTGTCCTCACATTGTCACCCTCACATTATCACGAGGGGTTTCCCAAAAAATATCTACAATCACTAAAACATATTGAATTATGCATCGCTGTATTAACCATACTGAGAGTTACGTCCTCTACTCTTTAAGACTACTGATATGCATATAACAATCAAGCTCTCTATATCTTTCATAATTACATTCTCATATACAAACATGTTCATTCTATGGACAGTAACTCTGAATATTACCATTACAGCGAGTGCTTTATATACCAATTATGTTCATGAATGTTTGTGCATTATGACACATCCTTGAACTTTCCCCAAAAAATAATGGTGTGGCGTTTTACAAACAATGAATAGCTTACACTACGACATAAAAATGATAAAAAATATATACATGTATAGATATAAACAATAAGGATGCCTCTTTATTGTTTCCTCCTTGAAGCTGTTGTCTTATTAACAGTTCATCTTTGTTTTTACAGTTAGTTCGTTTCCTGTCCTTCTAGGCATCACTTGGCTCATTGTTTTTTTCTCTTCTCTTCTCTGGCAATACGAGTGTATACTGTTCCATCTGGCAGGTACAGTGACTCGTATCGGTAGGTGATCTTCATCCCTGGTGGAAATGTTCTGTTTTCTGCGTCACCTTACATCCGCCTCCAGCTTGACGCAGGCTTCTAGCGGCTCGGAACAGTTGATCACCATTTGTTTCTTCCTCCGTCTCAGTGGCGACGTCTTTCCTGTAAGAAGACTCTCTCGTCCTGCAGGTACAGTCTGCATCTCCGTGGTTACAATGCGGAAGCAGGTTGTAGTATTGCCTTCATGGCGACACTGAACTGATCCCCATTTGGTCTCTAGAGTAGCCGTCTCCAAGTCAACCTTTGCTCCCAACAACAGTAGATTATCCATGCCCAAGACTCCATCGCCGCATACATCAGCGATAATCAAAGTGAGCTTTGCCTTTCCCTGGCCTATTGTCACTTCCGTGTGGATCTTCCCGTCCACCTCCATATTTGAGCCGTTTGCAAGCATTATTCTCTCTGTAGTAGGTTCAATAGACGGCTGCTCTATCAGTTTCACATATCCTGCTTTGGAGATGTATGTATCTGTAGCCCCAGTGTCTACACGAAAATGTAACTGTTGCCCAGCGATGATAACTGGTATATACATGCCCTTTAATGTTCCTTTGTGCATCTCTCTATTGTGCTTAGAGTTGCCTATTGGTTCTGTGGTATTTGTTGTTGAGGGGCTGTCAGATCTTGCTGCATTGGCCGCACCATGCACACCCCTCTGAGGTAGCCTTTCCTCGTTTGTTGAGATATGTTGTTGCTGTTGTTCAGTTTGCCTTTTAGCCTCAGTCTTCAGCCTTTTTCTGCACTTTTTCTTAATGTGCCCCTTCTTTCCACAGTAGAAGCAACAACCATCAGATACAGCTGATTTCTCCCGTTGCTGCTTTCCATCAGAGTGAGCGGTTTGTTGAGACGCCTGAAAAGTGCCCTTTAATGCCGCAACCAATCCTACAATTTCCTCTTTTAGGCTGATCAGGGTGTTCACCACTTCAGAGATTGGGTCGGCTGGCTGTTGATCAATTTCCTCTTCCTTTGTCATTCCCCTACTGTACTTTGAGGTCCCTCTAGTGCCCATCCTCTGATCTTCAGACTTGTGAAAGGCCTCAGCTACTACAGCTACATGAATCACCTCGTCTAGTGTCTTATCCTGAGAATTGAATATGGCCTCTCTGAGCTTGGGTTTCGTTAGAGCATCCATAAAATGCCCTTTCGCCAATCTCTCTCGTACAGCATAGTCCAACTCTGGATAAGCTAAGGAAGTTAATTCTCTGATGTTTTGCCCTAGCTCGTTAAGTGTTTCGCCCTCATGTCTCTGTCTTTGCTTAAGCTCCAGCAAATGATTTTCGGCTTGTCCGTCATCCGAAAACCTGTTAGCCAGCTTTTTCTTCAGATCATTGAAGCTCATTCTCTGCTTCTGTTCCCGCAGCAATCTCAAAGCCTGCCCTCTCAAACATGATGCCAGAATCTTTCCTGCTTCTTCATCATTCCAGCCGTTCACTGCACGGCAAGATTCAAAGTGATTGCAGTAGTCAATCCATGAGGTAGACCCATCATATTTGTCAGGCGTAATAGAGATGCCTCTATTCCTTGGTATGGCTGCATGCGATGACTCATCCTTCCGATGTAGCCTCTTTATCCGTTGCTCTTCGTTCACTTTCACTGCCCTGCTTGACAGTGAAGAAGGCTGGATCCCTTCTGTATTCGAGGATTCTTCTTGTGACTTTACTTGAACTTCATCCGAACTTGACGTCACGTTACTGGATATTTGCGTGTTGGTACGCCTTTTATGTTTCTTCTTCTTCGACCTTCCATCGGTAGCCTCTATGTTTGAGAACCCTTGTAATAGCTCATCAATCCTTGCATTAATTGCCGATGTCTGCTGTTGCATCATTAATGCCAATTGGATTAGAACCTGGGCTTGAGCTTGTGCCTGCTCCTTCATTATTTCGACGATTTCTGTCAAAGCCGTCGCCTTCTGCTTTTTCCTACTTGTTGAACGATTTACTCCAGAGTCAATAGAAACTGCTTCATCTCTCGAAGTAGAATCACTGCCATCTGTTCCAGTTTTCCTCTCGTCCTCCATCCCACTTCTGACACCAAACGTGTTACGGCCCTCCATCCTAGAACGGGTCCTGGATGCTGGAGGACTGGCCTGTCCCTTGCCTCTATCACCGTCATCCGACGAAGAATTTGCCATCCTGAATAATGCGAGCGGTTTCTATTTGGCTTGTTTAGAGGCCCTGACGTGGCTCCGTTTCCCCAAAGTATATGAGTGTGGAGATGAGAGAAGTTTTGGATAGGTGGATGTGTATTCTCTATGAGAGGGTTATATTACGTCAGTCTATGGAGACTCAACTAATCACACGTTATGAAACGATGGATTGTTTAACTGTATACTTTATTAATACAAACATAAGTCAACTTCTCCAACACGTTATCATAGTTAACACCGACACCAATTACCTGGATTAATCCCAACAAGTAGTAAAGGCAGGTATTGCCTTTTGTAGGAACTCTTATTTCTCGCTTCCAGTCCTAGTTTCCTTACTTTAGCTCAGCTGGAGCAAAGCGGAGAGTTCGCTATCTGACCAAGACGAGAGCCAGCGTCGAAGTGCCGAAATATCTGCTGGTCACTGCTATTTATAGCTTTTGAGACGCTCTGAGAGCTGATTTACGCATGGTGCGTCCGTAATCGCGCTCTGAGCCCTTACGCCCAAAAGCTTACTGCGCCCTCTACGTTTTCTGCAAGATAACCTAAATTGTGGCGAACTGGTTCGTTACAATATGCTCCATTTTACCTTTGATGAGTGCCCTTTGTCACCTCTGATAAGTGCTCCTTTTCCTTTTTAATAAGTGCCCGTTCCCTTCTCCTTCTTCTTCTTCTTCTGTACATGTCGACAGACTTGCTAGTCCATATAAAGACACGGAAACGAAGCACGTGGTCATGGAATAGAGCAATCTTTTAGGAATTGTAGAGCATGGGACCTAAAGGGCCATTTTCTTTTTGTAATAAGTTTCCCTTTCCCTGTCTTATAAATGCCCATTTTCACCTCTGATAAGTGTCCCAATCGAAATCGATATTTCATAAGAACGAATTGTGTCCCTTTGCGAATATAATCGTGCTCGATTTCAACGCTACTAAATGTCCCTTCTCTAGATAAGTAATTTTAATATAAGAAGTGTGCCCCCATCACAAAAAAAGTTTGCCCCTTTATAAAGCTACCATGACATATTCTACTCAATTACGTAAAGAGACCATCATCCAACCTGTCATCTCTTAACCTCTATGAACATTATAGAATACCAAGCTAAACAATTGCCCTTTGTTTAAAGCCCCTCTAAAGTGTTGGGAGCTCAAAATTCGCCAAAAATTTGATGGCAAAATTTCACTTAAATTGTATCACAATGTGAAAGAGGATGTAATTGAAGACGCACTTCTGCAAAGATTTCCCCTAAGAAAGGTGTTTGAAAACAAATATTGATAAATGTATACTTAATTTGGGTTTTCTGTTGTACGCAGAAAACCTACATTTTGTATTCTTTCATGAATATTTGACTTAAAACGCATTTGTTTCGAAAATCATTACAGAAATGTGTATTAAAGGGTTCTTGTTTAACACCCGCTTTGCCTTCAAAAGTCATGGTTATTGCTCTAGCTTATTCTTATTTATGACATTTATAGTGCCCTTTAGAGACATGAAAGTAATTTTAGACCCAAAAATGTGTGAGGTTTAGATAAAGTCCGATTATACCAATTCAGCTCCACTATTAAAAATATACGTTGACCGGTAAATTAATAATGTAATAATAATAACAATACACGATCCGGCCGTTTTTTGCGTATTATAACCGACACGAAAAAGCCAACAAAAAGCCAGCATTGGTTGAAATAAAACGTATAAGGCGTTATCTCGTTTTTTCAACGGCTGGTTCAAATTATCGAATATTTGTGGGGCCCCACTAATGTTAGAAATGGTTAAATTAATGGATATTTTAGCCGTCTCTGAACCGATTTTGATCAAACACAGATGAATTTGTCATTTAAATTGCATGCTCTTTCAAATTTGATACTCAGTTTATCATGATCTCACATCAAAATTATTATGTGTAGTGCCCTTTATGCCAAAACTCAACTATTCTCAACTAGTGAAATTTTGCCATCGAATTGTTGGGGCTCCCAACACTTTAGAGGGGCTTTAAGAATATAAAGGTTCAAACAATGAGGTTTTTCAAAATCAAGGCAAGACAATGGTTTGTGCCTGCAAACTGGGTAGATAAAGCCTCTTACAGTTCTGATACTGGGATTGATTGTGTGAGCTATCACTGACATAACACTACGACAATTATAGAAATGGAGATTGTACTGGATAATGATGATGATACCATCCCCTTCAATTACCTAGTAAGACCAGTGCTCCCTCCCCCTCTCTTCATGCATGGCTGGATCCATGCTACACCACTGTTATATATATTATCCAACCACCCCCTTTATATAATTATGACAATTATAATAATAATGGTAATGATAATTTAAAAAAAAAAAAAAAATAGAAAACAAAAAATTATAGCGCCATGTCCATCACGAAAAGAGCTCAAGGCCCGCTCTAGGTGCCAATATCAGCCTGGTTCTGCTAGTTTCGCAGTATTCAATGAATTCTTTGCTACCGGTACCCATATAATATATCCCCTGGGTGGAGAGTGGCAAATATAGAGTAATGTCTTGCCAAAGGAAGTATGTAAAGCTCCATTATATTTGGACCGAAGATATTGTATGTTGCAGGAAACGCGGGAGGAAACGGCGTATGCCAAATGTTTGAGTAGAGATGTCAAATTGAAGTGATTGGAATTAACGAAAGGATGAAAGGCACGATCAGAATAATTATGTCACAACCATGTCATAGCATAGTGGTTCAAAAATTAACCTAAATAAAGATTCGACGGTGGAGAGGAGAAATCCTGACATGATCGAGTGCAATATTTGGATTGTATATGTAATGGTGTATTCAGAACTTTGGAATAAAAGAAATAAAGAGAGAGAGAGATAGAGAGAGAGAGATGAAACGAGAATGAAAGAAATAAAGAGAGAGAAAGAGAAAGAGATATGAAACGAGAACATCATATCCATTAATGGTAGCAACTTGTGCATTATGCCAAACAGAGACGCCTAAATGTGAAAAAGCATCTTTTGTTCCATTTTAAGACATTGGTTTAGTTTCGATCAAAAAGCTTTTTTCATCTTTAGCTGTCAGTTGATCGTTTGCTTTGAACTCGTTATCACACGATTATGTCAATTCGAATCATTCTTTTCAGCACAGCGAATACAGGAGATACGGTACCAAAATGGTGGGAACTGAATGAGGTTTAAACTTGGGCACGCTGATCTGGGGGGTGTTTCACTAAGCCCTAAAATCGATCTAAAAATCGATTTTATAAATTTTAAGGGCCTAAAATTGATTTCGATTTTAGTTGATGAAACACCCCCTGGTTGCAGTGGTTAGAAGGAAAGTGATTTGTGTTCAGTATCATGAAATCTTTATTGACGACGGTTGAAATGTTGTTCATCAAAAGTATTATTTATCAATTAAATTGAAACCGCCATAAACTGATTTGAGGGATATGCAAATTGATGACATGAAAAACCAACCATACGTAGAAGAATGAATGGAGTTGACAAAAGTAATTGGATCTTTAATTGGCTTCTCGTCTTCTCGTGGGGGAAGTTCTTCCATGCTACCCCGAAAGGATGGAATTGTCGAATATAACGAACGGCGCATGACATTCGAAGTTACGCCACTATTTCTATACCTGAAGTTGCGGTATTTCTGCTCATTATCCTAGCATCTAGCGAACATTCTGAACTTGGTTGTCCTATATACCAAAGCTGTCAGTAATCAAAGAAGCAAGTTCTTCCACTTGGCACCGAGTACAACGGATCTTATAGTGGGCATCACTCTAGTAATCACAGCAATCCACAATGTCTGTCGCGGAAACTCACCTATATTATAATTCAATTAGGACACATAATCAAATAATACTAAATAGTCAAATATTATGATATAGTGAAATTCAAATGTTTATTATAGGATTTGAATATACCCTATTCTCACTCACCTTGCAGGATTGGGTTATAAGCACATTCATAACGGACAACTGGAAAGGCCTTGATAATTAACAAGATTTTATCCTCTACAAACGCGAGTGAGTGTAGCGAGCGACCTTAGGGAGATATTGCTCTTAGTCGCTATATATTAGCGGCACGTTTAATGATGAGAGGAAAAGGGACACTTATCGAAAGGGATAAGACACCTTATAGAAAAGAAAAGAAATACGTGTCATAGTTCAAAGGGTAATTATCAGAGATAAAAACGGGGCGCTTCTTATACCTGAAAAGAGGCACTCACCAGGGATGAAAAAGGGCACTTATGAGAATGGTAAAGGGGCATTTGTCGACGGAAATGGGTGCCAATCAGATTTTGATGGGGTATCTCTTGATGAAAAGGGGCATTTATAAAAAGGGGATAGGTCCCTTATCAAAAAGGAAAAGGGGCACGTATCATTGTTAAAAGGGGCACTTATCGCACATGAAAAGGGGCACTGACCAAATATGAAAAGGGATACTTATGAGAATAAAAAAGGGGTACTTGTTAGAAAGAAAAAGGGGCACATGTGAAAATAAAAGCTGCGCTTATTGGAGTTTAAAAGGGGTAGTTATTAAAAGGGGAAGGGGCACTTCTTACAAAGGAAAAGGAGCACTTGTTAAAGTAAAAGGAAATAGGGTAATTATATCAGAGGTGAAGGGGGCACTTGTCAAAAGTGAAAAAGGAACACTTTTCGTACCTGAAAAGGGCCACTTACTAGAAATGAAAGATGGACACTTATTGCATCCTTGTCAAGCTTTGCTTATGATTGCGGTCTCCTGCACTTTTCCAACAGAATAGTTCGGATAATACTTTAAATTTATGATTATATGTTATGGAAATATTAAGTTTCGTTATTATATGTACATATATTATGTAAAAAAACACTTTGACATGAAGAAATTATTATTTGTTTATGTTGCATTATACCTTACATTTATATGTTCTTTGTTATTCAGTTATATTTTATATGGAAAAAATGCAGAAATAAAATCAAATAAAAAAAAAAAAAAAAAAAAAGGAAAATGGGAACTTGTAGAAGGAAAAGGGGTACGTGTCGAAATAAAAGGGGCACTTATCATAGGTGAAAAGTAATAGAGGCACTTTTCCCATTGTAAAAAGGGGCACTTTTGGGGTACTTGAAAAAGTGTTGGGGCACTGTGCCCCCCCCCCCCCAGAGCGCCGCCTCTGACAGAGAGACCTAGTCAGATTATCTTCCTATGGTGATACATACTATCATCAAGTTTGAAGTTCATATCTCACGTGGTTCTTGAGAAATCGCGATAACGAGAAAAGCGGTGCGGGCAGGTATACGGACAACCCAAAATTATGATGCCTCCCAGGACCACCTTCGTTGGGCAGAGGCGTAATAAAAAGAAATGATATTTGCATTGTATGAAGCAAAGTCAAATTCTGGTCAGCAATCGAAACGTTGCAATATGGATCAGGAAAAGGCCTACAAAAAAAAAGATGTTGTATTGCCCTTTGCGACCGACTAAAAAAATCTTGAAATCTACGATCGGCTTTTAATTTTTTTTTTTTTTAACCGTTTTTTAGAGAAAAAAATTGTATGGAGGCAAAAAACTGAGAATTATCAGCCCAAAGAGGGAGAAAAAAAAGAAGATTTCCGACCGACCCATGTTTTGGCACCTAAAGGGCAATACAACATCTTTTTTAAAAGGCCCAATGGGTCAGTTTTAACAGTCGGATGGGGGTCGGATATTTGAAGAAAAACATGTTCATTCCGTAGCAGGCAATTCCTAAATATCTAGGGCCAAATACTACTCCCACTTTTATTTCATTTTGTAAACTTCATCAGGGGCTGTGTAATTCAAACATTCCGAATTGTGTTTTATGAGGAGGGGGGGGGGGCAGTCTCCCATGCCTCCTGTATCAACTCGTTATCTCTCGCTCTCTTTCTTTCTCTCGTTTCTCTGTTACATCTCAATTAATCTCTCAATCATATTTTGCACTGTGCACCTTTTGTTTCTTCAATTTACAGTACTAATCAGTTGTTATGCTAAAATCATGCATTATCATTTCAAAGCAATATGCTCCTACGTAACCAAGAAAGAAACATTTCTCCCCTAGAATAAATGTATTTCTAAATGATTGTAAGAAATAAATTGCATTCTGATGGAAATCTTTTGATAACATCAGGGGTGATAGTGAGCACTGACAAAAAAAAAAAAAAAGGATTTGGGGGAAATAAGTCATCTAACAACATTCCCCCCTACCCCCCTTTGAGTAAGAAAATTGGGGAAAATCGGGAAAAATGAAGAAAAGTAATAATCAGGTAATTATCAGGCCTGTAAATTCATTCTGTTTCCTTCTGAATCTCAACCCCATTATGGACAGCAATCTTGATGATATTTAGTAAATATTTTGTATAAAAAGAAATGAAAATTATCATCATCCAAGGACAGGAAATAGGAAGAATAGTGAAAGGCAACATCAAAAGGATTACTAAAGAAATATCAAAACAGTTGAAATAAAAATCCTTGAGTTTCAATCCAATATGAATATAGTGAATTAAAACCCTCAATGATCTTTATTTCAACTGTTTTATATTGTATATCTATCTGTGTATATATATGTATACATAAACATGTATATTATACACACACACACACATATATATTGGGCAAAAAGAATTTCCATTTTCGGTTTAACTTACCAGTAATCAAATTTGGAGTGGACTTTAAAAGATTATTATTATTATTATATATATATATATATATATATATTAAACATGTATATGTACATTAACAAGATAATATGAGGTGTTGTGGGTTAGTGAGACAGTTCATAACGACCAATGACATCAAATATTAATATGTAGTTTTGTAGCTGATAACAACTTATTTAATATGTACAGTTGGTTTATATCTTACAATGATAAGCAATATGTTTCATCTTTTTGTTTTCAGTAGCTATATTGCACCTTCATTAATTACACAGTAGACAAGAGTTTTCTTGAAAAATAAAAACACAAACTGAATAAATGTTATTGAGATGATTTATGATCATCTACCCCAAATTCCACTCAAACGCTACTTTACCCAGTCCTAAAAAAAATAAAAATAAATATCTTCTTTTGCTTTGGTTACACCCTTTCTATTTTAAAATGTTATTCATACAACAATGCACTTGGTGTTTCTGCCTCCTGCAAAACTAAATTGATCCACTCTAGATTAGGATTATCTTATTGAGGCCTGAAGATTAGGATTACCTTGTTGAGTCCTGACCCCATCTTTCCATAGACTAAACCTCTGAATCATTATCATATATTATGTTCAAATCAGTCACCTGTAATTTGTGGTATTGGCATTGGAACTGTCCTTCTTTGTCCAAACACACATATATTGATAATAGTTACTCGCTACAGGCCAGGAGACCGACAATACTGGTTGGTGTCATGAGAAAATGTTCACAAGGTTCACAAAACCCGATATCCAATTCATTGATCCAATTTGTGCACCACTTCAAAGCAAAACAAGACGTAACAAAGGATGATCAAAATGATGAACACATTGCTATCATGACTGTAATACTTCTTAGTTGTAAAGTGGTTAACTGAAGGCTGCATCAACTTCTCCAGAACAGCTTTAATAAAAAGAATTGAGCTCCAGCCCTCAATTTAAGTACACCACTTGCCTTCAAACTTTTGGTTGAAATAAAAGCTGTAGACCGTTAATAAAATAAAGCTTATATACATACACTGAAATGTATTTGGCACTGATAATTCTGTCTCCGTAATTTGTACAATCATTACAACAACTGTACAGGGAATTCATCTCAACCAAGTTGACAACAAATTAAAGGATAGATCATATTTTATCTGTTTGACTGGGAAATTAAGTGAAGAAGTTAAAACCAGTGTCCATGGCCTTTATTCCATAACATGCCTACAGTGTAGGTCAGCATACAGATATTGAAGCCAGACACGTACGCAGGGTTTTTTCAAGGGGGGGGGGGTTAACTTTTTTCTTCTTTTTTTTTATTTAAAAAAAAAAAATGAAAATGAAAATGAAAATGAAAAAACCAAAGGGGGGGGGGGTTTCTTCCAAAATATACTCATATAATTTACCAAAGTACGCGCCTGAATGAAGCAATATGCCTTCTTTGTCACCTTCCAAAGCAATGCGCACTACCATCACATCTTTTCTATTAAAAGCACAATCTCAAAACCTTTTTATTTCTGGGCAATGAGGGGGACATACCAGAAAATAGGAAGGCTTAATATTGATGAACACATGTAGTGATATTATTTTGGATGTGTGCCTCGGTAGAGAAAAAGTAATACAAAAGGATCTTAGCCAAACAGATTTTTGTGTAATGTTATCAAATTCAATGCAAACATCTATGTCATGTACTTGAGACAAATTATTACGTTCACTTGTTATGTTTATAAATAATTGTATTTCAACAGTCAGAATGGGAATCACATATATTATGTGTTGTTAAGCCGCCATGTCTGCTGACCTAGCAACAGCAAATATGTTGTATTCAAGCTATTAAAATTGAATGTACTGAATGGTTTATATGCTGAAATTTCTTGTTTAAGCTCACATTAAAAAAAAAGAACTGATTTCCTTATCTACATGACTTCTTTGATTAAATTCATATACAAAAGTGCTGGTAAATACCCTAAATATTGAAGCTTTGAGAACCTATAGAAATAGAAGAAACAAGAAGGAGTAGAACGTGCCTCTGTTTCTGTCATGGAGTTCGCGTATAGTTTTTGATGTACATGTATTTGGACATGAAAAAAGGAAAAATAGTTCAGACATTAGCAGTAGATGGATCATCTTTGTTCAAATATATACTGGTTTGTGTTCAATATTTTGGCAAAAGACGAGACATTCTGAAATCTTTCCTCTCTTAAGGTACAGGCGAACAATGCAATACCTTTTTACATACATGTACATATTACTTGGAATAGGCCAACCTTAGGATTGTCCTAACAAAAAGCAACAAGGAATTTTACACTAGTTTGCTTCTTTAAGATGCAAAGCAGTGACCATTTAAGCATCCTCATTTTACCCTTTTGACAGCACCAAATGTTTAAACTTGTACCACTGAGTTCTTACTAATGGTGACTCTTTTCACTGAAAATGATAATAATATTCAGTTCTTGTATAGTGCACATTACATTATATAACTTCCCTATGCGCTTCCAAAGAGCTATGGAAATTATTACCCTAGCTTCAGCTACGGCAGCCATTATCAGCGCACAGTGCATTTCAAGGAATATTCCTACCAGGAACCCATTTACCATGAGATCAAACTTTACAATTCATGAACTTGTTTTGAGTCTTCAACAGAAAGACCAGCTTTTCTTAGTCAAAGGATAAACGGTTTTGGGCACTCATTAACAGGTATGGTAGTCAAAGGGTGACTCATCCTTGGTCTCCTCAAGGCCATTTAGAGAAACAGTCTTTCAATTCTTCTAAACAACACATTCTCTTTTTGAACATACCCTGGCATTTCAGTCCTATACAACATTGTAGCCTATTCCTTCTTGGTAATATAACACATTGTCTATCTGAACACTCTGTGGTATGTTCAGGGTCTATAGTACAAAGATCTTGGAATGTGAAGGTCCAAAGCAGTCAGGACCTGGTCCTTCAGCTCATTGCTCATGCTTTCTCTTGGTCTTCTTGGGGTTCCTGGACCTGCTCTTGGCCTTGCACAGGGGACAGATCGGAGCGTTTCTATGGATCTGCTGGTGACATGACAGACAGTTCTGTAAAGAAAAGACAACAAAAAAGGATAGGCAATGAGCATTATTTCACCTGTGAAATCAATGTACATATCATATTCTAATCTCTGGTTCTCTTGCTTTTATAATCATATCCATTTCATTTACTGGTCCTACATAAATCTACCAATTTGAGAAGGAGAATGGTCCATTTTCTTTTTGAATATGCAATTATTCTAAAATTACCCATCTTTAGTTTAGCTCTAATAATAATTATAATAATATAGAATATTTAGGAGCGCTAAAAACAATTAGTACCATAGCGCTTACAAATACAAATATATATGAAAAGAGGACAAAAATGTACAGTCACATAGATCATTGGGGAAAAGGGCGAGTTTTGAGGGACCTTTTGAAGGTGGCAAGACAGGTAATTTCCCTTATGGAAAGAGGGATGCTGTTCCAACTCTTTGATGCAGCTACTGCAAAACGTTTTTTAGCTGCTGAGAGTCCAGGTTTGGGAATGATAAGTTTAAATGTGTCAGTTGCTGAACGAAGATTACGAGTTGGTGTATATATTTGGAGGGTGCAATATAATCCCCCCCCCCCCCCCACCAAATTCTGATGACATTGTGGTTATCTGTGGATTATCATATACATGTTGATAGATCCTGGACAACCAACATCCTGTTTTCAACCAATAACTGCTTCATAGAATTAGTAGAATTAAAGTAAGCTGATATGAAAAGAAATTTAGACAAAGAGGGTACAACAAAGTAAAGAACTTTGTAGACTTGAGATAATATTGGAACGTTACTCTGTGTGTGTGACATAAAAAAGGGTAAGGTTATTTTTCATGGTATATGAAATATCAAATTACAATTTCTTTAAAAAAAAAAAAATCCTTATGATTATACTCAAAGAAATTTCAAAGGTACCATGTTTTCACTGTCAGGAGAGTCATATTTAAGTCTTTTGTTGGTATAAACAAAAGGATAATTGTCCTGTTAATCAAAGTCCTGCTCAGACAGGACACAGTAAAAGTTGCCTTTTAAACCACCCCTTTTAAAACCACCACAGCTAAAAAAAAAGAATTAAAAAAAGAAAGAAAAACAAAAAAGGCCCCTTTGTAAATGTTACTGTATGTGCATTACAATATACATATTTTTCTTGAGTTTTATGTACAAACTAAATTATTCATACCCCTTGTAAATTCAATAATGTTTGTGTTTTTAGTATCTCCAGAATGAAAGGTGAACAAGTTGTATTAAGGCTTTTGTTGAATACTTTTACATGTAAGCTTTAAAATCACACAAACTCATGAAACATAGATCATGACACATATTATAAGAATTACAAAAAATGGTGAGGGTATGAATAATTTTGTTGTTAACTGTATGTTATTTGCGTGGAGAGAGTGTATTCATCCTGTCTGAACAAGGTGAACCACTCTTCATTGTTGATTGTTATCGGGCATGGTGGCTCAGTGGTTAGAGCGCCCGCCTCATGAACGGGAGGTCGTGGGTTCGAACCCCAGCCGAGTCATACCAAAGGCTTATAATAATGGGACCTTCTGCCTTCTAGCTAGGCGCTCAGCATGTTAGATTGGAGAAGGCTAGTAATAACATATTATGTTATGCAGGGCCCGCTGGAAGAGCAGTTTCATAACAGAAGTGGCTACCCTGAGTAAATAAAACGTTATTATTATTATTATTATTATAAACCACTCCTACCTTCATAGGTGGTGGTTGTTGTTTGAAGGGCGGTGGAGGAGGAGGACCATTCATCTCCTTACTGTGACTGGTACCAGGCATCTGGAAGGGTGGGGGAGGTTCCAGAGGAAGGGGCAGGGTGCATGTAGGGATGAGGGGTGAGGGAGGGTCCCTCTTCTCTATATCATGCCACTCGGCTCTTCTCTTCCGCAGAAGGCTGCAATTGAACGACAAAAGTGACATTTCATAGAATCAAATCTGCTTCAGAAACCACCTATACATGTACAATTCTTGTGGAGATACATGTATATGTCAGTGATGTTTACATGCTGTTTTCTCTCGAGAAGTATTTCCCACTGTAACCTACATTACAAAAGGAACCTATTCATGTATATCTTACATAAATAAAACAAAAATTGGATATTAACTCCGTCTACCAGGGTAATTTTCTTGTTTTCCTTGAAAGAACTTTATATGCTATTACTTGAGAATACTTTAAAAAAAATATCTGGTGTGTCAGAATAATCGATACTGATCTTTTCTATAGGATTACATGTACTATGTAAACAAGAATAAAGGGTGCTTTCATTGGTCAAGATACATGTATAACTCGATCATGATGCATGTTAAATGAAAAAAGAATCTGTCTACAATCAACAACAAAAAAACCTAATAAGGACATGGGAAAAAACAACAATGGTTATCACAGTTTCCTGGTGCTTTTTGTAGTCTATATTTTATGATGGGGGAGGGGATGTGCCCCCTTCATGGCTGTGCCCCTATCCCCTATAATCATCTAATCTCCACTTACTCTGGATCGAGCCTCCTGTCTTCCTCTGTGAGCTCCGGGATACGATCCAATCCGATTGACATCCTCTGAGCATTGATCTGCTCCTTGAGACACACATACTCCTGGTACATCTTCCACGCTGCTTCAAACGCTTTGTTCCGATCTCCTTCTGTATTCTTGATCACACTCTCAATCTGTCAACAAAAACATACAGAAATCATCATACAGGGGGGTGTTTCACAAAACTTGTCATCAGTGACGAATGACAGTTTTTGTTATAAGCTACTGAAATCCTTGCTTCTGATTGGTTATCAGCAGATTTGTCACTGCATTTTGTCATTTGTCGTTGAAAAAAGGCTTTGTGAAACACCCCCCAGAAATCAATATGTGACAAGAGGTTTGCAGACCTTACGCTCACCTGAGCCGATGAAAGTACGGGCCTCGCAATAAGGGACCTATCTTCCATCCCCTTTGCACCAGGAACATAGGATTTATTGGAACAGTAGGGCAATTTAGGGGTGCTGCTCTTTGGAGCATTCAAACACATTTTCTTCTCCACAACTAGAATCCATCCCAATATTTTGGTCTGAAATCATATCTACACTTCATGATCAATCAAAATAATAAACAAGGGAAACGCTCTCGGCGGTCTCGTCTGCATTATCCAATTCAATAGGTTGAAACATTAAGGTTGGGACAGCATTTATAGGCAGGATGGCCCATTAGCAGGCCCCCCAAAATGAAATCCACTTAATATAATCAGCATTTTAAGGTGAATATTGACAAAGAATAATCAGATGAATTATTTACTATAATTTGTACCAAGATTGATAACTTAAATGAAATATGAGCAAATAACAAAAATTGATATATTAATTCTCACATTAAGTTGTGTAAACATAATCCAAGTCTACTTTAAAGTTATGCATGACTTTACAAATGACTTGAATATGAAGAGCTAAATGGGATTCTCAAATCCTTTTAATTGCATAAGCTAAAGTTGAAATATATATGCTGATGTAGATTAACCTTATCATTATTAACAAAACATTGTAATACAAAGTGTATTTTTGGCTACAAAGTGTATTTTTGGCTACAAAGTGTATTTTTGGTTACAATTTAATTGAGAGTCACACTTTGTTAAAATGTCAGGAAAAACTTTGGGCATCCCATTTGGCTCTTCATATTCAAATCATTTGTAAAGTCATTTGTAACTTTAGGCACAGCTTTATGAAAGACCCCCTGGTTTTAAAAAAAAATATGGAAAAGAAAGAGAAAAAAACTTGCTGCGAAAAAAAATGCTGCGAGGAATTGGAATTGAAAAAGAGCTCTTATAAACAGTGAACAGGACAATCATCCTCCATTTAAACAAAATATTGCTTACTTTTACCCTGTGGTTCAATGGGACGTCCCTCTAGACCGACAGCCCACAAAGCCATTAAAGGTAATACAAAGTTTTGGTACAGGGGCATGAATTTGGTTCAAATGAACACATTGGAAGCATATGCAATCCTTCAACATCCAATGATCGTTGTCGCGATTGAAATCGAGTCTAAAATGATGAAATTGTAAATAATAATCTCTTTATGTTGTATAGCTCCCTCTCAAGGTCAAGATATTAATTAGCTATAAAACAATGTTTCTTTCTAAAATTGACCTATTGGCTGTTCCAGTGGGGAAATTATATATCACAACTACATATTCTGAGATGTTCATGGTCGCAGCTACCATGGAATGGCCGTAGGCGCCATTTGAAATTCATCAAATTTTACCGGAAGCACCGGTAAATTTTAATATTCAATTTTTCTCGTAAACAGAAGTGTTTTAGGGGCTAAATTTCCTAGTGCTTATAATAAATCCACAGAGGCATCCAAATATATCAAAATGGTAAAGAATCACTGTCCAGCCAATTTTCAAAACTTCCCAAAACTTTGTATTACCTTTAATGTCAGCATTATTAAACCCTTTGGACAGGGAATACAATGTTGGTATCATGGGTTGTCTGTCTTGTGGACTCTAACAGTGCGTTACTCACCGTGTTGATGTCTGAATGTATCTGCCTCAGCTCCTCCACATGTGCCAAGCGCTCCTGGTTGAGCAGCTCCATCTCATGTCGGTACTCTTTCAGTCGATCCTCCTCCTTCTCAGCCTCCTGCATGTCAACCAGGAGCCGACCCTTCATCTTCTCCAGGTGAACCGTCTGAGACCTGGAGACCAAGAGATTAACAGAAAGAATAAAACCTTATTACTCTTGATTAGGCCTACTCTTGATCAATAAAATACTTTTCTACTAATATCAGAGAATAAGTAAATTTTATAATAAAATAAGAACTTGGCGTTACCATATTTAATACTAATAGTACATGGTTCATGTACAGGGTATTGAAAATTTGCATCACAGCCAAAAGGCTGATTGAAAAAGAATTTGATTCACTAATCTATTTATATGTACATGATCAATTAATACACTCAATAATGTGACAGTACAAAAAGATGAATTAACAAATATACTTTTTTTATAATTTTAAATGTACGTTACTCATTTACAGACATTGTAGATCGATGTACTCATCTATGCCTAACCTTTTAATGTTTGAATTGAATTGATTTTACTTGGCATATTTTAACAATGAAATCATACCAATAGGAGGAAATTCTGAAATGAGATGTATCAATCTTCATTGATGAGCTATTGTTATTGTACAGTACATGTACTTGTATAAAAGTGATAAGAGACAAAAGTTTGATCAACACCCTACATGTATAAATTAAATTTTTTGCATTTGTGGTGTTATAATGATGTACTGAACTATTCAAAGTGAGCATATATTGCATAGACTTTGAGGTTTAAAAAAAAAATATATGTTTGAAGAGCATATTATTTTTTACTAATTTGACTTAGTATATATTCTTACTATCTTTTTTTGAAGTAAATATAAGGGAAGTACATGTAATTAAGTTGAAATATGTTAAGAAAGTTCAGTTATTGAAATAATGGTTAAAAGTGCACAAGGTAATTTGAATATAAGGGGCGTAATTTGGTTCTAAAGCTGCCATGAAAAGGCCTTCAGCCTTCTGACTGATTGGGCTTGAAAACGTAAAAGGCTAAGTCCAACATATTGCTTCCCATACTTTACTGATAAAAAGAAATACTGGTATATGTACATACATGTATGTATTTAATATGTATACCAGATGATAAGATGATATTGATAACACTATTCCTTTAGCTTGGAAGTTGGAGTAGATGATATATGATACCCCCATGTTATGTTCCCAATTCTAAGATACATACAACAAATTATGTAATATACAGGATTCAAAATGAGCAAATAAATTGCTGATTTCAGATTAATGTATTTAATTCAAATGACTGCTGAACTTATGGACAATTTCTGATATCAGTTCAATGACAAACGACCCTTCTTGTGAATCAGAATATGCTATAATTACAGTGTCATACAAATTACAATCTAAACATTCACACAGTAAGTATTTCTTTGAAATCCGAACTGGAAAAGGAGTATCAATGAGGGTATAATTTTAATAAACATCCATATATTTTAAAGAAGATATCTTCAGATCATCAGATCCTATTAGAGAAATAAATTTTATGTATAGTAAACGTATATCATGTGGCAAATGTAACAATGAATCGCACATATATCCCTCATGTTTAGTTTTTTGCATTGCGATTGTACAGAGCACGAAAAAGGATAGTTTCACTTTAAATTTGAGAGGGTGAGAAAATTTAATATTCGGACTCTTTCGGAGTGGTATAGTAAATTCAACTTTTTCCACCGATCACCGATATTTCTGCGATCGATATCTAAATTTCTAATACTAGTATTTGGAGAGCAATGAGCGCACAAGCTAAATCCCTAGCTTGAAGTTTCTTCAGCCGGTATGCAGGGTGTGCAAAGCCATCGCTAGAGTTCCGACGCGGCGTGCGCGTAGGATAGCGCATTGAGAAAAGCAGCTGAAAAAAACATAGTTCGACAAATTGACTGCCGACTTTTCCTGTTTTCATCTGTTAAATGTGGAAGAATTGTTGAAATTTAATGAAGGAAATGACAGCAGAAACACAAAGAAACAGATCAGGTACAGACTTTTTATGTTTCAGGATTTTTGTAAGGAAATAAAAGCCAATTTTGATGATGATCTTGTGGATAACGAAGCCCTAGAGCTCCTTCTCTCGCAGTTCTAACTTCTACATGTATATGAGCTCAGAATGAAAACGGTGAATACTACAGCAAGCGCAAGAAAACAATGCAGGCTTTGTAAAAGTGAGCTGCTCATGAGGGATATAAAACAGATATACAATGTCTGTCTTGGCTCTAGCAAACTATGAGCATTCAGAGGCATAAATAGTAACTTTCCCTCGAGGCAAATTTATATCAAATTTACTCTCGGGAAAGTTACTATTTATGCCTCTTCATTAGCTCAATGTTTTTGCTAGACCCTCAAAAGGTATAATTGTGTATTTGAATAATATCTTTCATGGGAAAACTGGAACAAACAGAGCTATAAATTTATTTGAAATAGAGAAGGAAAAAACACACCAGACTTTGGCCAAAGCTTGTTCACTATTAACAGCAAACCTGTTGACTACAGATTAGGACCCTTTCAACAACAACAACAAAGCACCCCCCCCCCAAAAAAAAAAAAATGGAACAAAAGAAAGTTCAATAAGAAAGAAGGCATAATGGAAATTGCTACAATATGTGTATCTTAAGAGATGATTAATACACTTATTGGATGAATTAATGAACACAAAACTTTACTAAATCAAGAGCAAAATAAGTTGTAATCACTTCCAAGTATTTGTTGTTGTTGCAATTTTAAGAGTTTTGCTCGTTTTGAGATTTTATCCAAACCAGATTAATTCTTACTTTTCAAACAGTTTAACACTCACACCTTTCTAACCATGCATTTCATATGAAAAACTCAACCTGTATAAAAGAATTATTCTTAGCAGTACCAACCCTCTCAATTTTACTTGATTTTATGAGAAGAAAAAGAAGTTATTTATTCTTACTCATGGTTACTTAACATTTGTTTTTAAAAAAAAGTTTAATGTCAAAGTGAAAAAAGATCCTGTACAAAATTTCAATTTTCTCAAAAAATATGATGCTACATGTACAATATTCTGTTTCTAATACATTAAGAATGCTTGATCAAAACATCAATACCAATTGAAGAGATCTTTTAGATTCCCTGGTTGACTAATGTGGGGATAAATGTAAGCTTTCAGTAGTCCTATTCACATCAGAACAGAACACTGAGCCCTAGCAACAAATAAAATCACCCTACCTGAGAACATTTTCCAACAAATGAATGCTCATTCTGCTTGCTTCCTTCCACGCAGTCTCTCAACAAGCAAGAATATTATCTCCCAAACTCCTTTCTCACAAAAATGTCAAAGAGCTGGGCAACAATGACCCAAGCTCCGCATAAAAGTAGTTGGATGAGGGAGCGAGACGGTGCCCGGTCACTGTGCTGCTAAGCTAGGGATGATGAGGAGGAGGGAGACGGAAGGATGCGGTTCTCCAGATCCTAAATGTAAGATACCATCCAAGGTGCTTAAGCTCTGTGCTTCTTGTTCAAGAGCGACGGCTAAAAATGAGCAGCCTGGGTCGATGTGATCACTTAAGTCTAATCGAAGCTATTGAGTGGAGCTCGCTGAGATGGCCTGAGATGGCCTGATTGTTGACTAAGTGCTGGAGTCTTTTGTGTGCACGTGTCCTGTCTGCCAGACCGTGAACATGGCAGTGGCTGGCTGGCTCAGACACAAATAGGGGAGGGGCCTATCAAAGGAAACAAATTTGGCTGGCTGGCTGGCTGGCTGGCTGGCTAGCTGGTCCACCTCCCTGGCTGGCTAGATGGGGGCCCAAGTACTGTACATAAACTTCCTTTTTTGCTCTCCCTTTCCCAATCTCCCCATCTCTCACTATCTGTCCCTCCTCTCTCTATCTCTCCCTTCTCTCTCTATTCCTCCCTCCTCTCTCTATTCTCCCTCCTCTCTCTATCTCTCCCTCCTCTCTCTATCTCTCCCTCCACTCTCTGTCTCTCCCTCCTCTCTCTGTCTCTCCCTCATCTCTCTATCTCCCCATCTCTCTCTATCTCTCCCTCCTCTCTCTCTCTCTCCCTCCTCTCTCTATTCCTCTCTTGTCCTGGCTCTTCTCTCTCTCTCTCTCTCTCTCTCTCTCTCTCTCTCTCTCTCTCTCTCTCTATCTGGTGGTAATTTCTTGACAGACAGTTTTGTCTTGAAGTAATTACATGTAACTACTTATAGAGATTTGGTGTTTGGTAAACAAATACAGTCACTGAATACAACTGTGGCAAGAAAGCGATTTTGTAAGTATATCTGTGTTAATGTTAAAGACAGAAACAAACTTATATAGTCATATTCTAAGTTATCAAAATGGACACACAAATATAAAAAAAGTTATCAAAATGGAAATAAATGCATTTCAATCTGAAATCTACTCTTCATAACATTGAAAACAAACATCAATACCTGTATCCCTTTAGCAACTATTAAACCCGCCCGAAACCGCCCATCCGTTTTCAACGCCCTGTAGTATCCTTCTATGGGGTCTACCGTGATATTTGTTATACATGCATAATCCTTACAATGTCTGCAGAAGGATTATGCATGAAAAAATAACGCATGTTTCATATTGATCAGACCAATGTCAAAATGAGAGCAATATTTCAACATCTTCCAGTGAGTAATAGGCCATTTTTACAAAATCTCTAGTTGCTAATGGGTTTAAACCTCTATATACCACAGAGCTTTGTTTAAACAAGAGAGTTGCACATCAAACGCATACAAACACAATTGCACTTGCAAACTGAACAAAAAATAATAGTCTGATGCAATGTCAATCAGATGAAAGAGAACTTTTCAGTGTAAAGCCTACTAAAAACTATCTGATAGGTATTGAGACTGAGAGAAGGGAGACCAGAGTAAAGAGTATTAGGCCTATGCATTTTTGTTTTAATTAGCAGAATATCAACAACAAATATGAATAGGGTAAACATTAAACAAATGAAATGGGCCAAGAGACAGTGAGAGAAAAATAAAATGTACCCAAGCATGAGAATGAGAGGTCAGGCAAAAATTTAGAGTCTTTAGAACCTGTGGCATACCAATATTTCAACTAAACATATTTCAGCTACGTTGGTTAGAAGTACCATACATTGGTCCAGGAGAATAATGTAATAAGTTAAATATACAAAGAAAGAGAGAGAGAGAGAAAGAGATAGGGGATTCAGACAGAAACAAAAAGAAAAAGGAGAGGAAGCAAATGCTACTAAAGCCCCCCCCCCCCCCCCATACATATTCAACACGGCTACCCTGGTTTTTTTTTTCAAAGGAATAAATAAAAACAAATAACAGTTCTTCACCTTCTGACACCAACAACCCTGGTTGAAAATAACAAGAAAATAAGAAAAACCATAAAAACAGATATAAAAATGAGAGAGAGAGAGAGCGCGAGCGAGAGAGAGAGAGAGAGAGAGAGAGAGAGAGAGAGAGAAAGAGAAATAAAGAAAGAGTATTGGAGCAGAGGACACCAAAGAATGACAGAGTGTGGGGATTTGTTGCCCAGCTAGATAATGCTTGGTCGGTAGCTAGCCGCAGGCCTGAATAATTGATGGAGGTGTTAACTGCTTGATTTGGGGCATTTAATCCATCCCAGCTCAGTGATTTGGGAACCGAACCTCCTGTTGCCCTGCATTAACCTGTTGGCTACCGGGTAGTATCGGGTTATCACAAGATGGATCAAGCTATCTTTCACATCGTTCAATGCTTTCACTCTTTTCTCTTTGTTTTTAATTCCTCAGAACAGTTCTGGTTTACTTATCATCATGCTTCAATATATTTGCTTTAATGTCATTTTATTTTCAATATATAATCGTTTTAATTATCATTTGTCATACCATGCTTCAAATTTCAAAATATTTGTGATGCTTCAATAATTTTTTATGATTTTGACATATTTGTCATATTTTGTTTCTGTTTTTAAAACAAAGTATTCATATACTATTGCTGGCACCTTCATTATGCTTTGCCTGCGAGCCAGAAGGGCATTAACTCATATAAAACTAATTTTACATCGAGAAGTACCATAGAGAGAGAGAGAGAGAGAAATACAGAGAGAGAGAAAGAGAAAGAGAGGGAGAGATAAGTGTGAGAGGGGGAGAGAGGAAGAAAGAGAGAGAGAGAGAGAGTGGGGGAGAGGAAGCAAAAGAAATGAACAGAGTGCTGTATGAAGAGGACAAAGGAGCAGAAAGAGAGATAGAAAAAGGGTGAAAAAGTAATGAAAACATATAGATGACTTTGACAGTGGTGTTTATGATATACATGGTGTAACCAATCTTGAATGTCCTACTTGAGAAGGGGAAGGAGAGTAGAGACCCCTATTTGATGAACAAGTCAGACATTGAAATCAAGCTATTAATTAGCTTGTCTAATAATCATGCTAGACCCTGGTGAGAAAATCAAACAGATGAAAGGGAAGGATTAACACTTGGATAAAAGAGGGGATCAATTAATAGGGGTACAGGTGTGATAATCTACTTGACTCCCAAACAAAGAGGGGTAAAAGAAGGGTTCTATACCCCCTTTCAGGTTCTATTTGTTGTAATGAGGATAATCAGGATTTGGGGTGCTGACATGCTAGTACCAAAAACTCACACATGTACAGTTATGCCTGTATGCTTGCCAATGTATTTTTTGTACATTTTTTGATGACAAATATGCTTCCTGGTCAATAAAGATTGCTAAGGACATGTTCAGGCAGATAAAGTTGATCCAATTCAACAAATAAACTTACATGTACAAGCAAGCAATAGATGTTATCCTTTGTTTTTTTATCCTATCCTCTTCTTTTTCTAACTTTCATTATGTTATTCTTTGTGTTTTTCTTATATACGGTAATCTTCTCTCATGTTATTCTTTGTTTTTATCATTCTATCATGTTCCCTTTCTATCTTTCCTCATGTTATTCCTTGTTTTTCCTTCTATCATTTTCCTTACTTTCCTTACTTTATTCTATGTTTTTTCTTCTTTCATCTCCTCATCTATCTTTCCCTTTACTATTCATTCTGTTTATTCTCGGTCTATCTTCTTCTCTACTTATCTCTCCGTTTGTTATTCTTTGTTTTTCTGTCTATCATCTTCTCGTTCTATATTTCCTTATGATATTCTTTATCTTTACCTTTCTATCATCTTCGCTTTCTATCTTTCCTTGTATTATTCTTTGTTTATCCTATTGTATTGCTCTTTCTGTCTTTCTTTAAGTTGTTCTTTGTGTTTATCAATTTATCTTTTTTTCTCTATCTTTCCTTTATATTATTCTTTGTTTTCAAATTGTATTAATTTTCCTTTCTCTGTTTCATAAATTTCCCGCCAAAACACATTCACTTCCAGTTGACAAACGCTTCCTGGCACGGTTTGCTTTCACATTGCACATTAGAGAGGTCTAGGAAGCCTAGTGGTCTAGCAGACCACATTACAAAGTGGTCTTCTGGATCGGTCCAGAGGTACGCTTGTGCTTTCACACTCACCGTTAAGACTATTTAATGCTACGGTCACAAAGGTTCGTACGAACGATCATTTTGTACGAATCTCCCTGTTTTTCTATTGTCTTCCAAAATTTCCATTGTCTCATAATCTTTCGTACAGCATTCGTAGCAGTTCGTAATGGCATTTGTGACCGAGGCTTTAACGGAAAGGAAGAGAAATGAAGCTTTTCTGAATGTATCAAAAGTTGCTAAGGAGGAGAAAAGGTAATCATCAAACAAAAGATCTATTCACAATGAGGCTCATTTCACTTCACCTTGCTGTTCAATAAAGTGGAGAGCAAATGCAAAAGAAAGATGGCTTTGAAAGAATGTATGAAAGAAATGTGATGAGATTTCATGCATGTGATTAAGGAGAGAACAAAGGATTTTCTTGCCATAGGTGGGTATAAATTCTTAATCTTAAAATACAGAAAATTCTACAGCTCTTCAAAAAGCTGAAGGAATAGAAAAAAGCTCGGTTGAAATCCAAATATAAGTTGATTCCTGTTGATGAGCAGGGCTGCATACAACGCATAGGATGTTATTCAAACATCTAAATATGTTTCATAGATAATTTCTCAGACCTGCTAAGCTCCACCCTAAAAAAATGCTCCAGATCTCATTCCCTAAATGACATCATCTGTCAATCATTAGTAATTTAACAAGAGACAGTGGTATGTAACTTCCCCCAGCTCAGCACATGCTCACAAAAGAATTGCATGCTTTCATGAGTAATTCTTATGTGATGTTTGAATAAAACAATTGTGATTTGGGTCTTAATTCAGTCTTTGCAGATCCAAATAACATCCCTTACAAGATTAATCATGCCACACATACCAAATATCAAAGAACATTTGTGCGCATGTGACTAAGCTTCTGCATCTCAATTGATACATTCATTCTCTCACTTTAATACTTTTGCGTAAGTCCATTTTTGCACTCTCGCAAAAAATGCTG
This sequence comes from Strongylocentrotus droebachiensis, assembly GCA_035222895.1. NCBI lineage: Eukaryota > Metazoa > Echinodermata > Echinoidea > Camarodonta > Strongylocentrotidae > Strongylocentrotus > Strongylocentrotus droebachiensis. The sequence goes on from JAVYIG010000223.1 coordinate 672,838, forward strand.
TGAACACATAGTCACATACCACACACAAATGATACCAAATGATTTGGGATAAAACACACTTTCATAAGATGTATAATAATTTACTGTTCATAGATGATTTTTAAAATAATTAGCAGTTTTTTAAGTGTAAACTTTTGTTTGACTCACACGGTATAGTCAAGATTTTGAAATAACTACCGGTACTCATCTTGATTAAAACAAAAGATTTTTCTTTTAATGGGACAGAAAAATATTACCATTAAAAACATTTATAGTACATTAAATTAAAATTGTGTACTGTTTGTGCTTCTATAGCTGTAAACTGATTCAGGATATTGTGTAATTGAAATCCATTTGGCATTAATTTCGCATTAAGTGGATAATAATATGTTGCAAATACTATAATAGTCTCAAATGGTATCATGACTTGATAATTAAAGTTCTCTTGTCCAACTAGAGACAGGTGCGATGAGCATTCAGGCATGGGGTAGATTAGGCTCACTGAAGCAAGGTACTTTCCCTTGCGGCGGGAAGCCATACTCTCTCAATCAAAACACTCCTATCGTTACAAAAATACATCACAGAGAAAGGGAAAAATACCCGATTACAAACTGAATTAAACACTTTTCGATCCCCTTCTCCTCTTTAGAGTTACTCATAGCACTTCACTGACTATGATTATAATGGCAGCGCATAGAACCCTGACTCCCCTGGGAGCGGCTACGTTATACGCCACCGATTAGAGACCGGCACTGATTTGTAGTCTTCCGGTTCTCGCCCCTCGTTTTCGATTACACAAGATGCCGTTGTGGGAATTGGACAAGTGTTAAGTGGGCCTTTCGCATGGAGGGTGTTTTTGTAACGCTGGGTAGTCGGTTGATAGAGTCAATATAACTCTTGAACATGTACCCTACACATGTAAGTATGATCTATCTTTCCCGTTATGAAATTAATCTTCACATATATGTATTCTTTTTTCCATCCTCAATAATTTTTATCCTCCATTTTTCTTTCTACCCTTTAGTAGTTTTTATATTTATAGTATTCTATTGTTCTTCTTGTACATCTCTATTGCATTTCCCCTCCTTAAAAACATGATACAATGAAACAGGTGAAATGTGCAGGGATGCCAACCTTTCAGAGCACAAATCAGTAACCATAAGGCTCAAAACCAGTAATTTGGGGAATAAATCAGTAATTTCCTATGCGGCGCCATGAATCTTAAAAGAATGGCAAGCGGACGCATGCGCGCATGATTATCTGAAATTTGTTGTGATTTTACTCCCACAAAGTTGCTAAATATTGATTTTAAGTTCATCACAACCCATAAGTTTTCAATGAAAAAGTGGCTTCTATTAAGAGAATACTTGATAATTTTCCATCTTTCTCATGCAGCGAGTGCTGGATGGCCACCATACTGTACAGCACTTGCTACGATAGATCCCTATGCGCAAAAAAAAAAAAAAAAAAAAAAAAAAAAAAAAAAACGTAATTTTTAGACAACATTCCGTACTGCCATAATGGTCGTTAATTTCCGTACCAATTACGGGAAATCCGTACTAGTTGGCATCTCTGAATGTGGGAGGGAATTGTTAAGAGTTTTTTTACATCATTTTCATCCCCAAGAATGCTGCAGATCCTTTTAAAAAAACACTAAAACTGTATCATTACTAGGGAAAACAAATGTAAAAATTGAAACCTTTGTCCAATTTCATCACGTTTTGCAGCAATTTCATGCACTGTTCAAGAACTCCCTTGACTCTACTACTGAAACTTCTAAAAGTCTTTTGGCAAGGTAAATGAGTACCGGGCAAGAATTAATTCCTTGAAATGTGGCAGCTAGGCTAAAGCCAAGGTAATAATTTCTAAATTTGGAAGGGCATAGAGACGTTTAAATGTGATATGAGCTATAAAAGAGCCAAATATTATTACTATTATTATTAACTTCTAAATTAACTACGGTACAACAAAAGCTGATTCGTTGGTGATTTTATACAAAAAATGAATATTTTCAGATTTATAAAAGAGATTCCTGGGCCCTGTCTTATAAAGATTTGCAATTGATTTAAATCAATCTCAACCGGGGCCCTGATGTCTTCAATGACATTTGAACATATAATATCTTCCCTTAAAGAAGCTAGGCGAAGAAATTTCACATAATCACTCAAAATGGGCAAATTATGCATGTCCGGATAGCGTAGACCAATTTGAACACACACATTCTGCTCTAAAGTCTTGTAAATATAAATGAAACGCGGTAAGAAGCTTTTTACAAGAACCTCCTCAAACTTCTATTCCTGGCTTGAACAGTTTGTTCGCGCAGTAGGCCGATTATGACGCCACTGGTTGGGCACGATCGCAATTCTAGGCCTCAAGCTCGCCTCTCGCACAGCTCGCGTGCGGTATTAGTTGCATAGGCCTATATACGTATTATCCAGACTTTGCATGCTTCATATCCTGACCAGAAAGTGGAATAACAATCTCTAGAAATCATGTAATTACATATAATATTAAGCAAATTTAGGTTATATAATACTAGGGGTGAATCGTGCAATTCGATTTGTCCAAATACCCTTCCGTTCTGTGTAATTTGCCGAGATGTTTTGCATTTGTTCGGTCATCATGCCTTGCCCTTGGCGTGATAGTGATTGCTGTTGATTATATACGGAGACCATAATGAGTGAATCGCGAGCTTCCCTTTGCATGTTTATGTCCTGCAGCTGCAGTTCTATCTATGAATGGTGCATATTTGTAATTGATTTTCGCCAAATATAACCTCACATCTGAACGTCTTTGTTTTGTTATCCGTGAAATTTGCTAAAGGGCCCTACACATCCCGACAAATTCGAAAATGTCTCGCCCAGTCACCCCAGTAACAAGGTGCATGACAGATCGATCGCCAGTTGAGCGGGGCCGGGGGAGCTGAGCGACAGCTGGCAGCTCAGCCAGCTCGCGCTGATATATCACTGGACTTGCACCAGCATCGACGCCGTCTTCTCCGAATTGTTCTCTTTTTTCCATCTCTCCTACACCCCCATCATCATCATCGTCACTATCAGTACCACTGTCACTAGTTGTGGAGCTGTGCTCATCAACTTCGAATTCTAAATCGAGTAAAACCTCTTCTTCGAGCTCGGGCATTTTGATCAGATATTTAGCGTTCGAGTGGCGTTTGTATACGTATAATGCATGCAGGCGAGAGTTGTGTGAGAGCTCTTGGAAGCACTCTCGCGCTCATGTGCCCAACCTCCTACGTCACAAATCGTACGTCACAATAGCGGGCCGATCGAGGGCGGAATAATCGGGTAGTAATTTCACCACTTTTAATAGCAGATAAGTCAATTTTGTAACAATTTTTGATAACTAAATATGAACCATTAGAAAGATTGTAACATTAACTTTGCAATGATACCAACATTATTAAGGTTAAAAGCCTTTTGAAACCTTCGCTCAGCTTCTTTAAGATGTTCTTTAGTTAAAGTAAGATAACTTGTTTGCATAAACTGCAATCACTTATTTTACAGGAGATACACCTTAATAGTACATGTACATGTCCTATCTCGCTACATGTACACCTGTACATATACATATTCTTAAAAATACCACTTTTCATTTTAAGCCATTGATATCCATATTTCAAACAACCAAGAATGATTGTAATTCATGAACCTTAGTCATGAAATATCTGTTAAAACTAATTTGCATGGAATCACCCTTTTTATCATTCAGTGCAAAGTAAAAACAAAACTTTAGAAAATGAGGACTTTTATTGATGGTGAATATTGGGCTGTCATTTTCTTTAATATCACTGTGTATGCATCGTCTCTGTATTCTGTGGAATAGGTCATTTAGAGGCTTTGTTGTTTCCTTCAAAATACAAAGATTATCCTGCCTGAAAAATTGTGTCATAGAGGAACTAGGTGCCAGGCTTAGGTCTCCAGAGTGTCATGGATACAATCCCATTTCATGCATCTCTATCTTCCTGCTTCCGCGCTGCCTCTCCCAGCGGGGCCACACCAAAATGGCAAACCAAAATGGCAAACCGAAATGCCGACGGCAAAAGTGCAGTTTGGTGGTGCTCTAGCTTGCCTCACTTCTTGTCATGTGGTGGGTGTACTGTAGAGATGATGTTAAATGGAGAGAAGTTGATGCCCTGTAATCGAAAAGAAATAATTGCCTCACCACTCCTATTACATCCTCCGACAATTTAGCATTGGGCAGAGGGGTAACGGAAAACCATCCCTCGACAGATCGTGTTCAACTCGTAGAACTAAACTTGTTTGGTTATTCAAAAGGCATTCAGCGATGTTGTTCTCCCGCTAGGAGAGCCATTTATTTTTCTGCATCCAGGCAAGGCAAATCTACGAGGGAGTAATTTAAGACATTTGCACAGAAATGCCAGATAATTAACATCTTGATTGAAAATGTGTATCTGGGGAAGGCGAGATGTTATCTTGTCGATGGCGGAACGATTTCATTTACGTAGTGTTGTTCCTTGTCGGTTTGTGTGGTTGTGGCAGGCCATTAGATCTTAATGCCCAAGGCAAGAATACAATGGGCGAGCAAGTGAACTATTCCATCAAATGGCCCGTGTTTGTCCAAAAACGGTGCGAAGAAATGTCCCAAGGGAACGATCATATGCAAAATGGAAGACATAAAAGAAACGTTTGAGAAGGAGATAAAGAAGAGAAGTAGTACCCTTGATGGATGGGTCTCATTTGCCAGTAAAAATGAAAAATATCAAATATACATCTTAGAGACTTGAAGGGAGAGTGAGCGAAGAAGATCTGGTTAAATACCAGAACAAAGTGGATAAGGGGAAAACGAGAGTTACTTGTGGCCGGGAAGTGTCGGTCGTTTGCATCTAGGTTAACAGGATCTGTAAGACAATGCGTAAGAAGTTAATTTCTTCCTCGGGCAAAGCGGATTTCGAAAACAAGACTTTGGTTTGATGCGCTGAAACTGACACTAAAGAGACAAGCAGCGACAGTGTTTGAGGTGGATCCAAAAGAGCTTGGCGGAAAAGACAGGTAACGAGAGAAAAACAAGAAGAAAGTTTTGATCGGCAAAAAGGAAAGAAAAAACTGAGTATCAAGATTACTTGGAAAAGAAAAATAAGGGAGAGAAAGGTTTCATCCCGACTTAAAAGGAATGAACAACATCTTAGTTGGAGGTCACACAAGAATAGGGTTAGGTCATTGGTCTCTCTAGGAACTAAACAAAAGAATCACACAACGGGACAATCAAGAATGAGGAGATTTGGATGACACAGAGATGCCTTTTTAGGGTGTATAACAGCAGAGAAGCAACATGAAAGCAGTTGTGAGCATGCAGTATTTTCATTACAAGATGAAAGAATTTCTTGAGAAGTTAAATCCATATGACAATTTTTAAAAGTAAAGCCTTTTTTCAGATATGTTACAGTGAACTGCTGGATTATTTTTTTTCCTCTTCTCTTCTTTCTTTCCATTATCTATTCTTAATCATTTTCTCTTTCTGTCTGTCTTTATGTTGTTCTTTTTTCTTCTTTTATCATCTCTTATGTTATTGTTTGTTTTTCCTTCTATCACCTTCTCTTTTGTTATTCAATTTTTGTATTATTCTATTATTTTTGCTTCCTATCTTTCCTTAAATGCTATCCTACGTTCGTCCTTCTATCACCTTCTCTTATGTTATTGTTTCTTCTATCACTTTCTCTTTCTGTCTCTCCTTATGTTACTCTTTGTTTTCGCTTCTATGACTTCTTACATTATTCTTTGTTTATTATTATATCATTTTTTTCTTTCTATCTTTTGTGATGCTATTCTTTGTTTTCCTTCTATGATTTTCTCTTTCTGTTTTTTGTATGTTAATCATTGTTTTTCCATCTTTCATCTTCTCTTCTATCTTTCCATTATCTATGCTTTATCATTTTCTCTTTCTGTCTTTCCATATGTTATCCTTTTTTCTTTCTATGATCTCTTATGTTATGTTTGTTTTAAATCATTCTATCTTTCTTTGTTATTCTTTGTTTCTTCCTTCTATCACCTTCTCTTATGTTATTTTGTGCTTTTATCATTCTATCATCTTCTCTCTATCTTTCCTTATATTATTCTCTGTGTTTATTCTTGTACTGTAATCTCTTTCTCTCTTTCATTACTTTCCAGCCACTCACAGGTTTATACACAAGTACACAGTCCGTTTTTGCAACTTTCTAGCAAAAACATGTCAATCAAAAGTCATAGTAATAGCTAGTGATATTATTTATTATGACCAAGGGGGTGAAATAGATCGATAAGAAGAAAAATACGGCGATATTTTATCGAAATAAATTTGTAGTTTTGTCCGTTCGCGGGTTGAGCACGCCAATCACAGTTGACGGAGTATTCTACAAGTACATGTACATGTATGTACAAATGACCTGACCCGGAAGTTGTTATCAGAGATTTGCGCAAGCGCAGACGCCATCTGTAAACTCCTTTATCGGCCAACATTATCTTTTTTTTTAAATTTTAATCGAAAAAACACACAATTGATACTAATTTTACTAATAATGTACAATTTACATAATGGGCAGACCCAGAATTCTATAAGGGGGGAGGGGGGACAATGATGGAAAAAAAACCTGACAAGAAAACAAAAATTCATTAAAAAAAGTGAAGGAGGGAGGGGGCACAGGCTATTTGTAACTCCCTCCCACCCTCTCATATGTAAACCTGCCAGTGCTGCACACCATATCACACTGATCCACAATTTTAGGAAAACATAATTTTTTGACAAAACTATGAGAGATCCCTAAATATACTACCGGACCGGTACATAGATTTAAATATATCCCTAATTTATGCAGAAAAATATGCACAATCCAAAAGGATATGAAAAAAACTCAGATAATTGCCCCCTCAGGAAAGTACACATCTTGATATCACGGCGGATTATTGCTATCTCACGCCAGTAATAACAGATAGATCAGAGAAGATCTGTGCAAATATGAATATGAAAAATTGAAAAGACTTGTTGCAAAAGCAAAGTCTGCTCATCTATTTTTAACAGCTGTTCAAATGGGCAAATAGAGAGAGAGAAAGAGAAGGAGAGAGAGAGAGAGGGAGACCACAGTGCTACTATAAATTGGTCAATATTTGTTGATTGAATTTTGATTAATGTTAATCAATATTTAGTGCCCTACCAACAGTGGTATGGTTGAAGATCATAAGAAAAAAGTGCAGATTAAAGGTAATAACATCTATTTTTTGTATTAATTATGCTTGCAAACAAAAGTGAGATTGTCTTCAACATGAATCCAACATGTTACAGTGAATGCGTCATGATAGGAGAATGCTTTGCTCTGTAGAATTCAGAGCAAAATACTGTGAACCAGGCTGGTTACGAATACATGAACAGTGATTGAAAGCTGTGAGCTTCACACAAACATATCAAAATGACGTCATTTCCCAGGTCGACTCTCTGTACTTTGTAGAAGTGAACACATTCATACATGCAAACAATTTAATGCTTTTTAAAGTTCACAACTGGCATGTGTAATAGAAACATCGTGCATCACCATGCAGTGAAAGGTGACTGCTTCGGATTTGCCTGAAAACCGTGCCGCAGCGTCACAACTGTCATGGCGCTTAATTGTCAAACTCATTGAGTGTTGCGAGAAGTGCAGTCTAAACTCAATAAAGGGCTAACTTTTAATTTTTCAAACTGCTCATTTGTCACAAAGGTATTCACATAGCATTTCATTCATTTTCAACAAATTGTGATCTACAGAAATAATGTAAAAGTACTTAACAAGCATTTCCAGGACTGTAAAGTCACAAATATACATGTATATAGCAAATCAAACGAATAATACGAAAAAAAGGCAGCATTTGATTACTTTGAATTGTCTATAGATCTATACAAATTAGCCAAGTTGTATCGTTCAGCACCTGTGCCTTCGCAATTATAAATTAATAAAAGCCTTGCGCCCAAATGCACTGTTTGCACATTAATCAAATGAAATCAATTGAATCTATAGAGCAAACCCCATCAGCAAATTCAAACATCTGTAATAACTGTGTGTTTCCCCCTTTTTATTTGCTAAATGACTACAGAAAAGTGAGAAAACTATTGCCCCAGTTTCCATACACTTTAAGGTTAAAGCACTTTTAATGAAAAGTCAGTCAATACTTTAGGTAGTGAGAGTAGTATCAAAAGATTACATAACACAGCATAATCTTCTTTTTTTTTAAATTAAAAAATACAAATTCATGTCTTTTGCCATATTTTAAGCAGAATTCATATCAACCCTTTTGTCTAAATTAAAATTTTGCACCTTCAATAAAAAATGAAAAAATGTCAGTGCATTAAGTTCATGGAAAATTATACTTTGCTAATTTTCGTATTGATGGAGCTAGCACATAAAATATAATAGTAAAGGAAATTAAAAAAATTGAATCAACAACTTAATCTGTTTGGAGCCAGAAGGGCATTAACACACTGAGTGATTTCAAGTTTGGTGTTAGTGTTAGTGTTAGTGTTTAGAGCAGTCAAGAGCTCTTAAATCGAGCGGAGAATATACTGATGAAATTAAGAGCCCGATACCGATATCAAAATCGATAGCTTAACACCAGCCGTGACGTCACCACATACTTGATTTTACGACGATGATTTAAAAATAGTACATCAAAACTAAAGATATCATGAAAGAATATATGAATTACCTGTTTCACATATTTTTATTTTGATCGTCAGACAATAAATTGGCGTCGTTCGTGCGTTGACTGTGTGCGGGTACAACACTAACACCGAACTGGAAATCAACATTTGCTTAATCCCTAGGGGCTAGTGTTAGTGAATAGGACATTTGTACATAAAATATTAACACCAGCCACAAAGGTCTGTTCAGCAGACGACAATTTTGCAAAATCGATAACATTAGCTACCGGAAGTTGACGATATTCAGAGGTCAAAGCCTTAACACCAGCTGATTTCCATTTCAGTGTTTAGGCTGGTGTTAGTGTTTATTAAACACTAACACCAGCCTTAAACACCCAACTTGAAATCACTCACTGTACTTTGAAACAGAGTTAACACCTTCCTGTCTCTGAACAGACAATATAGACAATGCACTTTGAGCATTCAGAGGAAATATTTTCTTTCCCATTAATATGGAAATTGACAACATACATGTACATGTACATGTACATCTAGCTTTTAAGGAGAGAGGAGAGTTTTCAAACAGGACACTAAAGATTTTTTTACTGATTCCTCATATACATTGGTCATGGGCAGTCTTGTTTGGGAATGACCATTTTACTTGTAGTACATTTATCTCTTTCCCCATCAGGACTATCATTCCCATTTCAAATAACTTTATCTTTAGTATTAATACAAATATTATTATAACATCACTATTTATATCATCATTACCATTTTTATCATTATTTCTAATATCAATATCATTATCATTACCATCATCATCGGCGTCGTCATCGTCGCCGCCACCGCCATCATCATCACTATTATTATCAATATTTATTAATATTATTATTATTACTACTACTTCTACTACTGCTACTCATTATTATTAGATTATTAACATTAATTATAACTATTATCTTTATTGTCAAACTATTATAATGAAAGGATATATATCTTCCCAACCTAATTTGTACAACATATCAAGAACACATTGAGTATAAAATGAAAATGCCTCCCCCCCCCCCCTCCCCCGCCACCCTTTCCCTCTCCAGCAGCAAGTTTAGACCCTAGACATTGTGAAAAGACATTGGTGTAGCAGAGGTGACTGCAGCCCTCCTGAGCCAACATAAATTGAATTTTCTTGTCGTTACATCAGTAGGAGAGCATAGAGGGTGGCAAAATATAAAATCATAATGACAGTGTCCTCTGTTTGGAGTCTGAAAAGCGTTAACTCATACACCTTATCACAGAGTTAACGCCTTTTGGCTCTGAACAGATGATATCACATCATGTTTTCACTGAAACATTAAATAACAATTTAGCTTGAGTACAAGGTTATATGTAAAACTGTATCATACTCTTTGTCTTGAGTGGCCTAGGCTTGAGAATCCAATATTATTATTATTATTAATACCGGTAGTCAATGGTTATGAATGAGAAAGTGAGGTTAAAGATTTAGCTCTGCTACTCGGTGAAACAGAGCTGAGTTAAATGGAACACTGCATCTTTCATCAAATTAAACTGTTTCTATCTCACGAATAATATTTGTTTCCGATCTCATTTTCATGGATATAAAGGCATTTTCAATGCAACTTCTTATGTATTTAGGTGAGAATTTGGGGATTGATGCCCTTTCCAAATTCAAAGCATACCCTGTACACTGTCATTATGACAATAACCTAGCCTTTTTGACCGAGGTTCTGATGATTAAAGGTATCAAACGTCGAATACAAACAACAATTTTCTATACAGAACAATAGAGAAATATTGTGTGAATAATATATAAAAAATGGTTTGTTTTATTGAAAATCATCTCGCAGCCCGAAGGCTGAATTGTGTGACTTTTTACAAATTGATAAAAAAATTACATTACAATAAATACATGTGAAATCAGACATTACAAGATATAAATTCAAAATTTGTTCAAGTTCATAGTAAAAATATAAAATATAAAGTTATATATAAATGTGAACATGCAATAATATTTCCACTCCGATATTCATTGATTTTAAACGGGTCGTGTTTGTTTGTAACAATAGTTGCAATAGATTTTAAAAGTGAATAATTGCGTGATTTTAACAGATTAAAAAGCTCAGTAAAATACAGTGATATATTGGAAATTTACATTTGACAGAAAATAAGTTAAGATTTACAAAGGCAAAAAATAGATATACTTTAATGTTAATAGGTTCAAAGCGTATCCTGTGCTGATCGGTTTGTGAACGGGGCCAGCTATTCCAAATCGTTACAATAGAGAAACATACAGGGTGACGGATACAATAGGAGAGAAGGGGGAATGAAAAGGAGAGAAGAAAGAGAGAGAATAGGAGAGAGACAAAGAGAGAGGGGAGAGAGAGACAGACAGAGAGAGAGAGAGGGGGGAGAAAGAGTGCCAGAAACGGGGGAGAGAATGGAAGAGGAAAATAAGTTTAGCAGTTACGATTGATACAGCAATGATTTGTCAATTAACTGGATATAATTCATTAAAGTTAATATCATGTAACAAACTGGAATAAATTCAAATATAATAAGGGGTGAAAAGCGAAAAGTGTAGCTATGTCTGATGATTATAGTTACATATCATTCAATAGGTCGACCAAGAATGGAATTGGGCTTCTTTTGTATCTATCAGTTCTGCATCTGATTGCAGGATAAGGAGCAACCCTCCTCAGAGATTGAGAATATCTATTCTGGCGTGGGCGTGGCAACCAGTCCCTGAACTGAGGTGAATTTATTAGTGATTTAGCAAATCTTTTGCAAAGTTCTCGCCTTCTATTGTCTAGGGTTTGGAGATTGGTCATTTGTAGTGCATTTTCGTAGGTCACGTACAATGATCCCAGTACAATTTTGAGTGCACGTTTCTGGATCCTTTCAATCTGGGCATTTTGTTGGTTTGTTAAGCCAGGATGCCACACAGGAGCAGCATATTCAACAAGGGGCCTGACATAGCCTGTGTATACACATAGTAAGTCTTTCCATGGTAATTGGAATGGTTTCAGGGTTCTTACGATATACATGCGCCTATTTGCGTTACGCACCATGTTATCGACATGGCTGTTCCATTTCAGATCTGTTTGTAGTAGTACCCCCAGGGCTTTGATTGTTTGCACCTCATCAAGGGTCTGGTCCCCAAGACTAACATTAATTGGAGGGAGTTGGGTTTTTCCGAAGTTTACTCTCATTACATGACATTTACTGGCATTAAGCTGCATGGCGTTGTTATTGCACCATGTGTTGAGTTCAGATAGGGTATTGTGGATTTCTGCAGCCGCACCCCGTGGTCTCGCTTCCGCTATTGTCATGTCATCAACGTATTTCCAATGCTCCAACTTTGAGGATGCCAATGCGTCGTTGATTAGGACTAGGAACAAGATCGGGCCTAAGCGTGTCCCCTGTGGGACGCCCGCGTTCACTGGAGCCCAGGTAGACATGACACCTTGGTAGCGAACACACTGGGTGCGACCAGTCAGAAAGTTAGAAATCCAAGGTGATGTGATACCCAAATGACTACCGGTAATCACATGCCTGTATAGATTCTTTCTATTTCTTCAAGATATTGAGGTGTCTGCATCTATGTACCTACATGACAAAAGTAAATCCTAATTGAACCCCTACAACTAAGAGAGTCTGAGAAAGAGAATGGACCTCATCAATGTATACATGTAAATGTACACAAATACCTCAATGGATTATACCACAAAACTCCAATAAAAAATTTCTTTCGGTCACCCAAATAAAGTTTTTTTTAATTCGAAATAACTTGAATTATGTGAAGAGTTAAGACGTTATAGAACACAGCTACATGTAGATGTAGCTACACTGTTGAACTGTGGAATGCATTTAATACCTGAAGAAACATGTAAATGCTATGGGTGTGTGCGTGTGATTACAGTGGCTACAAACTAGTGCTGTAGCCGGACCGCCAAACCGAACGAAAGTTCGCCGAACATTGCACTTCCGAACCGAACCGAACGCAAAGGCCTGTTCGGATGTTCGGCAGAAAAATGTTAACGTTTTTGCAAGCTAATAAACTAGTCATTTTGTACCTAATTTTTATGTCATGATTGCTCATTTTATATTTACTTTTTTCCCATTTTCCGCCTTTGTGATTTATGCCCATCCAGTGGTGGGCGCGACTTCACTGGCGCCATTTAAATCCCAAATCCTGACCACGCTACGTCGCGATCGCAAGCCATAAACAAGAATACATGTGCGTGACCGAACCAAGTTCAGCTCAACAAAAAAAAAAAAATTAATTGTAACAATATCGGACAAATTTTACAATATAAATAATGAAATAAATATATATTATAGTATGGTATTTATTTATTCAGGAAAAATAGCGATTTTATATTTTTCCTATTGAAAATAAAAAATTATAAAAAACAGTTCTTGACGAGCCATTCAAGATGGCAGCTTTCATGACTCTAACAATAGACAACAACCGTCTCGGAAAATCTTTACAAAATATCATTTATTGACAAATTGAAAACATGATTCTTTTAAAATTGAAAATAAAACATGATTCAAGACGGAAATACGAATGTGAGTAGTATTTTTCTTCACAAATAATTACGTTTAGAGCAGTTTTTAATGTGAAATTCATGCTCGCGGCAGCAGTGTGCAGAAGTCCTCCGTGCTGGTCGGGCCCGGCAGGCCAGCCAGCCCGCCCAGTGCCGACCGCCGTGGCTATAACGCTGCTTGCTATTATAATATTACTGAACCCCGAACCGAACCAAGTTCGGGTGAAAAATTGCCGAACTCTGCCGAACCGAACCGAACACGAACATAGCGTCTGACTTACAGCACTACAACAAACTACAATGTACCTCCAAAAGTAGATTGAGAGCATTTTCCTGTGCTTAGGAGAGTAGCTACATGTACATGTAGTAGAGGGCTAATCTTACAAGTATACCAAGTAAGATGGGGTGTTGACTGTCCAGAAACTTCACAAAAATAAAGATGTATTTTCTAGATTCAACAAAAAGTATACCCCAAATGGCACTTACTGTACCCATCATAAATAGTTGTCCTTCATAATATATTTCAACATACATGAAAGTCTCACTTGAAGATTTATGAAATATTGATTGTAAATTTCTTCAAATCACTGTTTACATCAACTGTCCAGATAAAGTGTCTGGACACACAATGTGTGGGTATTCCAAATGGAATGGACCCTGCATACATTTAATATTATCACCCGTAACTGAAACAAACACACAATTAATATCACGGTATTAGTCTCTTTTTGTTCCCCCAAGCTAAATGTTTGCACCTTGCACAAATGCACTTCTCAACAAGAAATATTTCACTAAATTTGTTTTGTTATTTTCACTCAAAATTAATTCAGCCATGCTCACTTTTAATCTCTCTCTGTTGTTGTCCCTCCGCTTTTCGGAGATCAGCGAGTTTATCGCATTCAAAGTAGTAGGCTGCTGTAAATATATTATAAAATCCTTAGTTGGAGGGTACTTCACTTATATCTTATTTAACATTGAATACAATGCAGTTGCATGGGTTGTTCTTTTATTTTGTTAACTCGGCAGAGGCCACGGTCAGGTTCAAGCATTTATGCTTACGACATGTGGTCTCCTGCTTTTTTACTTTTGTATGAAGCTTTTATTTTAACTAGAAACAAATTTTGTCAAACTTACATGTTATTCATTATATTTATTTGTATGTTTCTTGTATTGATATGAAAAAGTGGAAATAAAACAAAACAAACAAATACATATAAATGTCCCACAAAGAGCCTGAATCTGCAGCCGCGATGGCCAGAAACAGAAATGTATGAACCTGTTTACAAGAAAAATTCGTACAAAACACTAGTCACGCTAGTAGGTTCGTTAGAACGGTGCCAATTTACAACAGATCGAGTTCGGCAACCTGGCATGTTAGATGTACTATTTATCTTGACAAACAGGGGAAAAGTACATAAATTATAATGAACGACGTAAAAACTAATGATAATAAACAAAAACTAAATATGGACCCATGAAACGAAAGGAGAGGGAAAGATGAAATAGATGTTGTAGGTCTTTACTTTATAATTGAAGTCAATGTGTGTATAGATTGAAATGTTTTGGTCTTAAAACTAGTAACAACAAAATTTATTGATTTTTACGATTCCCAAGCCAAGGTAAAGGTAATCAGTAGGGCCCCTGGTCCGAGAATCAGGATCGTCCGCATAAATGAGAATCGTCTTCGTAAACGCGGACGGACGCGTCTACAAAAATAAGTTATTGCAGACGTTTCATATTTCCGATCCAGCGCGTTGGGGATGCGAAAAAACGGATTCCGCAATGATTTTCTTGAAGCTTTTTCTATAGACTTAGTAGTAGATCTACAGAGACTTTCACGTTTATGAGCGATAAATCCTCGGGCTCGGGCAGACAGACAACTCATAAAAGTAGACCTTGTTCGGGAACCTGAAACCCGCAGGACAAAATACTGAACGGTTTCCAAAATTCTTAAACATGTAAAAGTGTAATACGGGCAAGGCCTTGAATTATAAACTGTAGCAACTGCGTGCACACAAATCACAATGACAATGCAGCACGTACTCGACAAAATGATACAAGATAGTAAACGTGTGGGACTATACAAGAAATAATAAACAGACGAGGTAAAAGACCAAGGTAAGCTACGTTGCTACATACCTAATATCCTTCAGGTATGTCATTTTGCCGAGGAGGATCTCACTGGAATTGACGTCAGATCCCATCTTTTACCGATGAAAGTATCACTCAGTCTCACAGAAAATCACAGTTTTTTGGAGGTCTGCTAGCGAAAGCGTTCACGTTTATAGCGTTAGTTCTCCGCTTCTTCGGCTACATACTCACTTCGCACGCGCACGCCAGGGAGGTGAGACTCGACTCAGCTCAATCAAGCCAGATTTATACAAGAGAGTAACATGGTAATCTACGGTCTTTGAGCAATTAACCTATCTAGACCCTAGCTATAGTATCAGGGGCGGCGATTTCTCTTCATGACCGGGGGGGGGGGGGGGGGGGGGGGGGGAGGAGTGGGACTAAATCCCAGGGACGGGGGAGCAGTCAGTGGTGTAATGAGCAAAACCTTCTTTCTTTTTTTAAAGGGGGGGGGGAGAAAAAAAAACGCAACCCCACTCTAACATGGTCATGCAGGCCCCGCGGAACGTTTTTCAAAGTAGGGGGGAGGGGGGGGGGGGGCTAAAGTATTTTCGATCAGGTAGAGCAAAGCGAGCGAAGCAAGTGGAGTGTAAATTGGCGTGGGGTCCAGGGGCGTAGCCCCATGAAGCTCAGGGGTTGTAGGTATCTTATAACGGTCAGATGAGCATCTAGAGGCCCGCTTTAGGGGCCCTTGTTACTTCTCAGGGGCGGAGCCCCCGGAAGCCCAGGGTTTTTAGGCATTAAATTACGGTCAGATGAGCAACCAGGGGCTCGTTTTAGGGCCTTTAGTGGGGTACAGGGGGCAGAGCCCCCAGAAGCTCAGGGAAAAACCATGCCAGTTCAGCAAAATTGTAAATCACTGGTATCGAATTAGAAATAAACCACGTTTGAATGTTATTGGGGAAAACTGCCACCACCCCCCCCCCCCCCCCTGTCCTTACACCAGTGCGAGGGGGCAAAGTGAACGAGAGGGGTGAAGGTAGCAGAAGTGACTACCCCCTTTCAGGTTTTTGAAGTTTTGTTGGATTAACAAATAACATTCCTTAGCAAAACAATAGTATAAAAACAAGCAATATACCTTTTTCACACTTCACTTTTCTACAATATTTACTTGTACAGTTTGAAGAATATTATGCGAGGGAGCGTAGCGAGAAGATTTGTGCAATTGTATTCGTCTAAACGCTGTGCACACCCACGTGCCGTCCAGAGCCTTAAAGTTTATTGCAGTCTTTAGTCAGTATTTGCTATACACTTTTTTTGTGCACTTTTCCAAATTTTGAGGGGGGACGTTTCCCCCTCGCCCCCCCCCCCCCCCCCGGGATCGCCGCCCCTGCTAGCTAGCAATGAATACTCACATTTAAAATTAAAATTTGATTGATTACAAGCCAAACAAATAGGATCTTACACAATTATCGAATTCAAATTGTATTGAGTATAATCCAAACAAAAAAGATCATAAGCATTTTTTTAAAATAACAATGGATACAAATTTATCTAATAAAGAATATAGATAGTAATAGTGCAAAAGACAAAATTACAATAACCAGGACTGATAGCAAAAAATAAAGCTACTACTAGATGTCTCTTCTGGAATATAAATTGAAAATAAATTACATTACTCGTAGGCTACTTTTTACACCTTTCTTTTCTTTTAAAAAAGAAAAGAAACGAACAAAAAAGAAATGATACTAATAGTATATTGAATACAAATATATATATATATATATATATATATATATATATATATATGATTATGTGTTCAAATTCTGATATTAAATTACAATCACAATCACAAAAAAGGCTCGTTACTCCCCCCCCCCCCCCCCCCTCATCTCACGAATTCACGGAATTTTAACGAAATGGAAGGATTATCAATTCATGAAAGAACATTTTCCAAATTTAAGGAAAGTTCATCAAAATTTTCATTAAATAAAATTCAGTGTTCCAGTTCAGGAAATTTGATTTTGAAGAGTGAAGCACCGTTGCAGTTGCATTATTTCACATTTATTCACGAATGTAATTTTTTTCAGTTGGCTGACGCTATAGGCGTCTCTTGAGCAAATATCGATTTTCTTCAACTACCGTATATAACGAATGAGAAAAATTAAAACAGTGGCGGATCCAAGATTTTCCGGGGGGGGGGGAGTGAAGCCAACATGTTTACTCTTGTATGATTTAAATTGAAGATGTTTATATGCATATAAATTGTACTTGTGTTTTAAAAAAATCAGATGTGGAAACAAAACTTGAACTTGAACTTGAACTATACAACCTTATATAAGCCCCTGCCGCCGGGATCCATGGGTGGAGCCCCCAGACGATTGCGAACATAACTTTCAAGGCGAGGGATTTCATGCTTCATTGGGAGAAGAAAAGCTAAACCGGCTCAGAAATGATAGTGACGTCAGACCAATTGCGTGACGATTTGAAGCCGCCTCGGATTTGTATTTTTACACAAAAAAACTATGGACTAAAATTCAAGAAGATGATGTTTGTTGATTGATTGATTGATTTTTATTCGCCAAGCTTCCAACATACAACAATATACAAGAATAACTTGATCAACAGCTTGAACAGGATAACCCACGAAAGCTCGAGAGCTTATTTCCAGTGGGGTCCCTAAAATACATGTAGGCCTACATAATTAATAGGTTAGAATAGTAATATTTACAGACAGAAGAAAAAAAAACTTGTTAAAGATAACAATGATGATAATAATAATAATAACATTATTAAACTGATGATAGAAATGATAATTAGTACAAGAAGAAAAAGAAGACGGAAAAGGAAGAAAGAGAGGAGGAGGAGGAGGAAGAGGAGGAGGAGGAGGAGGAGGAAAATAAGGATGAATATGCTGAATTTCTATAACGTACAAAAATACAAGTACATGAATATACAAAATATGAACCGGCAGAAGAAAAAAAAGAGCTAGTGTATCCAGGCTATTTCATAATTAACATGTCATTCGCTTCTCTCGATCCTCTGACTCTCAAGTGTTAGGTATTCCTTTAATTTCCACTTAAAATGAACAACGTTTTTTTTTTTAATTTCCTTTAGATAATTAGGAAGGGTAGATTAAGATTTCCATATGTAATGAAATTGCCATTTCTTCGAAAATCGGATCGCATGACGATCGTGAAGTGGTTTTTATAAACTTGAAATTTCCAGTGCGCCCTTCTGGTCTTAGTGGTTTATTTCTCTCTCTCTCTCTCTCTCTCTCTCTCTCTCTATATATATATCTATATATATATATATATATATATATAGGACACAAGGTAGATAAATAAAAACACCGGAGAAGTGAATATTCCACTGACGTTTCGGGCATAGCCCTTTATCGAAGTGATTCAAGCATAAACAACAAATACAAAAACAAAAATATAGGCGACGCTTGGTAGTCAAGATGCAAAGGCGCGTGAGAGTACGCGAAAGAAGAGAAAAAGAGATAGAGAAACGTCACAAAGCTCAAAAGTTGGACCATTGTGACGTGAGAAAATAGGAGAAAATTAGAAATATAGGGAGCGTTAGAAGAGCGTTTTTATTTATCTACCTTGTGTCCTATTCATTTTATGCACCGACGCAGAACCATTTATTTTTACATTATATATATATATATATATATATATATATATATATCTCTCTCTCTCTCTCATCTCACTATTCTCCTGAGTACAGTAATGTTTTATAAGACAAAAATTGACTTGGGAACCACTTCTGTCTTTGCATATATGGGGTTCAGGGGTCGTCTGTAGGGCCCCTATAGCGGGAAGCAGAGCCTTTGCCGGCGGAGCCCCCGGAAGTTCTTGAGCTTTTAACAATAATTAAGAACCTTCAAGGTGGCCGTCACGAGCGACAGAAATTCGTATTTTCTCCTTGAAATTCACATAGGCCTAGCCCTTATTATTTCGTTAGAAATCATATCTTTTTCTCTCTGAAATACAATTTTAAAGAACGTATATTTTTGTTGTTGGTCATATTGTTTCGCCGAAGTCTTTGTAAATTATTTGCACATGTGAAGCCAACTCATCGGCAATACATAATATGTATGTGTAAAATTTAAGTTTCATGTTCTTTTTTTTTTCTCACTCCGTCGACCTTCTTCTCTTTCCCTTATTTCTCTTCCTTTCCTCCTTTTTCTTCTTTTCCCTTTCCTTTTCTTTTTCTCTTTTATGTTCATTTCTTTCTGTTTTTGGTTTGTTCTGTTGCTCTCTCTTCCTCTCCCCTCACTCTCTTCGCTCGCAGCAATTACAATTTAAAGCGCTTAGAAACGCTGTACAGTATCAAGCGCTATACAAATAATTTGTGAATATTATAATTTAGAAACAGGATGAATTCAGGCAGCGGATCGAGTGACTAAATAGCTCCATATTTTGGCAACGAATATATTCTGTTTGACAGCGAGGTTTCCGAATATATCTTATATTTTTGATACCGAAATCCCATTTTCAACACGCTCGTTCGCTTCATTCACTTGCAACATTTAGAAATAGGATAATTCTAGGCAATGAGATGCCCGATCATATTATTCTCATATTCTTATACTATACCAAGGTGACGAGTTGATTCCTATATTCATGTATATTCTGCGGCGAGGTGCCCGCATACAATATTATTTCATATCTTACCAAGTGTGTTGATTACAAAACATAGGCCTATATTAAATTTTGTATTATAGATATATTGACTGCTATGAGAGGCATCGCTGTTTCTATAGGCTCAACGGGATGTTACATCCTGCTATGACACGAGGCGCGCTGGGGGTAGGAGGCGCACCGAGGAAAAAGGAAAAGAAGGGCACTTATTAGAAAGATAAAGGGGCGCGTGTCAAAATAAAAAGGGCAATCATCTGAGGTGAAAAGGGGCACTTATTATTAGTAGTAAGGGGCACTTATAAGTATGTGGAGCGGGCACCAGTAGAAGAAAAAACGGGGCACTTATCTGAATTTAGTAAAAGGGGGCACTTTTCCTTTTAGGGGCACTTAGTGACCCCCCCCCCCCTTGGAGCACCGCCTCTGGATTTATGCGTAACCTTTGAAATATAATATGTACCATACTCAAGAAACATAAATCGGAACAAATAATTTTTTCACTTACTAATATAAATTACAAAACTAGTTCCAAAGACTAGAGTAAGGGTGCAGTGATTGGAATGATAAAAACACGTGGACGTTCTTCGAAAACCAAAACAAAGACCGTTCCATTATTTTATAGGGGATATATGAGGTAGTAAAAAATATATAACACTGCATGTACTTCATTTTTAACCTAATACTTTCTGAAACTTTGGGTAATATAGTAATACTACTAACAGTCTCAAATGTGAATTCTGTTAAATACTTTTGTTTCTTAGCACTGACATTTTTTTTTATCTGAAAAAAAGAACATCCCCGATTCTTCTATTCTACATGTGGCGGGCTGAGAACATGCCTGGCGCGCCAAATCGACTTCTCTATTTAGACCACGTATTTTTGTAATCATGGCTCTCCAATCAACACACCAACTTTCTTTGGGTAAGATGTCTTAGTTTTCTTTTTTCCGAAATTCTAAATATCTTTATAGAAGGAACTTATTCATTTTCTTACATTTTTTATTATCTTTATTACAGATTCAAATCAAGAACAAGGTTTTCTCACCTATTTACGTTCGATGCCCGAGGTAAGTTCATTCACTGACTCGTGCATGTGTGTATGTCATTGCCATTGAATGAGCGAGTCATTATTGTACTGCAGTCCAACGTATTGCAATTTGTGTACATAGACTGTGGCATGCTATAAAAAAAGTACAAACTTTTTGCAGATATTCTGCACGTGTACAAAATAAATGGGAGAAAAATAAGAATTATTCCTCCAAAAATCATACTGTTTCTGTAAAATGGCCATAGATCTAGACCTACAGACTAGACTCTAGATCTACATAGATTTCTAGTCTAGACTATAGAGTAGACTCTATAGACCCTAGACTAATTTCCAGCCAATTCACAGCTCAAAGACAAAGTCAAAATCTTTTTTTTTTAAATGAAGAAAACGTTGCTCATTTTCCTCCGTCATGTTCTGTTTTGCTTTAATTTAGCAGTAACTAGTTAGGGACAGATGATATTGATAATAGGAAATATGAATGATATTATTATCATCTAACCTAAATTGGCACCCATACCCCTGCGTGGCGTGGAGAGGAAGGTAAACAAAACTTAAAATGTGTTCGTAATCACCCCTTCTCTCACCCAACGAACATTGCACAATGTCTTCAGAGTTTGCTGGTAGACTCTTCTCTCTTCCCACAGGGGCGGATCCAGCCGGCGGCAGGGGAGGGGGCCCAATTTTGAGAGAAAATATTTAGCGGCGAAACAGCCAGGCGATAATTCGCTCAGGAGGGGGGATGGGGGGGGGGGGGTTATGAGCACTATTTTTTTTTGGCCCTCAAAATTTGAAAAATCAAACCTCCCCCCTTGAGCGCCAGGTGAGGGGGCCCATCTACACAAAAAAGGTAAAGTGTTCTTACACGTTTTTTTCGCAGGGGAGGCCCCCCCCCCCCCCCCCTGGGTCCGCCACTGTCTTCTCATACAAAGCCATTTGAAATTGGTCAAGAATTTAACCAAAACTTTGATTTGGAATTTTGGATACCTAAGTGAGAGCAATTTATTTACCTTCTACAGTACATGTTCTTGATGGTAATGAGCTAACGAGCAAAACACTGACCTCTTATGAGAGTTTGTGATGCTGGTTCCGCCTGAAGCCCTGAAATAAATGTACACGCAGTGTTCATGAAGAAAAAAGAAATTTGCATTGCTAATTTGATTTTAACTTGACAATAATAGCGATTTAGTGTAGAAAGGCGCGCACACAGATTTCTAAAGAAATTCTTATTGTTTTATTCTTTCAGAAACCTGAAACAACATTCAGAGTATTTGACAGAACTGTAAGTACCAGTTAAATTTGAATTTGATATTCTGTATACCGTAATTAACGTTGTATAAAATGCCCTCGTGTATTAACTACACCCCTCTTTTTCGCCCTAAAAAAAAAAAAAAATTTTTTTTTTTTTTTTTTTTTGCCGACTTAAAAAACAGTAGAGGACCTAGGATAGAACCTTGTGGTACGCCGTGTAATAGAAGAAAAATCTGAGGAATTATTATTATCAACTACATATTGAAATTAATCTATCAGAAAGATTACTTTCAAACCAAGATGACAGACAAATTTGAGTGTTGTTCTAGTTTCCAATTGATGAGTCTACACACTGATTACAGAGCTGGGAGACGTTGCATAGCACCAGGTGGAGGGGCATAAATCGAAACTTGAATTTTTTTCGGCGGCAAAAAGGTGCGGTTTATACACCGTTAATTACAGTACGCTCTAAGTAGTACTGTAGAGGTGTCATTCATGAGTGGTTTAAACACCTGACTGGGTTTGTGGATCAGGGCCCAGTTTCATAAAACTTGACATTGATTGATGGTAACTTTGCCAGTAATGGTGTAATTTCCAAGGGAGCCTTGATTTGATTGGCTGTTGAGTGATGTTGCCATGGAAGTTAATATTAATAAAAAAGTTAGCATCAGTTGTAAGTTTCATGCAATGGGACCCTGAACCTTAAAATTGTAATTATTCCTTTTATTTGTACAAATTGGTAACAAAATCTTGTCTGTAACAAGTGGCAAAAATAATTCTACAACAGATGCTTGCAGCCAATCAAATGCGACAATTTCAGTAACTTCAACAACTGTTTCATTGAAATTAAAACGGTTTTAGTGAAAGCTTTGAATCATAAAAGAAACAACCATAATTTTGGTATTGTTGTAATGAGTGTAATCGATGCCCAACATTTAGGTCACACTCCTTCTAATACTATTGCTGTTGCTGCTGCTGCTGCAACTACTTATACTACATCAAATACTAGTACTACTACTATATGTTGTTTATTATTTAATTATTACTATTTTGTTGTTAATGATATCTATATTATTAATAGGCAAAATCGCCGCGGGGGGTCCAAAACGGGGCAAAACGGTTCCTCAAAAACGTCTTTCCCCGACCGCGCCCGCCTCCGCCGTGGCGCGGGGACGGCGGCACAATTCCACGAGGCCTGTCTCCCATAACCCGCGTGCCACCTCGACCCCGCGATCGACGTCCATGTCGTTAAACGTGGTTTCGAGGTCCCGGGGAGGACGGGTGGACGAGAGCACGGCGGGCGTCGCGGATTGCAAGGAGGAGACGAATTCGCGAGAGCGAGTCGGCAAGGCGTGCATCCTCCCTCTGTGCAATCAACAAAGAGACACACGGCGGACGAGAATCCACTTCTGTCAATGGGTGTAGCACATCACGTTGTAACGGGTGCGGCGTACCGATAGAGTTAGGCCTCTTGCTACAGGATACGCTTTGTAGCATGTAAGAGAAATAAACATTAACAGATGACTCACCCGGGTGAGGGGATGTAAGAAATGCACGCTCTCACGGGTTGGGCTTACCCGTGTTATGCGTCTTTCTATAGGATATGCTTTGTAGGCCAGGCGGACCTGCTTCGTGTACAAACGTACGTGTATAATGTATGCGATAATTCTACGTTCACCGTCACACGCACAGCTCAGCCGGTTCGAATCTGATTTCATGATGATTGCCGTGATTTGTATATAGTTTACGTAAATTAGAGGTATGAAAGCAGGGGTTACTTTGTGATTATCCTGTCCATGTTTACTGAATTTTGATAATCATTCTTCAAAGTAAAGTTTTCACAAGAAATTGATCGTAACTGACAGTTCAGTTGCAAGCTAGCTGCCGTGAGGCTCGAGTCCACGCACGGACAGTGCAGTGCGCCACTGCTGCCGAGCACTGTCGGCCAGAACTGTGACTGTGTGAGAGCTGAGCTGAGCTGAGCTATTATTATAGAGTAGACTCGACAACACTTTGAAATTGCTCTTATTGGCCCGATTTCAATATAGTTTCGTTACTATAGAATAGAGGTATGAAACCTGAGCTTAGATTGTGATTATTCTGGCCATGTATAGTTGTATCCTGAATTTCGATAATCATTTTTCAAAGTAAAGTTTTCACAAGAAAAATCAGACGATCGTTTAAAAAACATAGCCTAGCTCATTAGAAAATTCAGATGGTCGTTTAAAAACATAGCCATATGATTAGCTGGATAGAATACTTTTACTATTATACAGTTCCTTCATCAAATCAATGCATTAAAACGGGTATAACGGTGCGCCATTCATGGTCAAACAGCATATATTATAAAAATCGTCTAGACCCTAGACCTATATAAATATAATCAAATTTTATTTTCGATAGCACATAAACCTAGGCCTCTTTCTATTTACCCCCCCCCACCCCCCCACTCCCTCTCCTCTCCTCCCCTCCCCTCCCCCTAGAATCCCGTGGATTTTCCACGGGTCCTGCTAGTTCATATTATTAGTACAGTCAAACCTGTCTATCTGTTGGTGTTTAAAAATTAAATAAACAGAAATGTACTCTACTTTTTATGAAATTGTTCAGTTTTAAAAAAAAACGCATATCAAAAATTATTAAGAAATTATAATGATCAAGCCGGAATAATTGATTGACAGACAGCGCAGACAGACGACAGGTGGTCGTTGTGTACAGGTGGTCGCTAAGACAGGTTTGACTGTATTAGCATCATTATACAAATGATGAATGCAAATGAGTTTATTATATGATCCAGCCGCCCTCGAGTTGAGGCTGTATACATCTATTGTACTATTTCAAGATTTGTTTGTGTCATCACTGAAAAATAAACCCCAAGTTTAATAGGTTTACAGTACTTTAATGTGTACACAGAGATAAGGGCACTTATATCTTTGGGCGTTAACACGCAATGCCATGCAAATATAGGCCTACATATGGTATAAGTGCACTAACCACTACGGTGCACGCACTGCTGCGCATTTCGTGCTTAAAAATTGTTGGATTCTTGGAAACTATTGCATGCTTTTACATAAAAAAACGTGGGGTAGTCTCAGGAAATGAATCACATTATTGACCAATCATTTGATCTTGATTTGGGAGTGAGTTGCATGATATTAATTTTTTTATAAATAATTAACGATAGTGTACACCCAGACTTTATCACCTAAATTTGACCACAAGTGAAAATAGTTATATTTCTAACCATGCATTTTTTTATAAAAAACTTTTAATTTCAAATAAATTGAATATCTGTTTTAAACTTAGGCGCCACGGATTTATTCAACTGGCATTCGGAATGCATGTAGAATGCATGTAGAATGTCCTATTCAGAATCTATTGTTCGTTAATCCACATTCCAGAATGTACCTAGAATGTACCTAGAATGCGGTAATTAACGACTTAATTGGCGCATTCTGGGTGCATTCTGGAATGCTCCATGAATAGGCCATCCGAACAAAGGCGATATCGATCGGCAGCGACTACCTTCTTGATATTGCGTGCCGGAATAGTTTCGATATAGAATGAACCATAAGAATTGATAGAAATCAACAGATATTTAATTGGTTTCGCTTCTGTCTTTCCCGCGATCGGTCGCTCTTTGTATTTCTCGAGCGTAGATGATAATGGACTTACTTTTATTTCTTTCCGACGGCTAACCGGTAACATCAGCGATATTGTTTTCGCTTGTAGCTCTCTTTCTCTCACTATTTATTTCTCAAGCGTCGGTGATATTGTAATTGATTTTCTTTCTTTTCTTCAGCTTATTAAAGATGGTGAAAAGAGTAGAAGAAAGATTGAGAAAGAATGAAGACAGATTTATTATGACATTCGCGCCAGACCGCCACAAATATGTTCTGAGTCGGCGCTCTCAGAACAAAGGCGCGTTACAGTGTCAAATATACGCGGTGTTTTGAAACGTTGGTGTTGATTGACATGATGCCTCATTAAAGATGGTAAAAAGAGTAGAAGAAAGATTGAGAAAGAATGAAGAAAATATTTTGCATGAAAATGCGGATGAATCTGAATGATCAAAATGAGAGGAAGATAGAGGATGCAAGAGATGGTGGGTGTTGAAAGATCTGAGGACTAATGAAATGATACATTTAGATAAAAAGCGAGAGTGGATATTTGTGGTTACCATCTTATTTTTAAACTTTTTTTTATTGGCAGGGATGGGGGGGGGGGGGGTCCGTTTTTTTTTTTTTTTGTTTTTTTTTTTTGTTTTTGTTTTGGCCAGGGAGGAAGCGGCCTGGCCACATTGCCCCCCCCCCTCCATGCGTCTGCGCCTGAAGGAAAGCACATGCTCTATGTTAACCTCTGAAATATGTCGTTTCGAATAATCTTATTTCCAAACCGAGACGGACATTATTTTGTTTGTGGTCTGTGCTTATAT
The DNA here is from genome assembly GCA_035222895.1 of Strongylocentrotus droebachiensis. Lineage (NCBI taxonomy): Eukaryota > Metazoa > Echinodermata > Echinoidea > Camarodonta > Strongylocentrotidae > Strongylocentrotus > Strongylocentrotus droebachiensis. Next base: position 699,453 of record JAVYIG010000223.1, read on the forward strand.
GTTGTGTATAATTTGTTTGTTAAGCGCACACTATCCTACCTTACCCCCCCCCCAACAACCCCCCCCCTTTTTTTTTTTAAATCACCTACTTCATCAACCCTCTCTAATTTTTTAATTCCATCTCTTACAAATAATGATTTTTTTTTTTTTTTTTTTTTGGACTTATATCATATTTCTTTACGGAATTTCATAAAGATTGTAGAGGGTGTGATTATTTATTCCAAAACAAATAAAGAGAAGGTCATATATAGATCAGTAGATAGTGGGGGGGGGGGGGGGAGATGAAAATTAAGTGAGCCGGAGGGGAATTGCAGAGAACGAGGGAAAGAAAGAGAAAGAGTAGTCTTATATATTAGAAAAACAAGATTTCTTATTTCTTATTTCCAATCTAAATGGTCCGCATGCTCTAATAATTGAACAATGTTATCTCACGCCACATGGCATGTGGACAACAACATGACATGTGCGCAACAACGACATACAAATAATGACAGATTTATTATGGCATTCCCGCCACAAATATGTCGGCGCTCTCAGGACAAAGGCGCATAACAATGTCAAATATACGCGTGTTTTAAACTTTGGTGTTGATTGACATGACGCCTCATTTTAGATAAGAAGGAGACAGTGTTTATTCGAGATTGAGATGGATTTATTATTATCGAGAGAGAGAGAGAGAGATTACAGGTGTAAATTGGCCGTATGCCTATAACAATCCTAAAATGTTGGAATTTTTTGTAATACACAAATGTTTTTGTCATCGGAAATAATTGCTCCTCACCATGGCATTTGACCAGTCGCAACAAGGACATTCAAATAATGACAGATTTATTATGACATTCCCGCCACATGTCGGCGACCTCAAAACAGAGGTGACGTAACAATCGTAAATATCGCGGTCTGTTCGAACTTGGGTGTTGATTACAACATTTCCAAGATACAGTCATCAATCCAACTTTCATATCCCCACCAATCTTTCGTGGTCGGGGGGAAGGAGGGGGGGGGGGGAAGGAGGGGGGGAAGGAGGGGGGGAGGAGGGGGGAGGTGGGGGGGGGGGGGAGAGCATCACCCATTGGTATTTTGTTGGTTCCTATCTAGTGAACTTAAATTGACAGTCGTAATGGATAACACTAGGTCTGAACCGTGAAACTACGAGACGTCCGGTAATATGAATACAAGTGTATCTATATATATGGCACAGATAGCATAACATAATATCGGCCTTTAGAGTTATTGGACTGATCCCGCACCGTAATGTGCCCCTATAAAGAAATACGGGGTTCTCGAGCAGGGACATTTGATAAGTCTGCGGGCACATACACTATATCTTGAAAGATATGAAAGATATATCTTGAAAGTTTTTTTCTATGCAGGGAGATGTGAGATTCCCCTGGTCTATAGATGGTTGTTTCGAGAGGTACAGTACATGACGTATTGCAGTCTCTTAAATCAGACTCTATGTTATGTATTACGACTGACAAGGGCTTTTGTCTGCGAGCTAATTTTGATCGAGGTAGAGTAGACAAGATAGAGAGAGATATACGTGTATTGTAGGCCTGAGTGAGACACAATGGCCCGAATTCACAAAGCAAGGTTTGAGCTCAAACCTCCTTTTGTTTCGCTAAACCTCCTTGTTTGTAAATAACAAAAGGAGGTTTGGCGAAACAAAAGGAGGTTTGGCGAAACAAAAGGAGGTTTGGCGAAACAAAAGGAGGTTTGAGCTCAAACCTTGCTTTGTGAATTCGGGTCAATTTGTTTTGTTGTAAACTTTCAATAATATCGGTTGCGTGTCTTTCTTTCTACAACTGCAAAGTGATAACGTATTAAACCCAGTCTATTCAATTATAAGGCGCACTATTTATGCCCGAATCGGGAAACAACAGACCTGTTTAGCCTACGCGTTGGCTCCGGTGAATAGCCAAACAAAACCGGTTATTGAATGGCTGTTTTCGCACCCCGCAATTAAGGCCTTTGTTTTGTTATCTGTTCTTGTTTATCGGATCGTTTTTCAAACTTTCATGAATACGTTCCCCTGATTTTGTTTGCTTTCCTTTAAAGCAAATGGATTGCACATTTATTTTAATTAAGTACAATTTATAAATGCCAAGTCTCAGATGTTTCATATATTCCCATCAATCTTTCGGGGGAAGGGGGGGGGGGGGAAATGGGAAAATAGAAACGTAATACCAAGATATTTTGTTTCTTCAATTAGGAGACAACATGTTTCCGCTGTTATCAACTTCAGAAAATCAGAAGTTGAGAGAACGAATGTTATATCTTGTTTAAAAAGATAAATAAAAATAGCTCTTTTTCCTTCAAAAGGTGCTCCGCGCTGTCAAAAATGATACTTATTCATTTTCCAACACTAAGTCGACAGAAATTTGAAAAGACAAACAATTTATTTTATATAAATGCAATCTTTTTTCGAGCAGAAAAATACTTGTTTTATAACCAGCTTGTAGCGTCAAAATTCATTTTACCGGGGAAGAAATAAAGCGATCGTAACTTTTTTTCCTTGGGAAATGGAAACGTAATTCCAAGATTTTGTTTCCCTTCAATTAGGAGACAACGTGTTTTCGCTGTTATCAACTTCTGAAAATCAGAAGTTGAGAGAACGAATGTTATATCTTGTTTAAAAAGATAAATAAAAATAGCTCTTACTCCTTCTAAAAGTGCTCCGCGCTGTCAATATAAAATGATACTTATTCATATTCCAACACTATGTCGGCAGAAAATTGAAAAGACAAACAATTTATTTTATATAAATGTAATCTTTTTCGAGCAGGAAAATACTTGTATTAGAACTCGTTCGTAGCGTCAAAACTCATTTTACCGGTTAAGAAATAAAGCGGCCGCAACTTTTTTATGGGAAAATAGAAACCTCATACCAAGATATTTTGTTTCTTCAATTAGGAGACAACGTGTTTTCGCTGTTATCAACTTCAGAAAATCAGAAGTTGAGAGAACGAAAGTTATACCTTGTTTAAAAGATGAAAAAAAAAATAGCTCTTACTCCTACTTACTCCCGCGCTGTTTATATAAAATTATACTTATTCATATTCCAACACTATGTCGGCAGAAATTTGAAAAGGCAAACAATTTATTTTATATAAATGCAATCTTTTTTCGAGCAGGAAAATACTTGTATTAAAACCAGCTCGTAGCGTCAAAATTCATTTTAACGGTTAAGAAATAAAGCGATCGTAACTTTTTTTTTATTGGGAAATGGAAACGTAATTCCAAGATATTTTTCCCTTCAATTAGGAGACAACGTGTTTTCGCTGTTATCAACTTCAGAAAATCAGAAGTTGAGAGAACGAATGTTATACCCTGTTTAAAAAGATAATTAGAAATAGTTCTTACTCCTTCTAAAAGTGAGCCGCGCTGTCGAACCTTATGAGGTATAGTCGCATTTGAAATCACGCATCTCTGATTAATCGCCAGCGTCTCCGGCATGCTTTTTCATCGCCCAATTCTCAAAAGTCCATGCGTTTTGCGCCTTTTGTCTAGAGAACAAAGGGGCATTCCAGAATGCATTCCAGAATTCGTACAGAATGTGCGCATTCTGGAATGCCCCTTTGTTCTCTAGACAATAGGCGCAGGTCGCATCGATTTTTTGAGAATGTGGCTAGAATGTGCGCATTCTGGATACATTCCAGAAAGATTAACAAGTGCATTCTGAATGCATTCCGAATGCCAGTTGAATAAATCCGTGGCGCCTTAACAATAAGCAAACACCAGTTGATGAAATGTGTAACCTTTAACACAAATGTTTCCATCATGTTTCCAAACATCTTTCATAACTAGGAATTCACAAGGCAAGATTTTAATAATTATTATTTTTTTTTTTTTTAGAGAGAGAAAGGTCTAATGTCATGAACCAATTTTGTACTTCTGAGGTAGAAAATACTAGATTCACATAATTTGGATGGTTAAAATAAAACAGCATTGACAGTGAAAACTGCATGCTGCCCTGTCAGTGTTCAAAAGTGTATATCAAGTGTAAATCCCCCCCCCTCCCCATTTTCACCCCTTTCTTCATTGTTCACATATTTTTTTTAACAAAAAATTCTACGCTATAAAAAACAAAAAGTTGATTGCTTTATAGTTCCTCAAAATGTCACTGATCTGTTTTTCTTGTTTGCATACTACTTCAGATTTCATTTAAATCAGTCATTTGCTCACTCTGCCCCTGCACAATTACGAACACTACCACATCCCATACAAAAGAGTCATCCACAATTTAGTTTATACCTCCTCAAATTGTAAATGATTATAAATAATTTTGACTGATTTTCGGTCAGCTAATTACCACACCCGTCTTTCCTTTTATACATTTTATTTTAAGTGCATGGAGGTGCTATGCAGAGATGCCAACTGGTACAATTTTATTGTATTTTGTACGATTTTTAGAAGTATAAACGAAAGCACGATTTTTCCTCAATAAATATGATTACCAAAAATTAAAAAAAGAAGATTTCCAGAATATTGGAATATACTTGAGTATTTTGTCTGTGTGTGCCATTTTCACTGGCAAATTCATTGGTCGATAAAAATACATTAACATGCTGCTGATTGGTTCATTGAACGATCATTCATGAGTCATGATGAATTCTTGCATATTCAACAAAATGTTTGTAAAATATACTCATGCTTAATTCCCCAAAATGTTGAAAGTACCTGTACTTATCGATCAAAAATAGATTTTTTTTTTTTTTTTTTTTTTTTTTGAGGGGGGGGGGGGAAGAATAGAATTTTTGTTCAGTTGGGGTTGGCAGCTCTGGCTATGGCATCATGCACTGTAAAAGCACTTTTGTGTATGTAGTAGTAGTAGAAGTAGTACTTAGTAGAAGTAGTAATAGTAGTAGGAGTAGTAGTAGCAGTAGAAGTAGAAATAGTAGAAGTAGAAGTAGTAGAAGTAGAAATAGTAGTAGAAGTAGCAGCAGCAGCAGTAGTAGAAATAGAAAAAGAAGTAAGTAAACTTCCCCTTTAATTCACAAGAATGCTAGTAAAGTAAGTAAACCATTTACAAATATACCATCTTCGTGCAACACCATTGAAAGGGTTAACATCCCATCTTGAGTCTCGTAATGGAATCAGTATCATCTCCATACCACTGCTAACACCGTCATGTAATTATACCTAGAGGGTATTGTATAAGTGTTACACAGTCACTTCACTAAAATGTTGCACAAACAGAACCCGATACCCTGTCCCACACTCATCACACCAAGCAAAACTTCCTCCTGTTTATTGTTCCTGTCGGCATTATTAGTTCAACCTCACTTTGCGTGGATGTTTCATGTTTGCTAAACAGCTTTTCTCTTTCTCTCTCTTTTGACATGAAAGTATGCCTTTTCTTGCACATTCTATGACAGCCTTGTATCTGTAACAATAAGACGATGTTGCATCTGAAAAAGATTTTTTTTTTAAATTTGAGGTATTGGTGGAAAAGTGAAATATATGTATTAGAGTGGAAGTGATTCAAATAGAATTAATAATTTTAAATTTCTTCTGTTCCCAGAATTCAAATTATATTTCATGTGGATATTTTTGTTTTAAATTATTTAGCACGCATGTGCATTGTTCGACAGTTTTGATTCAGAATATATTATATAATAATGTCAGTCAGTGCTCCTTAGGTGGAGTGCATTGAAAACACACAGCTCAGTCTGGCCCCAAGTTCTTTTACATTTTCAATTAAAGATAACTACATTTCATATCAGCTTCATGTTAATGTTCATTATCAACCGGAAGCAGAACAATGGTTTCTTTCTCATTCCAGATTATACAATATTAGGATGGTCCTAAAATGACAAGGGATTTGATTGTGATTTGTGTTCTGACCATTACATTCAGATTTATGAACAAAATAAATGTCACACTAATTGTCATTAATATCTTTTTTCTTTCTATTGTAATGGCATGTACAAAGTGTTTAGACTCAGGCACTTATAGCTTAAAGAGGTACTTGAGGAGGGAGAGAGAGGAGTTGTTAGGGTCGGGATGGAGGAAGGAAGGGGTGAAGGGGGTCGGATTGGGGAGGGAGAAAGTGAAAGTGAGAGGGGGGGGGGGTAATAGTGGCCATGAGAGGAGAAAAAGAATAGTGATAAAGCATTGAGAGAAGAATGTCAAAATCACAGAGTAAATTGTAGCAGAGGTAGAGATATCTGTGTACAGCATATGGTTATCTCTGATAAGTTAAGAGAGAGGGGGAGTGGGAGGAAAGAGAGCTAGTTAGAGAAAGACATTAGGAAGAGAGATTGAGTGATTGAGGTAGAAATAGGAATAGATACAGAATAGATACAAGTGCTAATTGTGACCAACTTTCTTCCTTTACTTTTCTGTCAGTGTCTCTTAATTGATATAGCTTTAGGGGACAATCCAAGACTTTAAGCCAGAGATCGCAGTGCAAGGTATAGGGTTGCGTTTCCCCCCACGTGTGACAAAGTGGTCGCGGTGTGTCGTATCACCAGCGCATCCGGATTGCTTTCCCTATGCCGCCCTCTGGCTGTGAGAATTACACTTGCAAATTGAACTGGTTGTTTTCCAAAGTTTTTTTTCCTTTTTTTCCATGAGAGGTGTTCCCAGGTTTCGTTTTTCACAGGTTGCCCTATTTCTGTTTGAAAGGATAAGAAGAAATGTAGTAGTTTTTTTACATGTTTTTGTAAATTTGTGGAGAATCGGTCAAGTTGTTGAAGAAAACATGTCAAATTGCAGAAAGATTGAAGCCAGGGCTATGAAAAATGTCAACTGCAGTACTTAACAAATCTGTAGTGAGTATCAGTTTACAGGTTGTTTTTCAGAGCGGTTAGCTTCTGAGATGTAGAGAAGACGTCATTCTCTTGGTCTGGATCTATATACTCACCCTTTCTTTGCTATCAAGATTTGTAACAACTGTCATATATTGACTTTCATTTATTAGAATTGTGACTGAAGATGTTCTTTTCATTGTTAAATTGTATTAGGATTAAGCCTCGGTCACAAATGCCATTACGAACTGCTACGAACGCCGTACAAACGATTTTCAGACAATGGATATTCGGGAAGACAATGGAAAAACAGAGATTCGTAAAAAAATTATCGTTCGTACGAACCTTTGTGACGTACCGTAGCATTACATCCATGGGCATAAATTTCACAGTGAAGTCCTTAGTTCAATTTCAGGCAGACAAACGTAGCGATTCTTGTTCAACACAATTTTGTCAATATTGTAATTCTTAGACTGTAATTTTCACTTATGGCAATGACGATGTTCATATAAAGATCTGACATGAAGACATGTGGGTTTACAGAGTCGCGTCGCAAAATTCTGGATGTCATGAAATCCAATAGTGTGCCATTGTCTGCATAGCAAATTTTACCAGTCCAGCGAACGCCGTGGCGGTTTATCCCCACAACTCTCCCAGTGCTGAGATGAGCAAAGGCCTCTGTCACAACCTGCGCTGCACTAGCGCTGGCTGGCATGCAATTTGTGCGAGTCAGCAGACTTCAATGCGGCATGTACACTCGATCCCTGTAGATGTACCTTCCCCATCCGATAAACACTGTATGCAGTTGGGTTCACGTACATTGCATACGTACCCACAGAGATTATTTGAGTCGACCCCAGTTAATTCAATCACATCTCATTGGCATCCTGGCCAACAGGCCAAGGTGTGACTGAGTTGCCGGAGTTTTCAATTCAATTCAGAACTTTATTTTAGACTCAACTACACAAGGCAGAGGTCCATAAAACATATGTTACATACATGTAGATATATAGGGAGTATAAACATGATGAGTATAATAACAACAAATCTTACAAAGAGTATAACTAAACTATGCTAGGCCCACGTACAAACAATCTAAACTCTAAGAGTAACATGTAACCTGCAAGGTTGGAAACAGCATAACAAACTAACTCTAAGCTGTACCTGTAACTGTAAGATTAAAATAAGTAGATCTACATGTATTACAATCAATAACAATCTATTGAAGTTGTATCTCGTAACAATCGATAAACTAATAATAAATAACTATTATAAAAAACAAAGAAACAAATGAAATAGAATATACAGTGCGTCCCAGAAAAAACGAAACCGATATTATCAATGTTTTATCATAACTTAATCGCAATTATAGTTAACAAATTACACATCTTTGGAAAGCTTAGATTCTCCTCTTTTATTTGATGCAACTCATATGATTTATATCTCACGCATGAGTAATTAAAAGCAGTTTGAAGAGAGGAAACCAAAAAGTCATTTGGCGGGCGGTATCTGAATTTTAAAAAGAAAATCACATTTCTAGAAAGTTCAATTTCTGCCCTTTTAAATGACACCTCAATCAGGAAAAATGAGCCAGGAATAACAAAGTTCTGTTTGTTTAAAGTAAGGCTTGCATTTCCAAATCCAAATATATCAACATTTTCAAGAATTACTCTCCATCCCATTTTCACAATTTCCCAAAACTTTGCATTACCTTTAATAGAAATACGATGTTTTATGAAAATTCAAGTGCACTTAATACCTAAGTTTCTTTCGGTTCAGTTCAGTTTATTGATTTCTTTGAAGTAAAACCTGTATATAAAGACCGCTCAAGGAAAGCTGTCCGTTAGGTCTTGTTTACCCAGAGTTAGTACTGCTCTTCCTGTTGGCCCTGTGGGGTGTTTCCTAAAGCTGTTCGTAAAGTTACACATGACTTGAGGAACGACTTGAATATGAAGTGCCACATAGGATGCCAAAAGCTTTTCCTGATGTTTTCACAAAGAGTGACTATATTTCCAATAGCCTCAATTAAATTATGGCAAAAAATATATTTTGTATTAAAAATGTTTGTTATAGTAAGAATGTTAATCTACATCTGCACAGTTCAACTTTAGTTGGTGCAGTTAAAAAATGATTGAGCTTCCCATTTGGCTTTTCATATATATTTATAGACATTCGTTAAGTCATGCGTAACTTTACGAAACATTTTACGAAAGTGATGTATTACCACAGCATTGCCAGGTATCCATTGAACCTGGGTGGAGAGTGGCAAATTTGTATTGATGTCTTTCCAAAGGACATTAGTGCTAGGCAGGGATTCAAACCCTTAACCCTTGGATTGAGAGTTCATATCTGCCAACCCTACGAAAAATCCGGAATATTCTGATTTTCAAATTTTTAATTTGTTGTGTTTTTTTTTATGTTTTTTTTTTCTTCAAATAAACATTTTGGTGCTAAAGCCAATTCCAACTTGTTTTATCATGTGCCTCCATTTGAGATTTCACGCATTGTGTGCGTTGAATGGGTGCATGATCGAGCAGCGAATTTGTATTCGCTTTTATGTACACTGTAGGTACAGATTTACCACGTATTGGCAGTTACACTGCCGCTGCAAGTGCGATTTCTTAATTTTGAAGGCATACCGAGCTAAAAAATCGTAATTCTTATTTTCAAATGTTGGCAGGTATGAGAGATTAGTAAATGAACCACTACACCAGTACACCACTACACTACATCCAGGTACATGTAGATAGGTATTAGACTATTCAATTTAATTAATCATTTATAAATGTATAGGTACATGTAGGTGGTCTTTGGGTAGGTTCTTTAGTACACATTTCAATCAGAAATGCTGATCAAGGAAAATATTAAAAAAATTGTCTTTCTATACAGGTGGTTGACAAAGCAGATTTATATATATAAATAAAGCCATGAACTCTCTATTCTTCTCTGCGTCGTCTGCGATCTTGTCAGTAATTGTTTTCTCTGACTGGTTTTATGTCATAGGATTACTACACAGTGCATGGCCAAGATGCTGTATTTGCTGCCAGAGAGGTGTTCAAGACTCTGGGTGTTATTAAACATCTGGGATCAGGTAAGATTTTTACAAATACACATCAAAGGTTGCATCCATTCATTTAAATGGACCTTATCAGTATGACACTCATTGGACTATCAACTTGTGACAAGTTCTATGTGTTTTGTTTTTTTCTGTTGAAATTATTCTAAAGCTTTAAAAAAAATAGATTTTCAGAGTTGAATCACCTTTTTTTTCTTCTTTTGTATTCTTTTGTATTTTGTCCTGATAAATTTACTATAGACACCACTTTAGTATGTCTTGCATGTCAATACATATGAGTTTAGTTGTCATTTTTAACCATATTGTCGGCCTTATGCCAAAAGGACCTTAACCGTTTTTGGGCATTCCGAGATAATCACGTTTAAAGTTTTGACCTCTCTAAAAATCAAAAGTTTGTCGTCTGTTTTGTTGTTTTTGAAGTCAATTTTGATAAATATGTTAAGTTATTAAGTTTTACATGAAATGTGTTAATTTTTTTTTTAAATATTCAGAAGTTTTCATGCAAAAAACATGTTAGAGGCTTTTTGGCACTGGCTTGAATGTAGGGTATTTATGACAAAAGGGCCCTAACCTGCCGTTAAACTAGTGAGTGCCCTTCTGGCATAAAGAAATGTTCTTGTTTTGCGACACCTTTGGTTTGCCAGAAAGCCCCAGAAATCCCCTGCTACGGCTACTGGATCACGAAAACTTTTTTTTTTTTAGAGATCGTACATTTAGGACACCTTTTTTGTTGTTTATTTTCATAACAGTCCCATACGTTGACATCTGCGTATTTCATGAGTCAGTCACATTTTATGCATCCACATCTAACTTAGATCTCACTCAGACTTCATGAGCTAAATTCATGATATATACTTTCAGTGATTATTCTAAGTATATTGTGTCTGTTGTAGACTAATCCTGTTTGTTAATGGTGTTTCTACTGATATTTATTTTATTGAATAGAAATAACGAAATAATCTGTCATTGATACAATCATTTTGTATTTTTGCCTTGTAGGTTAAGGCCCTTTTGGCGTAAGGAAAAAGATGAGATACGCATTAGGGCCTTTTGAAAGTCATTATTATCTTCATAAATAAATTGAATTTCAACAAGTGAAGCACATCATTTTAAAGAGAATGTTGGAATCTACAAGGTGATGTTAATAACTCAATAACCTTAAAATCAGGCTAAGGCCCTTTTGACGATATATATCAAATTGTCCATATTGGTTGATTTTGATGTTACAGGTGCAAACAAGATGGAGTCGGTGGTACTTAGCAAGATGAACTTTGAATCGGTGGTACGGGACCTGCTGCTAGTAAGACAGTACCGAGTAGAGGTGTACAGTAACCAAGCAACAGGCAAAGCTAACAATTGGACACTAGCATACAAGGTATTATTCTTGATTATCTGATGGGATGGATACAGGAGTTGTTCTTGGGGGGGGGGGGGGTGGGGGAGGGGGTTTCAGATTGTGTTATGTGTTTTTGCAGGGGGAAGGGTGGGGTGGTTATATGATAGAAGTATTTCTTAAAAATGTGTAGCTTTAACTATTCAGCACCAAATCCTTAAAGGTAAAGACCAGTAATGGTCATGCGATTGCATTGTGAAAGAAACGTTGTGGAATCGATCAGAAAAGGTTGATCATCTAGCATCTAGCATCTGCAAGGTTCTGGAATCATCAAAATGATAAGAAATTTGGCCCATTCTTCGTAAAGTTACAAGCACTATACACAGAAAGATGTATATGGGACTACCCTATATCTCTCACATGACCATGAGAGAAACAAATCTACCAAATATATGAATTAGTAGGCGGTTTCCCGGCAAATTTTTTATCATCATGTATTAGTCAAAACATATTCTTTCACATGATTGGTAATGAGAGCTTCCATTTCATTTTTTGAAATTGGGGCGTTACCAATACTGGTCTTTACCTTTAAAACAAACAAACAAATTTCTGAAAACTAAAAACCAAATTAATTCCCTCTTGTTTAAATGTGATCACTGTTGGACACAAACAGCAACCATAATGTTGTTGTCAGACTTCTTGTTCAACTCATTGCCTACAGGAACTAATTGGTACCTGCACCAGGCTTAGGGCAATGAAAGAACTTGGTTGTCGGTACGGATTCAGATTTCAGGTTATTCTCTCAAAATTTGTTTTGACTTGATTTCCTACCGTAACTTTTGCAATATGTTTGCCTTTTAGGAATGAAATTTTGCTATATAATTTGTTCATGAATGCTCAGACCAAACTCATAAGTAGGAAAAAAAAACATCAAGTAGAGTATCCTGCCCTAACTTTTGGAGCCCCTAGTCTTGTAGAATTGAAATAGTAATATTTTGCTATAAATCGTGTTACTGCTCTCTCAGATTCTAGTCATACACAGACAAATTGTCTGATTATTTATTTTGGTTCATGCTGCCCTAATTATGAGTGCCCTTGGCATTGTACATGGAACCCCTGCACAAATTTCTTTTCAAGGAGATCAAGAAGTTTTCACTTTACTCCTCAGTCAGAGTTTCCTTTTACCAGTGATCCTTGAGTTTCTAGTACCCTTGCAAAATAATGTTATTCCCCCTTGGAGCAATATCTCATTGATGCTTACTCGTGCATTGAGATTTGCCTTGTATCTATTTCAGACAGATGTCAAACTCTGTATCAATATCCTGTAGGAGAATTGTAGCTTTAAAGAGAAGGTTGAGCTCTGGTAAAGATGATCAATAATGTGTGAGCTCTGTGTGGAGGTGTCGTCTAGTGGATACATCACCAGATTTGTGTTGTTCAAGACATTAAAGGGACATGGTAACATTGTTCAGATGAGAGACAATTGTGCTAAGGTAGTGATTTCAATGCTAGATGTACAATTAAAGATAATCTGAAAGTTTGAGTGAAAACAAACCATTATTAATGATAACAATTGGGAAAAACTGATCTGATTGATTCCTAAATTTTCCCAACTATATTATTACAATTTAATTACATTTTATGTGAATTTAAATCTTCACAAAGCAATGAATTGGCTCTATATACCATTCCAGACATTTAAGTGTTGACAGATTTTTAAAAGGCTTTTTTTCATGGAAAAACGGTTTGGAAAATTCAAAAATTGTTGGGAGAATTTACTGTTTAATAGAGAGTGTTGCTCAGTGACGCCTTGAAAGAAAACCATAAATATCTTTGTGGTTTGAGAATTGTTTGCATGTTAAAGGGTTAGAACAGGGAATGAATTCCTTGAAATGCAAGAGTGCCATAATGGCAGCCTTGCTTAAGCAGGGGTAATAATTATGGAGCGCTAGGAGTGTCAAGTCTGACAGACATGGGTGCTATACAAGAACTCACTATATCCTGCAGGCAGCCATGGTAAATTCACAAGAGGAAAAAAGTTTGACTCTCTTTTTTATTTTGAGATGGTTGTCATATGACTACTGAAATTGTTTTGTCTTTTCTTTCAAACTTAACCAATCGTATGGTAAGGCATTTTGACTGATATTTCTTACCATAATTGTAGGACATTATTGTGCTCTCACAGTTAAAGGTACAGTACATCCTATTGAACAAATAGTATTATTTCTTAAGATGTGTTTCTTAAACGGGATTTTTTAAAATGTTATACAAAGTGATGATGAAGGTGGTGAAGCGGGGTAGGAAACACAATTTATTTTAAAGCAAGTTAACAATGTATTTTATTGGTTGCAATAACAATCAGAGTAAAATGCTGTACATGCATTTAGTTTGAACCGTGTCATTTTCTTCTTCTTTTATCTTTTATTCAATGACTCTGATATATTGATTGAAAAGTGATCTCTGGGGAAAACCCTTTTAGTGAGACAGGTAAGACCTATACTGTTGTTTGGACCGTGACACCTCTGTGTTTACTTGCCAAAACAAAAACAACACCAGATTCACGAACTAGTTGAGGAAACCCAACTCTCCAGCATCAATTTTGTTCTGTTTTTCTTCTCCCCCATCTCCCATTAGGCTTCTCCAGGCAATCTGACCCAGTTTGAGGAAATCCTCTTCGGTAATAATGACATGTCCAGCTCGGCCTCTGTCATGGCGGTCAAGGTGACCGGAGAGAGCGGACAGAGACTGGTCGGGGTAGGATACGCTGATGCAACGCTGAGGGAGCTGGGTGTGTCAGAGTTTGCAGATAATGACCAGTTTTCAAACCTAGAGGTGAATAAGAAGGAGGGTTTTATGCATCAAATTATTTAAAGGCCAACCGCAGTCCAATAATGATTTTGCTTTCAGGAGAAGCAGAAAATAAATCAAAGAAACAGATAAATAATGAAAATATTGTCCAAATAGAAACTAGGAGAGTTCTGAAATGACATGAAACTGGCAGATTGATGGAGGAAAAATTGACAACTCAGTCAGGAGTTTGTATTAAGTTGTAAACTAATTCTTTTACTTCTCACCCATTGTTTATGATGTCAGTAGCTTTTATTGGATTAGATCACCCATCTAATAAAAAAACACCTAACAATTGGTAACTGTATCAGTATTATTTAAACATATTTGTGGCTTACACCCAGTAAATAAGATCGATTGCCACAAATAATAAGCCACAAATATGTTTAAATAATTGAAATTTCTCCCAGGAAGCATTACATTTATAAACTGTATCAGTATTGTTCCTATGTTTTCTGTCTGCGATCAAATGTCAACAAGAAGACCTTCAAAGAAGTGATTATTGGAGATACGAGGGGCGTTCAATATGTTCATAGCCCAACTATGAAGAGCAGGTATTCATTGATGTAATTATGTCTTATGAATATTTCATCTTTCCCATTCCAGGTGACAAGATTTAAGTTAAGCAGCATCCACAAAAATTGAATATGTCAATGGATGTTTTTCAGCAACATGCAGTCTTCCAATATTCCATAGTGCTCCAAAAGAAGTAGCTGAAGGAAATCCATGAGGAGCTGGTGGCAACATTAGTAGGCCCTTGAGGAGCTGGTGGCAACATTAGTAGACTCTTGCAGAGCTGGTGGCAACATTAGTAGGCTCTTGCGGACTCCACAGTGAAGAAACGGACAGCTCTCTTCAGTTCTCTTCAAATCTCTCTTCATATCGGGGCACAGTACAGTTTCAAGATTACCTTGGACAATGTTTTTTTACTGTGCCCCTCAAAGCAGTCAATATTTGTAAAGCATTATCCTAAATATCTTTCTATTCATTATTAATCAGGCACTCATGGTGCAGCTTGGTCCGAGAGAATGTCTGCTGCCCTCTGGTGGTGACCCTAATAATCCTGAGTTCAGTAAGCTGAGACAGGTTGTGCAGCGTGGAGGGGTGCTCATCACTGATCGTAAGAAAGTGGACTTTACAACCAAAGACATCATTCAGGATTTGAATCGTCTTCTGAAGGTTGGGAAGAACGTAGAGCAGGTCAACAGTGCAGCCCTACGTAAGAAATCCTGTCAAGTTGTTTGAGGAAAGAGTTGTAACATAGCTGACAATTTATTTTTGAATCAACATGGCATTTAATTCCTTTTTTTTTTAAACATGCAGGTGCTCATTGTAATTGAATAGAAACATTGCATCATGCAAATATATATAATATTTTGCTGTGGAATGTTAGTCTTCTTTAAAGCATCTAGGGCCCATTGCATAGAAGTTGCAATAACATAACTAAATCTGTTTAGAATTATACAATATATCAAATTATAACTAGTTTGTGACTTTATAGCTAGAACTACATAGACATATTTATTCAAATCGTATATAATCAACCACTACTCCAGTCTTTTCTAGACCCATTATTTTTAATTTTTTTTTAAATAAATAAATTTGTAATTCTTTCCAGGTTCATTTTCAATTGATTCATCATTGTATTTTATATGATATTGCTCTTTTTTCTCTTTTCAGCTGAGATGGAGAAAACGAATGCCATGGGATCCGTCTCAGCGCTTATCAAGTACATGGAGGTAAGGTAGTGGCATGAAAAGATGCGTCCGGAACGCAAAATACATAAATGTTGGAAATTATGATTTCATCACACAGAGGTAGAACCACATCATTAAGATATGTAGCTGGTAAAGAATGTTCTATCTTGATTAGGTTTAAAGATAAAGACCAGTTTTGGAAAGGCCTCCCTCTCAAAAAATGAAATGGAAGCTCTTATCACCAATCATGTCAAAGAATATGTTTTGACTAATACGTGATCATACAAATTTTGCCGAGAAACCGCCTACTGATTGATATATTTGGTAAATTATTATATCTCTTTGGACCTGATAGATATAATGCATGTGTGCGTAGTCCCATATACATCTTTCTGTGTACAGTGCTTGTAACTTTACCAAGACTGGGCCAAATTTCTTATCATTTTGATGATTCCAGAACCTTGCAGTATACACCAATACTTATATGCTAGATGATCAACCTTTTCTGATCGTTTCCACAACTTTTCTTTCACAATGCGATCGCATGACCATAACTGGTCTTTATCTTTAATGTTATCTAAGCTTACATTCAGATGTTTTACAAAAGAACTTAAAATGAGCAAATATCACTTACTAACTAATATGCCTTTTTGCATAAATATCTTGTATTGAATTTGAAATTATCCCCATGAAAAGATTTCAACCTACACATATTGCTTTATCTCCACAAATCATATCTTTGCTATACAATGCAATGAGCAAACGTTTTCCAGTATGTGTTTAATCCCTAGTGTCATAGGCAGTTGAAACGGCTCAAATGTATTTAGTGAATCTTCAGAAGTTTAAGGTGCAGAAAAAAAAGAAAAAAAAATTTAAAGTTTGAAATAGGTAATAGATTGTGATATTGAATGTCATGGAACAGTGTTTGAATCAAGAAGAACAACACAACAAGACACTATTCATTGCAAATATAGTTGTTTTTAAACTAAGAAGCATCTTGAGAGTTGAACAGTTTAATTAGTTGTAAAATGTCTTTTTATTTTAGACATAGATTTAAATGAGATCTTTAAAGAGAAGGTTGAGTTCTGGGGAGAGGTGAAAATAATTTGTGAGCAATATTATGCAAGTGTGGAAGAACATCAGATAAAAAAGTTCCCTGAAAAGCATGGCTCTTCAAATGCCTTAATATTCTAAATATGGCATGTAACAGCATACAAATCAGGACAGATTTTTATGGCACATGTTTGTGTAGTTCCATATACATATTTCTATGTACAGTGCTTGTAACTTTACTAAGATTTGGCCAAATTTCTTATCATTTTGATGATTCCAGAACCTTGCAGTACACACCAATACTTACATACTAGATGATCAACCTTTTCTGATCGATTCCACACCGTTTCTTTCACAATGCAATCGCATGACAAGATCTCAACTTTATCTTTAACGATTTCCTTTTACTTCATATTACATAAACGTAAATGTAAATGATCTCTCTGATGTATTATCTCAATTTTTCTCCGAAGCTCCTGGGTGATGAGACTAACTTTGGTCAGTTCAAGCTAACAACCTTTGACCTGAGTCAGTATATGAAGCTAGATGCTGCTGCCGTAAGGGCTCTCAATCTAACATCAACTGGTCCAGAGAGTAAGTAGACTCACAGTCAATCTAACATCAACTGGTCCAGAGAGTAAGTAGACTCACAGTCAATCTAACATCAACTGGTCCAGAGAGTAAGTAGACTCACAGTCAATCTAACATCTACTGGTCCAGAGAGTAAGTAGACTCACAGTCAATCTAACATCTACTGGTCCAGAGAGTAAGTAGACTCACAGTCAATCTAACATCAACTGGTCCAGAGAGTAAGTAGACTCACAGTCAATCTAACATCTACTGGTCCAGAGAGTAAGTAGACTCACAGTCAGGCATGTTTCATCAAGATAGCAGATGACACTGATTATATTATCTAACATCAACTGGTCCAGAGAGTAAGTAGACTCACAGTCAGGCATGTTTCATCAAGATAGCAGATGACACTGATTATATTATCTAACATCAACTGGTCCAGAGAGTAAGTAGACTCACAGTCAGGCATGTTTCATCAATATAGCAGATGACACTGATTATATTATCTAACATCAACTGGTCCAGAGAGTAAGTAGACTCACAGTCAGGCATGTTTCATCAAGATAGCAGATGACACTGATTATATTATCTAACATCAACTGGTCCAGAGAGTAAGTAGACTCACAGTCAGGCATGTTTCATCAAGATAGCAGATGACACTGATTATATTATCTAACATCAACTGGTCCAGAGAGTAAGTAGACTCACAGTCAGGCATGTTTCATCAAGATAGCAGATGACACTGATTATATTATCTAACATCAACTGGTCCAGAGAGTAAGTAGACTCACAGTCAGGCATGTTTCATCAAGATAGCAGATGGCACTAATTGTATAGCACCCAGGGACATTTGTATCAAGGGTAATATAAATGGTACTGTTGTAAAAGAGGAGAGATGGCTCAGTGGTAGAGGAGTGTTCTCGTAACAGGGAGGTCCAGGGTTCGAAACCAAGTCAATGTGCTAGTGTCCTTTGGTAAGGTATTAATCCTCATTACCATGTCCCTCGGACAGGACCTTAAGCCGCCGTTACCCTGTTTGGTTACTTGTAAGCTTAAACATGCTTTCTTAGTAGTCAGGTAAAACAAACATACAAAATATTGTTGTTGTGATTTGGCTGGACTCCACTTGAACCGCTTCGTTGCACAGGGAGTGTGTGCATTTACATTTTAGGGTCTGTCATGCATGGGTCCTCTGTTCAATTTTTAATTTGGGGTTCCAGAGTCAGAGTTTTTGTGTCCATGTCCATGATCTGCCTGTTAGTTATAATCCTTGATTTTGAACATGTACATCATCTTTATTAAGTGTTCTGAAATCATAAAATGTGATAAGATTTTATCCACAACATTTTTTCTGGTAACATTCTAGTTTTTTTTTCTTTTATTCTTGGCAGAATTAACTTATACTTCAACCATTCCAACCATGTAGGAATGTTCAATGTGACCGATACTTGACCAGTGTTCTGCTTTCATTCCAACCATGTAGGAATGTTCAATGTGACCGATACTTGACCAGCGTTCTTCTTTCATTTCTACAGAAGACATCAACGGAGGAATGAGCCTGACTAATCTACTCAACAAATGCAAAACTGCCCAGGGTCAAAGGTTATTAGGACAGTGGGTCAAGCAACCACTACTTGACAAAATTAGAATTGGTAAGATGTTTTTGGTATTGTCAAGTTGGAAGATGATCTTAATTAATGGTGGCGGTTCTATGCTCCATGGTCCATTTTGTCTGTGCTAATTCCTAATTTTAATTCTAAACCGAACCTAAAAAATCCTAATCCTAACGTTAAATGTTGCCAAAGCAAATGTTGGTTCACTGGTCCACAGGGATTGCATTTTTCAGTGGAAAGATTCTCAGTTGTTTGAGACTTGTGTTAAAACTTTATTTGAGAAGTGACTCTTGTTGATATGAAAGTTTTCTTTGATTCTTCGCTCCGCACATGAATTTGAAACCTTAAAATAAGAAAGAAAAACAATTTTTTTCTGCGTCCCATTTAGTACCAAGAATCCTAGGATAAAGAACAACTGTTCAACAAAACTATTGTTTTCCTTGATATTTGGTCTGATCCTTACTATACTATCATATATCCTATCTGAAACAAGTATAACATAATCTGCCTCTCCAACCTGTATAGTGTCTTTCGCACTGACTGTCACAAACTCAAACTTACATTTATGCAGAGGAAAGGCTAGACATGGTGGAAACATTCTTCAACGACCTAGAGCTTCGTCAGACGTTGCAAGAAGAGCCACTGAAGAGGGTTCCAGACTTCCAGCGCTTGGCCAAGAAGTTCCAGCGCAAGAGGGCGACGCTGCAGGACTGCTACAAGGTGTATCAGGCTGTGGATTATCTTCCTAACTTGATTGAGATCCTAGAGAAGCATGAGGGCGACAAGGCTCATCTGCTCAGAGAACATTTCTCTAATCCTCTAACGGTAAGAGAAATGGCTTACCTAATCTAAGGGATAGTCATTGTCAGTGGCTATCCTGTGTACCTGACTATATACCCAATTGCTCTTAAAGGAATCCGGTAATTTTGTCTCAGATCCAAAATCCTTGATTCAGCTCATTCTGCAATGATAATTATGAACCTTTAGGTCATTCAGGAATTCCTTGTCTTTTACAAGCCGATGATCGCCTGTCTGATTATCAAGATATTTATGATTGAAAATCGAAATTTCATTTTGCGTTTTCCTAACGGCTTTCATAACACTACTGTCTATTGGGGAAAATGAGTATGGTAAAACCGGTCACTCAAAATGTTTTACTTTTTTGAGGCACTACATGATCATTTTGAAGCGCAATTTTTTTAGGGCTTCAATATTACACCATATCACAGACACTGATATCACGTAGGGCTGTGCATCTTAGATTTAAGGTTGTTAAACGATGCCTTTAAATTTACATCTTCCTGACTGAGAAGCATGAGGGTGATAAGGCTTATCTGCTGAGAGATATCATCACCAATCCTTTAAAGGTCAGACCAACTCTGAGAACTCATTTTGTGAGCCCCCAAACTAGATTCAAACTGATTGCCTTTCATTGGTGAAGGCACATGCTTTAATACCAATTGAGTTGTATGTCCTTTAACACAGCATTAATATACATTCACTGTCAACCCAGGTGCAGTCAATCAGAGATGCCAACCAGTACGATTAAATCGTATTTAGTACGATAGTAAGAGTGAAATACGATCTTAAATTAAAAAACAACATAAAAACAGCAGAATCACATAGAAACATGTACAAGTAAACCCCCGCAACCCCAACAAAAACTTTGCTTTACAATTTTCTCATTAAATTTTAATGAAAGAGCAAACAGTTTTCTGAAATTCTACTGGCCCAGGGCCGACGGGCCGGTGGTAGTGTCAAGTTTTCTTGAAAATCTGATTTTTATCTCCAAAATCTGAATTTTTTTTTTTAGGATACTCGGTCTGTTTTTTTTTGTGTCAAGAGGTTGGCATCTCTGGTCAATTGGTATGTGATGGGGAGTAATCCTTTGAATGCTTTCAGCACCTTGGGGCAGTTGACGAAAGCCAAGATAAGAGCTGCTCTAGGTGCCTTAAGCATCTCATTGGATAGATACATTGATGTGTCCAATGAAAATGTACTGGTAGTTATTATTATTATTATCATTATCATTATCATCATTGTGTTATACAGTAGGCTTGCGGGTGCACCATGTGAGAGAGAGAGAGAGGGAGGATTGAGGAGTCCTGAAAAGGACCCTCGATAATCTTTCTTGAGGGTGTGTAGTCCTGAAAAGGACTGTTGGTGTAGTCTTGAAAATGACTGTTGGTTATCTTTCTTAGCTTATAGTTCTAAGGAGAACTATAGCGCTTGGAGAGGATGGGTGGCGGGAGTGTTGTTGTGATGATATCATTTCTATACAAATAATGAATAAGAAACACATTTAGCTGTGGATATTGTGTTCCATGTAATTCAGGAGATGCTGATGGACTTCTCCAAGTTCCAGGAGATGGTGGAGACGACCCTTGACCTGCAGCAGGTAGAGAACCATGAATTCCTCATCAAGCCAGACTTTGATGAAAACCTCATGGGTAAGTATCTCCCTCCCTCTGGTGATGTGTTCTAGTTCTTTCTTTTTGTTGGTTGTGTCACTATGAACATGACAGATGTGTAGAACAGGTGAATATGCATGTGACACCTGTTCTACACATTTTTACATAATAGCAGTGAAGGGGTGTTCCTTTGTCTACCACAGCAATTGTTGAGGGTAGAATGAGGAACTGTATATTTTGTCCTCTTTCTTTGTCCGTCATGTTCATAGTGTGTCTTGCCTTTGATATTACATTCTTTTGGTAATCATTTATTCTTACGTATTCATGTACAGTTTAAACGTTGGCTCTCTGCACAGTTGCTTGTTTGCCACACAATAGGCACCAAACGTATAATACAATGGTTTTACAAAATCACCAATCTTGATCAGCTCCATGACAACCCTTTTAACCCTGCTATAGATTAAAGACAAAGGTGAGTTCTGATTATAAAAAAAATATATATATTTCTTGCAGAATCAAACAAAACTTACACTGAATGTTCATGATTACAAATAAATGTCATTTGCCAAACAATTTTGGTAGAAAATGTATACTGGCTGAGTAATGAGCATAGAAAGATTAGGAAATCAAGGTTAGTAGCCCAGACACCATTTGTGTAGTCCCATATACATATTTATGTGTACAGTGCTTGTTACTTTACCAAGACTGGGCCAAATTGTTATGATTTTGATGACTCCAGAACTTTGCAGTACACACCAATACTTACATGCTACATAATCAAATTTTTCTGATCCATTCCACACCTTTTCTTTCACAATGCAATCGGATGACCAGAACTCACCTTTATCTTTAATCTTGCACTGGAAACAGTCAAATAATCTTGAAGCCTTTGGTACCCCTATCTCATGATGAATACAATGTGGTACAGGGAGATTATTTGTGTTGCATTAAAAGAGTTAATTATGATTTAATGACCACCAGTCTCTAAGACTTTTTAAAATTCCTTTGAACAGTGTTTTTCATTAAATCATATTAAAGAAACCTGCACAGAAAGACCACCTGCTCATGAAGACTGCATTTAATCATAATTTTGTATTGATTTGAACTCTCGAGCAATAAAAAGGTTCATGGATGAGTAACGATATCTGAATTTATTGTTTATAAACTGCTGTGCATCAGAAACCATGAAATTTGCAAGTAGCTGATATTTTTGAAAATAAGTGTCTTTGTATGATTGAATAAAAACACTTGACTTTTTTGCATTTTAGATCATGGAAGAAATGACCACTGTTTTGATACTTGAATGGTTCTACAATACAGCTTTGTGCAGCAATTATCATTGAAATGTTACCTCAGTCTTGTTCTTTGTGTTAACAGCACTTTAATAGTACCAAGATGGATGAGCTTGAAGATGAAATCGAGTCTCAGAAAAATAAAGTTGCTGGAGTTGGACTTGAACTACGGCAGGCCGTTCATGTCACATGTCTCAAGGGACATACAAATCGTGGTCACAAATCTACAGAATTTACAATTGTTGATAGTTCATTATACAAGGAAAAAATATTTTAAAAATGTAATTCTGTAGATTTGTGACGTCCCTTGAGAGACCATGGTGAGAGCCACCAGTTGCATGAATGGCCTGCCATAGTTCAAGTCCAACTAAAGTCGATCTTAGCCTTTGTGAAACATTCCCTAGGGTTTCGATCCGAGGCGAACAAAGAGTTTAATAAATTTGTAAAATCCTCTGGTTTCTGCAAGCAAGCGTTTATGCAGGAATTACTTTTGAAATTATGGATTTTGTTTCTTTTGTGTGAACAGTTCTGAGAACCAAGATGGATGAGCTTGAGGATGAAATCAAAACTCAGATAAACAGGGCAGCGAGAGATCTGGGATTGGAAGCCAACAAGACTGTCAAGCTAGAATCTAATAATATGCTTGGATACTTCTTCAGAGTGACAAGAAAGGTATTAAGGGCATTTTGCTATTGCATATACTGTTCCTAAATTAGTTGCCGTGACTGTAAAGTGGGATCATTAATGCTTAATATTAAATTGCAAACAAAATTTATATATTGAGTTTGGAATATGTCTTCTAATAAAAATGACTTTCAGCAGGATAAAAATACTTGTGATTTTTTATTCCTTGACAAATGCAGCTTTCTTTTTTAACTCAACTACTGCCCTGCTGAATGGAACAGCTGCACCTTTCACCCCTTGAAGTATTTGATGATCTCACCAATACACATTTCATAAGAACAAACTGGAATAGTTCAATTTTGACCACTGAAGTTTATTTGATGCAAGTACATACATATGTATGAAATTTTGTGCTCATACACTGTAGATAGAGTTAGATTTCTTGTGGGTCACAATGTAAAGCAAGAAATGAACCTTTCCCTTTTTAATCTGCCATATATTTTTGAGGAAAATTGTACCTTTGTACCTTGTAGATAGAGAATTCCTTGAGAAATAAGACATATTCCTCCATTTACACCGATAAGAATGGTGAATCTTTAAAGTGCTTTCGAAATAGCATTAATAGTTTTTATGCCTCCGCTACAAAGTAGCCGGAGGCATTATGTTTTCGGGTTGTCCGTCCATCCCTCTGTACGTACGTACTTCCCATTCTCATGATCGCATTATCTCAAGAACCAATTGATGGATTCCTGCCAAACTTGGGTCATGTATGTATCTTGCAGAGCCAATGAACCGATTAGATTTTGGGGTCGCAAGATCCAAGGACAAAGGTCACAGGGCTCATTATGTATGCAAAAATAGCTCGTGATCACGTTATCTCAAGAACCCATTGATGGATTCCCTCCAAACTTAGGTCATGTATGTTTCTTGCAGAGCCAATGAACTGATTAGATTTTGGGGTCACGAGATCCAAGGTCAAAGGTCAGAGGGCTCATTATGTATTCAAAAATAGCTCGTGATCGCTTTATCTCAAGAACCCTTGATGGATTCCCGTTAAATATGGGTCATGTATTTATCTTGCAGAGCCATTGAACTGATTAGATTTTGGGGTAACGAGGTCAAATGTCAAAGGTCACAGGGCTCATTATGTATGCAAAAATAGCTTGTTTCTGTATTGG
The DNA here is from genome assembly GCA_035222895.1 of Strongylocentrotus droebachiensis. Lineage (NCBI taxonomy): Eukaryota > Metazoa > Echinodermata > Echinoidea > Camarodonta > Strongylocentrotidae > Strongylocentrotus > Strongylocentrotus droebachiensis. Next base: position 723,902 of record JAVYIG010000223.1, read on the forward strand.
TTTGTAAAATTGCTCCATGGTGGAGGCAACATTTTCGACTGCGCGCGGTCGAAGGTCCATCTAGTTTACTTCAATTTCTTTCTTTTTTCTCCACTTTTATCTTGTCAAAACTTATACCTTTTATCTGTTTAGGAAGAAAAAGCCCTGAGAAATAACAGCAAGTATTCCACTATAGACACCAATAAGAACGGTGTGCGCTTCACAAACTCCAAGCTACGAGGGTTGAACGATGAACACATGGCTGCCAAGGAGGAGTATAACGAGACCCAGAAGGCTGTAGTCGATGAAATCATTGGGATAGCTTGTGAGTATCATCTGCTCTGCTGTTATGCCTCAGTCACACCTATGCGTATTTGGCTTGCGTATTTATGTCAAGCCGTTTTAACATTTATTCCTTTTTCTTGATATCAAGAATTGAATTCTTTGTATCAAGAAATCAAATTCTTGATATCAAGAAATCAAATTCTTTGATATCAAGAAATCAAATTCTTGATAACAAGAAATAGGAATGAATGTTAAAACGGAGTGCCATAAATACGCAAAGGTGTGACTGAGGCATTAGTATCCGTATGATAAGCATGGATTACCAAAAAACAGCAAATTTGTGGCAAACTAATTGGGGATTTACTGAATGATGACCATTTTTGCAGCAGGAAACATTTGTAAATTGCAAAAATATTTATGAATCTAATGCACTTGTAAAATGCATCTGAAGCTTCTTCGTTTCCAGAAAAGATAATGTAGTGATTCTCATTATGCAATTGATTGGTGCTTGGAAGCAGCAAAACATAAGCCTACTAAAGAAAACTTGCTGAAAATCATATTAAATAAAACTGTGTTTTTATGTCTGGATGGTTGGCCTACTTGTTTATCTTTATTTACTCATTCCAAATGATGCACCTATAACACATTTTCAACAAAGTTTGTGTGGCAGTTATATTTTATTTGTAGTTTTAATCATTCCTTTTAAGTTTGGCTGGAATCTGTGAAATTGTTGGTCTCCGTCATAACCAGAACTCAATATTACCTGTACAGTAACATGATTATTTTAAGCTTGTAATTAATGCAGGCAATACGATTGCCACCGTAATGATTCTCGTGTCAATAATATATACTTTCCAATTCATTTCATTGCTGTAGCTGGATATGTAGAGCCAATGCTGAGTATGAATGACATCACTGCACAACTTGATGTACTAGTCAGGTAAATTATTTCTTAATGTTGATACGTTTCATTTGTCATGCTTGAAATATGGTTTTAATTTATGTTTCTGTCTATTCTCAAATGTTGTTGAATCATCATAGCTTGAAAATGAGATTTCCACCTTTGTCAGCAATTAGATTATTGGCCTTAAAATTTATTTTGTATAGGAATTCCTTAAATGTAGTGAGCCCCATTGTGTTAAACAATAATTATAGCGATAAATCTCTTCCCTCTTGGGTATGTGTTAAAGGCATTGAATAATAATTGTAGTACGTCATATTTATGGAAATGAGCTTCTACAATTTTATCTCGTTGGAATTGCTCGACCACCAATCTTCTTTGGACAGATCAGAACAATCATATCCAAGAGCCGGCAATTTATGTCCATTCAGAAGATATGGTGTGGACAGTGTTCCTCATGCTTTATAGATAGAACCCCAGCGATTATCTCTTTCAGGTGTGACCAGTTTTATCGTTATTGATCAGGTCTGACCAGCCCTTGAAGCCATGAGCAAGCAGTCAGTACTATTCTTAACAGCATATTGTCCTCTCTTCACAGCTTTGCTCATGTATCAGCTGGAGCTCCGATCTCCTACGTCCGACCCACACTGCATGCGCAGGGAGAGGGCCTCCTGCACCTTGTGCAGTCTAGGCATCCGTGTCTAGAAATGCTGGATGATGTGGCCTTCATACCTAACAATGTTACCTTTGATAAGGACAAGCAAATGTTCCACATCATCACTGGGCCCAATATGGGCGGCAAGTCTACATTTATCAGACAGGTAGAGAATTCAAAATCTTCCAAATTTACTTTTATTTGATTAAGATATTTGTATTTTTTGATCAAATAGTATTTTGTAGTTGTATTACACAGATTAGTTTTGATGACAATTCAACCTTACATTGATCTACAGGAGTAATGGATTCTAGCCCCAGCATGGCATTTATGTCAGAAGGTTGAGTTCTGGGAAGAGGTGAAAAATAATTTTTAAGCACTATCATTGTATTATGTAAGTGCGGAAGAGCAGATAAAAAATGTTCCCTGAAAAGCAAGGCTCTTCAAATGCCTTAATATTCTAAATATGGCATGTAACATCATAAAAATTGGGATGGATTTTGATGTTACATGTTAGTGTAGTCCCATATACATCTTTCTGTGTACAGTGCTTGTAAATTTACCAAGACTGGGCCAAATTTCTTGTCATTTTGATGATTCCAGAACCTTGCAGTACACATCAATACTTATTTGCTAGATGATCAACCTTTTCTGATCAATTCCTCAACGTTTCTTTCACAATGCAATCGCGTGACCAGAACTCAACTGTATCTTTAATCAAGACCTGTCTATCCAGGTGTGAAATGAGTATACAGTAGGGCACAAATGCCATTGTAGGATGATGATACCATATAATGTGTGATGCGTTGTTGAATATGATTGGTGTACTGTTGTAATGCCAAGAAAATAAAATAATTTCAAAGATGAATATATAACTACATCGAAATAGAGGTACCCAAACCAATTATCTTTAACTTATTGTCTAAAAAAGAACTATTTTCTGTAAGAATGTTGCACAAAGTCATTCATCAAATTCCTTATTTGGCCCAGGTTGGTGTGATAGTCTTGATGGCTCAGATCGGTTGCTTCGTACCCTGTGACACGGCTGAGATCTCCATCGTGGACTGCATCCTGGCCAGAGTAGGAGCAGGAGATTGTCAGCTTAAAGGAGTCTCTACTTTCATGGCTGAGATGCTAGAGACAGCATCCATCCTTAGGGTAAGTCAAGCAATATCCTTGTTAGTCAGCTAGCTTAGGGTTAGTCAAGCAATATCCTCGTTAGTCAACTAGCTCAGGGTTAGTCAAGCAATATCCTTGTTAGTCAACTAGCCTAGGGTAAGTCCAGCAATATCCTTGTTAGTCAAGTAGCTTAGGGTAAGTCAAGCAATATCCTCATTAGTCAACTACCTAAGGGTTAGTCAAGCAATATCCTCATTAGTCAAGTAGCTTAGGGTAAGTTAAGCAATATCCTCATTAGTCAACTAGGTTAGGGTAAGTCAAGCAATATCCTCATTAGTCATCTAGCTTAGGGTAAGTCAAGCAATATCCTCGTTAGTCAACTAGCTTAGGGTAAGTCAAGCAATATCCTCATTAGTCAACTAGCTTAGGGTAAGTCAAGCAATATCCTCGTTAGTCAACTAGTAAGTCAAGCAAAATCCTTGTTAGTCAACTAGCTTAGGGTAAGTCAAGCAATATCCTCATTAGTCAACTAGCTTAGGTAAGTCAAGCAATATCCTCATTAGTCAACTAGCTTAGGGTAAGTCAAGCAATATCCTCATTAGTCAGCTAGCTTAGGGTAAGTCAAGCAATATCCTCATTAGTCAACTAGCTTAGGGTAAGTCAAGCAATATCCTCATTAGTCAACTAGCTTAGGTAAGTCAAGCAATATCCTTGTTAGTCAACTAGCTTAGGGTAAGTCGAGCAATATCCTCATTAGTCAACTAGCTTAGGGTAAGTCAAGCAATATCCTCATTAGTCAACTAGTTTAGGGGTAAGTCAAGCAATATCGTCATTAGTCAGCTAGCTTAGGGTTAGTCAAGGAATAACCTCATTAGTCAACTACCTTAGGGTAAATGTCATGGCACTGCTGCTATTAGACCCACAGCTCGAAATTGCCATATAGCCCACTTTTTCTGATTTGGAAAAAAGCCTGAAGTTACGAATCACATCTTCCTTCGCTCGAAACTCGACCTCTAGAAATTAACTCAAGATATTTTGCTCAGCGTTCTCGCATAGTGCGAGTCTTCGGGCCGGTGAAGACACACCGGACAAATAACTGGACATTTGACAAACTAGCCCAAAATATCTTGGGATGATTTCCCGAGCAAATAGCCCGCTATTTCATGATCGGGCTAATGAGAAATAGCGGGCTATTTGGCAATCTCGAGCTGATGAAGACAGGCCTATGGGAAGATTGACGCCAATCAGCCAGAGTGGACATTTATGACCAAGAGGTCTTATGTAATGCACTGTGCCCTCCACCAATTGTCCCATAAGGAAATCTCATCATCATATAATTTTCCTCTCCACAAGATTTGAAGGCAAGCTGGAGTAATTTCCTGGTGGGTCAAAGTATGGCTTTCCAGGAGACCTGAACACACCTTAATGAGGCAAAACACATGGAAAGAGACAACGTTGTGGATTTAATTACATATAAATCTTTCACTATGAAGATATAATATATGATTCATAAGTATGTAGTGAAGTATAAGTTTATGTACACATGCAGTACATGAAAATGAAATTGATGTGACATTCATGTTTTCCATTTGTCTTTGCAGTCTGCCACAAGCAACTCGCTGATCATCATAGATGAGCTGGGACGAGGGACCTCTACTTATGATGGATTCGGCCTGGCATGGGCCATTTCAGAGTAAGGATCAGATTTAAAGTGATTGGTTATCAATGATTACCATAGAACATGATAACTAGACATACCGGTAGTTATAGGAAATATCTGTGTATACATGTACATATACCATTCCAGACTGGTAATACTGTACTTTCAAAAAGTACTCATTAAAAAGAACATTGTAATCTTCATAGCAGACAGAATTGTGATATTTATTTGTTGCCGTAACCCATTGTCGGTGGGAAGTAGATCGTTCCTGTACTAACCCAGGGGAATTGGGGGAAATCAGTCATCAGTAGGTTGACTTTGATGGAGAACTTTAGATTTCACAAAATATAGTGTATTAGTACTACATGTAGTTATATTCACATATTTATCATACTCTCAAAATAATTGAATACAAGTATCTGCTGTGTTAATGAAGATGTTAGCAGAATTATACTAAAGCTGTACATCTCTGCTTGCCCAACAACATGGAGATTTGAAATACAATATCCCAATAAAATGAATATTGTACTTTTGCTTGTCAGATACATCGCCAGTAAGATCTGCGGCTTCTGTCTGTTTGCAACCCACTTCCATGAGCTGACCGCCCTAGCTGATGTCATCCCAACGGTCAATAACCTTCATGTGACTGCCCTAACATCAGACGGTCAGCTCACACTCCTCTATAAGGTCAAGCCTGGTAAGTAAATCATAGGGATGATAATGTGAAATTGTGTATGCCAATATTTTCACATAAAGATTATTTTTGTGTGCTAAGGACAGGAACAAAGACATTTTCTTGAATTGATTTCATGATGACTAACACAGGCTTCTTGCATTAAATGTTTGCACATGCTTTGCTAACTCATACAACATTTCATGAAAATTGTGCAAAAATGCAATCCTTGGAGAATATAAGGGCTTATATCCATATAAATCTTTGGGGGATGTATCACAAGAAGCGTCCAGTTTAATTCCCATTATGGAATTTAATCACAACCTTTTAGAAATAGGGTGTATTTTAGAATACAGCAACATATCATTAGCTGTGTTATTCATTTATGCTGCAGTTTGCTGTGTGTTATTAATAACAAAACTTCCTGTGACATGCCATTTGCTACTAGGTGTATGCGATCAGAGCTTCGGTATCCATGTGGCTGAGCTTGCTCACTTTCCGCAGAAGGTTATTGACTTTGCGAGAGAGAAAGCAGCAGAACTTGAAGACTTCCAGAGCATCGCATCATCTGCTGCTGCTAGTATGGAGGGGCTGGATGAACCCACGGCTAAGAAACGCAGAGTAGATAAGCAGGTGGGTCTTGATCATTAGGACTTATGCTTCACTCACATCTTTGCGTATTGCTGCATATTTATGGCAAGCCGTTTTAACATTTATTCCTATTGCTTGAAATCAAGAATTACCATTGCTTCACACCAGAAAATCATTTCTTGATATCAAGAAACAGGAATAAATGTTAAAACGGCAATACGCAAGCCAAATACCCAAAGGTGTGACTGAGGCATTAGGTTTTGATAATGCCTACATAAAATGGCAACTCCATGATTTTTTACAAATTCCTGTTTCTGGTAATCAGTTCCCATCATAAGGATATTATCAATTATTCATGTACTTCAAAAATTACAAAACTTGGTAATGAATAATTTACTTGTTAACTGAATATAGAGCATGAAAATGAAAGAGATCATGTGACGAAACTTGAAATAATGCTCTACTTGCATATTGTTGCTAGTCAACTAGATCCGTAGTTCAAACATGTGCTTAAAACGGCAAACTACTGATTCAACAGAAAAATAGGAATTCCATAGCTAATTGAGAAGTCCATTCATTTTGTTGATGTTGACAGGAAGGAGAAGCCATCATACAAGACTTTGTGTCAAAGGTCAAGCTACTACCCCTTGATGAGCTCTCGGAAGATGACGTCATGAGCAAGCTACAAACCCTCAAAGCAGAGGTCCAAGCAAAAGGAAATGCTTACATTGAAGAATTGCTCTCCAGGGGAACATAGGGAGTGTTGTTAAACACTTGCTCCAGCAACAATTGGTCCCTGTAGACAATGTCCTCCACTAACCAAAGTCTGACCTTCAAATCTGGATCAATACATTTCCCTACCCCAACCCCAAACCTAATAATATACTATCCCTAATATATTTTGAGCAGTGCCCCAGGGAGAAGACACTTAAGAGAAAGAAGAAAAAAAGGAGATATTTTTGTATACAAACAAACAGGAGAGTTATCTGCGACTATGTCACAATCCACTGACCAAATTGCCAGTCTGAGATTCACACAGACTTGATGATCTCATATTTCAAACATTCATAACTTTCTTATTATTGGTCCAATTTATTTCAAACTTGCACCATTCGGTTTATCTTATAATCTGCTTTCGTACATTTCAATGGTTAGATTGCTCTTACATGTCTATTTAACAGTAGTTGTGAAGTATCCAAATGAGGGATGATGGTCTTAATATGATAAGTTTATGCGAACGTATTCTGACTCCTGAAATGTAATATCCACAAATTTGTGATTAACTGAAAACTGGTTCTTTTTCATTATCTGATATAAAGAGGAATAGTTCTGCTGTACATCAGATAATATAATTAATGTTTAGTATACCAAGATTTAGTAGAGTGTTAATTCATTATCATTCTCTTTAGAGCTGAATCCCTCCTGGTTTTGAATAAATGGTTTGATGATACTTTGATGTAATCTGATAAAGCGATATAATCATTCTATATATTCATGTTCAATGAACCTGTTCAAAATGATGTTTGGTTTTGTTCCTCTTCTACAATGGCATTTTTGATGACCACAACTTGTCCTTGATGTTTGCCTGATATAGCAATAACAATTAAATGCAACCTGCAGTTAATAATGAAACCTAATAACCCTTCCTGAGTGAAAAGGAATAGTATACCGAAAGAAGCATTTAAGTATTGGAATCAGTTTGAGAGCTGATATACTCTTTTTATTTGTCTTTTTTTCTCCTTCAATCGGTTACTCCATTCATCCACAAACTCTTATAATCGACAATGAAAATGCTCCAGGAAACAGAGATGCTCAAAATAGCCCAGTACAGTAAGGGTTAAAACAGCTTAAGCAACCACCTGTATAGAAAGACCATTTGTCTATAAAGAAAACATTTTCTGTTCCTTGTAAAGAGTATTTCTCATTGAAACATGTATTAAAAGTGAACGTCTACATAGAGACCACCTGTCCATAAAGACCCCTTTTATGCCTCCGCTACAAAGTAGCCGGAGGCATTATGTTTTCGGGCTGTCCATTCGTCCGTCCGTACGTTTCGTTCTCATGATCGCGTTATCTCAAGAACCCATCAACGGATTCCCGCCAAACTTGGATCATGTATGTATCTTGCAGAGCCAATGAACTGATTAGATTTTGGGGTCACAAGGTCAAATGTCAAAAAGTCACAGGGCTCATTATGTATGCAAAAAAAGCTTGTGATCACGTTATCTCAAGGACGCATTGATGGATTCCCTCCAAACTTGGGCCATGTATGTTTCTTGCAGAGCCAATGAAGTGATTAGATTTTAGGTTCATGAGGTCAAAGATCGAAGGGTCGAACATGTATATGAAAAATAGCTTGTAATCACATTATTCTGAGAATCTTTTAGCGGATTACAATCAAACTTGAATTTTAAAAATTACTTCTATTTTGGTTTGTAAAATTGCTCCATGGCGGAGGCATCATTTTCGACTGCCTGCAGTCTAAGGTCCATCTAGTTTTGTCTTGAGTATATATACCTATTTATAGGTTTCATTGTATGATATTTCATTAGATATACAAGTCTTCCAGTAAATGTATGTATGATATGAGGCATTTTCGTGTAATAAGTTCGGGTTATAAATGTTTATTCATGGAATGTGTCAACTTGTGTTCTTGTACACCCAAGTTTGGAATTGCTCAAAGTGCCAAAAATATTGTTTGTGATCAAAGATGATAATCTTTGTATAGTGTATATACATTTATGTTTCTAAAAAACTAATAAAAGTAACATGTTTTCATGGAATTTAATTTGTTTGCTTGTTTATGTGTTTTTTAAATTTAAATTGTAGGTGCTGTTTAGTGGACTGCGTTCATATAGCTATTCTACACATTCATCAAATAGCTTATTTACCTTGTGCATATTTTGCAGGTTTTATTATAGGTACAAGTTTTTGCCTTGGATTTTTTATAGATTCACAATCCACAGCGCCATCTAGCGACACCAATGCTTGGTGGATAGCACATGTTGCATTATGGGAAAAAGTCAACCAAAATATCAGCTGTGGCATTTTTATATACTAGGAGATAAAAGGTTTTAATTTTGGGGTGAAGGTTTGTACATGCATAGCTTATCCGGGGTAAATATTGCACTGATTCCAAAAAATAATGGTCTTATTGACCCTACTCGCAACGTTAGGTTATATGGGCAATTTTTGTCAGGGGTGATGTTTCCATTCTTGCTAATCGCCAAATGAGATTTAAAGGGACTATCTATGTAAAAATGTGACAAAGTGCAAGAAAAAGTGGTAACATATACCCCTATCAAAAACAACATTTTCGCCCCTCCCTCCCCCAAACAAATGAGCAGTAAAGGAGTAAAAACGGTTTGTATTTTTTTAACCAAAAATTAAATAAAAAATATCAAAACCTGAATTAAATCTCATAAAAAATTATTGAATTGAATTGAATTTATTTATTCACCATCATTGAAAACATTGAAACAAAAGATAAAAATGTACAATGATAATGTCAATATAACATAAATGCATGACATAAATTATAAAAAATACATGTTCTACAGCGGTATACATGTACATTATGACAAAGATAAAGTAAACTTTGCTTCAAGAGTAAAACAATAAATGACTATTTACAATGAGTTTGTGATCGATGGTAAAATAGAGTCAAAAATAGCACATGTGCTAGTCGAGTCTGACTCTCGTTATCTAAAGCCTAAAATAAAGTTAATTTTAAAATACATGATGGGTTTCCAAATCTTATAAATAAGATTGGTGTATAATATTAAAATGAGACTGGTTACTATATACAACTATATAGTTACGAGGTTATGATTCGTGGTTTTCACTTAAGAGTAATTTTGTAAGTTTTTTACGAAAAGAGGTTCTTGATCTCTCAATTCTTAGATCAGTAGGAAGCATATTCCAAAAATTACTTCCAACAAACGAAACAGAAAACTTTCCTTGGTCTGTTTTGAATAAAGGGAGACGTAATTGTCGACCCGTTTTTTGTCTTGTGGAATATTCATGTTGTATCATACTGCAATAATGTTTTAAGGAATGAGGTAATCGTTCATTTATCAAATCAAACACAAAAGTACAAATAGATAATTTATGCAATTTAAAAACATTCAACAATTTGAGGTCATGAAACAGTGCATTAGTATGAGAACGATGTGGCTTGAAAGTTATAGCACGTACAGCCATCTTTTGAGTATAAAATATACAATTCAAGTGTGATTTATAAGTACTACCCCAAACCTCGATGCCATATGTAATATGTGGCTGTATAAGAGCTTTATACAACAATATCAATATATGTTTAGGGACAAAGTGCCGTAATTTAAAGAGGATACCGACCTTTCTCCGTATACAGTCATTAACAGATTTTATATGTGAATTCCATGTAAAATGTCTGTCAATGGTAATGCCAACAAATGTCGCTTCCTCCACTTCTCTTAATTCTGCCCCAGATATTTTTAATCTCCCTTTAAGCACAGCCTTTCTTCTACGACTACTGAAGAACATGAAATTGGTTTTTGACGCATTGATAGTAAGCTTATTTGCAGTGCACCAATTCTGTATTGATTTTAAATTTTCATTTACTTCACACTCATCTATTTGATCTACACCTTTGGGAAAAGTATGGAAAATATTAGAATCATCTGCAAATAGTCTGAAATTGAAATAATTTGTCACAGTTGGCAAGTCATTTATATAGATTAAAAACAGAGTTGGTCCTAAGACAGAACCTTGTGGTACACCGCATTTGATATATCTACTTTCTGATGATGACTCTTTGTATTTCACAAACTGCATTCTGTCACTAAGATAGCTTTCGAGCCATTTCAGTGCATGTCCTCTGATACCATAATGTGATAGCTTTTTAAATAATATGTTATGGTTTATTGTGTCAAAAGCCTTTTGAAAGTCAAGAAACACACCAAGCGTAACACATCCTTCGTCTATACTTTTCAATACCGTATTCATAAGATTAATTAATGATAATTTAGTACTATACTTTTTCCTAAATCCGTACTGATGGTGATATAAAATGTCATGCGTTTCTAGAAAACTGGTCAATCGAGCATTAACGTTTTTTTCTAATACTTTACCCAAAATTGGTAAGACAGAAATGGGTCTATAATTCCCTGTTTCATGTTTATTACCTTTCTTAAACAGTGGACTGACTTTAGCAATTTTCATTTGATCAGGGAAATTTCCTGTTTCCAATGAAAGATTGAAGATATGTCTTAATGGTTCAGCCAAAATAGATGCACCATCCTTAATCAGGCGTACTGGAATGTTATCGTAACCACAAGCTTTCTTCTCGTCTAGAGCCAACATGTGGTCATGAACTTCCTTCATAGTGACCGGTTTCCAAAAAAGGGATTGCTCAACACTATTATTCAAATAACCTTCAAATAATGTGGGTACATTTGGTATTGCTGATGCTAGATTTGGACCGATGTTTACAAAGAAATCATTAAATTCATTGGCAATTTCAGATTCAGTTGTTAGAACTCTATCATTTCCATTAATACGCCTTATAAGTTTTTCTACCTTAGTACCTTTGTTCCCTTTATTTCTCCCAGATAGTAATTCATTCATGATGTTCCACGTTTTACTAGTGTTATTGCTGTTCTCAGCTAGCAAACCACTGTAATAATTTCTCTTGGCATTGCGAGAACAGTCTTTAATATATTTCTGTAATTCCGAAATTTTTGTACATCACTTACATCAAAATTAGATTTCCTTACTTTTAAAAACAATTTATATTTTTTTCGAACAGACTTCATTATTGATTTGGTTATCCAAGTTTTCTTATAAGCGCGTCCTTTGCAGCTTCTTTTCTCTTTGATTGGTGCATGTTTATTACAAACATTATTAAACAAATTAAGAAAAATGGAATATGCCATGTTAACATCTTCACAGCTATTGATATGTTGCCAGTCTTGCCCAGCAAGATCATCTTTAAAGTTTTGTACATCATAGTTTTTATAACATCTGTAAGTTACAGTTTGTGGATAATGCAGCTGCTTCAAATTACATGGATTTTCTAAAATCATGAACACAGGGTAGTGATCAGAAATATCACATTCTATAACACCCGAGTGATTATCATACTTGTTCATATTAGTGTATATATGGTCTAATAAGGTTACAGACTCACTGGTTACTCTTGTTGGATATTTTATTTTCTGCTCCATTCCTACGCATTTCATCGCTGTTGAAAACCCTTCTGTTGTTCCGTCTAAACTTAATGAATTTATATTAAAATCTCCTATTATAATGGTATTGCGTCTGTCGACTTTAATGTCTTCTAAAACTGTGAGAAGACTTTCTTGAAACTCTTTAACATCTGTATTTGGTTTCCTATAAAACACCTACCATCACCTTCTGAAATTCTCCGTTGTTTATTTCAAACCAGATTGATTCTGTATGCTTCACTGTATAATCTTTCACGACATATTTCAAATTAGAACGAATATAAGCTCCTACCCCTCCTCCTCTTTCTCTACCATCCCGGCACTTTACCTCCAATAAATAACCTTCCATTTCCAAGGTTGATTTTTCTAAAACTCTCCATACTTCTGATAATGCAATTACATCGAATCTGAACTTAACGCAATCTTCATACAACAACTTTAAGGAAGCAACATTTTTGTTTAGCGAACGTACATTTACATGGGAGATACTAATTGATTTTTTACCGTCAAGTGGCAATGTACTATCAAATGAATTTGGACATAACTTGTAAGAATGTGATACAGTGTTATCAAACATATTATTAGAATATTTGTATCATGAAAAAAAAGGACATTATGAGGAGACATTACTCCAACAAGCGGAGTCTGAAGTTTTTGTATTCGACATTATCTAAACCCACTGCGAACAAGTCGTCCATCCAAAGAAAAGAAGAATAAACAGGAATTAATTTCCTAAACATTCCGCATGCCCCTATAAATATCAATGGAGGATTTTATAATAGCGATACGCGCATATGCTCCCCCCCAAAAAAAATATTAAAACAATAAAATGAATAAAATTTAAAAAAAAATACAAATTCAAACGTGGTTTATTTCGAATTCGATAAAAGTATCTCAAAGAGAAGTATGTTGACGAGAAAAAAAAAAGGAAGAGAGAAAACAAAAAATGAGTGACCTGCCAGTGTCACAAATGAGGTATCAAAATATGCTCATATGGCCGTAATTAAATGCCTAAAACCCCCGTGAGCTCATGTGAATCGACGAACGAAGACACACCCAGTATATTTCCCTTGATAAATTGCTTCAAGCCATTCATCAGCTACTTTGATTAGGCCATGTAAACAAAAATTCATGGCCTTAGTGAAGTAGTCAGTGGCGGATCCAGGGGGGGGGGGGGGGGGGCCGGGGGGCCCGGGCCCCCCCCCCCCCCCCTTGAGAAAAAAATCATGTAAAATCACGTGATTTTTACGTTTTTTGGGGGTTGGGCCCCCCCCCCCCCCCTGGCGCTCAAGGGGGGGGGGGGGCAAATTGAAAAAAAAATTGAGGACCAAAAAAAAAAATGTGCTCACTACCCCCCCCCCCCCCCCCCCCCCCCCCCCCCCCACTGAGCGACTTTTCGGCCGGCGCGATTTTCAAATTTCGGGAGCCAAAAAAAAAGAAAAGAAAGTTGGGCCCCCTTCCCTAAGAAATCCTGGATCCGCGTCTGGAAGTAGTTGTGGAATGTTTCGACCTAAAGCCCGATTGCTCCTTCACTAATATATCTTTGTCATTTAAGTAATGAAGTAATTGTTTTTGAACAACCCTCTCTCTAAAAGTTTCGTAATGCAGGGTAATAATGATATAGGCCTGTATATTATCTGGCTGAAATTTGTCACCTTTTTTGTTCAATGATATAATTTTTGCAATCTTCCCTGGGAAGGAACTACCCCATCAGTTATTGACTTATTAATAAGGTATGCTATTATTCTAAAGATTTCTGCTGCACAAGTTTTCAATATGTAAGATCTGAACTGATCCCATCCAAACCAACCGATTTATTATTCTTTAGGCTGTATATTTCTTTTAGCACGTACATCTGCTTCAGAAACTAAAGAAAGTTCAAATTTTGTTTCAGAAGATGGTGGGTTTCGAATATCATTATCCAGACCTGCCTCGTTACATACATGTGAGACATTAGCACCAGACTACAAGCATGTAAGACATTAACATTGGCAAAATGATTAATAAAATAATTTGCAGTTTCAAAAGTATCATGTGACACAGGGATAGGTGATTGAGAGGTCTTGTTGGGTAGGAAAGAGAGTTGGCCATGTTTGATTTCTGTCTATAGTTTCAGTTACTTATTCGATAAAGTATTTCCTTTAAAGTTTTCTTTTTTCAAATTTAACTTTATTTTGTATTTTATTGTCTATATTCTTTCCAATATACGTCTTTGTTATTATGTTTGCCTTCTGTTTCATTTTCACGCTTCTTCATTAGTTCAAAAATCCATTCATTCAACCACGGTGAAAGTTTCTTTCTCACTCCTCTTTTAGTTTTGAGTGGCATGTACCTATTAACTACACCCAACAATTTTACAGGTACCATAGCATATGATATGTGGATCCAATGTTTACAGTGTGTTCATGAAAGGCCTCTTTAGTTGGATTCTACAGACTTTCTACACAACCCACATGGAAACTTCCTATACCATTACAACCCCGCTTCAAATTATAGGACAAGTCCACTCGAAAAAATAACTTACTTTCAATAAAAGCAGAAAAATCAGACTAACCAATCAAAAAAAGTTTGAGCAAAATCGGATAACTAATGAGAAAGTAATGAATTTTTGAACAAGACTATGTAAAACTATGGAACGATGAGAATCACAACACAAATTGCCAAGATGGTTATCAGTTTGTGACGTCATGTCCTCACTATTTATCAATTGCTTTATATAGTGTTTAATCCTATTGATTTCCCTTTTTATTCCCTAAAACTTGATTTCCCAATGCCTTTGCCCAGGACATATGATTTGTATCATATTGCGTGCATGACATTTCACAAAAACCTTTATGAACTTTTAAGAATTTATAATTTTCTGAATATTCTATATTCATAATTATTGATTTTTATATAAATAGTTTATCAAATTTCACATGTTTCATGATTTAACTGGAGAAAAAAAATTACTCTATATTAGTGCATCCACACAAAAACATATTACTATCAATCTAACTTGGATGCTGGTGTGAAGAAATAAGATTCTTCAGAAGAAAATAGGAAATTTATATCATCAATTATATAAAGAAAATAATCAGTGGATAGTGAGGATATGACGTCACAGACTCATGAGTAAGTTGCCAATTTGTCTAGTGATTTTCAAAGTTGTTCATGTCATTAAAAATTCATAACTTTCTTATTAGTTATCCGATTTTGCTCAAACTTTTTTGATTGGTTAATCTGATTTTTCTGCTTCTATTGAAAGTAAGTTATTTTTGGAGTAAACTTGGGCTTTAAGCTTAAAAACTGGTTAAACATTCAAAGGCAAACATCAACATTCAAAGTCAAACATCACATTCGAAGTCAAAAGAAGAACAACAAAAAAGAAAAAAGAATTATGAATTTGTTGTTCGTTGAATCAATACATCTCACAGGATGACATAAGAAATATATCACTAGTCAATGCCGTTAGATGTTAGAGATGTTCATCAGTACATCAAATCATTTTTTTCTCAATTTTGTCAGATCTTCGACGGACGTGATAAGCTTCTTAGTAGTTTTTTTCATTACTTAATAACTGGTAGGGCTACGAAACTTCGTCCGTCTTGTGACCAAGCTGCAGTGGCTTTACTTGCTTCTCTGGCTGCTCTCAGTATCTTGTAGTTAGCAAGAGTCAGATCTTCCGCTATTGAGAGTCCAGAATTGGTCAGTTTTCCTACCAATGGAGCCTGTTCTGGCTGTTGTGGTCGTAATGTAGGCGATGGTTTTCCATTTTGTGGCGTCCATTCCAAAGGAATCGAAGATGATGGGGCAAGTGGTGGTCCTGGTGGCGGCATCCATACTCCCGGGTTGGGCAAAGGTGCTAGAAAGGGTCCGGTCTGTTTTACCCAGCCTTCCAAATTGCCAGGTGGCTGCCGAGAATAAGGTTGTCCAGGATGCGACGCCCACCCATCGGGTTGGGGAAAAAGGTGGCGGTGCATTTCCAATTATTATTTCCAAGATAATTAATTACCTTTCAATAACAGTAATATTCGTCAACCATGCACATCTATTCACTCTATGAAAAAATAGGCGACTAACTTCAGTACAAAAAAAAACAACATATTTCCTAATACCGAGCAATATCAATCTTCAATAAAACCAGCTATCTTAAAAACATTCTTGAAGTAAGTTCTTGAACCGAGTTCTTGAAGCGAGTTCTTTCATCACCTTGTCAGTTCGCCCTATCGCCCTATCACTCGTAGCTAAATTATGTTCAATGTGTCCATGCATAACTATTATCTTTCCACGACTAATATTCAATGAACAGCACACCTTCTAAAACTATAACGAGGTATTTCGGTCATGGTCTTGTCACCCTCGTCGATGATGTTGCTATTGCACACGCCGCCGTCCACTTGGGTTCGAATCCCATCCTTCGGTCGCCAGTTGTGAGGTGGTCGAGATCTCGAGATCAATGACAGACAGACAGATCCTGTGAGAGGGACAAGCAAAGAGTGCCGGCTTGTCTCAGCACTCCGCCCTCTACAGGTCACAGGATAATTTCCCAACCCCTTACACTAAGGTAATCTCTAAATGTGTTATTATCATCAGAAGTACAATCGTTAGATTTA
Organism: Strongylocentrotus droebachiensis; assembly: GCA_035222895.1. NCBI lineage: Eukaryota > Metazoa > Echinodermata > Echinoidea > Camarodonta > Strongylocentrotidae > Strongylocentrotus > Strongylocentrotus droebachiensis. Next base: position 740,566 of record JAVYIG010000223.1, read on the forward strand.
GCAAGTTGAGGCACAACATTTTCAAGAACTCATTGAAGCCTTCTGCTATTTCTTTCCTAGAAGTTACAACTTTCTTATTATCATTAATATCAACACAGAGTTTTTCTACATGATTGTGACAATTTTGCTTTATTATTCCCACTCTTCAATAATTGATTAATTGACATCCATGTTTATGCTGTATCACATTTATACATTTCAAATAAATCACTATAATATTTTATCTTTGCATTCCTCAAAATTGTGGTTAAAATATTTATGTCTTATATCTTTTTAAATTATCTTCATTATAGTTTGATTTTACTACTTTACCAAACAATTTATGTTTTCTTTTAATTGGCTTCGTAATAGTTCTGGTTATCCATGGTCTATCGTTCTTTCTCCTAGAAGAATATTGATAAACATTTGGTGCATGTTAATCACACATACCTATAAATATTGGTACAAATATATTATATGCCTTATTCACGTCTGCACATACACTTTCCCAGGATTCTGAGAGTAAACTGTCACAGAACTTGTCTTTATCATAATATTAATAGCTTCTATATTGTAACTCTCCCTGGGGTTGTGATTTAATGAATTAAATAATGAATGCAGTTATTCAAGAAAAAATCATGAAACGAGTGGATACACAAAACAAGTCCCCATCGACCTCGAGAGTTGGGTTTGTATCGCGTCACTTCCATTAGTATAACTCAATGGATTTGTAAATACTTTTCAATTCTGCTGATACCTTCGATACGCATGATGTTTTTTATCGACCATGGCTTTTCGTACGATTGATAGGCTACGGCTGACTAATTTTCAATAAATATAAGTATGTCAATTCAGTAAATCAGTCGAACGATTTTCATACAAAGTTATCTAAAATTGCTTCGCAGTCGACAATATCGTGTATATTTAAACGGTCAAGTTTATTAGCTCTACGGAATCGAGTTCGAGCCAATTAAAAATGGCGGGAAATTGTTCAACAAACAGCGCTACAGGCGAGGGGCGATCGGATCCAAGCTTACCCGAGCTTGGTAGCCGTACAATCCTGTGGTGCGTTCCGCGTTCGGGTTCCACAGCCCTTACCAAGTGCATGAGCTTTGTCAAGGGAACCGAAGTATGGTTTGAACCCTACGCCTACTCTAAGATTACGAGTGATTTCGTGAGAGATCGGATAAGTTTTGATCTACCGCCTAGCCATATATATGAGGGTAACGAAGAGTCCTACAGACAAGCTGCGGACGTCTTTGATCAGATGTACCAGTGCAAAGTCAAACCGGAGTATTTATCGTAAGTTTCTAGATTGGATTTCATCATTCCTCAAATGGGTAGTTGATAATTCAACCACTCCACCATGCAGACTCCACACAGACTCACGATCAAACCCCTGGCAAACCGATTCTTCTCCATTATGGATACTTTCTTTATTGGAAAAAAGTGGGCACCTACAAAGTTGCGGGATAGGGAAACAATGAGGAAGAGACAGGAAATGAGGGTATAAGCGGGGGAGAAAAGGGGGAGGGTGAGACCGGGAGAAGGGGAGGAGGATATATTTATATCTATAACTCACTACTTTCCTTATTCAGTGATTAAAACGAAACATGAAGTCAAAATACATGTTTAGCTATACGTACATGCCGTCATACCGGTGGGTCGCAACCAATAATTTTGGAATGTTTAAACAAAGAGGTACAAAACTAATTAATTTTGGCAGTAACTAAGATGCTTTCCCGTTGTAGCTGAACTTTCCCAGTTCACTTACAATTTAAATTACATGTAAAAAAAAAAGTTTTAAACTAATCACATAATTACTCCGCTTTCAAAGGCTGTGGAAATGAAAGGAATGTCTCAAAATTCTGCCCACTCGCGGATATGCATGTGTTTGAGGCACATAATGGTCACCCGGTGATTGTTGCTTTGTTAAATAATGATAAAAACAATGAAAATAATAATAATAATAATAATTTTCTTCGCTGGGATATATCCTTTCCCGTGATGTGAAGAGCCCCATTTATTTGTTTATTTATTTTACAATAATTTTCATTTTTGTATACAGATTTGCGTCAGTTTGTAAATTCCTGGAGAGCTCTGCCGAACCTCATGTGTTCGTTAAGGATATGGCATATTCGGTGACCCCAGATGAATACAAGTTCTTTCCTGTGGGTTACAAGCACGCATTCTTGATCCGTCATCCCCTTCGCGTCTTTCGCTCGTGGCGGAAGGCCTTATATGCTTCGCATTCGGCCCTGAGTTTACTGACGGGCGAGGCCGCGGTCGAAGAGACGTATGACGTCGAGCGCGATTGCCCATACATGACCTCGGGCGGTCTAATGTACAAAGACATCTACGATATATGGAAGTATGTCCAAGAAAATCTGGATAGCGATCCGATCATCATCGATGGCGACGATCTGTTGTCGAAGCCGGCCGAAGTGTTGCCGAAGTTCTGCCGAGCGATCGGGTTGCCATACGACGAGTCACTTCTGACGTGGGACGCGTCCGCCGAAGTTGCGAAAAGGTGGAAGCTCCTAGCTGATGGGCTTGTTGAGACAACGGTCGATTTTTATGGGACCGCTATTTTGAGTGGCAAGTTTATGCAGGCGAGTAAGCCGCCGTCACGTGATGAGGTTACTCCTGACGTCATCAGATGCGCTGATCAGGTGATGAAATACTACGAAGAGATGTATGAAGCCCGTCAATAATACGTTGTACGACCTATATACTACCCGGCGACAACTACTTTGCGGTCAACATTTTACACGAACGGTTATCGATTTCTTAACAGCTCGAAACCGGGCCTAAAACTGGACTCTTCTTCAAGAAGGTCTTTGAAGACAGCAATTATACATTTGGTCACTCATCTTGGAAAAAAGAACTCCCGCTCTTTATTAGTCGTATCGAGGTCGGAATTACTCGTATCAAGATCGTGACAACTCGTATTAATTCGATCTCAATCTGTTAAAATCGAGTCAGTACGATCGGGATCACTCGAGCAATTCTCACTATTCGTGGTTTGCTCGCTGTTACTCTTGCTGTGCTCTGTTTAATTCGACTAGACCCCCCCCCCCCCTCCTGAGTTGCCGCGAGTTGGAGCTCGTGCAAACTCGCAGCAACTCGTACTTCTAACTCGCCTATGTGTGAACGTAGCATGACTAATTAATAGCAACTGAGCGCAACAATGGTCTTGCGTCTTAGTTACTGAGCCTTGTGTTTAAAGGGCCACTTTAACCAAAACGGGCTAAAAAAGGAAAAAAAGACATGCAGAAGAATTTTTGACAGAGATTCCAAACATGACAATGATCTTTCTTAGAAATCATGAATAATTCGTCCCTATTTTCAGGAAGTGACGGATGAGCGCGCAATTAAAAAAGTTAGTTTTGAATAAATCACTTTCAAACTTCCAAACCGTAATCTCAACCTCTTTAATGTATCAAGGGCAAATAAATGTTATATCCTGGGATAGAACATACCTCAATGTTTAGTTCTATGTTTAATTATTTCGGGGGAAATGAGCTGTAAACATAACCGTCACTTCGTGAAAACACGAAATTCAAGAGCGCGCTGTGAGTTTGTTTTCAAGAAGTGCATTATGTTTGCATTATGTTTTATTCATTCAATTTTAATGTTTTCTGACTGTTTCCAAGACAATTTTTTTTCTATGTAGCTTGATATCTCATGGTAATTTTGAGGGAAAAGCAATCCAAGCAACGATTTCTGAATTGTAGCGACAGAATTTTACAAGAACTCATGATAAATTCGTTTAAAGGTAAAGACCAGTTATGGTCATGCGATTGCATTGTGAAAGAAACGTTGTGGAATCGATCAGAAAAGGTTGATCATCTAGCATCTGCAAGGTTCTGGAATCATTAAAATGATAAGAAATTTGGCCCATTCTTCGTAAAGTTACAAGCACTATACACAGCAAGATGTATATGGGACTACCCTATATCTCTCACAGTCAAATAGATATAATAATTTACCAAATATATCAATTAGTAGGCGGTTTCCCGGCAATTTTTTTTATCATCATGTATTAGTCAAAACATATTCTTTCACATGATTGGTAATGAGAGCTTCCATTTCATTTTTTGAAATTGGGGCGTTTCCAATACTGGTCTTTACCTTTAACCCTAATAAGAACGGGGCCCATTATGCCCCTCCCCCTCCACGATTTTCCTGATTGTTCGGGAACGCATATGGATGGCGCCCCGCCGCACAGTGGGCCAGGGAGGAACCAAAGTGCGCCAAAACTCATGTTTGGGGATTTATTTTTTATAAATCCAGAGGAAATTTTTGGATTTCCAGGGATTTTCGCTTAAATTTTATTACCAGCATTTTCCCTGATGTCTAAGCTTTAAGTTGATACCAGATTTGGCTGCCCGATTCTGCCCGTTATTATGTTAGAGCCGTTTTCCTTGCAACATTGCCCCAAAAAATGTGTTTATTTTGGTCCGCGGTGTCAGAACAAGTGTCACGCGCCCCCTCGCGCCGTGATTTATGACCACGAATCCTTCATGATTCAGCCGCGGACCCCAAAAACCCCACATTTTTCGGGGCAATGTGGCAAGGGAAATCGGCTTTAACATAACAACGGGCAAGATCGGGCAGCCAAATTTGGTATCAAATTAAAGCTTAGACATCAGAGGAAATGGTGGTATTAAAATTTAAGCGGTACACCGCGGAGATCTAAACATTTCTTCTGGATTTATAAAAAACATGGATAATTAGTCCATTTGTCAGTGAATTATCCTATAATATATCATGAAGATTGTGTTTCTATTAATTTTAACCTATTCATTCAACGAAATGAACTTTCAGGAATATGTGAGAGCAATTTCATATCAATAACTTAAAAACTTCATGTCGAATTGAAAGATTGATAAAATAAGTCACTTTTGCACTAAAACTGTGAATATGTAGGATTTTGCTGTTTGAAGTAGTAAATTTATACCCTTATTGTGCATACCGGAATTAAATATTTCACTGAGGTATTCCTCTATGTATTACCTTTCAACTGGGCAAGAAAAAAATTGGAAAAAAAAATTACCCAAACTTAGTTTTGGCGCACTTTGGTTTCTCCCTGGCCCACTGTGCGCCGCTCGCTGACCTTTTTCTTTCGAGTCTTGCGCATCTTTAAAAAAAAAAAAAATGAAAATCGGACCTACAGTTACAAGGTCACGTGACCTTTTGTCTTTGCATGTCAGCCCGAAAATCGCCCACTTTGTGATTTGTGTACAAAAAATATGGAAATGTCATTTTTCCTAAAAATAGATCAAACATTGGTTATTGGGTCTTCTTTAAAGTTTATGTGGTTTTTTCCGGGGTCAAAATAGTTGAATTGTAGTAAGAAATGAAATAAAACAACACAAACAATAAAATACGTTAAAAAGACAATACATAAGAAATTATCAAAACAAAAAAATAACATAAGGAATAAGCTGGCTCTTCTGAGTTTTATTTGTCGAATTATTATTCCAAAATGGTCTAATGAATATATGTGGTGGAAAAAAAATGCTTAAATATGAATAATATATGAGTTATGGGTAAAAATGTGATTCATGACCTTATTTGCAGACATTATCGTAAATATGCAAATGAGTACATTTTTCAAAAAATTGAAATTATCATATTATTCTATACACTTCACTTGACACGCGTGCACATTTTCGCGGAGATCAGCCATTTCACGGCCGGGAAGCCATAATGCCCCCCCCCCCCCCCCGGCCGCGACTTTGCGTTTTACACCCTGGCCTGGACCTTTTCCCAATAAATTTCAAGGAACCGACTGTGAAAAGTCTATCCATGACAAGATATTGCGCGCGCACGTAGCTCTTCTGCAATGCTCAACGTACGTCCTATAT